>CM062640.1:3759455-4466285 GCA_025617555.3 Puccinia polysora
AATTCCTCTACAACTAATCATGGATCTCTTTCTAAGGGGTCCCTGTTTGACTACCACGTCCAACTCTCATACCTAGGTCTCAAGCCTCTCAAGAAGTACCTTTGGCGAAATGACATCAACCCTTCCCCTATGAACAAAATTGATGTCCATCGCTGCGCCATCTGTGTTCAATGCAAGATGAGTCGCACCTCATTCAAATCTAGGAAGCCTTATCAATCCATTGTGCTAGGCCAAATTGTACATTCAGATGTAGGCTTGTTTGAGGTTCTTTCACAAGAAGGATACAAGTACTATGCTACCTTTGTAGATGAATATTCTAAATTTCTTGCTGTCTTTCCAATGAAATTCAAACATGAAGTTCACCAATGCTTCAAAAGTTTCCATACCATCTTTGAAGGAGACTCCAAGCATCAAATCAAGTCTCTTTGGACTTACAATGGGGGTGAATAAGTCTTGGGTGACTTTGCCTCTTACTTTTCAGGACTGGGCATTGTTCATGAAATGGGTCTGCCGCACTCACCAGAAATGAACAGGGTGGCGGAACAAACAAATCAAACCATTGGCAACATTTTTTGGTGTGCACTTCTTCAGGCAAAGGTCCCCAAGTTCTTCTGGACCAATGCCCTTTGTCACGCTTCCACACTTCTCAATTCTTTCCCATGTCATACCCCTTCGGGTTTTGAATGTCCCCTTACGGTCTTGGGCCGCCCAACATTGAACCCTTTTCTGATTCGCCCCTTTGGGAGTCTGGCATTATACAAGGTTCCAGAGGCAAATCGTAGAAAACTGGAGATGAAAGCCAGGTCCGCAATGTTTCTTTCCTATCTCCCAAATGGAAATGGATACAGACTGTGGGACCTGGAAAGGAAAGTTGTTGTGAAATCCAGGGATTTCATCTTTGATGGCAGCAAGTTCCCTTACTTGTCCAAACTGAACTCCCCGCCTGAATCCATCTCAGTAGAGCTAACCTTGCCTACATTGACTAATCTTCCCAATCCAGCTTCTCCTACTACCACTCCCTCTCAACCTCCATTAGTAACCAAACCCCGTCCTGTGGAGCCACCACTGGACATCCCACTCAGGGGGGGAGTAAACAGCCATCTCAGCGCCTCAATCCATGCTCCCTCTAACAGATACAGATTGACTTCCCCCAATAACTTGCCTGCAGACTTGTCCGGAGAACCCATCCAATCAGACTCAAGAGAAGTATCTCCCCAACCCCCAGCTCCCGTTCAGGTGCTCAGCAAGGGGGGGTGTTGGGTTTCACTGGTTTCACACTCTGTGTTGTATGCTTCTCATCTGTCATTCTCATGTCACCAGTTGTCAGATATATCTGGGGCAGCTCCAAGAATGCGGAAGGATCCTTTTTCCTCATCCTTCCGCATCCATCATCTGCTGTACCAGGTATGCGCCCTCTCATTTTCTTTTCTCTTTGTTCTCTCCATCTCATTCATTACTAACACAATGAAAGATCCTTCCGCATACATCATCTGCTGTCCCAGACCCTTCCGCATCCATCATCTGCTGTCCCAGTTGATCTCAACAGTAATACAATTGGTTGATGGATTTTTTAATGGGTACTGGATTGGAAATGTAGTTTCAAGGCAATTCATAGGGATTCAGAGTTGAAATAGGTGGGTTTTTTTCAAGATTAGCATCAAATGAAAATTTTACTATGACTGGAGTGGATTTTGGGCTTGGAGATGGTGGAGCAACAGTGCGGTGGGATGTGGTTCCCTTTTTGAGTCTTGAATTTGTATACTACATTAGAAAAAAACCACTTATTTTTGGGGCAACTATTGCACCCCTTTTGTAAAATAAGTGGTTTTTTTTCATTTTTTAATGGTGAATTTGAAATGGCCAATTTGGGTTGAAAACCCTCATTGAAAAATGGTGGGTTTGCTAACTCTGATACAAATTATTAGTATTTTTTTGAAGAAAGGGTTGCATGGAATGAGGTATTTTTTGGTATAAATCAGATCATCAATGTGGATAGGAATTCTCAAAGAATCCAATTGAAAAGTAGAAATATTCTCAATTTTCATGGCAATAAATAAGTAAATATTTTGAAATAAACTATCATTTTGATGGTGCAATGAACTGGATTCTTATTATGGGAAGAGGGAAGAATTTTAAGGAGCTTTTCAATCCTTTATAACTGGGCATCTGTGAAAGTTCAAAACTAATGAACCAGTACCTCCTCATCAATGAAAACAATAAAACTATTTTGATCCAAATGCACACTGAAATCCTCATTAATTTTTTTCATCCCCAAAATGACCTGTTAATCTTAGTGATTTTCTTCAATAATAGTTCAATCTTTTTCTCTTCCAGCATCTACATTTTTCATCTACAAAATCATTCCAAACTCTGTATCTTGTCTCTGTAATATTTTATGCAATTTTATGAACTGGTCTTAAATTTAATTAAATTCAATCCATAATCCACTTGGGCTGTTCTATTGCAGATATTCCAGCTTCTCAAAATTTAAAAGCGTTTTTACACATACTTTATACTTAACTAGTTCATTTAATTTTATCTCAGAAACTCTATGCAATCACACATGTAAACTCTGGCCAACCTCCTTTGATATTATTTTTCATGTAAAATAATAGTTGAATCAGATGTAGCTAGTAAATATTTATTGTATGAATACAGTGGCCATTCCAAAAATCACACTTTCTCTTCCAATACCTGGTTTTACTGAAAAACTCATTCTTTAAATACCCTCTTGTTTGGACTATAACACCAGGAGATTTTTCATGTTGCTTTCTAGCAAGCCTTTTCAAGGAAGCTCTAGTTGAAGCTTTTTCCATTCTGTGGTTGAATCTTTATCCATTATTGAATCAAAGAGTATGTGCACAGTCACTGTGAATTGTAGCTTGGGAAAATCTTGAAATCATCTTGCTAAAATCCTTACCTGAGCTTGGTCATAGATTGCGCCTGAGCTTTCTGATTACTTTTGATAGCAAGTGCTTTCAACTTCTTTGTGGTGTAAAAGGGTCCTAATTTTTCATTAATTTTTTATTCCTTAGGAACTCATTATTACATATTATAGAATTTTTAAATTATTCTGAAACCTTGAATACTTTTAAAAAGTCCAAAATAGTTGTGAACAGAGGTTCACAGCTCAAAGAGTTGTGAACAACACTTTTGACCCATGTGGGGCAAAATAGCCCTAAATGGGCCAATTTAAGGGGTAATTAGGGGTACCTAGGCACATCAAACAAAATCTTCAATAATTTTGGAGGAATTAGAATCCCTTCAAAAATGTAATACAAAAATTAATAATATCAAAAAAAAAATAATGGAGTTTGGGATCTTTCTTTTTGCCTTTTAATTTTAATTTTTTTTGTTATTTCAGCTGTCAATAAGTTGAAAAAAGAATAAAATAGCTTTCTAATATTTCTTTTAGATTTTTTGGAAATATTATTTTACCTTGAAAAATTCATTCAAAGAATTGAAAAAATAAAAAAAACCAAATTTGGCATTGGACTTTTGGATCCTTTTATTTTCCATTTTAATTCATTTTTTTTGGTTATTCAGCTCTCAGGAAGCTATAAAATCAATGGGTAATATTATATTTGGGACCCTACACAACCGGTTCACAACTCAGATTGGATTTGGTGGCACAGTTTGCAACCCATCTGGGTTGTGAATGGCTGTTTGCAACCCACCTGAGATGCAAATGGCCATTCACAACTCAGATGGGTCCTGAACCAGGCCACACAAGCTTTTTTGAGTTTTGAACAGGTTGTGTATGATTGCAAATTTTTATTTTTATTTTTAATATATTTTAGGTATTTATTTTTGATGGGTAATGGTCAATTCAAAACTCATTTGAGTTGTGTACACAACTAAAATTGGCCGTTTGGCATGCTACACAACTACAATCAAGTTGTGTAGCCTCCACAAGACTTGCCTGTAGTCCTGTAGCCCCCACACAATGGTTCAGGTTTGTGTGGCACCACACATGACTGTGGGCAAAAAAAAAGAAACTAAAATAAACAAATAAAAAAATAAAAACTAAAAAACTAAAATAATATAAGAAAAGAAAAAAATGAATAATAAAAAAATATATAAAATAAAAAAATAAAGAAATAAAGAAATAAAATTAATAAAAAACAAAGGAAAATATAAAAAAATGAAAAAACTGCATCTATCAATTCCATGAAGATAATTCAGGCAAAAAAATAATCCATTTTTTTTGGCCATTATTTTTTTCATGGGTTCTACCCTTGAACTCACAGGGGTACTATGTCCCCCCAATGTCCAGTATACATGGAAAAATCCTTGTTTACACGGGTGTTTCAAGAACTTTTTTTTTGACATTCTAACACAGCAGGCCTGTGGATAGGTGTCTTAAACCCTTATGGCTAATATTTTATAATTTTGGGACCAGTTAAACCCCTTCAAAAACCCGGTCAAAAAATTAACAAAATCCAAAAAAAAGACTCATTTTTGGAGCTATTCCTTTGGCTTTTGGCTTAAGATTTTCTGGCAATTTGAACTCTCAAAATATTTCTAAATTGGCTAAAGAGCTTTAAACCTTTTGAAGATTTTTGTTTTCACTTCTTTAATCAATGTTTCTCTCAATTTGTTTTTGGAAAAAATTTCAATTAACATCCAAAAATTAATGAAAAATTTGGATGAGCTTTGACTACAGGTTTTACCCCACCAAATATTCATCACAATGAAAATAATTGAAAATCAAAGGGGTGGTCTTTCCTTATTTCGGCATTCTTTGTTGTGTGTATGTATGAGAATTTGAAGTATTTGACCTTCAAAGTTTAAAACAGGCCTTTCAAGATTTTAAAATATATTTCTTTCTTAATTTTTGAAGCACTATTTGTGCCCTAAAAACCAAATCCAAAAAGGAGGGCCAAAAACCCCCCTCTGGGCTGGGGTCCGCTTTTGTGAGCCCTCCATGCATAAAACCCTAACCATCTGTATTTAATATGAGTTTGAAATTTTTACAGGCCATTTTGAAGCGCTCTCATCTTCCCATCATCCATAAAAGAAAACTCCTCCACCTACCCACCCCCACCCATAACCCCCCATCACCAGACCAGACCACCCCACACCATACCACTACACTCCCCCCATTACCACACTACAACACAACACAACACAACACAACACAACACAACACAACACAACACAACACAACACAACACAACACAACACAACACAACACAACACAACACAACACAACACAACACAACACAACACAACACAACACAACACGACACAACACAACACAACACAACACAACACAACACAACACAACACAACACAACACAACACAACACAACACAACACAACACAACACAACACAACACAACACAACACAACACAACACAACACAACACAACACAACACAACACAACACAACACAACACAACACAACACAACACAACACAACACAACACAACACAACACAACACAACACAACACAACACAACACAACACAACACAACACAACACAACACAACACAACACAACACAACACAACACAACACAACACAACACAACACAACACAACACAACACAACACAACACAACACAACACAACACAACACAACACAACACAACACAACACAACACAACACAACACAACACAACACAACACAACACAACACAACACAACACAACACAACACAACAACACAACACAACACAACACAACACAACACAACACAACACAGCACAGCACAGCACAACACAACACAACACAACACAACACCACAATGCAACACAACACAACACAACAAAACACAACACAAAACAACAAAACACAACACAACCCAAAAAAAAAAAACAACACACTCCAAAACTACCACTACCAAATCAAAACTCCTGAACCAAAAAATCTTCTCACTCCATGTACACTCAAAATCTTTCTGAATCATCAACTCAAATCTCAAATTCCTTTCTAAACAAAACATCCCTTTTCAAAAGTTCTCAACAAAACATCCACCCACTTTTCAGAGCCATCTCACCTGGCCCATCCTCCATCACCTCATCTAATCAAACTAGTGTTTCTACTCCTTTGGCCCTTTCCTCATCTACTCAATCTAATGATACCACTCCTCTGGCTCCTCCTCCTGAAATATCATATAATCAAAAGGAGGAGTTAGTTGAGCTATCCAATCATGGGAAAAGTCCCACGGATATGCCATTTGTACTAGAGTATCAAAGTTGAAGAAACATATCCACAAATATCAATGTGATAAATCCGGAGAATATAAACCCAGTAAAGATCTAAAAAAACTGCAAACAAAAAGAAAGAACAATTGCCCTTTTAGATTATCTGGAAATATCTACAAAAGATTAGTTCTCTGGCAGGTTAAAGTTACATTTCCAGACCACAACCATGCCCCCTAAGATTATCCTTCTACTCATCCAATCAATAGAAGAATTCATGGCAAGAAACAGGAGGCTGTAGAAAAATTAACCAAGGCTGGTGTTCCCCCATAAAAAATTTCAAATTCTCTTATAGAAAACTCCTCAAATCTAGTTCATAAAAACCACAGTACTACTTATAATAAAAGAAGTCAAATACAAAAAAATTATCTTGATGGAAAAAACCCAATTGAAGCTTTAATAGTGAAACTCTGAAATTTTTGCTTTTTTGTACAGAATCAACAATATGGATGGACACAACACTTCTTCATTCATTTCACATCCTGATTCAATAAAACATCTAAAAACATTCCCTCCTCTTCACATGAAGGAATGCACATATAAAACAAATAACTTTGGGATCCCTATTCTTCATATTGATGGGGTAATCAATTATTCAAGAACTTTCTCAGTTGCTTTCTGTTTTTTATCCCAAGAAAAAAAAAGATAACTATGAATGGGCCCTCACTCAAGTTCTGGAAATATTAAAACATCAAGAACCCAGGATTATGGTGACAGATAAAGAACAAGCTTTAATTAGTGCCATAGAAAAAGTTTTCCCATCTTCTCATCACCTTCTCTGTCTCTGGGATATTTTCAAAAATATTCAAACCCACTGCAGGAAGCATTTTAAGTATGAAGATGAATGGAAGCTCTTTTAGAAACACTGGCAACAATTGGTCAACTCCAAATCTCAAGATATTTATCAGGACAATTTCACCAAACTTTCTCTAGTCTGGAATTCTCCCACAGCTGACTACCTCCTTGAAAACTGGGTCCCACTCAAAAAAACATTTGTCTCTTACTTGGACACCAAATACTCTCATTTTGGAAATGAAAGTATATCAAGAATAGAAGGACTTCATTCTTACATCAAAAGCTTAATCAATTCCTCTACTTGCTCCTTTTCCAATGTTTTTGATAAGATATATAATTCTATTACCATCCAAATTCATGAAATAGCTATTGAAGCATCCCAGTAAGGTTTCAAGCAGCTCATTGGTTTGCCTCACTATGTGGAGCATCTTTCTGGAAAGATCAGCCATTATGCCCTCAAGACCATTCACTCATTCAATCAAGTCTCTGATTCTTCAACCACTTGAATCAACTGAGGTTACTCTTCTTATATGGGTATACCATGTGTTCACAAAGTCAAATCATTTATCTTCCAGCGTGAACTTTTCCAAATTGAGGATTTCCATCCTCAATGGCATGTCAAACTCCCCTTTTAATTAAGTTTTTTTTTTCTTTATACAAGTTCAAATGAATAATATTCTGATTAATTTTCAACTTTCTATCTGAAGTTAACTGACAGCCCAGACTCAACTGAAGAATCACCCAGCCTTGAAAAGCCCTCAAGATCAACAAATGAACATAGATATCTTGCTGAATTGTTTTCAGAATTCCTAAAATTGCCACCTGGAGAACAACATTATTATCTGGGTGAAACACAGAAGCTTTACACTGGAAATTATCAACTTGTTATGATTCAAGAGCCCAATTCTACTCAAATATCCAAAATAAGAGGAAGACCCAAAGGAGCAGCAAATAAGTTCAAGAATATCTCTCAATCCTTGAGTAAAAGGGATCCATCAGGCTTTGAATATTTAGAAGCACTAAAGAGGAGAGGAAGGCCAAGGAGGAAATTTTGAGAAAATTCAGTGGTCATTAATTAATCACTCTTTGAGAAAGAAAAAAAAATATAACTCATTGTTTTTTCCTAATAATTCAGGTTTTGAGAAAGGGAAAGGAAAAAAAGGAAAAAGGGAAGGGAAAGAAGAAGGAGGAATCAGATGAAGAGGTCAATTTATATTTATAGATAATAATCTCAATATCAACTGAGTATTCCTTTTTTTCAACATAGGATGATTTTGTGACAGAAGAAGATGCTTCAGAAGATGGGGAGATCCCAGATTTGGATGTTATTAAGATGGTGAGATTACATTTGATTTTTTTATTGCGTGAATTTTTATTAATTTTCCCATTTAATCTTTTTTTAGAGGTCTGGAACTGTTTTCACTAAGAGGGCTCCTTCCCCTGATTAAAATACTGGGACTAGAATCAGGAGAAAAAAGAAAAAAAGTCAAGATGATGAAGCCCCTTAAAATCCACCTGGAAAGCATGTTTTTCTCAAACAGAAAAAAAAATAATTGAGAAAGTGAGTGAATTTGATAATACCTGTTTTTTCCGTTTTCCTAATTTTTTTTGAAATTTTTTATAGGTTTCCTGAAAATTATCATATTATTCTTCTGGAATATTTGAGAAAGCTTCAATGGAACAAGTGAGTGTAATTTTACAACACATTTACTTTTAGAATCAATCATGATTTTTTCTTACAGTTCCAATACAAAGACTTCATTGCCCCAGCAACAGCTATTGCCCATATATCCCACTTTCAAGATTTTCTGGGAGATGGTAACTGTGGTTTCAGAGAAGCAGCTGTTTGTTTGGGATGGAAATCTGAAGAATGGATTGAAATCAGGAAAGAAATGATCAAAGAGCTTGACACCAACTCAACCTTCCAAGATTCAAAATTAATGCATGAAATCTGGGGTGAAATCTTTCAAGAGGCAAGGAGGAAACTCAACCACCTCTCTGGAACAGCTCCAATAAAAATGTGGATGAAGCTCCCATGCCATGGCTTTCTTCTTGCTGAAACTTATAAGTGTACATTTGTTCTGTGTTCTTCTTTAATGCCTTGTACTTATCTTCCTCTGAATTCCCCTCCCACTCCAAATCCCCAATCACCTCCTATTTTCTTAATTCTTTCAGAAGATTTCAAAAAAATAGTCTCATTCAATTTCAATTCTGGTCATTGTCCAGCCCCCAAATTGAATCTACTGTGGAAAAGCTTTGTGACCAAGGATTCTAAAGCTTGGATGACCATTATTCAGAATAACTTCGAGCTTGGTGATGAGGTTTTGTTCCCAAGGAGGAAATCCAGCAGAAAGATAAAACCCATATTAGTGGAATAACACCAACCAAAATGATTGCTATAATATTTTTGATAAAATTTTGTATTTGTATTTATTAAAACAGAACAAAAATTAGAGCCAAAATGTGGACGGCACCTTTTATTTTCAATTATTTTCATTATTCTGAATAATTTTTGGGGTAAAACCTGTATTCAAAGCTCATCCAAATTTTTGATTCAATTTTTGGATGTTAATCTTGAGTTTTTCCAAAAAAAAATTGAGAGAAACATTGATTCAAGAAGTGAAAAAAATTCTAGAAAAGGATATGCTATTTCAATTATTTTTACATTGGATCCAAGTTTTGGAGGCAAAGGATACATCCAAAAAATCTCAAAAAGATATTTTAAAGCTCTTTAGCTGATTGATCAATATTTTGAGAGTTCAAAGTTCCAAAAGAACTTAAGCCAAAAGCCAAAGGAATAGCTCCAAATTTTTTTTTTTTTGGATTTTGTTAATTTTTTGACTGGACTTTTGAAGGGGTTTAACTGGTCCCAAAATGATAAAAAATTAGCCATAAGGGTTTTAAGGGTTTAATAAAACTATATACAGGCCTGCAGTGTTAGAATGTCAAAAAAAAATTTCTAGAAACGCCTGTTTAAAAAAGGATTTGTCCGTGTATGCTGGACATTGCAGGGATGCAGTACACCCATGAGTTTAAGGGTAGCACCTGTGAACAAAATAATTCCCTTTTTTGAATTTTTTTATTTTTTATTGATTTTAATTTATTTATTTATATATATTTTTGTTCCTTGCAACCCTGAAGTTGTTAATGGCCCACCAAATAATGGAACAACCCTTTGGAGTCTTGTATGGGCCCCCACATGTCAAATAGGCTGTGTAGGGCCCTACACAACTCCCACAAAACTAGGGGTTGTGAATTTATCATCACCCATTTTTTTATTTAGTTATTTATTGATTTATTGATTTATTGTTTTTATTTATTTATTGAGTTATTTTAATTTATTCATTTGTTTATTTGTTTATTTATTATTTATTTATTGATTTATTGATTTATTGATTTATTGATTTATTGATTTATTGATTTATTGATTTATTGATTTATTTATCTATTTATTTATTAATTCCTTTATTTTTAATTTGCTTATTTATTTATTTTTTATTTTTGTTAACAACTTGTGTGAGTTTTGAACATCCTTTCACAACTCATATGGGCTGTGAATGGCTTTTCACGCCAGTTTGCAACCCCTGGGTTGTGAATTTAACATTTCCCAAAAAAAATTAAAGAAATCTTTAATATTTTTTGTAGTGTTTTTGGATCTATTACTTTACCTAAAAAAAATTCATTCAAAAGATTCAAAAGAAAGAAAAAAAGTTTAACATTGCACTTTTGGATCCTTCTTTTGACCTTTTTGATTTTGATTTTTTTTCTTTTTATAGAAATTTAAGCTCTTATTTTATTTTTTATTTTTTTATTATTTTTTTGCTCACAACCCTGGAGTTTTGAATGAATTTTAAATGGATTTTCACAAATCAGAAGGGCTGCAAATGGCCATTAACAGCTCATATGGGCTGTGAACCATGCCACACAAACCATTTTCACCTTTGAATGGCCATTCAAAACTCAGGTGGTTTGAAAATGGCTTTTAACAACTCACATGGGTTGCAAATGTTGGGAATGCCACTTGTCCCCGCGGCCAATGGACAACTACTCCCTCTTTGACTACTATCTCTTGAAACCTATCCCCGGGAGACCAATCCCCCGGGGGTCTCTGGCGACCCTATATTTTTCATCTCTCAACTCCCTGTCTACTCTTGGTCTTTCCTTTTCTTTGGGGGGACTCTCTGCTCCTCTCAATCTTGTCATTCTTTCCTTCTAATTCTTTCCTGGTCTTCTATATTTCTTTTCCTTTTCTCCCAAGATCTACTCAACTGCCAAGCTATCCGCTTGTCAACTGGCCAACTCCACCATCCAAACTCTAAATCTCCCTTCAACTACTACTCTTTGTCATCCCTTGCCTGGTAAGATGATTTGCATCTCAACTCTGTGATCAGCCATCAACTTATGTTTCTGCCAAAACAGTTTGTATCTCTTTCTTGCCTCAAATCCATTTCTTCCTGACTGCTCAACCTCCTATGTCCAGATTTCCTGTTGGTTTTCTCTTTCCTCTCTCATTTTTATTTCCTTCTTATTATGATTCTGATCGTGAAATTCTAGTCTGCTGGTTCTTAGTTCTCAAGTATATTCTATGAAATCCTATTATGGTTCAAAGCCAAAACCGGACATACCAACTCACCTTCAAGATGAACAAACCAGCAGGAGTTATGGACTATTTCCACCAAGTCGCATTGAAATTCGCGGTTGATGCAATTCCACCTCTCAACAAAGAAAACTTCTTGATCTGGCAAGATAAGATGTTGATTCTGTTTGATCCCAAGGACATAAAAGACACCATCACGAGAAATTTGGGACAACTCTCCATAAAACAGGATAGGGAAATTAGGGCGGTTATCCTTTCTAAATTGGACAACACAACACACACCAACATTGTCAACTCCACCAACATAAACTCATCCAAGCTTCTATGGGCAGAAATTACTCAACGTTTTGCCTCATTGGAGACCACTGTGGTGTCATTATATAGCCTTGGATTGGGAAATGCGTTGCGGCCTGCGCGCTCAGCATTTGGTGGATCAGGCTCAGCAGTTGGGGTGCGCGCGTTCTCAGCAGTGGCTGCTGCGGGCTCAGCAGTAGCAGCTGCAAAGCTCAGCAGTAGGCGCAGCGGGACAGGCACGCGGTTGTGGGCCGGGCCTGACTAGGGGAGGCGGGCCACAACCCGCTTGGATATCCGACCCAGGGATGAAGCCGGGCCGACAAGGTTCTTGGACGGTCATTTGGGGGAGGAAAAAGCGGGGAAATTGCGGGGCTACATGCGTGGACAACCGCGCGCAAGCGCGGGCCAGCCACGGGACTAGGAAATTTGCGACAGCGCGTCGGGCGGATATGGGCAAGCATGGTGAACTTTGGGTAGCGCGCGGTGGAGGGCCGCGCCAAGTAAGGACAAACCCGATGTGCGTAATGGCAGGCAAGCGGAAGGGATAGGGTATGGGTTAGGGTATGGGTGAGGGTTCTGGGTCTAGGGTTTCTTCTTCATGTTTGTCAGTTTGTCTTTGTGCTTGTACTTAGGTTAGGGCTGAGGTGGGGGATTCATATTTTGGTCTCACGGATTCTCCATCCCCAGGCTCTCTCATTCTCTCTATCTCTCGTCTCTCATTCTCTCTTCTCCGGAAAAGAAAAGGAAGCATCCTTGAGTCTTACAGATGCTAGAACCATTGACTCCATAACTAGGGACAACTTTGTGAGGGAAAACCTCAAAATTTTCCACATCTGGGGGTCTGACCGGGAACTCAATCCATTCTCAGTCTCTTGAAGATAACTCAGGATGCTGCAGACAACCGCTCCCAGATCCAATGTTCCCCCTCCCTATCCTCTACGTTTGACTCCCATTCCTGCTACTCAACCCCCTCCACCGCCATCTGCTCATGCTCCCATAGTTAGCGTTTTTGCTCCTCCCTTGGAAGGGTCACTGGACATGGCGGTGGAGGCTCCTCGCCGCGTTTGGTTGAGGCCGAGGGACTTCCCTCATCTTTGGTTTAGTACCTCGGACGTGGAGCGTTTTCTTTCTAGATTCAAAGGGATAGTGGATTCGGAGGGCGCGTCGGGCACGGATAAGGTTCGGACTATTGTGCTGTTCATTACCGAGGAGGAGAAGCTGCGGGACGTGGAAGAAATGGTTGGTTACAAGAGGCAGGACTGGGGGAAGTTGAAAAGCAAGATGTTGGCGAGGTGGGGAAAGTGCAAACCCCGGTTCCAAGAAAGCAGTTTTGATTGAGCCGCGGAGGAAGCAAGCAACAATGGGGGGGTGCGATTGCGCAAGGGACTAGTGGAATATATGTCAAAGTTTGAGCAAATCTATGGCTACTTGGCGAAGAACAAGGTTGTCGCGGGTCAGACGGGTGCCATGAAGGGGGCGTTTCTGGGGGGTCTTGCGCCTCAGCTCCGTTCCAGAGTGCAGCAATACCTGTACAACCATGGTCTGGTTAAGAGGTCACTGGATGGAAGCTTTGCAATTCTTCCCAATCTTTTGGTTTTCCATCAGGCTGTGGAGAGCAAAATTGATTTGGACAAGCTCATCGCAGATACGGCACAAACGCACCCGTCCTCCTCCAAGAAATTGGTCACAATCTTGGCACCGGTCCCCAACCAAACCTCGGCCGGGCGGCCACCAATGCCCTCTCATGCCGGACTTTCCCAACAGTCTCCGGGACCATCAGTCGGAGAGATGACGGAGATTCTGCGGGACATAAGGGTTTTCCTTGACCAGAAAACAGCTCCTGCGGCTCCGACAGCCACAACGCCTCCAAAGGCTCCTTCTCAACTGCGCGAAGTACCGCCTCACACCCACCAGCGGACCATCCGGGTTGTTTGGGTTGCCGCGGTGTTCATATTGCGGGGAGAGAGGGCACTGGAAGTTGCTTTGCAAGAACCTCACTTGGGACATGGACAAGGGGCTTGTTTGCGCATCCGGGATGACATACATATTCCCAACAGGTGAATTGGTGGACTTGACCAAGGACAAGCCGCCGCCAATGGTGCAAGTGCGGGAAAGAGCAAAGTCTAAGGCTGAGACCGTCCGGGTTTTGCTCGGGATTGTCACCGCGCCCAGAACCTGCGTAGCGCCAAGAGTGGAGGCCAAAGTCAGGGCATTGGCAACAAACGAGCAAATTGCAATGGATGTTGACGAGCGACCAATGGCCCCAAAGCCAGTTGCGCGCGTGCCGGCGCCGGATGGGCTGTCTGCTAATCCTGCGGGGAAAAAGAAGGCCGCGGACATTGTCCAAAGGGTGATGGGGAACGACTCACCAATACCCCTGACCCTACAAGAGCTAGCGGCGGTATCCCCCGCGGTTGTCAATGAGATGGTCCAGGCCTTGAAACATTGGGGTCAGGGCCAGGTACCAACAATGGTTCAGCAAGTTAATGTGGCGGAGGAGGAAACGGATCTTGAGCCATGCCGGTCAAAGTTGGTATCAGTCCCGCTTGCTTATGTCACAATGACCATTGAAGGGCGGAAGATGTGGGCAATGGCAGATAGCAGCTCAATGGTCAACTTGCTTCCGTCAAGGTTGGTGGACAAGCTTGGCCTGGTGCGGAGGAAGTGTGCAATGGGCCTTTGGGCGTTAAATGGCGGCAAATGCCGCGTGGATGGAGTAGTAGAGGCGGAGGAGGTCAAAGTTGCGAAGGTTTGTAAGCCCCTGTTGTTTCTCTCAGTGAAATGCGGTGACGTGATACTAGGTCGACCGTTTATGTTTGGGTTCCGAGCTCAAATGGCCTTCAACGCCAAGGAAGGAACGGAGGCACTGACCGTCAAAGATTCACTCGGGGCGCAGTTTGAGACAACAATCTGCGATCACGGGAGAGGGAGGTGGGTGCAGGGCCCGGTGGCTGGCGGCAATGAGGAGTCCAATGTGGGGGCTGACCATAAGAGTTACCCTGCGGAGGGTTTTCCCTAGTCGGCCGCGGTAACCGCGCAGAGCAAGCTCCGGCTCAGTGCGGGCGGCTGACTGGTAAGGAGCAAGTGGAGGGGGGCGCGCATAGGGCGCAGGCGCCAGAGGTAAGTTCCATTCCTCAGTGTGCATCGCCGGAAGGTTCTACGCTTCAAAAACCCTATCATTGTGCCACAGTCATGAGCAAAGGTGACAGCCCCGGTTTGTTTATTACTAGGACTTACGACAGCAACGGCCGGGTCTGGATGGCGCAGTGCAATGTGGGCAAGTAAAAACGGGTGGCGGGAAAAGTACGGCCCCAGAATGAGCCAATGCCCCAGGGGCTCAACGGACCCTTACAACCAATTGCATGGTCCCAAGACCCGTGGGAGACGCCCCTTAGGAAGAATGAATGGGTAATGCGGTTGGCGCAAATCACGGACAAAAGGGTGGACACCCTTAATTTTGGACCGGCGGGATGGTTGAGTGCAGAGGAAAGGGATCTTCTGGTGTTGGTGTTGGTTTTGAGGGAGAAGGCACTTGCTTTTGGACCGGACAAGCGCGGGTTGTTGAGAGGCAAGATCGGGGATCCTTATGTTATTCCCACCGTCCCTCACAAACCGTGGCAAATCAAGCTGATTCCAATCCCCCGTACCGTTCCAGAACCCTTTCTGGAGCTGGTACGGGAGCATGTGAGGACGGGGCTTTATAAGCAGTCCACGTCAAGCTATTCAAGCCCTATCTTTGCGGTCGTCAAACAGGATGGGAAATTGCTAAGGATCGTTCACAACCTTCTGAGGCTCAATTTGTTCACTATTTGCAACGCGGGGCTTCCCCCGCGCGTGGAAGAGTTTCTGGAGTCAATGGCCGGGCGTGCTTGCTACGGTCTGGTGGATGTGATGGGAGGATATGACCAGCAAGAACTCCACCCTGACTTGCGGCCGCTGATGGCGTTTGAGACCGGGCTAGGGAGGATGCAACTGACGCAGCTACCGCAAGGTGCGACCAACTCAGTGGCGGTATACCAAGCTCAAATGACCTGGATACTACGTGACAATATTCTGGAAGGCATGCAAATCTTCATCGACGACGCTGGCATTAAAGGCCCCAGAACAGACTACAAAGGCACGGTTCTAGAGGATGCACCCGCAATCCATCAATTTGTCTGGGAATACGCAGAGACTCTGGAACAGGTTGTCTTCCGGATTGAGGAGGTGGGCCTTACCGTGTCCGGGAAAAAGTTAGCGGTCTGCGTTCCGGCGCTTGAGGTGCTGGGGCACGTTGTGGCCTTTGATGGTAGGCAGATAGCAGAGAAGAAGCTGAACAAGTTTCTTGAATGGCCAACTCCCCGGATGGTGTTGCATATCTTGCAGTTCCTGGGGTTGTGTAGCTACGTCTGCATGTTCATCAAGCAGTTTGCGGAAGTGGCAAGCCCCATGCGGGCGCTGAAGCGGAAGGGTGCGGAGTGGAATTGGACAGAAGGATGCAATGCTGCGTTTGCAAAGCTCAAGGAGATTGTGGGGCATGACATTGTCCTTTGGGATCTCAATCACGACGCCAGAGGAATACCCTTGGCGGTCGACTCTAGCAAGTTTGGCGCTGGGGGGGTCTTGACACAGGAGGAGGACGGGAAAGATAGGCTGGTGCTCTACGAGTTGGTCACCTTTACCGCAACAGAGAGTTGCTATTCTCAGCCAAAGCTTGAGCTGTGCGGCGTCACCAAGATTGTACGGCGGTTGCAGCACCTTCTGTGGGGCGTGCATTTTGAGCTCTTGGTTGACGCGGAGGCCTTGGCACAAATGATTAACTCACCAACGTTGCCGAACGCGCCCATGACCAGGTGGGTAGCGTTTCTCCAGTTATTCTCCTTTAGCGTGGTACACATTCCAGGAAAGGCGTTCACGGTGCCAGACACGCTGTCACGGTACCCGCGGGACGATCCATACAAGGGGGTGGAACCCTTGGACGTGGAAGCTCTGGTCGTTTGGGTAGGAATGGTGGAGGCGGAGATTTGTCTTCCGTTGTGTCAGTCAGGGCGTTACGCGGTCTTGTGCTCTTATTTGCAGGATCTCCGGTTCCCCAAGGGCACGGCAGGCACGGTCATCCGGTGGGTGAGGCGTAGCGTTTTGAACTTCTACCTACAGGACGGTCAGTTGTGGCGGCAGAGCGGTCCCGTGCCTCTTGTCGCCGCAACTTCTGGGGCTGACCAAGAAGTGATCCTGAGGAGTCTGCACGAAAACCTTGGTCACCGGGGCGAGGTTGAGACGCGGAGGAGGGTGAAAGCAAGGTTTTGGTGGCCGGGGACTGTACGCGCGGTGCGCAATTTGGTGAAGTCTTGCAAGGCCTGCCAGCGGCAAAGCTTGAGTTTACCCAAGGAGGTCGGCCACCCCACGGGCAAAGACGCACTGTTTGGGCGCGTTTTGCTAGATGTTGTTCACATCAAGGCGGGCAATTTTGCATATTTGCTGGTTGCGCGCAAAAATCTGTCCAGGTGGGTGGAAGCGAGGCCCCTGGTAAAGTTATTGGCGGAAAAGGTGGCTTGGTTTCTGGAGGAGGACTGGTTTGCGCGCTATGGATTGCTTTGCTTGGTCACTGTCGACGGAGGGGCGGAGTTTTGAGGACGCCTAATGATGCTGGTGCAGAGCTGTGGAGCAAAGTTTGGGCGCGTGACGGAGTACTACCCGGAGGGCGCAGGGATGATTGAGCAGGGGCATCAGCCAATCAAGGATGCCCTGGTGAAAATGTGCGGTGAGGATGGCAAAAGGTGGCAAGAGGCGCTCCCAACGGTTCTCTTTGCCGATCGGATCTCTGTGAAGCGCTCAATGGGGTATTTGCCTTACAAACTGCTCTACGGGCAGCGGCCTGTGCTTCCGGTGGACATCGAGCTGAACACGTTTGGGTGTGGATTGGTGGAAGGTCAAGACGTCTGCAGGCCAAGCAACTCCTTAGGCGTGAGGAGACCTTGGGGAAGGCGGCGGATTGGTTGAAGAAAACCCAGACGGCATCCGTCAGCTATTGGGACAAGCGCTGTTCCCATTGGCTCCGGGACCCCCTGCGGAAGGGGGATCTGGTCCTGCTGTGTAATCAGAGTTTGGAATCTCAGTGGGGCCGGCTTTTTGCCAACCAGTGGAACGGGCCGTATTGCTTGGCCTCTAAGTTCTTGGGTGGCAGCTACCAGCTCAAGGAATTGGACGGGACACCACTTAAGCAAAAGGATGCGGCTTTGCATGTGAAAAGCTTCTTTGTGCGTGGTTCCACTTCCTTTGACAAAATGTCAGGCGATGATTTGGGGTTTGAGGGCGAGGAAGTCCCGGCGTTGGGCGACGACGTGGATCGTTTGGATGGCAAAGAAACGGCGCGCAACGCGCAACCTTGGAGGAGTAAAAGTTTGCAGACTGCTGGGGGGGAGCGCTAGGTGGTTAAAGCTTTATTTGGTGAGGGGGTGTTCTAGCCAGTTCACAGCCAGGATAACTAGACACCCCAGAATGTTTGTTTCCTTATTCTTTGGTTTGGACTTGGTTTTGGATTGGTACTGGCCATGTTTTATTTATTGCAGGTACGTGGGCGCAGCGTGACGTTGGGTCTGCAAACGCGAGGACGAGCCCTGGGCACGGATGGCGGGACAAAGAGCTCTGCAGAGAAAATATATATATATATATATATTTCCTTCTGCTCTTTGGATCCGGGCTGTTCTTCCCTTCTTTTCTGTTTCTTTCTCTCCTGTTTCTTTCTTCACGGACGGGTGCAATGGTCGTGGATGGTATGGAAATGGTTAAAAGCTTGGCTTGGTAAGGGGGTGCTCTAGCCGGTTCACAGCCGGAATGACTAGAAACCCCAGAATGTTTGTTTCCCATTGCTTCTCCCTATACTTCCGGTTGTGCGCGCGCGCTGTCAGCACGCTGTTTGTTTTTTTTGTAGTATGGGTATGGGGAACTGTGTGGCAGTTTGTCTGGGGCGGTCCAGGTGCCCCTTTTGGAACAGCTGGTCACTTATGGTTGCTCAAAAAGGAAAACGCGCGGACGCAGACCTCAATCTCAAGCTCATTCTCATGAAGCGCAGTCGCACACTTTTTCTCAGAAGTTAAGACCTTGCGCGGATATGTGTATTTCTTAGGAAAAAGGAAGCGTGGTACAACAAAAGATTTGTGAAGAAAAGAAAGGGAAGAAGGGGAAGGGGGGGGCAATGCGCCTAAGCCATCTTCATCATCTCCTCCATTTCCGCCCTTGACAACGCCAGTAAGGCCTGGAAAGACGCCAGGAGCTTGCGCCGGGACTCCGAGGATTGGGCGCCGGGGGTTGCGAGATAATCCCAAAGCATCATGGCCAACCTTTTGGCAAGAACCTTGAAGGCGGCCGCCGGGAGTGCCATTACAATCAGGATTTCCGGGATCTTGGGAGGGCTGGGGGGAGCAGCAGCCGGTGAAGACAGGGCCTCCGGGGAACCAACAGGGGGGCTTGGTTCAACTGGAGGAAATGACGGTGTGGAGACTCCTTTGGGATTGGGTAAAAAGTAGCAAATAGCTTGCTGGCAGTCACTTGAGGGGGAATTTAGTATTGCAACTACAAATAAGATGGAGGAATACTAAGGGTGGTTTTGAATTGCCTGCCCCTCTGTGTACTATAGTAGTCTCACAACAATAAAAGAAAAGAGATTGGTGGCTGATTTTTAAAATAGAGTTGCTACTTTAGTAGTCTCTATCAGACCTAGGATCAATGTATTCAAGCTTGATAAGGAAGAAATGATGGAACAGATAGGTGACCTGGTGGATAGAAGCTGAGTAAGGGAAGAATCCTTTCTCTAGTCTTATCCTTTATATATTCTTTATGTTGTTTTATTGGTTACTGATGAGTACTCCCTTGATGTTACAGGTGATGATTTGAATAAAGGTTGAAATGGTTGAGCCTATAGTTGATAACTGATGATGATGATTGATGGTGATGATGATTGATGAAGATGATGGTGGATGATGGTCAAGGTAAATGATGATGATGATGGATGGTGATGATGATGGATGGTGATGATGATGGATGGTGATGATGATGATGGATGATGATGAAGGATGATGATGGTGATGATAGGTGATGATGATGGATGATGATGAAGGATGATGATGGTGATGATGGGTGATGATGATGGATGATGATGAAGGATGATGATGGTGATGATGGGTGATGATGATGGATGATGATTAAGGATGATGATGGTGATGATAGGTGATGATGATGGTTGGTGAATGGTGATGATGGATGGTGATGATGATGGTTGATGATGTTTGATGATGGTCAAAGTATGGTGTTGATGATTGTTTATGATAAGGGTTTAATATTCTTTTTATAAGGGTTTAATATTTTATAAGGGTTTGATATTTTTATAAGGGTTCAATACCCTTTATAAGGGTGGCCACCCCAGGCTGGGTGCCTGGGGGGATGTGTGGGATCTGATGGGACCTGGATGGGGGAGAGAGGCCCTCTATTTATAGACATCAGGGGGGGCTGCCACCTGGTGGCTGACTTGTGGTTATGGGTTGTTTGTTTGGTTCTGCAGGCAGTGTCCTGCATATATTGCTTCTGTACTGCATGTGCCTGCATATATTGCTTCTGTATTATGTCCTGTATGATGCTGTACAGCCTCTGCATGCAGTGTCTTGCATATATTGCTGTGTATACAGGTGATTTGTTTGGTTCTTCATGCAGTGCCTTGCATATATTAATAATGTATATACTGGTGAGGAGGTTGAGTGGTGTATGGGTTTACTTTATGTGGTATTTACTTGAAGGCATCCAGGGTATGTCTATATGTATTTCACTGAGCTGTAACACCTTATTGGGCAGTATCTTCTAATCCATGAGAGATAGAGGGGTACTTTGGCTGAGTGACTAGGGGTTATTTTAGGTGTAGAATCCATTTTTGAGGTTATTTTGAGGATTAGTGCTGCATTTATGCTATAAAAGTAAGTCTGATGGCTATAGGTTAGGTTTTGGAGCACCACATCCCCCCCCAAATTAATGCTGTCCACAGCATTTCTGCCTATAGACATCAGACTCCACATGCTCTCCTTCTTCTTCTTGATTCAAAATTGAACAATTATATGTAAAAATCATGAAAAAACCAGAGGTTCCAGGAATCCTAGGCAATCCAGTTGGGCCTGTTGACTCTCTTGATGATCTATCTTCAAATCTTCCCTTCTTCATTCATTCTTGATTTATCCATGCAGTAATTCAAAGCATAATTGATCCCTTCCATTCTTCTAGATTGTTGATTTATAGTTTTGTTCTCCTTGGAAAAAGACAGGTTCTGTGCATCCTTCTTCAAACTTCCTTTCCCTTCTCCATACCCATCTATGATATGGTACCTCCTGGACAAGGACAATACCCCAATGACTTTTTTAAACTTTAACTTTCTTCCTAATCTTCATCAATTTTTAAACCTTGATGCCCTGTTTGCATCTATTCCAACTTGATAGATTCCTTTTCCTTGGTATACCCACTATAACATCTTCATCCTGAATTTTATGGTTAAAGATGAATTAACCCTTTTTACTTATTACATTGACACATCTTGAAATCTTGAATTGGATCCAATTGGGAGTTAGGCCAATCTTGATATCTTCAGGTCCCTCCTTCTTCCTAGTATTCCATGTTTCCTTTGATTTTAACTGAGATCTTCATTTAATATATATATTTTTAAAATAAATGGTTGATAGGCAATTTTGGGTCTTACCAGGACCAAGATGATTTCTTTTTACCTAGTTTTTTATTTTTCATTTTAATTATTTTATTTTATTTTATTTTATTTTATTTTTTATTGATATTACCATTATACTTCCACTTTTTTATTTTTTTTTCTTTGAGTGTAGGCAGTTTCAGGTCTTACCAAGGACCTGGTCCTGATGGTTGAGATTAAGATGGAATTCTGAACAGTTTAGGCTCATGTCTTGGAGCTTCCAGCTTGATGTGCCCCTTGGGTTGAGGTTCCAAGTCAAATTGGTTGAGTAAAACAGAACTAAGCTCATGTCTAGGAGCATCCTTGTTGCTGGTAGTCGAAATTTGAAGGCTTGATGCAACAGTTTAACCTCTTGTCCAGGAGCCTGTTGGTGGTTGATCACTGATCTGGGCTGATGCAACAGTTTAAGCTCTTGTCCAGGAGCCCGTCGGTGGTTGACAGTCAGACCAGCAAAAGTTGGTGCAACAGTTTAAGCTCTTGTTCAGGAGCCCTTGAAACAACAGTTTATACTCATGTTTAGGAGTCTTTGAAATGACAGTTTATACTCATGTTTAGGAGTCTCCTTGATGATTCCTTTGGTTTACCAAAAAAATTAGCAATGATTGATTCTAAAAAAGTAGTGATGCAAAAGTTTAAACTCTTGTTCAGGAGCACTTTGAAATGATTATGCCCTCCCAACTCATACTTGGATGCTTGTCTGTTGAGGTTACGGTTCTCCCCTTCAGAGGTGAATTAAGAGAGCAAGCATTGTTTGGCTATTACAGACCCGCGCCTTTGCTGTTCGGTCCGCGATTGCAATCGCTTGCGCATCGATCCAGGTGATTTGATTTTTTTTATTTATTTGCTTTGTCGAAGTCAGCAAGGACAATAATGCGATTGGTCAATGAAATTTTGAATCAACCAATCAAAACTATTGGCACAGGCAAATTGCAGGTGGGGAGCAGGAGAAATTGGTTAAGGATCTGGAGGCGGTTTTTTTCCCGCTGTCAGTCGCGACTGATTGCGCGATTCTAGGCTAATTGTTTGTATTGTTGACGATGTTGCCGACCGCTTGATCTCATAGGCATAACTCTACAACCGCTTGACCGATGTTCTTTCGATCGCTCAGTCCAGTCGATGCTCACAGCGTCACCCGTTAATTAATATAATCAAGACTTCCTTCAAGCCTCCAACCTTGGGATCGTCCGGAAAACCCAACGTCCCAAGCGGAAGCTCATCGCTGCCAAGTTTGCATTGTCACTTTGTTTCTCTTTTGTCTTCTTTTTTTTTTTCTTTTTCTTTTTACAGATGCTTCTGGCACAAGCGACCGCAGGGAAGATGCAGGGGAGGTTGGGAGGAATCGGTTGAGGAGCTGGAGGCGGTTTTGCGACGTCGATTGCGACCGATTGCGCGATCGCTAAGGCAATCAAGGGTTTGGAGAGACCAGGACGCCGCCGTCTTCTCCGTTGCGCTCACTTGGAGCGATCGGTCGCAAAAAAGTGGACAATAGATAGAATTCTGGCCTTCCAGCGGTCAATTTATCACAGCTGTGCTGTTCAAGAACCGCCAGGTCGACTGGTGATCACGAATGGACGGGTGGTAAAATGTTTGATGATGATGGTAGTTTGACCTCTGGTCGCAAACGATCAGTCGCAAGATTGGTCCATTTATTTGATCGATCCAATTGCGATCAACCTTTATTGTTTTTTTGTTTGTTTGTTTGTTTATTTGTTTATTTGTTTATTTGTTTATTTTTTTTTTTTTGCCTTTCTGTCTTTCATTTTTTTTGTTTGCTGTTTTGCGATGTTTTTGATGGGGGTTTCACAAGAGTGAAGTTGTTCTTGACTTCCGATCAGATTTGGGATTAAGCAGAGCGGAGATTGACGAGTGTTGTCAGTTGCGATCATTTGCGCGACCTATAAAGAAAAATGGCCCCCAACCAATCCAGAGCAAGGTTAGCTACATTGGACATGGGTGTAGCCAGTATTATGAATTGTTCCATTGGTTAATCTTTCGCGGAGAGACTATGAACGGTGATGCCATTAAGGATGGGGAGATGGATTGATTGATTGATCGCCTCCATCTTATTGTTGATGACCATTGTAATCTTTGGTCGCTATGTCGAAGTGGTACTGGTAGGCTTGAACGACGGGGACAATAGAACACGGCCGGATAATGGATTGAACGATTGATACCAAGTGGACAAGGATGGTTGTTGAATGGCTTGATTTGCGGTGAAGGGTTGATTTGGGTCTTGCTAGGCATTGGTCGGGACAATTGGGGGATGGGAGCATGGTTGTCCAGGTCCAACAGGAATTGTTTGAGATTGGCTAGTAGATCAGCAATAAATGGTGATTGGAGCCAAAGAGATGATTTGAGATACTCTAGATCGAGGGAGAGTGATGGCTGAGGAGGATGACAGGAGTTGATGATAGGAATCTGGTGGCTCCAATGTTGATTGTTGGAGTACCAAGGGTTCTGGTAGATGAGAGGAGTGCGTCGGCTGAGGTGGGGGATGGATGAATGACCAAATTGAGGTATGGTGGGGTGAGGTGGAAGGGACGAGTTGGGTTGGATGGGTTACTGGTGGGGGTATGGGTTATCAGAGTGGTTATGGGTTATTGACATGTATATGAGTTATTGGACTGGGTATGTATGTGTTAATATGGGTATGGGTTATGTGTATGTAAATGGAGTTATGAGTTATGGGTGAGTAGTGGGTATGGATATAGATATAGATATAGATATGGGTTATGGGTTATGTGTTATGGGTTATGTGTTATGGGTTATGTGTTATGTGGTATGTGTTATGTGTTATGTGTTATGTGTTATGGTCATGGTTGTTATTGGTATTCCTTTATCCACAGTTACATTGACTGGCTTGTTAATTCTGATTCCATGATTGATTGATCCAAATTTAAAGACTCCTTCAGTTTACTGACTAGATCCTTGATCCTCTTCCTAGCAGTTGCTTTGATTCCTTGGTCTTGAATGGTTCCTGTTATTTTCTTGCTTGTTAATGCTTGAGGTTATTGATCCAAAATGAAGATTATTGGCCACTGTTGGGACACCAGATGTGGAGACTCCTTTGGGATTTTGGGTAAAAGTTTAGCAAATAGCTTGCTGGCAGTCACTTGAGGGGGAATTTAGTATTACAACTACAAATAAGATAGAGGAATACTAAGGGTGGTTTTGAATTGCCTGCCCCTCTGAGTACTATAGTAGTCTCACAACAATAAAAGAAAAGAGATTTGGTGGCTGATTTTCAGATAGAGTTGCTACTATAGTAGTCTCTATCAGACCTAGGATCAATGTTTTCAAGCTTGATAAGGAAGAAATGGTGGAACAGATAGTGACTTGGAGGAATGAAGCTGAGTAAGGGAAGAATCCTTTATCTAGTCTTATCCTTTATATATATATATATTTTTTTAATGGTTTTATTGGTTACTGATTGATACTCCTTTGATGATACAGGTGATGATTTGAATAAGGGTTGAAATGGTTGAGCCTATAGTTGATAACTGATGATGATGTTTGATGATGATGATGATTGATGAAGTAGGTGATGATGATGGATGAGTTAGGTGATGATGATGACTGATGATGGTGATGGTAGGTGATGATGATGATGACTGATGATGATGATGGTAAGTGATGATGATGATGACTGATGATGATGATGGTAGGTGATGATGATGACTGATGATGATGGATGGTGATGATGATGACTGATGATGATGATGATTGATGATGATGATGGTAGGTGATGATGATGACTGATGATGATGATGATGATGTTCAGGTTATGGGTACATGGTGGTGATGTTCAAAGGTATGGGGTATTGAGTAAATAATGGTGGTGGTGGATGGTCAAAAGTATGGGTTATTGGGTTGGGTCATGGTCAAAAGTATGTGTTGATGATGGTGGATGGCCAAGGGTAATGGTGGGGGTTGATGGTTGATGGTGATGATTGATGTTGATGATGATGATGGTGATGTTTGTTGGTATGGGATATGGGATTGGTGATGGTTACAGTATGGGTTATTGGATAATGGTTGAGGATGGTAAAAGTATGGGTTAAGGGTGCCTAGGAGGCATGGTGATCCCTGGAGGGGAGGATGGGGGGAACTGATGGTGCCTGGATGGGGGAGAGAGGCCCTCTATTTATAGAAAATCCTGCCCTCAGGGTTGCCCCTGAGGGTCTCCCTGATACAGTGAATACAGTTCATGAGGCATTTTGGCTGGTCAGAGGAGGAGGCTGTGCAGGATCTACATGCATGTACACCCTTGCATGCATTGCTGTACTGCATTGATACAGGTGCCCCCTGCATAAATTACTTCTGTATAGTGTCCTGTATGATGCTGTACAGCCTCTGCATGCAGTGTCTTGCATATATTGCTGTGTATACAGGTGATTTGTTTGGTTCTTCATGCAGTGCCTTGCATATATTGCTTCTGTATTATGTCCTGCATGATGCTGTACAGCCTCTGCATGCAGTGTCTTGCATATATTGCTGTGTATACAGGTGATTTGTTTGGTTCTTCATGCAGTACCTTGCATATATTAATTATGTATATACTGATGCAGGTTTGTTTGGTGCTGTATGGTTGTACTGTATGGGGTATGTAATTGAAGGCTTCTAGGGTATGTGCATGAGCTTTCACTGATCTGTGACACCTGGTAGAGTATGGGTAGCCCAGGGTTGATTTGAGCTGTATCTTCTAAACCATGAGAGATAGAGGGGTACTTTGGCTGAGTGACTAGGGGTTATTTTTGGTGTAGAATCCATTTTTGAGGTCTGTTTGATGATTGGAGCTGTCCTTATACTAGAAAAGTGAGTCTGATGGCTATAGGTTAGGTTTTGGAGCACCACAACGGGATGATGATGGGTGACAGAGGCCAAGGGACATCGGGGGTTGTAGGCCTCTCATCCAAGACAGCTGGTGGCGCAGGCGGTGGCGGGGTGCCTTGTGGAGCCGGAGTGGGAGGAGCCGGTGCAGGTGTCGGAGGAGGACCCGGAGCCGGAGCAGCGCGACACCGGAGAATTTCATCAAGGCGCGGGTTCCTCGCGCCTTCCGTGACCTGGACGCGGTCCGCCCAGGATTGCATAGCCCTCCAGAAATCATCAAAGGACGGGAATTCCTCCTTCTGCAGTGGCCCCGCGCGGCAAAGAGGGGAAGCCAAGTCGCAAACCTTGCTCGGTGGAGGACAGCAGAGTCCACAAGTCCTCCAAGATGGTGTAGTCGTCCGAAACTACAAATGGGTCCGGACAAGCCCTCTTGTGCGGCCTGGGGCAAGAGCCGGATTTGGGGGGAGCCTGGGGCATGCCGTCACTAAGTGAGCAGCGATGGTGGCCGCAAAGGCAAGCAACACAGGCGCGTCAACCAGGAACAATCAAACACCCGTGCCCGTTCCGGGCGCAGAACTTGCATGGGAGCATGGTGGTGATGGCGCGGGGGGAGAGGAACTTGCGAAGTGTGTTAAGTCGGGTTGGTAGGGGGGGACGGTGCGAAGGTAATTGAGGTAGCAATGGGAAGGGACCTCTGGGGAAAAACTCAAGTTGGGGGGGGATGTGGTGTCATTATATTTCCTTGGATTGGGAACTGCGTTGCAGCCTGCGCGCTCAGTATTTGGTGGGTCAGGCTCAGCAGTCAGGGTGCGCGCTTTCTCAGCAGTGGCCGCTGCGGGCTCAGCAGCAGCAGCTGCAAAGCTCAGCAGTAGGCGCAGTGGGACTGGCACGCGGTTGTGGGCCGGGCCGCAACCCGCTTGGATATCTGACCCAGGGATGAAGCCGGGCCGACCAGGTTCTTGGATGGTCAGTTGGGGGAGGAAAAAGCGGGGCAATTGCCGGGCTATATGCCTGGATGACCGCGTGCAAGCGTGGGCCAGCCACGGGACTAGGAAATTTGCCACGGCGCGTTGGGAGGATACGGGCAAGGGCGGTGAACATTGGGTAGCGCGCAGCAGAGGGCCGCGCCACGTAAGGACAAACCGGATGTGCGTAATGGCAGGCGAGCGGAAGGGATAGGGTATGGGTTAGGGTATGGGTTAGGGTTCTGGGTCTAGGGTTTCTTCTTCATGGTTGTCAGTTTGTCTTTGTGCTTGTACTTAGGTTAGGGCTGAGGGGGGGGGATTCATATTTTGGTCTCACGGATTCTCCATCCCCGGGCTCTCTCATCTCTCATTCTCTCTTCTCCGGAAAAGAAAAGTAAGCATCCTTGAGTCTTACAGACGCTAGAACCATTGACTCCAAAACTTGGGACAACTTTGTGAAGGAAAACCTCAAAAGTTTCCACACCGCTGTGGAAAGAATAAAGTTTATCCCCCTATAATTGTCCCAAGGTTTGGAAGTTAACGGTTCCCTGCGTTTGAAAGGAGATGAGGATGTCCAAAGCCGCACTTAAATGAGAAATAGAAATAAAGAGATAAAGAGATAAAGAAAAGTAGAGAGAGAAATCGCCAATGCTTCAATCCTAAGAACTTTCCACCTGGATGTGTATCCGGTATGAGTTCCCTTAATCTCCTGGTGAGATGAGTGATTCAATCTGGATGATGATATTCTTCCTCCTCTGCATCGATGCTCTGATGCCTCCCCCTCTCCTCCAACCCGGAGTTGAGAGTGAGGATAAGTCCTCCCTCTCAACCCTAACCTAAGTACACGCGCAAATGACAGTATGACAACAAAACAGAAAACAATCTCAAAACAGAAACCCTAGCCTCCTCTCCCCACCTCCTCCGTACCAAACTCCCCCGTTGTACGTACGCCATTCCGTCCATCCGGTTTGTCCTTCTCATGATGCGGTGCTTGCACCGCGCCCTACTTGGAGCCCCCCTCGCCTGTCCGTATCCGTTTGTCCGCGCCCGTTGTGGGTGTTTGGTAATATTCGGCATGATCCGCGCGCTTGCGCACGCGCTTCATCCGTTCCTTCATAGCCCGCGGATTGCTCTGCCCCTACGTATCCAAACCAGCGCACCCGCAAACCTAGCCGAGCGCACTACCTTCCGAATCCGATCTCCAGGGCGGATTGCCGCCCACGCAGCATTCAATGCTGAGCCCAACCTTTCCACCAGGTGCGGAGCCAAACAGCGGCTGCTGCTGATCCAGCAGCTGCCGCTGCTGAGCACTCCGCATACCCTAGTGCTGAGCCCGCTTTCCCCCAATGCTGAGCGCGCAGCCACGACGCAGTTCCAAATCCGTGTCTATAAATTGACACCACATCACCCCCCAACTTGAATTCTGTCCCCAGAAGTTTCCCATTGCTTCACCATACCACCACCTCTGCTACTTCCGCTCCACCCCCACCACTTCCCACTACCACCTTCTCCATCTCCCTCCTCTCCATCACCATCATGCTCCCCTGCGAGTTCTGCGCTCAGAACGGGCATGCGTGTTTGATCATCCCCGTTTTTCGCGCCCGTGTAGCTTGCCATTGCGGTCATCATTGCTGCTCACTTAGCAACAGCATCCCTCAAGCTCCCCCCCGATCCGGCTCTTGCCCCAGGCCGCGCAAGAGGGCTTTTCTGGACCCGTTCGTGTTTTCGGACAACAAGTCAATCTCAGAAGGCTCGTGGACACCACCCGTTTCACCTCCATCCCGCCGCCCCCGAGCTCCGTCACCCACCACTTTGCACGTGAGCCGCAACTCGGCATCACCCCTCCGCCGGGCTGGACCTCCGCAACGGGGCGAATACAAGACTTTGGTGGAATGGCGCGCGGCAACCCGCGCTTGGGCCGCTGCTGTTCGCTTGAACCAAACAGTACCGGACCCAAGACTCTCTGGAAGACCCGCGGCCGTGCCAGCACCTCCTCCTCCTACTCCACAACCGCCGACACCGCCTGAGCCACCAGCGGACTTGGATGAGAGGCCTACGACCCCCAACGCTCCTCCGCCTCCGTCACCAATTGTTGTCCCGTCATTGCCTCCAGCTGGACCAAGCCCCCCTGTTGGTTCCCCGGAGGCCTCATCTTCACCGGCCGCTCCTCCAGCCATCCCTCCCACGATCCCGGAGATTCCAATCGTAATGGCGCTCCCGGCGGCAGGCTTCAAAGCTTTTGGGGAAAGGTCGACCACAATGCTCCAGAACTTCCTTGCGATCCCCGGCGCACAATCCTCGGAATCCTGGCGCCAACTCCTGGCGTCTTTCTGGGCTTTACTGGCGTCCTCGAGGGTGGAAATGGAGGAAATGATGAAGATGGCGTAGGCGCATCGCCCCCCCCTTTTCCCCTTCTCCCTTTCCTCTACTTTCTCTCTTCTTGTTGTTGTATCACGCTTCCCTTTTCCATTGAGAAAATACATGTCTCCGCACGAGGTCCTATCCTTCTGAGAAAAAAGTGCGCGGCCGCGCTTTGAGAGAGTGAGTCCGCGCCCGCGCGCTTGTTTTGTGAGCGACCGTAAGTGACTAGCCGTTCCAAAAGAGGCACCTGGACCGTACCAGACAAACTGCCACACAGTTCCCCGTACCCTTCCTGTAACAAACACAACAGCCAAAACACCAGCGCGTGCCACCGTAAGGGAAGAGAGAGAGAGAGTAGGAGAACGGACATTCTGGGGTGTCTAGTTGTCCCGGCTAGAGCACCCCCTCACCAAATCAAGCTTAGTCCCATACCAACCACCCATCCTTGAGATATCTTGAGGGAAAGAAAAAGAGAAAAAGAAACCAATAGAAAAGAAAAATAGAAAAGAACAATTTTTTTTTTCTCGCACAATGCCCGTAGACCACCTGCAAATTTCTCTTCGTCCCGCTTCCCCCATCCGCGGGATTGCCCACGCGTCCCGGTTCCGCGGGGCTTTTCCTTGCGTTTACGGACCCGGCTTGGCGCCTTGCCCGCGTTTCCTGCAAAAACCCCAAGCCAGCAAAGACCCCACAATCCAGATAAGAAAGAAACATAGAGAAACAAACATTCTGGGGTGTCTAGTTGTTCCAGATGTGAACCGGCTAGAGCACCCCCTCACCAAATCAAAACTTATCCCCTACCCCCTCTACCTCCCCCCCCAACTTGGCCACTGTCCCCAGCTGGTCGCAACCGCCTACTCCGTCGCAACGGCATGGCCTCCGCTTCTCCGCCCAAAGACAAATCCCCCGATTGCGTTCCTATACAATTGCCGCGCTCCACACTCCCCTCGTCAGATCCCTCACCCCCTTCCACCGTCTTGTAAAACAAGGTAGATCCTTGCGCGAAGAAGTGCTTGACATGCCAAGCCGCCGCCTTCCGTTTCAGCGGAGTACCGTCTAATTCCTCCAACTGATAGCTGCTGCCCTTGAACTTGGATGACATGCGGAACAGGCCGTTCCACCGGTTAGCAAACAACTTCCCCCACTGAGACTCCAGAATTTGGTTGTACAGGAGCACCAAATCCCCCTTCTGCAAGGGATGCCGGAGGCAATGCAAGCAGCGCTCATCCCAATAGCGCACCAATGCCATCCGAGTCTTCTTTAGCCAGTCCGCGGCCTTTGCGAGCATTCCGTCCCGTCAAAGGAGCTGTTTGGCGCAAGCCTCAAGCAACTCTGCGGAAGTCTTCACCTTCCACCAGTCAACCCCCAGGAATGTCTCCAACTCAATGTCCACCAGAAGCATGGGGCACTGCCCGAAAAGTAACTCGTACGGCAAGTAGCCTGTCAACCGCTTCACCAAAATCCGATCCGCAAACAGCACCATTGGAAGGGTCTCCTGCCAGCGCTTACCGTCCTCCCTGCACATCTTGACCAGGGCGTCCTTGATTGGCTGATGCCCGCTTTCGATCATGCCAGCCCCTTTGGGATAGTACTCCGTTACTTGGCCAAACTTGGCTCCGCAACTCTTCACCAACTTGACCAAACGGCCGCAAAACTCAGCCCCTCCGTCAACTGTGACCAGACAAAGCAACCCGTACCGCGCAAACCAGTCTTCCTCCAGAAATAGAGCAACTTTGTCCGCCAAGAGCTTGACCAACGGACGCGCTTCCACCCAACCAGACAGGTTGTCCTGCGCGACAAGCAGATAGGCGAACTTACCCGCCTTGATGTGGACAACATCAAGCAAGAATCAACCAAAGAGGGCATCTTCCCCCATGGGGCTTCAGACTTCCTTAGGCAGTCTTGCGCTCCGCCGTTGACAGGCTTTGCAGGACGCCAGCCATTCCCGCACCGCACGCACCACACCTGGCCACCAGAACCGCTCTTTGACCCGCCTCCGTGTCTTGACCTCTCCTTGATGAACAAGATTGTTGTGAAGGCTCCGGAGGATAGCTTCCTGATCCGCTCTTGAAGTGGTAACCACAAGAGGAACCAGAGTCTTCTGCCGCCAAAGCTGCCCCTCCTGCACGTAGAAATTCCCCGCTCGCCGCTTCACCCATTGCATGTCCTTCTCCGTAGCTCCATTGGGAAAACAAAGGTCCCGCAAGTAGTCACAAAGGATTGCATACCGCCCGGTCTGCCGGAGCGGCAGCTGAACGCCTGCCTCCACAACCCCTACCTTGACAACCGGGGCCTCCACATCGAGCAGTTCCGCGTCCTCAAACGGGTCGTCCCTCGGATACTGCAACAATGCGTTGGGCATAGTGAACGCTTTCCCCGGAACATGAACAACAGCAAAGGAGAAAAGGTGGAGAAACGCCACCCACCTGGTCATGGGAGCATTGGGAAACGCCAGGGAATTGATCATCTGCGCCAGCGCCTCTGCGTCCACCAAAAGCTCAAAATGGACCCCACAAAAAAGATACTGGAGCTGCCGCACAACTCAAACTTTGGCTGGGAGTACCGGCTTTCCATTGGAGTGAGGTGACCAACTTGTAAAGTACCTGCCTATCCTTGCCGTCGTCCTCTTGAGTGAGAACCCCCCTGCTCCAAATTCTCTGGAATCAACCGCTAGCCCAATTCCTCCCGCGTTGTAGTCAAGATCGCGGAGCACAATGTCACGTCCCACAATCTCCTTGAGCTTCTGGAACGCGCAATTGCATTCTTCCCCCCACTTCCACTGCCCACCTTTCCGCGTTAGTGATCGGAGCGGGCTTGCCACCTCCGCAAACCTCTTGATGAACATACAGACATAGCTACATAATCCCAAGAACTGAAGGATATGCAACACCATCCGCGGGCTCGGCCATTCAAGGACCTTGTTCCACTTTTTCTCTGCAATGCGCCGGCCATCGGAAGCAACAACATGGCCAAGGACTTTGAGCGCCGGGACACAAACCGCCAACTTCTTCCCCAAAACCGTCAGTCCTGCCTCCTTGATGCGAAACAGGATGCGTTCCAATGTCTGCGCATATTCCCACACAAAACGTCGGACGCCGGGAACTTCAACCAGCTCCGCTCCCCCTTAATTGGATTTCGGACCTTTGATGCCCGCGTCGTTGATGAAGATTTGGACTCCCTCCGGGAGATCGTCCTTCAGGATCCAAGCCATTTGCGCCTGGTACACCGCCACGGAATTGGTCGCGCCTTGCGGGAGCCGAGTCAGCTGCATTCTTCCCAACCCAGTCTCAAATGCTGTTAGAGGCCGCAAGCGAGGATCCAACTTGCTCTGGTTGTATCCCCCCATCACATCCACTAAACCCTAACAAGCCCGCCCCGCCATTGACTCAAGGAACTCGTCAACGCGAGGGGGCCGTCCTGCGTCCCGGATTGTAAAGGAGTTGAGCCGCTGTAAATCATGAACAATCCTCAACAACTTTCCGTCCTGCTTAACCACCGCAAAGATTGGGCTGGAGTAACTAGACGTTGACTATTTGTAAAGGCCAGTCTTCACCCGCTCCCGCACCAACTCCAGAAACTGCTCCCGGAACGCCCGCAGTATTGGAATTGGCTTGATCTGCCACGGCTTGTGATTGACAGTGGGGATGACATAGGGGTTGCCAATATAGTTTTTCAGGAGCCCCCACTCTTCTGGTCCAAACGCAAGTGCTCTTTCCCAAAGAACCAGAACCAAAATCAGCAACTCACGCTCCTCTGTACTCAACCATCCCGTTGGGCCAAAATTGAAAGCTGCAATCCGCTCCTCCGTGATCCGCGCCAAGCTAGTAACCCACCCCGAAGCCTTAATCAGCATGACCCCAGGGTCCTGCGACCAAGCAATTGGTTGTAGAGGTCCATTCAGTTCCTGGGGCATTGGCTCATTCCTCAGTTGGACCTTCCGTGACACCGGCTTGTACTTTTCCGCGTTGCACCGCATCATCCACACGCATCCTTTGCTGTAAGTCCTGCACAGAACGGAACCGCGGCTTTCGCCTTTGCTCACAAGTGTGGCACAATGATAGGGTTTTCAAAGTGTAGTACCCTTGGGCAATGCATACTGAGAAAAGGAACTTACTTCTGCAACGTGCGCGCCCTGAAACTTCCTTCCTCCCCCTCCCTGCTCCTCATTAGTCAACCGCCCGTGCAAAACCGGAGCTTTTTCCGCGCGGTCTCCTTGGTTGACTAGAAAAAATCCTCTGAAGGTTGCCCGTTGCAGACCAACTCCGCGTCCGGTTCCTCCTAATACTCCGACACTCTCCTCCGCTTCCCTTGCCCGTGATTGCAGATATTTGTCTCGAACCTTCCGCCGGACAAATCCTCTACCGTCAATGCCTCTGTTCCCGCCTCCAGATCAAAAACCATGCGTGCTTGAAACCCAAACATGAACAGCCTTCCCAAAATCACATCCGCACAATCAACCAAAAGAAAAGAAAGGGGCCTACGGACCCTTGCAACCTTGACCTCCTCCTCCTCAACTACCCCATCCACACGACACTCTCCTCCCTTAAGCGCGCGGAGACCCATCCCGCATTTCCGCCAAACCAACCCCAAATCATCCACCATCCGCGATGGCAGCAGGTTCACCATTGAACTGCTGTCCACCATAGCCCACACCTTCCTTCCCGCTATGACCATCGGAACGTAAGCAAGCGGAGTCAAAACCGATTTCTACTTGCACTCCCCATGCCCCTCCTCCTTCCGCCCCACATGAACCCGCTGCACCGTCTGAGGTACCTGGCCCTGACCGCAATCCCGCAACGCCTGAACCATCTTTTCTACCACCACTGGAGACACGGCCACCAGTTCCCGCAAGGTCAGCGGAACAGGAGTCTTGTTGCCCATCACCCTTTGCACAATGTCCGCCGCTTTCTTCTTCCCTACAGGGTTTGCTGCCGGCGCCTCAGTTCCAGGCGCGCGCGCAGCCAACGGGGGTCTCTCCTTCGCGTCCACCTCCATTTTATCGAAGACCGCCACCTTTTCTTCCGTTGCCACTACCCTTACCTCAGCTTCCACCCGAGGTGGTTGCCACGATCCGGGACCGGTAACAATGCCCAGTGACGCTCGCGCCGTCGTTCCCACCTCCTGACCCCGTGTGGGCACCTGCTGCATTGCAGTTGGCTGGCTTGGTTCCATCAGAATCTGTTTGCCCATTGGAAACATGTACCCCATCCCCGCCGTTCAAACCAATCCCGCGCTGAGATCCTTTGTAAGCTCCTTGCACACCAATTGCCAATGACCATTTGCCCCGCAGTACGAGCACCCCCTCGGCACAAAGGTACCGGGCGGCCAAAACCCTTCGACCATGTGAGGTGGAGGCCCTCGCGACTGCTGCTGGCCCATACGGCTCATGCAGATCTTCAGGTCCTTCATCAGCTCCGTCAATTTGCTTACTGGAGGGCCTGGCGCGGGTTGAGGAACCGGAACACGCGTGGAAGTAGATGGAACTGGGGCCAGAACCTGGGGGGCGGATTTCTTTGGTCCCGCTGGGAAGGACTTAGCGGTGTCCTCGATAAGCTCTTCTAAGCCAAGCTCACTCTCCACAGCCCGGCAAATGACAGCCAACTCCGGAAGGAGCGCGATGCTCCCATCCAATGACCGCTTTGCCAAGTTGTGATTGTAAAGATGCCACTGCACCCTTGCCCGGAGTTGAGCGCCTAAACCGCCCAGAAATGTGCGTTTCATAGCCCCCGTCTGTCCCGCCACCACCCTTGTTCTTTGACAAGTAACAATAGATCCAATCAAATGTCGAGGTGTACTCCGCCAGCTCCACCCGTGTTCTGACCCCTCCGCGCGCGCTTGCCTCCGAGGCCACGCGGTCGAAATTGCTTTCCCGGAATCAAGGTTCGCGCCTACCCCACCGCGTTAGGATCTCCGCCTTAAGTTTTGGCCAATCTTGATTCTTGTAGCCTTCCATTTCCTCCACATCCCGGAGCTTCTCTTCGTCCATAATGAACAGGACGACCAGCTGGGCCTTGTCAGCGTCCGATGCACCTTCTGCATCTGCAATACCTTTGTATCTCGAGATGAATTGCTCCACATCCGCGGTGTTGAATCAGATGTGAGGGTAGTCGCGCGGCCTGATGCAAACCGGACGAGTTGGTTCATGGTCACTGGAGACCAATGGAGGAATGGCGTAGCTCGTCCTGGGTCGAGCAGAGGGAGGGGGGGGAGGAGGGATGGAAGACAAGAGTGGGGTTGGAGTAGCGGACCCGGAGACAGAAGGAGAAGGAGAAGAAGAAGAAGGAGAGACTGTAGGGAGGTATGAATAGGACATCGCGCCCAGTTACCTTCAAAAGACAAGAAACAGAAGATTACTTCCCGGCCAGACCCCCAGATGTGGAAAGAACAAAGGTTATCCCCCTATAATTGTCCCAAGGTTCGGAAGTTAACGGTTCCCTGCTTTTGAAAGGAGATGAGGATGTCCAAAGTCGCACTTAAATGAGAAATAGAAATAAAGAGATAAAGAGATAAAGAAAAGTAGAGAGAGAAATTGCCAATCCTTCAATCCTACGAACTTTCCACCTGGATGTGTATCCAGTATGAGTTCCCTTAATCTCCTGGTGAGATGAGTGATTCAATCTGGATGATGATATTCTTCCTCCTCTGCATCAATGCTCTGATGCCTCCCCCTCTCCTCCAACCCGGAGTTGAGAGTGAGGATAATTCCTCCCTCTCAACCCTTACCTAAGTACACGCGCAAATAGCAGTATGACAACAAAACAGAAAACAATCTCAAAACAGAAACCCTAGCCTCCTCTCCCCACCTCCTCCGTACCAAACTCCCCCGTTGTCCGTACGCCGTTCCTTCCATCCGGTTTGTCCTTCTCATGACGCGGTGCTCGCACCGCGCCCTACTCGGAGCCCCCTGCGCCTGTCCGTATCCGTTTTTCCGCGCCCATTGTGGGTGTTTGGTAATATCCGGCATGATCCCCGCGCTTGTGCGCACGCTTCATCCGTTCCTTCATAGCCCCCGGATTGCTCTGCCCCTACGTATCCAAACCGGCATGCCCGCGAACCTAGCCAAGCGCACTACCTTCCGAATCCAATCTCCGGGGCAGATTGCCGCCCACGCCGCATTCAATGCTGAGCCCAACCCGTCCACCAGGTGCGGAGCCAAACAGCGGCTGCTGCTGATCCAGCAGCTGCCTCTGCTGAGCACTCCGCATACCCTAGTGCTGAGCCCGCTTTCCCCCAATGCTGAGCGCGCAGCCGCGACGCAGTTCCCAATCCGTGTCTATAAATTGACACCACACCACCAATTGAGCACAAGTATTCAATTTCTTCCTCCACTTCAGCTTCAACGAAAACGCCATTGAAGGATTTGTGACTGACACAAAAAAGGCCCTAACCCAAATGACCAATGTTGGCATTGAACTTCCCAAAGACATCCTTGCTTACTTGGTCCTGTTCAAATTCCCTCCAATTCTCAAAAATTTGAAACAGCAGATCATGCACGTGGAAAAGCACCTAACTGTGGACGTGGTCTTTAACCATCTTATCCAATACAACAATGAGCGCAAGGCCCAGTCAAAAACAACTAAATCTAACTCCACTCTCACTCTACTAAAAACAAAAAATAAACCCAAGAAAGAGATAAAAAGAATCAAAATGCGCTGCAGAGAAGGATACCATGATCCAAATGTGCCCCACTCCAAATCCTTATGCTTCCACCTCCATCCCCAGATTGCTCCAAGTTGGTGGGTAGAACAAAAAAATGAATGGAAGAGTAAAATGAACAAACAACCCACCATCAACTATCACGCGCTTCTAACTCTCTGGATAAATGCCAACAGCAGTCCAAACTTACTCCTTGATTCTGGCGCCAACATTCATATCTTAAACGACAAGAGATACTTTTCCTCACTACTGATGCAAGATGAATTGGAAGAGGTGAAAACTGGGAAGATCAAAGCCAATCTAAAGATACGCGGCACAGGAACTGTGAAACTGGAATGGAAGGATTCAATCATTACCCTATAAAACTGCGCCTATATCCCGGACATAGTTGTGAATCTCATCAGCCCAGGACTATTAGAAAGCAAAGGATGCAATCTTAATCAAAGTCAAGACCAATTTCACGTTACAAGGATGGGTCAGACTATACTCAGAGGATCTATCAGAGACAATCTGTTTGTTGTAGAGAAGCCTGAGATAGTGGGGAAGGGAACTTCTGTCAATCATATCAACCATTCTCCAAATCCAACGTTGAATGAAGGTCTATCCCTAGAGGACATCCACCAGATGTACGGTCACGCCGCAATTTCTACTCTCAAGCCCATTCTCAAAGGCCTTTTCACTAACAAAAAATTGAATCACTTTCAATGCAATGGTTGCGCAAAGAGTAAGATTGTCAGATCTCCGTTCTCAGCTGTATCCACTCCTTCAAGTAAACCTCTCAAACAAATTCACCTTGACCTTGTTGGACCGATTTCCCCGCAGTCAAAGAACGGCCACTTATACCTCATGACTCTAGTAGAAAACTACTCCGGCTACTTAGCTGCCTTTCCTCTCAACTCCAAAGAAAAGACTCCAAGAGTGATAATCAATGTTCTCAAGATGGAGGCTAAAAGGCTCAACTACTACCCTTCCAAGATTTTCTCCAACAAAGGCACAGAATTCACCAACTCAACTCTCAAAGACTTTTCCAGATCAAAGCATATCAAGTTGATGAAATCTGAACCTTACCACTTCCAACACAATGGCCGGGCAGAAAGAGCCAATTGGACCATAATTGAATCAGCTCAAGCAACATTCTCATCTTCTCGCTTACCAAAAACCTACTGGCACATAATCACAAGGAGTTGTTGCTTCATGCTCAACCAAAGCCCTTGGGAAGATAATCACCTTTCCCCCTGGGAACTCATGTTCAATAAAAAAATTCCAGCTAATCATCTTAAACCTGTAGGATCATCCCTCATATATCTCAAGAATTGTGTCCAAAAAGGAAGGAAGTTTGATGAGAAGGGGGACAAAGGGTTACTACTTGGGTTCAATCCCTATTTTCACTTGTACATCATTCTTAACTTGTTGGGATCTATTATTGAAACAAAACATGTTAAATTTCTCAAGAAACATCTGCACAACTTTCCTCTCCTAAAATCAACCGGAATCAATCTCTTCTCACATGAATCACAGGAACTCAAGAATCAGACTTCTCCACAGTCAACAAAAAATTTACATTTTGAAATCATCCAAACACAAACTCATATTTGGAATCCAATCCCAATTCTCCTGAAGCTCCAGATTCCAATTCCAATTCACTCAAATCTGCTCCGCAAATCTCACCCTTACCGGAACCTACACAAATCTCTGCTCCCAAACCTCCTAAAAGTGAAGCATATCAAAAACCAAAACATGAGACTTGCAAACCACAGCGCTATGTTTTCCACCATTACTAAAAACCCCCGTCATACAAGGCAGCCTGTAACTTCCCTGAATGGCCCAAATGGGAGAAAGCAGCTGAAGAAGAATAAAGTTCTATCAAGCATCAAGAGGTATGGGAAGACTACTATGAAGAACCTAATAATATCCTTAACACTACCTGGGTCTTAAAAGTGAAAGAAAACTGTCACAGGGAACCAGTAAAATACAAAGCAAGGTTGTGTGTTCAAGGGTTTGCTCAAATACTTGGCATTGACTACAATGAGACATAGGCACCCACTGGAAAACTTGGCTCATTGAGAATTTCTCTCTTGTATGGACTAAAAAAAAATGAACTTCACTCAATTGGACGTGAAAGGAGCCTTTCTCCACGCACCCCTGGACAAAGATGTTATCATCAAAACACCTGAAGGTTCCCACGGAAAATCTCCCTATCTCAAACTCAAAAAATCTCTGTACGGATTAAAAAAATCCCCCAAAAATTGGTATAAAACGCTAACTGGATGGATAAAGTCTCAAGGCTACCTAGAATCAAGCAGCAATCCCTGTCTTTACTATAACCCTGAATTGAAGGAATTGCTCTACTTCCACGTGGACAACCTCATTCACGTTGGGAAGAGCAAGATCTTTGAGTCAAACTTTTTAACAAGATTCAAAAATTTGTCTTGTCACCCACCTAACACAATCCTGGGCATGTAATAAGATTCAATTAGATTTCTTGAGAACTAAAAACCAGCTGAGGCTGTGAGAACAGACAAAAAAATCAGAAGAAGACTTTAGAAAGAAGAGAAGAAATGAGAAGATGAAAATGTAGAGCCCTACAGCGTAGATTCATCAGGATAGTCAAAAAGGACAGCTTTGAGTTGTGAGAGTTTAAGAACATGAGGAAAAGTTGAAGAGACAGGAGGGATGTTGTTGTTTGAGCATAGACAGAAATAGCCGCTAGATGTTATGGATAGTCAGACCGGGTTTGATAGCCTTATTGGAGAAGTGAGCATCTTACCAGTCAGAGATTTAAGAGGCGATTGAATCAAGTTGGTAAGTGCCTTGATAGTAAAGAGGATGAAAGTAGGAGAAATTAAAGAAGAAGAGAAATAAAATAAGAAAGAAAAAAAAAAATAGAAAAGTAGACTGATGACAAGTAAGACGGTTCAGAACATAGATGATCAGAAAATAGGGAGATGGAGATTCCTGGGAGAGAATAGACACCGTGTCATGAGAGTCATGAGAAGAGCTATGTCGGGGTCCCCGTCGTGGACTCAGAGAGCACCCGCGCACTGAGATGCAGAGAGTGGTGAGCACAGGGGATGAATACTCAACACCCCTTGTGACTGGTAAGAGGAGTACATTTGACTAAGAGTTAATTATTAAATATGGCTTGTTGAAGGAGTTTGAGGGGCCCAACGGAGGTGGCTTTAGTTAAAGAATCTGCTAGCATTCTATCCATGGAAACCAGGATGAGAATAAATTTAGAGAGGGAAAAATCTTCCCGCAGACCTTTAGTTTTAATGTCAATGTGTTGAGACTTGGAGTGCATTCCGAATTTTTTTATCTTATCATCTAATCCTTTGTTATCTACATCAATAGTTGGTTTGGTAGAGGAAGAAACATATATTTTGTCCACAAGGTGAGTGATCCACTTCAATTTGAGGTAGCAATTGAGTAAAGCTTTGAGTTCAGATTTGGTAGATGAGTAAGTTACATTCCGCTGTCTTGAGGAGTTCCAAAGGATAGGACTGCCGTAGTGTAGTACAATATATCCGGTTTGAGATTTACGGGAGGTTGGATCATTGCCCCACGTAGCATCACTATAGCTAGAGATACAATCCTTGGATGAGTCGCATTTCAGGGTTAACTTGAAGTCCTTAGTGGTCTTGAGGTATTTCCATACTTTACGTACTTCTTTCCAATGAGTTAGACCGGGTTTTGCATTGAATCTTGCCAAACTGGAAACAGCAACGGAAATATCTGGACAGGTGTATTGAGAAAGGTGATTGAGAAATCCAATAGCATATCAATAATTGATATTGAGTTGACAGGAATGTGCATGGTCTTTGTCGGATGCCGGTTCAAGGTGATGGTTTTGAGTGAGAGGTGTATTGATATCTTTTAATTCAGTGAGGCCCAATTCTTTTAGACCTCTGTCAATATGTTTTGGTTGGCTTAAGTAAATACTGTCTCCGTCAAATTCCATTAGCATTCCAAGGATTGTATTAGGTGCGTGGCAAGACAAATTCAAGAATCTTTTTAAAAAGTTAATTGCAAAAGAGTTGGATTTTCCTACTAAGATCAGGTCATCAACATGGAAGTAGAGGACTTCCCTGGACCTAGAATTAAGATACAAGCAGGGATTGCTGGTGGATTTGTGGAATCCCTGAGATTTGATCCAAGCGGTGAGCATCTCATACCAATTCTTGGGTGATTGGCGTAAACCGTAGAGAGATTTCTTTAGTTTGAGATAGGGAGATTTTTGATTTGATCCTTCTGGAGTTTTGATTATAACTGTTTTGTTCAAGGGGGCGTGAAGGAAGGCCCCTTTTACATTGAACAGGGTAAAGGTAATATTATTCTTTAATCCATAGACCAGAGAAAGGCGGAGGGATCCAAGTTTTCCAGTTGGAGCCCAAGTCTCCTCAAAATCTATACCTTGGACCTGATCAAATCCTTGTACACATAGACGTGCCTTATATTTCACAGGCTCACTGTGACAGTTTTCTTTCACTTTGAATACCCATTTCGTGTTTAGTATATTATCTGGTTTGTCGTAATATTCCTCCCAGACCTCTTGAGTTTTGATAGAGTTGATTTCTTCCTCAGAAGCCTCTTTCCACTTAGGCCATTCTGAGCATTTTTTGGGGGCCTTGTAAGAGGGAGGTTCATAATAATGGTGGAAGCCATATCTTTGGGGTTTCTGAAGTTTGTGTCTGGGACGTAGACTGATCCGTTGAGGAGGCGGTTCAGGTTCAGAGTGAGAAGATGGAGATGAAGGTTGAGGTGTAGAGTGGGAAGGTGGAGACAAAGGTTGAGGTGTCAAGTGAAGGACATCTTCTGGATCAGAATCAGAGTCAGAGTATTCCAAAGTGGGTTCTCTAATCAAGTATTGTTTCTCATACGTGGAAAAATCCGTTTCATATGAGTTCAAATTAGATTGGGAAAAGATATCCAGGCCAGGCAACTCGAAGAAAGGAAATTTGGAGAGTTGATCTTTGAGGAAGTTGACGTGCTTGGTTTCTATGACAGCTCCAAGCGTATTCAGAATTAAGTATGAATGAAAAGTTGGGTTGAATCCAATTAAGACTCCCTCAAGACCTTTTTCATCGAATTTTCTTCCTTTTTGAAGACAATTGGCAAGGTAGATCATAGAAGAACCTATGGGTTTTAAATAATTAGCTGGGAGGACCTTACCAAACATAAGTTCCCAGGGAGATGACTGATTACCTTCTTGAGGAATCTGATTTAGCATGAAGCAGCAACTACGAGTCACTATATGCCAATAGTTCTTGGCTAGACAAGACAAAGAGAAGGTGGATTGGGCTGATTTGATGATCTTCCTATTACCTCTTTCAGCTTGTCCGTTATGTTGAGGGTGATAAGGTTTGGAGTTGCAAAGTTTAATCAATTTCTTCTTGGCGAAGTCTTTCAGAATCGAGTTAGTGAATTCGGTTCCTTGATCCAAGAATATTTCAGAAGGGTAATAGTTTAAACGTTGTAAGACTCCAAACGGTGCTAGGCCGTGGCAGTTCTGCGGAGGGGAAAGGTGCTGTTTAGGCTGCCCTCCTGAGTGTTACAAAAATATTTAAATGTAACCAAGATCAAGGTCCAGAACCTGGTAAATGAGGAATCAAGGAGTAGAGGATAAAGATGATATTAGTTTTGTAGCGACGGAACAGCACTATCTGAGACAAGATTATGCAGGGAAAACTTGAACAAAAGAAGTAAAAGTCTTCCTAGAGTTCAAAGAACAAAAGCTGTTTTGTGTAAACAACGCCCACAAGCTAATAACTCTGGTCGTCAGCAGAAGATTGGGGATGATCAACTCAAACCCAAGCAACCTCCAGGTTCTCAATGAACCTTCCCAACTCTCCGCAATCAAGCGCTTGAAGGGTACCAGATAACTGAGGGTGGCTGTACAAGACAAAGCACAATGTTTAAGAAGCTCTAAAACAAACATTAACTGATTTGAAGCAAGGATAACCTCAACACTTCTCAAGGGACTCAAGAGTAGGCTGACAGAATGCAACTCCAAAGAAGCTAAGGGGAGGTATAACACTCCAGGTCTTAAGCTTAATAAGACCTCTTCAATCAATTGTGATTGGCTCCAGAAAGGTGATCAGGGATCAGGACCAGTATGGTCAGAGAAAGGGATCAAGGAGTGGTATGACACACTCAAAAATTCCAACAGACAGAATTTTTCTTCAACCAGCAAGGCTATTGGTTGGTGATAAGGATCAGGGATCAAGGGTTGAGTATGGAGGCTCAAGGATCAAAGGTGTGCTGATTTCATGCTGGATCATTCCATGTTCTGATGATTTCCAATGATGATCAAAAAGGCAGGGGAGAGCCCCTCCTTATATGGGCAGGAGGCCCTGTTAGACTATATACAACGGATTCTACAAATAGAGCGGAAAAGGGAAGGCAACCATTTGGTCACTCGCGTCCGTCTGTGGATGGGCGCGCGCAAAAATACCAGAGTCACCCACCCCTCGTCCAAAGGCGGACGGAGTGGGAGAGAGAAATGAACCAAACCGCCGCGGATTTTGGCGGGCGGTTGTTGGCACTCTTCCAAAGGCGGAAGCGGGTGGGAGATTCCCAGGAAAGGTGACGGATGAAGTCCATGAGAGCGCGGATGGGCGGATAGGAGATTGGTTTGAGAAAGTTGAGTAAATCCTGACGGCCTTGAGATCCACAACCGATAGATCAAGTGCAATGGGAGGTTTGATGGATTCAAGGATATGCCAAATGCTTGGGGGTGCGGTCGGGATGGATTCAGTAAATCATGGATGAGCGCCGCGCAACGGTAGCAATGAGGAGATTGGGACGCGCAACAACAAAGATGAAGACACGCAACAACAAAGATGAGGACGTGCTATGACAACGGCGGAGATGACAAGCAACACGGATAAAGGACGCGCGACGCACACTGATGAAAGGAGCGCGGCGCGGCGCGCGACGCGGATAATGGAAGCGCAGCATGCGCGGGTAAAGGACGGTTCGGATGAGCCTGAGGATAAGTTGTTCAGCCGGACGGTACGTTTGCGCAACATTTTATGGATTGAGGTCTTAAGGCGGCCAGGGTTTCCAGGATGGGGCACCACATCTCACCCCAACTTACAGACTGTCCCTAGTCTGCTCCCAAGTTTGATGCCATAGAAAAAAGAAAAGAAAGAAAGATGATTGAAACCAAAGGATGGCCATTTTGATCTTGAGAGTGGTTGAGAAAAAGTTTGTCGATCCAACCAAAAATCCTAGAAGTGGCTGAGATAAAATGAAGGAGGCGTCCCAAGTGCTCACATGCGTGGCATGAAGTAGAGTTTTCACAAAACAACAAGGATCTTGCCCAGATGGTGCACAAATTGGGAGGACTTACTTCCGGACCAAGTTGCCTCCACGAGAGTGAAATTTCTTGACCTGATCAGCAGAGAACCTTCTGGACATCTGAGTACCATCCAGCTCCTCCAAAAGATATGATCCACCTCTAACTTGACGGACTACTCGGTAAGGACCATTCCAGCGGTTAGAGAAAAGCTTTCCCCACTGAGTTTCCAAGGAACAATTATAAGCCAATACCAGGTCACCAGGGTTTAAAGGGTCCCTGATTCAATTCCGGTGTTTTTCTTCCCAATACTGAACTGATTTTGCTCTTGATTCCATCATCTTCTGATAAGCTTTGTTACAAATATCTTCACTCTGCTCCAGTTGCTTTGATCTGGCAACTAATAGGTCAGTAGTTGAGGAAACTTGTTCCCAGGGGATGCCCAAGAAAGAATCCATCTCAAGATCAAGAGGAAGAACAGCCCTCTGACCAAAGATGATTTCATAAGGAGAATAACCAGTGGTTTGCTTGGTGGAAATTTGATCAGAGAAGAGGACCAAGGGGAGAAACTTTCAACAATTCTTGCCACTTTCACCAGCCAATTTGACAAGAGCAGCCTTCAAAGGAGCATGGCCTCTTTCCACCATGCCTTGTCCTTCAGGATAATAGGGAGTAGTAACTCTATGTTGTCCAGGGAGCAATTGGATCATTTCAGCAAGTTTTCCACCAAATTCTGAGCCACCATCCGTAGAATAAGATTGGGCCAAGCCATATTGCATTTTCCAAGTCTCATGAAGGAAAGCTGCTACTGATTCAGAGCTGAGAGTCTTAAGAAAATTTGCTTCAACCCATCCAGAAAAATCATCTCTAGCCACAATGAGGTACTTAGCTCCACCAGCCTTAATGTGAACCACATCCATAGCAATCCTCCCAAAGAAAGTGGATTCTCCAGTGGGGTAACGAATTTTGGCCGGGCGCCTAAGATCACGTTTCTGGCACACTTCACAACTCCTACACCATTGAGCAATGGATTTCTTCAGGGATGGCCACCAGAATTATTCAGATATTCGTTGATAAGTTTCGGTTTCCCCACAATGACCAAGGCCTTCATGGAAATTTTCCAGGATTGAATCTTGCTTGGAAGGGATAGTGACCACAACAAGTGCACAAGGAGTTGACCTTTTCATAAGACTAGAACCTTGGACAAAGAAGTTGGAGGACTTTCTTTTAAGGGACCGAGGTTCTTTGGCAGAGAGATCAGGGGGTCTTTGGAGAGTTGAAAGGTACTGCTCCAACTTAAGCCAGAAACCTTGCTGGAAACCAGAGTAATTTTTGGAGGAGAAGGCAAAGACAGGGCGGACCAAGGGTTCTTCCTCATCAAAATCTATCCCAACCTCTGATTCATTGTCTCCAATAGGTCGTCGAGATAAACCATCAGGCATGGTGAAAGATTTTCCAGGCCTGTGAACAATATCAAAAGAGAACAACTGGATGAAAGCCACCCAACAAGTCATGGGAGCATTTGGGAGGCTGGGGGCGTTGATCATTTCAATAATAGATCGCCCATCGACTTGTAACTCGAAGTGTTGACCCCAAAGGACAGTCTGAAGCTTCTTCAACATTTGGGCCACACCGCAAAGTTCCAGTTTTGGCTGGGAGGACCTGGATTCCACATCTGAGAAAAGAAGAGATTCATACAGAGCAGGACGATCCAAACCATTTTCATCTTCCTGGGTAAGAACAGCCCCAACAGATTGATAACTCGAGTCCACTGCCAACTTGATCTTGCCGGCTCCGTGTCCATAAGTGATCTTTTTCAAAACAATGTCTTTCCCAACAATTGTTTTGAGCAACTGAAATGATTGTTCGCAGTCTTGGGTCCAAATCCATTCAGCATCTTTCCTGGTTAAGCAACGCAAGGGAATACAGATTTTGGATAATGAGGGAATGAAGATCCTGACATAAGTTACAACACCTAGGAAACCTTTAACTTCCGTCGGATTTATTGGGGTAGGCCAGGAGATTATTTTGTTGACTTTAGAGGGTGCCATCCTTCTTCCGTCCTTGCAGACTATATGACCAACAATTTCCAAGGCAGGGACACAGGCGGCAAGTTTTGATCCAGAGACAGTAAGGCCAGATTCCTCGATTCAAAACAAAATTCTTTCCAAAACAGTAGCATACTCCCAGAAAAATCATTGGATTCCTGAGTGCCAAGGTAAGAGCTCATTATCATAGTCAGAAACTGGACCTTTAATTCCACCATCATCAATAAAGATACCCGCATGATCCGGGATTTTGTCCTGGAGGATCCACATCATCTGAGCCTGATAGACTGCAACCAAGTTGGTGGCACCTTGAGGCAATCGAGTCAACTGAAATTGACCAAGGGGAGTATCGAAAGTAGTGAGGGGACAAGAAATAGGATGCAAGGATCGTTCTTCATAGCCACCCATAATGTCACCTAGACCATAGCAAGCTCTCCCAGAGAAGGATTCAACAAATTCTTCAGTGGCAGGCGGCATGCCAGAGTCTTTAATAGTAACTTTATTAAGAGGTTGGAGATCATGAACTATTCTAAGTTTACCATTACTCTTTAGAACACAGAAAACAGGACTGGAATAGCTAGAATTCCATTGTTTGTATAAACCGGTTTGGACTCGTTTGCGGACCAACTTGATGAATTTGTCAACTTTAGCAGCAGGGATCGGGATCTTTTTCTTTTTCCAAGGGTCATGTTCAACTACCGGGATGATGTAAGGGAGACCATAGGATTCTTTCAAGAGACCTCTCTCTTTGTCACAGAATGCAATTGATTTTTCCCTTAGAGACAAGATATTTTTGATCAAATTTAACTCATCAGGAAGAAGCCATCCATCTGGACCAAAATTGACCACTTTCAGACGTTCTTCAGTGACCTGACCAGAGGGAATAAATGGACCAGTGAGGGATTTGGATAGACCACAGTAAGGGTTGCGGGATAGCGGAGGACTCATAAGAGGAGGGTTGAGGTTGAGAGGCATTGGTTGGTTGACTGGCTGGACCTTCTTTGCAACTGGTTTGTACTTGGTGGCAAAGGAGAGGAATCCCTGCTTCCTCCAAGCATTGACCAGTGAAACCTGACTACGAAAACTGAGGCCGTGTTCCAACATCTTCCAAGTCCAATGTTCTGCTGCGTCCTTGAAAGGTGCCTTCTCCATAAAAGAGGATCCAAAAGATAACACATTGCTCACATGTGTGGCACAGGGTAGAGTTTCAAAAATGAAAGTAGTAGAAGCCCTTGGCAGTGCACAATTGGGAGGACTTACTTCTACCCCAAATTGCCTCCACCTAAGATTAAACTCCTTCATACCAAAGCCACCAAGAAAAGAATCGAGATCAAGATCTAGTATAGACTCATTGCAGAGATTTGAAACCGGAATAGAAGATGAGTGATCAGGCTGAAAAGAAAAAGGAAAGGAAGATAGAACAGATCCAGACAGAGAAGAAATATTTTTGGATTTTTCAAATTTTTCATGTGTTTGGGTTTTGATCTTATTTGGATGAGAAGAAAGTGATGAGGAAAAAGAAAGATGGGCCTCTGAGGTGGGAGTTGGTCCATGAGTTGAAGTCTGAGGCTGTGGAGAACTACAACTATCAGTAGGGCCAACTATTCTTCTAAAAAATGAGGATGAAAGGAATGAGAGTTTTCTTTCTGCTTTCCTTTCAGGACAGATTTGGGAGGGTGAACAGGGAAGTCTCTTTCCCAAAGACCAGAATCCAAAGAACAAAGGGGGACTTCAATCTTTCTGCCATCAGCATCAGGGAGGAGAATTCTCTCCCCAACTTGATCAGAAAACATCAGGGTAGCACCAAAGTCCATTAAGAAAGGCCTTCCCAAGATCATGGGACCATCCAGACGAGTGATCCAGAAGTGACAGGTGCCAACAATATTTTGTCCAATTCAAACAGGAATATCCTCAGCAATACCAACCAGTTCACAGGACTGATTCCAAATTCCATAGACCGCAGAGTTGAAACTGACCCTTGGGCTAAGTTTAAGCTTGCAGGCCATGGAGTCCGAAATCAAGTTGAGCTGAGAACCCAAATCCACAAGGAGAGAAACCGTTTTAGTTGAATCACCATGACAACATGGAAGAAAACCAAGAGGACAGGAATACAGGTTGGTATCTGAAGAGGGATCTGTTCCATCAGAATCCTCTATCAGAGTACCAGATGAGACCTTCAATTTGTCCGGACCAATCTCCACACGTTGACGAGAAACCCATTTCTTCATCCCTTCTGCCACAGATGGAGAAATTGACAGGAGTTCAGCCACAGATAGATTGGGGATTTTAAGATCAAAAATTTTCTTTAATACTCCTTCCACAGCATTAGGGTAGTCCTTGGAGATGCCCCTCTCAAATCAAACTTTGGGCTGGGTGGAGGGAGGAAGATCAGGTGTAATAGGTGATGGAAGAGGATCTGAGAGTTGGGCAGGTTGAAGAGGGGGAGGATCAGAGTTGTCCTGGAACCTTTCCATAAGTGGTTCCCTTTCTACATCCATGTCTTCCACATCAGAGGAAGGAGGCTCAGGTGAAGATTGATGTTTAACGGGTTTTTGCAGAATGGAGGATGGAACAGGAGGAGACTTATGAGGTTTTGGTTCCTCATGGAGTTTCCTAGCTGGATTGGATTGATAGGTGCCAGGGAAGCTGGAAGAAGTGATAGCTGGAGGATACCAAGGTTGCAGAGTTCCACATGATGATTGAAAATCCACAGAGACCAAGGATGCCTTCTTAGGGGTTGGTGGTTGGTATGAGGCCACCACATGACGGATTGGTCAAGACAAATCAAAAGGGATCAAAGCACCATTAGGAAGGAAAAAATTATTTCCCTTCTGCTCTACTAACTTCTCCTCCTTGTCCTTCTGGAGTTCAGGACATCTACCGGTACCATGGCCTTCCCTATGGCAATAATAACAAACTATAGTAGACTTAGGAACAGAATTAGCAGGTTTAGGAGTGGCTAAAGTGGATATTTTCTGATCTATTTTATTATCAAATGCCTGAAGTAATTTAGTGATCTCATCTATAGTAGGTGTCTCCCGGTGAGTCTGAGGATTGGGTTTAGGTCTGCAATTGGCTTCCATCTTATTCATGATTTTGTTAGATGCTTGAAAAGAGGGGGCAAGGACTGGTTCAGTGATTTTAGGTTTTTCAAAGGTGAGAGCTGTTTGACCTTTCATCACTTTATCCACAGTATTCCTAAGAACCATGAAAGCAGGGAGCTTGAATCGATTTTCTCTTGTCGTGATCATGAATCCAGATTTCACCAATTCATCCTTAATTCTTTCCTGCACTCCTGGGGAGAAAGACTGGAAAAATCGCACTTGAATTTGGTCCAATGTATCAATGTGATTGTTCCGGATAAGATAGGACTGGATAGGGTCCCAAGATTTTCTGAAAGTCTGATAGTCAGACGCTGAGGAGATACCACCATTGTAGATCCATTGAGAAACCAGGGCATCCAAGTCTTGCAAAGTAAATCTGGCTACATCTATATTTCCCCAATAGGCTAACATAGCCTCCTTCAGGAGCTGCCAGTTGTGAGTTCCGAACCCCTCAAAAGATTCGATAACCTCCATAACTTTGTCAGAAGAGATAAAAAACCGTAACTGATAAGCCATATCATATTCACTGGCACCATCCACTTCCGCAGCCATCTCATAGGAGTCCAGGAATTGTTTGACATTGGTCCCATTGAAGCCTAAATTTTTGTTCTGAGGTTTGATTTTGACCATCTTGGCCCAAACAGATAAAGAGGATCCAGCAGATTCCATGTTGAAGGGTTCCTAAGAGATCCAAACGAGCAAAGTTCCAAGGTGGCTCACAAGTGTGGCAAGAGTAGAGTTTCACAAAAACAACAAGGATCTTGCCCAGGCAGTGCACAATTGGGAGGACTTACTTCTGGACCAAGCTGCCTCCACGGATCAGATCTGAAAAAAATAACAAACAGAAAAAGAAAAAAATTGGATCAGTTTTCGGAGTTGATTCTTCAAGTTGGGACTGTAAATCCCAAGGTTGCTGGTTCAATCCCGGCCCGGGGGACCAAATGTAAGACTCCAAACGGTGCTAGGCCGTGGCAGTTCTGCGGAGGGGAAAGGTTCTGTTTAGGCTTCCCTCCTGAGTGTTACAGAAATATTTAAATGTAACCGAGATCAAGGTCCAGAACCTGGTAAATGAGGAATCAAGGAGTAGAGGATAAAGATGATAATAGTTCAGTAGCGACGGAACAGCACTATCTGAGACAAGATTATGCAGGGAAAACTTGAACAAAAGAAGTTAAATTCTTCCTAGAGTTCAAAGAACAAAAGCTGTTGTGTGTAAACAACGCCCACAAGCTAATAACTCTGGTTGTCAGCAGAAGATTGGGGATGATCAACTCAAACCCAAGCAACCTCCAGGTTCTCAATGAACCTGCCCAACTCTCCGCAATAAAGCGCTTGAAGGGTACCAGATAACTGAGGGTGGCTGTACAAGACAAAGCACAATGTTTAAGAAGCTCTAAAACAAACAGTAACTGATTTGAAGAAAGGATAACCTCAACACTTCTCAAGGGACTCAGGAGTAGGCTGACAGAATGCAACTCCAAAGAAGCTAAGGGGAGGTATAACACTCCAGGTCTTAAGCTTAATAAGACCTCTTCAATCAATTGTGATTGGCTCCAGAAAGGTGATCAGGGATCAGGACCAGTATGGTCAGAGAAAGGGATCAAGGAGTGGTATGACACACTCAAAAATTCCAACAGACAGAATTTTTCTTCAACCAGCAAGGCTATTGGTTGGTGATAAGGATCAGGGATCAAGGGTTGAGTATGGAGGCTCAAGGATCAAAGGTGTGCTGATTTCATGCTGGATCATTCCATGTTCTGATGATTTCCAATGATGATCAAAAAGGCAGGGGAGAGCCCCTCCTTATATGGGCAGGAGGCCCTGTTAGACTATATACAACGGATTCTATAAATAGAGCGGAAAAGGGAAGGTAACCATGTGGTCACTCGCGTCCGTCTGTGGATGGGCGCGCGCAACAATACCAGAGTCACCCACCCCTTGTCCAAAGGCGGACGGAGTGGGAGAGAGAAATGAACCAAACCGCCGTGGATGTCCGCGGGCGGCCGTTGGCACTCTTCCGAAGGCGGAAGCGGGTGGGAGATTCCCAGGAAAGGTGACGGATGAAGTCCATGAGAGCGCGGATGGGTGGATAGCCGATAGGGATTGGTTTGAGAAAGTTGAGTAAATCCTGACGGCCTTGAGATCCACAACCGATAGATCAAGTGCAATGGGAGGTTTGACGGATCCAAGGATTTGCCAAATGCTTGGGGGTGCGGTTGGGATGGATTCAGTAAATCATGGATGAGCGCCGCGCAATGGTAGCAATGAAGAGATTGGCACACGCAACAACAAAGATGAAGACACGCAACAACAAAGATGAGGACGTGCTATGACAACGGCGGAGATGACAAGCAACACGGATAAAGGACGCGCCACGCGCGCGGATGAAAGGAGCGCGGCGCGCGACGCGGATAATGGAAGCGCAGCGCGCGCGGCGCGGCGCGCGCGCGCGCGGGTAAAGGACGGTTTGGATGAGCCTGAGGATAAGTTGTTCAGCCGGACGGTACGTTTGCGCAACAGTTTATGGATTGAGGTCTTAAGGCGGCCAGGGTGTCCAGGATGGGGCACCACAATGTTTGTGTTCCGTCTCCAGAATACTGATAATTGTTTCAGGGGTTTGGTCTTTGCAAGAGAGAGGAAAGCATGCGAGATAACCTGTATAATTGTTGACAAGAGTGAGTAGATAGTGATTTCCAGCCTTAGATTGGGGAGTAATTGGGCCAACTAGATCAAGATGTATTTGCTCTAAAGGTTTACGGGCAGGCGTAGAGACATTAGAGAAGGGAGATTTGGTGATCTTGCTCTTGATGCAGCTGTTTCATTGAAAAGTCTGGATTTCTTCCTTGGTGAAGCAATCTTTGAGGAGAGGTTTAAGCGTAGAAATAGAGGCATGGCCATACATCTTGTGCAAATCCAATAGAGTATAAGATGGTAGATTGGTGAAATTTACAGAATTATTTTGGCCAGCCAATAGAGGTCTTTCAACAACAAACAAGTTGTCCCTTATCAAGCCCTTCAACACAATTTGGTCTCCTCAAGAGAATTTGAATCTGTTGCGGGTTTGAGTGAGGTTACAGCCTTTCTTTTCAAGCAATCCAGGACTAATCAGATTGATGACTATATCAGGTATGTAAGCGCAAACTTCAAGCGTGATCACCAAATCGTTCCATTCAAGTTTCACTGTTCCAATTCCTCGTATTTTGAGATTGGCTTCAAGTTTTCCAGTCTTAATTTCTTCTGCCTCAAGTTGTAGATTTATAGAAGAGAAAAATTCCAAGATGTTAAAGATGTGAACGTTGGCTCCGGAGTCCAAAAGTAAATTAGGATTGTTGTCCGCATTGATCCAGAGAGTTAGTAAGGCATGATAATTGATGGTCAGATTCTTCTTAGTCTTATTTTTCCATTTGTTTTGTTGTTCAATCCACCATTGAGGAGCAGTTTCAGGGTGGATATGGAAACAGGAAGATTCAGCGTGAGGTGCGTTAGGATTGTGGTATCCTTGGCGGCATTGCAATTTTATCTTCTTCTCATCCTTGAAGGCCCTTGTCTTGGTAGAGACTAGTGATACATCTGTGGATGTTTTACTGACATTTGTTTGGGCCTTTCTCTCGTTGAGGTATTGAGTAAGATGATTGAAAACCACATCTATCGTCAGGTTCTTTTCCACGTGCATAATTTGTTGTTTTAGGTTTTTGAGTGTAGGAGGAAATTTGAACAATAACAAATACAACAGTATATCATTTGGCAGTTTTATCCCAACATCTGTTATTCTCATGATGGCTTTCCTCATTTGGGTGATGAAACTCTCAATGGCGTTTTCATGAAAAGCTGAATAGGGGAAGTGGTTGAACACCCTTGCTCAATTTTCTGTCTCTGAAGAGGCAAATCTTCTTGTAATTTTGGCCCACAGAAGCTTTGAAGACGAGATATTCGTGGAGTTTACAACATTTGCATGGGTAGTATTGTCAAGCTTGGATAAAATTATTGCCCTGATTTCTCTATCCTGTTTTAACAATAAGGGTCCCGAATTTTGAGTGATGGCGTCCTTAATGTCTTTGAGGTCGAAGAGCATAAGCATCTTGTCCCGCCAGATAGAGTAATTTTCTTCATTTAAAGGTGGTATAGTGTTGATGGATGCTTTCAGAGCAACTTGATGAAAGTAATTGTTTGCTCCGGCTGGTTTGTTCATGGCTAGATTTATTAGGTTTGTTGATGGATCCTTTGGCTTTTAACCGTAATAAGATTCAATTAGATTTCTTGAGAACTAAAAAACAGCTGAGGCTGTGAGAACAGACAAACAAATCAGAATAAGACTTTAGAAAGAAGAGAAGAAATTAGAAGATGAAAATGTAGACCCCTACAGCGTAGATTCATCAGGATAGTCAAAAAGGACAGCTTTGAGTTGTGAGGTTTTAAGAACGTGAGGAAAAGTTGAAGAGAAAGGAGGTATGTTGTTTGAGCATAGACAGAAATAGCCGCTAGATGTTATGGATAGTCAGACCGGGTTTGATAGCCTTATTGGAGAAGTGAGCATCTTACCAGTCAGAGATTTAAGAGGCAATTGGATTGAGTTGGTAAGTGCATTGATAGTCGAGAGGATGAAAGTAGGAGAAATTAAAGAAGAAGAGAAATAAAATAAGAAAGAAAACAAAAATAGAAAAGTAGACTGATGACAAGTAAGACGGTTGAGAACATAGATGATCAGAAAATAGGGAGATGGAGATTCCTGGGAGAGAATAGACACCGTGTCATGAGATTCATGAGAAGAGCTATGTTGGGTTCCCCGTCATGGACTCAGAGAGCACCCGCGCACTGAGATGCAGAGAGTGGTGAGCACGGGGGATGAATACTCAACAGCATGTTGATGGATGTGAAGGAGGATGAGATCCTCTTAAGCCAACCTAATCACATAGATTGGGGATTAGAAGAGTTAGGTCTCACTGAATGCAAGGACACTTGTTCTCCTGTAACCCAAAATCTACATCCAGAACTGGCTACCAATGAAGACCACGTCCAATTCACTCAAATGAAAATCAAATTCTGATCAGTCACTGGTCTTCTTAACAATCTTGCACAGTATACTCGTCCCAATATAGCTTTTGCAGTGTCCAGTCTAGCTAGATTCAACTCCAAGCCCTGCATGTCTCATTGGAGAGAAGCTTGCAAGGTATGCAAGTATCTCAAAACTACAAGAGACAAGAAACTTGTCCTTTGATTCAACCCAAGTGAGAAAGTGATCACTGGATACAGCAATGCAACATGGTAGATGCTCCCTCTTCTTGGAAATCCCAGTCTGGATTCATCATCTTCCACTATGGCAGCCCCATCGTCTGGAACTTGTCAAGACAGAGAAATATTGCCTACTTGTCCACCAAATCCAAAATCAAAGCACTGCTTGACTGTTTCTTAGAAGTCAAGTGGGTCGCCAATCTAATAAGTGAAATCTATCATCTCCCTAGTCCCAAGCCTGCTCTTTACCTTGACAATAAAGAACTTGACAACAAGATTAAACAGTTTGGTTCCCACTCCAAGTCTTGTCACATTGATATTATAACAAAAGGCCTGAGGGAAGAATTTCAAAGCTGCAAATTTGATCTAATGCTCATCACCACAGAGAACATGGTGGAGGACTCACTCACCAAAGCCTTGTCAATCAACTCTTTAAATCTCCTCCAAAAGTCCATCTTTGACTCCACCTTGCCACAATCTCAAGAAATTCTCCATCCTACCAGTCACGAGGAGTGTTAGGAATGCCACTTGTCCCCGCAGCCAATGGACGACTACTCCCTCTTTGACTACTATCTCTTGAAACCTATCCCCCGGAGACCAATCCCCCGGGGGTCTCTGGCAACTCTAGATTTTTTTCCCCTCTTGACTCCCTGTCTACTCTTGGTCTTTCCTTTTCTTTGGGGGGACTCTTTTCTCCTCTCAATCTTCTCATTCTTTCCTTCTCATTCTTTCCTGGTCTTCTATATTTCTTTTCCTTGTCTCAGTCTATTTTCCTTGTCTCCCAAGATCTACTCAACTGCCAAGCTATCTGCTTGTCAAATGGCCGACTCCACCATCCAAACTCTAAATCTCCCTTCAACTACTACTCGTTGTCATCCCTTGCCTGGTAAGATGATTTGCATCTCAACTCTGTGATCAGCCATCAACTTATGTTTCTGCCAAACCAGCTCGTATCTCTTTCTCACCTCAAATCCATTTCTTCCTGACTGCTCAACCTCCTATGTCCAGATTGCCTGTTGGTTGTCTCTTTCCTCTCTCATTCTTATTTCCTTCTTATTATGATTCTGATTGTGAAATTCTAGTCTGCTGGTTCTTAGTTCTCAAGTATATTATATGAAATCCTATTAGAAAACACCTCTTAAAAACTCTCATGGGTTGCAAACATCTGTTCACAACTCAGATGGGTTGCAAACATCTTTTTACAACTCAGTTTTGAGACTGAGGAAGTTAAGATTTGAAAGTCAGAGAGAAGAATTGGATTGATTTCAGAGATGAAATGAAACAGAATGTAAACAGAAAATACAAGAAGCTGAAAGAGGAATGACAATGAGTAGAAGGAAAAGGGGAGATGCTCACCTGAGGAAGTTAAGATTTGAAAGTTGGAGAGAAGGATGAGAAAGGAAATCTTCTCTCTGACTCAAGATCTGTCCTCAGGTGTTTTGGCCTCAGGTTTCACAGGAAAGGTGACACGTGAGTGAAAATGATAGTGAAAATGAATATGAAAAGATAGCCCCGCTTCTGGAGGTGAGAAGCACAGATTGAATAGAGGTGGATCTGAGACAGATGATGGAAAGCATGGATATAAAATGAAAAGGACAGGAAATAAGAAGGTGAAGGAAATATGGAAAGAAGAGTCTTGAGCATAATTACTCCAATACTCAGATGGGTTGCAAACAGCCATTAATGGCTCAGATGGGGTGTGAACCGCACCCACAACCCATTTTGAGTTGTGAATGGGTTCTTTGGGTTGCAAATTTCAAAATTCCCTCAAATAATTTCAGATCTTGTGGAGGGAGCAGTGATGAAAGGTTGAATTTGGCATTTGTCTTTGCATAGTTGCACTGGAGGTTTTTTGGGGGAGGTTTTCTGTGGGGATTATATTAGCAACTTGTCATGATTCAATCTGTTTTTGAACTGCCTGTGGTTGATTGATAATAAAAATTGGGGAAATATGTCTTTTTATCTACCCTAAGATGGGTTTTACAATGTGGTTGGTAGAGATTTATTCCATGGACCGCAGTTTCTAGCCTTTTTTTTGTGAATTCCCAATGGCATGCAGGAGGAAGATTAAAAATTGAGATGTTCCTGTCTTGTGTTTTGTTGATTTTTTTGGGATGGAAGGGGCTCAGGATTGGTATTATCATTTTTTATTCATGTTTTAATGGGATGAAGATGGGAAATTCTTCATTTTTTGAGCAGTTTTCATGTGGTAGAGGGAATTTTGTTTTTGGTTCTGGGGCATGATGGTCAGCAGGAGAGGGTTTGAGTATGAATGGTAAGAAGGATGGAATTTTAGGATTCAAAGAAAGTAGAGCTATTTAAAAAATTTATTTTCACAGGATTTGGGGGCAAATGAAGAAAAACTGATATGGCAGAGCTTTGGTGGAAATTTAGTAACTGACATTTTGGATTATTATCTCCTGGTACCATGTGAATTTTTACCCAAAATAGCCCTGAAAATTATAAATTGAGACTAATTTATTTGACTAAGATACAATAAATCCTACAATTTCAAATCCTAAGATATAGACCCAACCCCCCTTTCACCCCTAACCTCTGAAAATCCACACCAACTTGAAGTTAATTTATTTTTGTTTTTCTAGTCAATTATTTATACCAATAATTTTACTAAGAACACTACCAGAATCAATAATTTTTTGTTTTTATTTTTTTTTTAATTATTAAAATTAAATTTTGTACCTTTGAGAAAAGTTGAACACATGAATTGTGATAGGGTTCCATAACTGTGAGAAAATGGAAAAATAAATTTGAAAGAGGGGACAGTTAGTTCAGAAAATTGGGACAAATAGTTCTGAAAGGGTGAACTTTAAATGGTTAAAGTGGACATAAATTTGGTAAAGGGACATCCCTCCAAAAAAAGGGGGAAAGTTTTTCTGAGAAGAGAAATATTTTTATTTGGGATTTTTTGTGCACTGGTACTGATACTTTGTACTCTGAATGAGCAGTAAAATCAATTCTTTCATTGCACCACAAAAAAACTGATGGCACTTGCTAGCAAGCACAATCAAGAATCTAAAGCCCAATCTATATTGACCAAGCTTGGGCAAAGCTCCAACCAAGCTCCACTTCTTAGTTAATTTGAACTTTGCCTGAAAATGTGCATTCAAACCTTTTTTTCAGAATGGAGATAGCTTCAACTATTTATTGGATAGAGCTTCAATCAGAGATTCCTTGACAGCACTTGTTAGCAAGTGACATTAAATTTGTCATGGTGTGGTATTTGAAAGCTTGGTGAACAACCATTAATATTCAATTTCTCAGTAAAAATTCTCACTTGGACCAGAATTGAAAAGGTTTATCAGAAAAGGGGGACAGCATGGAAGGAATTCAAGGATTCCTTCCTGGGACTTTTGGAACCCATGTCCCAGGTTGTCTGTCCCCACAAAAAGGAAAGTTGGGTTGCAAGTTCATTTGCATTGTTTTTTTTGTTTTCAAATTTAAAGTCTTTCCTCTTTGTAGGAAAGGGGAAGGAAATTTGGAAGCATTTGCAAAATTTTGGGGAAGTGCCAAAAGGTTTGCACTGATTTGCCAAATATTCTGGAATAAGGTAAAAAAAAGTGGGAAAGGGGAAATTCCAGTGAGATGGGAGACCACTAATTTGGAATGGGTGACAGCTTCATGGGAAGATTATACATTTTTCCTGTGAAATGTAATATGTTTTCATATTTATTTCATAGAACACCAATGTCTATCATTGAACTGGTTTAGTTCTTTGAATTAAATATATGTCTGATAGCATAGGAGAACCATTCTCCAATATCCATGTATGTACATAATAAAAATTTATGAAACCATGGGGCCATCTTGATGTAAATCCACCAGCTTATGGCTCCATATTGATTTTAAGCAACTAGATTTCAAGATTTATGTTTTGAATTTCTCCCTTAGTGCCAGAGAATCCATTTAAATAATTTTGATCTACCAAAAGCTCAGGGCTGTTCAAGCAATTTCCTGAAGTTTGAAATGATTTCCACCCAGGGAATGGGTGAGATTTTTTTTTTATTGTTGCTGGGGAAATTTCATAATTTCATTGATGTCTGGTCATGAGATCAAGAAGGGGTTTGATTTTTTTCTTCCTTGATGGGAATTCAACCTTTTATGGTTGTTTCATTTTCTTGATTTTAAATCTATCCTAGCCTTCAACCATTTTTTCATTTTGGATCCTCCAATTGGACCCATTTTTTTTCAGCCTCCATTCAGACCAATATCCCCCATTTTGCGAACCACCCATAAATCAAATGATTTTTGATAAAGCATTACCAACACCATCACCCCATCAGTAATTCTTCCATTCCCCAGTCTTTCTAATAAAAAATTTCTTCAAGTAACTGAATAATTTTGGGTTTTGTTTTTTATTATTGGGGGGCGGCAGACAGAAATTCAAGGCCTCACAAAAGAACAAATCTACCCCTTGAAAAAGAACAAATCCATCTCTCCAAAAAGAAAAAAATTTATTTTATAATCATCTGAACTAGGCCTTTTTGCCCTACCCTCCATCTCTTTATTTAATGTTGAATATTTTTAATAATCATTCTCATCCTGGGGAATTCATCCATCTTCATGATTGCATGATATCATGCATACTTCCCCCTCCTGTGTCTGTCATAAAAATTAATTTCAATTTCTAAATCTGTGCTATAATTCTCCTAAATTCAAAGATGAAAGCCATGATTGTATCCAACTGAAAAGCTGCTCACACTGCTGAAGCACAACACCAGAAGTTGTGATAGTCAAACACCACAAAATATTTTATGGCACTTGCTAACAAGTGCCATCGAGGATCTCAGGCCCAATATATGACCAAACTGAGGGCAGGCTCCAACAAGGCTCAGGTCAAGCTTTAGCCAAGCTTCACTGCACAGTGACCGTGCAACAAAAACTTGGTGGAAGAATGAAGGTAGCCTCTGTTGGAATTATAGCAGCTAGTGCCCTTCTTTTTTGACTTTAAAAAATTAAATAAAATTAAAATAAAAATTATTTTCAATCTAAGTTATCTTCCCGTACTGTGGGCCTCATAAAAGTAGTATTTTATGATTAAAAATCATCTCTCATATCTCCAATTATTTTTCCCCTTACTGTTTGATTTTTTCAAAATTAAGTCATGGTCAAGTCTGAAAGAATGCTAGTTCAAGTATTCTGATTTTCCATCACTGATCAAACTCTTGTAGACATAGAAACCTGAGTCACTGGTTTTGTTGCTAGACTTGTTGAAGAGCAATTATTGATTACAGATCTAACCACAAGACTGAGAGCTGAAGGAAGACAGTTTGATGAGTAAGATATGACAAAGAGAAAAAGAGACATGACACAGAACAGAAGAAGAGTCAGAGTTGAGAGACAGAACCAACAGAAAAGGGGGTCTGCCTAGTCGACAAGTTGAGTCTGAGGGTGAATCAAGAGACAAGATTTGGAGGCTGATATTTGCAGGGCAAAGAGACAGTTCAGATAGAGGCCTGGTAGGATTTAGACAACAAATCTCACCAGGAAGTACAGGGATATTGAGACTTGACGGCATGTTCAAGAGATGATTGACAAGTGAGGAGGAGATTTAAAGAAGGATGTCAGAAGTGATCTCCAGAGAAGGAAGGAAAGAGAACAAAAAGAAAAAGAGGAAAGAGAAACAGAGAGGGAAGTTGTGATTGAGTGATGCCGGAGCTGGGGGAGTTGGCGAAGTAGAATGGTTGTGGTGGTTTGAGTGATTGGGAGAGGGAGAACAATGGTCGTGAGACCTCCCATGAGCCTTGCCCGGAAGAGTTTGAAGAACGCTTCCCCCAAGTGAGTTTTATGTGGGGAACCCAAGAGGACCAGACGCAAACTGGGACTGGTGAGTGAAATCCAGCAAGTGAAATCCCAGCAGAGTGAAATCCCAACACGCCCCATGCCTGGTGAGATGAGAGGGCTTATAGCCTATGGAGACCAGATTGAACAAAGAAGAGAGAACAAACAAAAAGAGAAAAAGAAGAGAAAAAAAAAGGAAAACAAGACATAACAAGAGGAAGAAGCACTACGAGGACCTGGAGATCTGAGAAAAGGAGCAAAGAAGCTCAAGGCTAGAGATGCCGGCGCTTTTTGTGAGAGCATCAGCGGGCATATCCTCCAATCTAACAAGCTTGACCTGGATGTTTCCCAACTTTAGCTCATCACGCATGCCTTTGGTTTTTAAATCCAGGTGTCGGGTCTTTGAATTGGATCCAAATTGTTCAAGTTTGTCAATTAGCCCGCTATTGTCGGTGTGAATGATGATGGCTGTTGAGTCAACTGAGAACATCTTGCAGGCCAGTGCTCTGATCCAGGTGGCTTCTTGAAATGCGTCTACAAAGGCGTTCAGTTCAGCATCAGTCAAACTGAACGTGATATTTTTCTGTTTACAACTGTTCCAGGATACAGTACAACCATAGACAGTGCAGAGATAACCGGTTTGAGATCGTCTAGTATTTGGATCATCAGCCCAGGAAGCATCTGAGTAGGCGGAGATGAGGCAGCCGGGGCTTCCCACGTTCAGGCAGAGTTTGATGTGCGGAGTGCCCTTCAGGTACTTCCAGGTCTTCTTGACCTTGTTCAAGTGGGGAAGGCTGGGCTTGACGTTGAATCTGGCAAGGCTGGACACGGCAAAGCTTACGTCCGGTCGTGAGTAGCACGCGATATGATTGAGCAAGCCTATGGCAGACCAATAGTTGATGTTTAGAGCCCTGAACTTCTCGAACTCTTCATTGGAAGCTGCCTTGAGTTGTAAATTTGGAGTTAGAGGAGATTTGCTGGGCTTAACATCCTCAAGGCCTAGCTCCTTAAGTCCACGTTCTATGTGTTTGGGCTGGCTGAGGAGGATCTTATCTTCTAACACTTCGATTCTCATCCCAAGGACTGTGTCTGGATCTTTTGCAGTTGAACCTGAGAAGCAATCTAGGAACTTCATTTTTAATCCATTGCCATCACAAACAAGAACCAGATCGTCGACGTGGAAGAACAGCCAAGACTTCCTGTCGCGAGAGAGGTATAGGCACGGATCGCACGAGGATTCTTCAAAGCCGACTTCTTTGAACCAGGCCGTGAGGGTTTCTTACCAGTTCTTCGGCGCTTGCTTGAGACCGTAGAGAGACTTTTGGAGTTTGAGAAATTTACCGGTTTGCTTGGAACCTTTTGGAGTCTGAATGATGACTTCTTCATTGATGGGTGAATGTAAAAAGGCGCTCTTGACGTCGAATTGGCAAATCTTCTGCTTAGATTTGAGGGCGTAGAGAAGCAGCAAACAGAGAGTGGAAGGCTTTCCAGTCGGTGCAAAGGTGTCGGTGTAGTCGAGTCCATGGATCTGATTGAATCTTTGAATGCACAGACAAGCCTTGTATCTGACCGGATCACCATGGCAGTTGTGCTTGATTTTGTAAATCCACGTGGTTTTGAGAATGTTCCTTGGTTCAGGCCCATCGTAGTCTTCCCACACGAGAAGGTCTTTGATTGAATTGAGCTCCGCATCCATAGCTTCAATCCATTCAAGGTGTTCTTTGCAATTGAGGGCCTCATTGTAGGACTTGGGTTTGTATTAATGATAAAATCCATATCTTTGAGGTGGCTTGATGCGAGATCGGTCACGCAAGGACCTTCCAGCTGGTCCATCGTCTTGTTGAGACGGCCAAGCGGAGGTTTAGGTGAGTTCCTCCACTGAGTTGGGATTTGTGACGTCTTTGGAAGAGGAGAGATCAGCGGATTCAGATTCACCGCTATCCAATGAAGATGCGGACTCATCCAAGCGATTGCAATACTTTGTCCAAGGAGATCACTGCTGATTGTGAGACAGGGGAGAGGGATCAGTTTGGTTGGGGAGTAGGCCAGAGTCAAGCGGTTTGGCCGTATTATCATGCAGTGAGTTGTCATCAAAGTCAAGACCAGAAGTGTTAGGTCGGGGCATGGACAGGAACTTCACGTGCTTTGTGGAGATAACAGAACCGAACTTGGTCAGCACTCGATATGAAAGCAAGAGAGGATTAAAGCCTACTAAGGTGCCCTCTTCTCCCTTAGACTCAAACTTTGAACCTTTGAATCTCTTGTTGATCAGATAGATACACGAGCTGCCAATGGGTTTAAGGAAAGAAGAAGGAAGAGGTCAACCGTGTATCTTCACCCAGGGAGTTTCATCCTTGTCTTTGGTAGGGATTTGGTTCAGCATTAGGCAGCATGCTTTGACGACTTCATGCCAGACCGATGGAGGAAGCCTACCATCCTTGAGAGTGGCCCGAGTTGATTCGACAATGGTTCGATTAGCACGTTTGGCTTGACCATTGTGTTCCGGGTGGTATGGCTCCGAAACAATGTGAGTGATGAATTGTTTGTCAAAGTACGTTGACAGTTTCAAGTTGACAAACTCGGTTCCTCCATCCGAACAGACCTCAGAGGGATATACACCACACCGTCAATGTTCCTTTTCAAGGAGACTAATGATGACATTGGCAGTTTTGTCCTTTGAGGCCAGTGGAAAAGCAGCCAGGTAACCACTCTTGTTGTCCACAAGCGACATGATGAATTTGTGGCCAACCTTGGATGAGGGTTGGATCAGTCCCATAAGATTGAGATGAATTCGATCGAAAGTCTTTGAACTGCGAGTAGATGAATGAGGGAATGAGGCCTTCGTGATCTTGCTCTTAACACAGTCAACACATTGGAACCCCTGAATGATGTCGTTTGGAATGTTGCAAATGAAGGGGGCAAGTCTTGACAGTGAGGCGTGGCCATATTTCCAATGAATCTCAAGGAGTGTGTCTTCGGGAGTAGTAGAGAGAGAACAATGGTAGGATTTAGGAGAAGAGAGTGGAGTGAATGTAGGAGTAGGAAGAGTATACAGGTTGTCTTTGATCAACCCCTCAAGGATGAACTTGTCATTATGCGAAATTGAGAACTGTTTGTCACAGGAGACAATGGAGCAACCCTTGCTGTTTAGAGCGCCGGCGCTAATCAGATTGATGGTTACATCCGGAACGTAGAAGGCGTTGGAGAGTTTGATTGTAATGTCCTTCCAGTGTAGAATTGCAGTTCCCTTCCCCTTAATCTCTAAACAGGCACCTTCTTTCCCGGTTCTGATAGGATTGCCCACGTAAGGTTCCATCTCACAGAAGAATTGGGAGTCGTTTATCATGTGGACTGACGCTCCACTGTCAAGCAAGAAGCGGCAGTCGTGGTCCCCGTGTTTGATCCATTGATTCAGTAAGGCGAGGTAGTGAGCCAAGTGGGATTCAAATTTAGCTTTAGATCCATTCTTCTTTGCCTTCCATTTGGCTTGGTTCTCTCTCCACCATTTGGGGGCCACATCAGGATGAAGATGCCAGCAATCTGCGGCCAAGTGATTTTTGTCTTGACCGGGATGGTGAAACCCTTTGATACATCTTTTGGGTTTGGGTCCTTTGGATTGATTTGGACGAGGTGAATGCTTTCCTCCAAACAGAGCAACATCTCCCTTAGATTTTGAACTTGATATAGATGATTGTGCAACGGATTTGTTGTTCAGTTGGGTGAGGTGATTGAGGACATACTTGACAGTGAGTTCCTTGTTGGAATGCATAATCTGTTGTTTAAAGTCCTCCATGGAAGGGGGAAATTTGAAAAGAAGGAGGTATGCCACAATGTCATCTGGAAGTTTGATTCCTACTTCCGCCATCTTCTTGAGACTAACCTTGACCTCAGTGATGAAGTCAACGATGTCTTCTGGATTGAATGTGAGGTATAAGAAATTATTGAATACTCGGGCGCGATTTGAGGCTTGAGATGAGGCAAATTTTTGAATGATTGCCTTCCACAGGAGTTTAGCTGAATTCCTGTTTTCGGCGGTGACAATGTTCTCGTGAGCAGTTGAGTCGAGGTTAGAGATGATCAAGAGTTTGAGTTTGTCGTTGACTGAAGATTCAAGAGTAGAGGTGTTGTCATTCATGGCAATAGAGCAACCCCTGACGTTGAGAATCACATCCATTTTGTCCCGCCAAATGCCATAGTTATTGTCACCAAGCAAGGGAATGGTTTCAAGAGCCGTCTTCAGCATTGTCTGTCGGAAGTCCATTGTGGCCATCAAATCCTCCCTCAGTCCGTGGTTCCTTGGTTTGAGTGCTCCAGATCTGTACAAGAGACGTTCGGCTTTTAACCGTGAAGAGCAATTATTGATTACAGATCTAACCACAAGACTGAGAGCTGAAGGAAGACAGTTCGATGAGTAAGATATGACAAAGAGAAAAAGAGACATGACACAGAACAGAAGAAGAGTCAGAGTTGAGAGACAGAACCAACAGAAAAGGGGGTCTGCCTAGTCGACGAGTTGAGTCTGAGGGTGAATCAAGAGACGAGATTTGGAGGCTGATATTTGCAGGGCAAAGAGACAGTTCAGATAGAGGCCTGGTAGGATTTAGACGACGAATCTCACCAGGCAGTACAGGGATATTGAGACTTGACGGCATGTTCAAGAGATGATCAACAAGTGAGGAGGAGATTTAAAGAAGGACGTCAGAAGTGATCTTGAGAGAAGGAAGGAAAGAGAATGAAAAGAAAAAGAGGAAAGAGAAACAGAGAGGGAAGTTGTGATTGAGTGATGCAGGAGCTGGGGGAGTTGGCAAAGTAGAATGGTTGTGGTGGTTTGAGTGATTGGGAGAGGGAGAACAATGGTTGTGAGACCTCCCATGAGCCTTGCCCGGAAGAGTTTGAAGAACGCTTCCCCCAAGTGAGTTTTATGGGGGGAACCCAAGAGGACCAGATGCAAACTGGGACTGGTGAGTGAAATCCAGCAAGTGAAATCCCAGCAGAGTGAAATCCCAACACTTGTTATCTCTAAGAAACTCCTTTCTTATCTTAATCTTTCTTAGTTTTAGTGTTTGTTAAGTGGCCAAATCAGCTTGAATTAATGCCACAGTTGTATTGTGTTGCTGCTCTTCTTTTGATAGCTTTTATGTCCTGGCTTATGGCCTGTTGTGTCTCTGCCTTGTTGCATACTGTCTGTCACTGAATTTGTGACAGCTCTTTGGTTATTTTTTTCATTCATTATTCATTAACCTTCTTTCATATTAGAAACCACAAGTTGGTCTTCAACAAATGGCTTGTATCTAGACTATTTAACCTTGCTCTAGTCCATCCAATTCATCATCATCCATTCTGAATTACAACAAACCTGAGTGCCCATTCAACTACCTGGATCTGCTCATCTTAGCGTCATAAGATTCCCTCTCATCCTTTCCCTCTATTTCAACCAGGGCATTCAGCTCAAAATTTCATCAGCTTCAACCAGAGATTCCTTCATGGCACTTGCTAGCCAGTGACATCAACTTTTTCATGGTGAAAGAGTGAGTTGAACGGAAAATGAGTCCGTGAAGAAGAAGTGGTACAACAGAGCTTGGAGAGAATAACAGATAAAATAGAGCTGCTTGGGTTTTCCTTTACTCACCAAGCTGAGGCTTGTCGCCTGCACCTCTGGCTTTGTTGCTTTGGTCAACAAGGTGACAATGGGGAGATTAGCTGATGCCTCTTGCCTGCTGCCTGGGGCTTTGGGGACTTTCTCACCTGTGGCTCCACCCTGGGTTTGTCTATGCCATTGGATTGTGCACTGATGGTTCTGAGATCTGCTCTGGGGGCTAGGCGTCAGTTGCGCTCATTCACATAAGTAATGTCTTTTTGGAATCTTTGTGTGAGTGATCTCACCTGCCTTCTTCACTGCTGAATGGCCCGTTACCGTTCTAGGCTTTTTGCCCTTTACCATATCCTGACAAAAGCCACATCGACTCATCGCATGCCAGGTGCCCTAATCATTCAGCTACAACCGCTCGGTGCGAGGTGTTCATGATGACAACATCCCGTTCAGAATTCGGCGTCGGTCTTGCTCAAATCAACTCGGTGTCTTTCTCCGGATCCTAGTCCCGAACCGATTCATGACCCGAACGTCGAGGAGGATGCAGGCCTAGCCTCAACATCAATCGTTTATACCGAGGAAGGCTACATACACCAGCCATAGAGGGCTTCCTCCCCAAATTTGCGGGGAAAGATATTTTCACCTACCTGCCGAGCCTCTATCCGCCATCGTGTCGGAGGCTCCTAGCCTGACTCGAGACACGATTTTGGTTTCTACAGTCGGCGGGGTTTAGGTGATAGCGACCAACACCTCACTACTCTAACAGCTTCGGTAACCCAGTGTCGAGGGTTTGAAACTGTTGAGCGACCAGTACACTCCGACAGCTGAAACTTTTCCAGGCCCATTGATACATGCAACCGCCAAGTTAGTTGGGTCGGATAGGATCAACTTCACAGACTCTAATTGATACATGCGAGCGTATTTAAACCTTCTTGCCATCGGAGTTTCTCAATCCACGACCATCACCGAAGCTTCCATCATCCTTCTTTCCAATTTGTTGATCGCTCGTTGCGTATCTCATCTGTTAAGTTGGTCGCGCATTCTGTTCCAATCTGCTGGTTCAACATAATTATCCAAGTTTTTGTCAACCTCGCAATCTGATTTAAAACGTGTCGTGTGAGGAAAAACATATCTCCAGCTCTCCTTCATTGTAAGCAATTTTCTTGGTGATGAATGTTAATTGGATCCTAAGCCATTTTCCAACAAAAACCATGTCGGAATTTGAGCAATGACGGGCATTTCAGTACATTCACATCTGTCGATCATCATCTTAAAGAGACGAAGGCTTCACGTTAGCTGAACCACGGGTAACCTTATTTTTACCTCCGATTTGTCTTCCCGATTGATTCTTTTTAGGATTCATTGCTTTAAACTTCGGCCATAAAGGATTTCAAGGAAAAATATCCGATCGAAAAATCCACCTTCTGTCTCCTTCGTCGCGACTTAATTCTAGAGATCCCAACAACTTGAGCTCAGTTTCAAATTACAACACACTAGAAAGAAAGATTGCTAAGTGGTGGCCTGCGTCAAAATCCTTTGGGTCGGCGTTCTGCTACGGTTGTTAATTTAACCCAGTTCTTGGCGAATTTCGAACTTCAGCAGCCTTTCAGCCCGAAGTCCCGATTCCAATGTTGCTTTTTACGGTTGTTTTACTTTCGTGTATGATGGCTTTGTCACACTTGAAGGCCATAATGGATTGTTACAGACCTCCCAATATGTCTAACGGTTTTGAAGTTGATAGACCTGGATTTTTACCCGTCGGAGGGTATTGCGCCACGCCCAAAAACCTCATTAAAGGCATTCCCACCTGGTATGCGGGTAAGTGCGTTTCTCGAGTGGTTTGTTTGATCTATATAGAAATCACGGCATTAGCTTACTTTTTCAAAATAAAAGTGGCTATGGCACAATTGGAGCCAGGGCCTACGGACCCCTCCTATTGGTACTCTTGCGACAATAATAGTACTATGAAGACGAGCTGTTGCACACCGCCTTCGTCGATGGTGGGGTTTCCACCGGTGAGTGCCTATAAACGGGCCTTGGTTTTCTTGGAGCAGCTTAACGTCGCAAGGGGAATGATTGTAAATTCTACGAAATTTCATTTTCTTCAGGATGGGACTAGGGCAACGTATGTGACTGCAGGGAATTACAACCTCTACTGTAAGGTCGGAGTGAAGGCAAAGGGAACAAGTGCGCGGTAATCTCACCGTTGTTTTATGGACCAGCCTGAGCGGTGCTTGTCTGCCTGCACAACCCGAATTTTACGCTCAATCCAAGTTAAGGATGGCTGACACAAACAAAAAATGATTTCAAAGCAGCATGTGCAATAGTACTTTATACACAAGTCAATATTTTCTCCGATGATTTTTTGCTTCCCTTTTGTTGTAGTTAATCTGTACTATTGTGCTGTCCCATGAGCGGCTTTTGCAAATAACCATGTAGTATCACTTCGAAATAAAGGGGAAAAAATGAAAAGAAGAAGAAAAATCCAAAATTTTCCCCAACTGAATTCACAAATTTGTATTTGGCTAATCCACATGTTTTTACTTCAAAAACTAGAATATGCCCCCAAATTTGGGGAGGCATGGCATTTGCCCGGTGTAAATGCAAGAGGTGCATAACGGCGTCGGTCAATGAATACAAACCCAAGGACATTGACGCCGGGTGGGGTGTGGGAAGTTTTTCAATCTTTTTATAGAAGTAGACTAGTCTTTTGACCACAAATTTGGGGAATGGATCAAATAAAAAGGAATTGTCATGAACAGATGTGATATCTTTTAAGCAATATATAATTTTAATCAAGTGTGAAATTAGGGCAATGGATTAAAAGAAAACGATGAAAAACAATTTTTCAAGTATTTCAACAGATAAGCAAGTAAAAAAAATCTTGGTATGTGATTTCAGTGGGTGATAGAATTCAACATCTCATGTTAAACCAAAATCCATTTCCTGTTTATTTTTTTAACCTGTACTGTTTTATCAAGTTTTAGAAAATCAGGAAAGGTTTTTCAAATTTCTGTTCCATGGTTTTGAAACATAATGAGGACCCTTTGATCTGTAATCCAAGTATGAATCAAAGCTCCCACCATGAAATTGATGCATGAATTACATGGGAAAAGTTGGATTTCTGGTGGACAAAGTGCCAATATCAAACAAATTTCTTAGCTCAAAATGGTGAATCTACACACAAGCTTCTGGAATTTTCATTTCTAAATGATTTTTTTCCTCAAGTAAACACTTGCGCAAAGATTAATCTCTGAATTTTTCATCAGAAATTCCATTACTTCCTTTAGTCTATTAAATGATACGTTTCTGAATCTTCAGGATGAACATTATGGATGATCCTGATCAAATAACCAATGTGAAAGTGCCTGCAATCTGTTCTGAGTGGATAGAAAGCAAAATATTATGTAAATTACAAATATTTCATTGTACTTTCAAAATTATCAATTGCATTTATTTTGAAATATTGTGTAGGAATGTTTTTTCCTTGTGTGGATATTTGAAAAACTTCAACCAGGGCTTCATCTAGTTCAAAAAAAACATGTATTTGGAAAAGAAGATGAATATACAGCCTTAAAAAAGAAGGTGAAGTAGCATAGAATTTTAAAGAAAACCTCTTCAACATGTATCTGGAGCACATAATAACCTTGACTCCCTAAATAAGTCAATTTAATCCAAATAAGTACCAACATAAACAGTATAAATATCATAGCCATTATAAATATAATAGCCATTATAAATATAATAGCCATTATAAATGTATTTGTAGAGTTATTTAAAAACCAAGATATCTGCATATATCTCTGAATTTAAGCGGCATTGGTACTTTCCAAAAATTTAAGGATCATAAAGCACCCCAAAGGAATAATGAATGTCAAAGTCTTTATGATTCCTCCTGAGTGAAATGGTAGTTCCATTCTGGTGTCTTCTATATTAGGAATAACTGTTTTTAATGAAAAAAAATGCTGTATAGCAAACCAGTTGAATGAACAACCTCCCAAAAATGCTGCTGAAGGATCTTACCCTCTTGAATCCCTAAAATATTCAATTTTATATTAAGGATCTTACCCTATTAGATCCCTAAAAGATTCTATTTCATACAAATCTGCACCAAACTCACCATTAAAACAAGCATGGCTCTTATAAATGAATTTCTAGAGCTATTTAACAGCCAAGATACCTCCAGATATCTTCACACTTATGTGGTATTGGTGCTTTGCCAAAAGTTAAGGATTCTAAGTAACAAAACACAAATATCAATGAGGAAGTTTTTATGCTTCCTCCTCAGTGGAATGGTATGTACATTCTGGCATCTTCTATATATTGGAAAACTGCTTTCAACCAAAATTCTGTCAGGATAGAAGGCTTTGGGTTATTCCTCCTACCATCTGCAATCATCGATGCAAGCTTCTTTCATTTTTGAAGTACCACATGGGACAAGTATTGTGTGTCTTTTGATTTCTTGAAATATTTTTGGCTGTGTGAATTGACCAGGTAGCTCTGCACAAAAAATCATGCTGATTTATTCAGATGTTCTTGGTTGGTAATCATGGTAAGCAATTACCAAGATGTTGGCATGAGGCAGACCTCTTCCTGGAATTCTATATAATTTTTTCTTCCCATTTTCAATCCAAATATTCCATTCATGGGTTTTGATTTTCAAACCTGTGTCACTATATTTGTATTTTGTATGGAACAGATTGTACATTTGACTAATGTGATGGATGATGGATCCACTACTGAGAATGTGTGGTCTGGTGATTGGGTATCAAAATTCTATGTTAATCATCATTAGAAACAAAATGTTTTCTGGATTGTGATCAAACTATAAGAAACTCATGAGTTGGGGGTTGAGAAATACTTGATGATTAAGATCAGGATGAGCATACGTGGTTGGAATTCTCAAGTGATGGTAATTAGAATTGTGAAAAATTTAATGAAGATGTGAGTGGTGTGATTTATTTTGAATCACCATGAAAGTAACTGAAGAGTTTCTTCTATGTAGATTTGGAAAATGACTCATGGTTGTTTTATGCAGAGGAATCAAGGATACAAAAAATGTAGCTTGTGGTGTGTCAAGATGAGGGAATGAAATAGCAGGAGGTATTTATGTAGAAAAATTACACCCAAGCTCTTTGATGTTACACTGAAGGTGATATTGTTGGTTACATCTCCCTGTTACACTTTTGTCTGTAACATATCTTGCAGCTCATTGATATTGCGCTGAAGGTGTTCTCCCTGGTTACATCCCCCCTTATACACTTTTTTCTGTTACATACCTTGCAGCTCCTTGATGTTACACTGAAGGTGTTCCTGTTGGTTACATTCCCCTGTTACACTGAAGGTGTTGTAGGTATGTACAAGGGTGTGTGAAATAAATTTTTTTAAAAAAAAGCAGACATAAGCCTTATGTTGTAGAAGTACATGCAGAATATGCATGGAGTTGTGTGATATATATACTGGGAAGAAAAAAGCAGACCCAAACTTATGTTTAAGTAAATGCAGATATATGTATATTCACATGGAGTAAAAAAAAGCTGACACATGAAAAAAAAAATTCAAAAAGCAGATAATTGTATATTGACATGGAGGGAAAAAAAGCAGATACTCAGAAAAAAAAACAAAAAAAAGTTAAGTTAACTTCAAAAAAAATTGAGACATATTCACATTGAGGGAAAAAAAGCAGACACCTTAAAACAAAAAATTACATTCAAAAATAAGCTATCTGTATGTTTGCATGGAGGAAAAAAAAAGCAGACACTCCAAAAGAAATTACATTGAAAAAAGAAAAATGAAGCTCAGATGCACCATTTGCATCCTTGATTCCAACAAATGAACACGTTCTGCACACTCAAAGCAAACAACACTGGTATTTATCAAGGGTGCAGGACCCAATATTTTTAGTATATAGTAGAGATAAAACAAGAAAGGGCAAGGAAAAAAAACATTCCAAAAACATTAATATAATGAAACCATGGACACAAGGGTTCATTGCTGTGCTTTCCCACGCCAGGGAGGCATTTTATCTCATTCCATGGCATGCTGGCCTATTATCCCACACCATTGCCACTCCCCCCTTGACTTTCCAGAGGGGGGGGGCTTGCCCTTCCAGAAGCCCTGCTTTCAAAGATAATGGTTCAGGGTGGTTTTGACAAGGTCATCAAAAACAATGCCCCAAGTTGCAGTAGTTTTGAAAAGGCCATCAAAACCAATAGTGCATATCAGATTTAACAAAACCTGCCATTTTTTTGCTGGAGGTTTCAACAAATCTGCCATTTCAAACCCGCCATTAAAAATCAAGAAAAACCACTTATTTCAAATCAGAACTGTCAGAGATACCTGAAACTAAATGGGTTATTTCAAATAAAGTATTTAAATGTTTTCACCGCCTCAACCCATCATTCCACATAATCACCCCAGGTTTCAACCTCCAACCTTGGAAAAATTCTACCTCCAACCTCATCAAAAAAAAAAATTTATTCATTGCTCTTCATCTCTTCATTGCTATCCTCATAACTTCATTGTTATCCTCATCACTTTATCACTCTCATCACTTTATAAATTTCATCACATCCTAACTCTCATTGCTTTATCCTTCTTGTAACTTTATAACTCTCATCTCTTCCTATCCTCTATGCTTCATCAATCTACTTTAATGCTCTCATAGCTTCATCACCCTCATCACATTATTGGTTTCATCACATCCATCCTCTCATCACTTCATCACTTCATACCTGCTTTAATCACACCCCTTCATCACTTCATTGCTTCATTGCTTCATCCCTCTCACTCTTTTTAAATGGCCCCTCAGAAAACCCCCACCTCCAAGTCCACTAAACAATCCAATGGACCAAAGTGAACATCCCCCAGGAACTCAACATCCAAAAATCCTCCCCCATCAGCTTCCAAAGTCCCAAGTAAGCTCAAGAGAGCCAATCAAATCATCCTGGTAAACTGGCCCAAAATTCTGTCCAACTGAAATGCTTGCTTTGGATCCAAGAATGAAACACAAGTTGGCCAACCTCCATCCTCTAATTTTAATGGTTATATCCTGATTTCACATTTCCAAACACCTTATTTAGGCCATATTTTGCTTCAAAGACCTCTGATTGCCAACTCCCATTATGTTTTTCAACTTTTCTCCTCTGATGTTGATCCCTTCCAGGCACATTCAATGCTTGGGTCAAGGATCAAGAAGGGATTCAATTGTTGTTTAACAATATGATTGCAGTGGGAGAAGCAATGTAAGCAAAGCAAAAGGGGTCAACAAAGGTTTAAAAAATAAAAATAAAAAACAAAAACAAAAAATAAACATTATCCATGTGAAGACGGTTGCCAAAGCAGGGAAAATAATTTAAAAAAAGAAAAAACAAACCTGGGGTGAAACAGGCTGGGCTTGGTTGGCTGGGCAGGAGGTGGGGGGGGTGGCTTGGTTGGATGGGAAGCAGGGGGTTGGGGGGGGGGAAGCGGCAACCAAGCAAGAGGGGGGTTGGCCGCAGCAACTGAGAAAGAGGGGGGGGGGGGGGTAGCAGCAACCAAGCAAGAGGGGGGGTGCCAAAGGAAAGCAAGACGGAGCAAGAAAGAGTGGGGGCGGGTGGCAACCAAGCAAGAGGGAGCAAGAGGGGGGGGGGGCGATGGCAAGAAACCAAGCAAGAGGGAGGGAGAGGGGGGTGGACCAAGAGGAGAAAGGGGCCAAGTCAACAATAATGAGTGAGAAGGAGGGAAAAGGAGGATGAGGAGGAGGGGGGAGCTTACCTGGGGTTCCAACCAAAGGAGGAGGGGAGGTGATGGGTGAGGTGGAGGTGGAGGGTGAGGAGAAGCAAGGAGTGGACCTGTAGTTTGTTGGGGTGAGCTGGGTGTTTTGTTTGGTTTTGTTTGGTTTTGTCTAAGTCCACCACAAAAAAAAGATGAAAAAAACCCAAGTGAGTCAGCCTAGGATTCTTGGTTGAACAACCAAAACCAAAATAAAAAATGATGTGATTTTTTACCCATTTCTAAACCAAATTCTACTCATCAAAGTGAGAAAGTGTGGGGGTTAGGATTTGATCTCTTATGGCAGAAGATGAGGGAACAGATGAGACAGGGATGACTTGAGGAGCATTGGTAATATCTTCTTCAAATATTTCCTTTCATTCATCTTTGATTTTGGCCAGAAGGTTGTGAAGGATTACAAAGTGATGATCCAGTTGATGAGGAACTTCATGTCTTTGGGGTTTTGAAGCTGGTTTTGCATTTCCCTTAAGCTGGCCCATCTTCCTTTCAGGAATCCTATGGCATTCTCAATGAAAACTTGTGATTGGGCAAGATGATAGTTGAAATCATTCTTGGCTTGATCATTGGATGAAACATTGCAATATGCTGGAACCACATATTTACCACTAGCATAAGCTGAATTGGCCAGAAGGTATTTTTCTTGCTCAAAGTGGTTCTCTTGTTGTTGGAAAATCTGCATCTGATTGAAAACAAATGAATCATGACAAGAACCCAGAAGGCAGGGAACTTCTTTTTTTTATCACAAAAATGTTTTAGTGAGACAGAGTATCTTTACAAACAGATAAAACATATGCATTCAGCGTCTTAGCAAAGTTTTTATCAAATTATCCGGAGAAGAAATTAATGTTTCCCTTTTTTCCAATCAAAATAGTGGTTGCCATCTAGCTTGGGTTTTTGAATCAAGGGGATAATGGTTCCATTTACAAAACCAATGCAACAAGGAAAGCCTTCAGTCTCCATTACTTGAGATATCTCCTTGTGTTCTTCTTTGTTTGGCCAAGAAAGGACCAATCAATTTAAAGATAGTATAGCAATACTGACTCTTTTTGTGTATGAGTCAATTGTTCCATAACCAAATGAGAACAGATTTTTTAATCAATTAATTGCTGCTCCATTTCCATTTGATCCCAATCTACAAAGAGCAACAGCCAGTTGGGTTGCAGGATGATGTTGATGATTTCAAAAATTTTTCTGAATGATGTGGTGGTCTTCAATAATATTCAAAGGTTTTATGAATGAAGGCAAAAGAGTTTGGAAAAGTTGGTGGAAGATCAAGTTTGGGAGGAGATGAAGCTTCTGCCTTTCCTAGATAGGGTTGTAGAAAGTTTATCTTCTTGGAATCATGTATTGCTTTTCTAATAGAGAATTCAAAGTCCACCAAGTTGATTGCAAATTTGAGTCTGAATTGGAGTCTGGATGGGATCAAATAGTAAAAATAGTTCTGTCAGGGATTTAACCTCTATTGCTATACCTAGCTGTGGTTAAACCTGCAAAAGAACAAAGACAAACCAATATTTAAATTAGTTTTGACTTATATATTCCAAAAAGAAACTTTAAAAGTCTACAGACTCGAATAATACCAAGGTATTATGAGTAAATAGCCACACCTTAAACCTTTATAATAGGTAAGGGGACTTAGTCTTAAAGGAGTAAGACCAAAAGGAGCTTTGCTTATAAATAAGCTCACACCCTTTAAAGAGTAACACACAGGGGTTACTTATCCAAGTGAGACCTTCCACTCGAAATTGGTGTTGCCAGATAGGTTATTGATTGAATTTAATACCAAAGTTTATAGCCCCAGTATATCTTCTTCTTGAGATTAAGGTTAATGGGCTTGTTAACTCTTGCTTGTATTCTTGTTCAAATAATAGTATATAATGGATGATGAAAGGGCTATAGGGTAAAGACCCTGCTCTTTTAAGGTAACAGGAGCCCTCAGGAGACTCTAGTAATCGCCAGGGGAGTGTCAGGCTCTCCTTGGTTTCGATCTCAAAGGCCCAAGACATCATTACATCATTCCCAATGGGTAATGAAGAACTAGTACCCATTGGGAAGGATTTTCAAAGTAAAGTTTTCATTTTACTTACTAAAAGGTTACTTACTGGGTCTTAGGACTTATACACCACTCAGATGGACGGTATAGAAGCCTTAGAATCCATCATAATGATTATTTATATTTATTTAATGTAGCTTAATACCTTGGCAAATAGTTTAATTTTAATTATAAGTATCTTAACTCATACTATACACATAGAGTATGTATACTCTTTGCAATGTTTATTAAAAGGTTTACAGCCTACAGATGAACTCTGAGCCCTCTGAGTGGACGCACTCAAGGCTCAGTGAAGTATATTAAAGCATTATTACATCCAAAAGAGGATAGTATTAAATAAGTAATTAATTTATAATTATACTATACCTACAAGGGGTATATACTCTTGGCAGTGCTACTAGAAGGTTCATAGCTTACAATTAAGTTCTAAAGCCTCTGAGTGAACTCTCTCAAGGCTCAGTAAGGTGTATTAAGTGTACAGACGGAGTATTACTTATAATTACATCCCAAAGAGGGATAAGGTAAAAATTATGCAATTTAATTGTACAGAGTAGAGAGTATGGGTTAATATGATTACCATGGCTCCCAACTAAACCCTGAGCCTTCTGAGTGGACGCACTCAAGGCTTAGATTAGTATATTAAGGTATTAATGTATCCCAAAAGGGATAATATGTAATTAATTTATACAGTATAGAGAGTATGGGTTAATATGATTACTGTAACTCCTTCCCAATTGGGAACTTCTATATCAATAATTGGGACGCATCTGAGTCCTCATAACTTAATTTCAAGTTATATTGGGTCCCCTTCTTGATAATATAAATTATCAAGGTTTTAATTCCATAATCCATACTCATAAAAACACAATTGTACAACATTATATAATATTATTAAGATTTAATATATAATTACAAAACTACTCAACATTTTCATTATTGTCTCCATGGTGGGTTGAACCAGTGACCTTGGTATCAGATACTGGGAAGTGAGCCTAGTACTTAGCCACTATACCAGCAGGACATATGAGTTTCCAGACATTTGGACAAGTCTAACTGTCTCATGGCTGACAAGTTCAGTTAGCTTTTTTGGGTTTTGAACTTGCTGCAGGGATATTTGATTGGAAATTTTGAGAAAGATGGTGATTTTATGTGGGGTGATGAGATGATGATGGGATTTGTGTGAAGATTGAGATGTGAAGCAATGGAGATAAGATCTGTGTGATGCAATGGAGATGGGATTGGTATGGATTTGCTGAGGTGGAGGTGTGAATGAGTGTTTTGGATGTGATGAATTGTGGATGTATCATGATGCATAAATGAAGGTTTTAATGGTGGGTTTGATGTTTGAAACCAGCCATTTTGAAATACAACAGTTAGGGGGTATGTGTATTTCAGAAACCAACCATTAAAAATGGCGGGTTTCTAATGATGGGTTTGCTAAATCTGATACGCCCTAATGCTCCAGAGTTTCATTGCTTTTGAAAAAACCATCAAAAGGAACACCCTGGTATTGCAGTGGTTTCAATGACCATTAAAAAATCTGCTGCTGCACAGCAGGTTTTCAAAAAAATGCCAGATAGCTGTGGGTTGCAAATTCACCCAGAGTTGGGTGATTTGGTGGAAGTACTCCCCACATTTTGTTCTTACTTATGTATATTTTTTATTTTATCAATTTTTTTATTTTATTAAAATTAAAATTGAATGAAAGGTCCACAGCAATTTTTTGAACTCCGCAGAATTGGGTGAGGTGGTGGGTGTCCTGCCCCCAATTTGTTTATTTTTCTTTAATTTTGGGTTTTTTGGGTTTTTTCTTTCCTTTTTTTTTGAAACTAAAATTGAAAAAATTTTCTGCTGCAGGTTTCAATTTCACCAATAATTTGCTAGGGTGGTGGCAGTTTTACCTACCATTTCTCTTCATTTTCTTCATTTTCCTCTCCTTTCCTCTCCTTTCCTTTCCTTTCCTTTCCTTTCCTTTCCTTTCCTTTACTTTTCTTTTCTTTTCTTTTCTTTTCTTTACTTTTCTTTACTTTTCTTTTCTTTTCTTTTCTTTTCTTTTCTTTTCTTTTCTTTTCTTTTCTTTTCTTTTCTTTTCTTTTCTTTTCTTTTCTTTGCTTTTCTTTTCTTTTCTTTTCTTTTCTTTTCTTTTCTTTTCTTTTCTTTTCTTTTCTTTTCTTTGCTTTTCTTTTCTTTTCTTTTCTTTTCTTTCCTTTCCTTTTCTTTTCTTTTCTTTTCTTTTCTTTTCTTTTCTTTTCTTTTCTTTTCTTTTCTTTTCTTTTCTTTTCATTTCTTTTCTTTTCTTTTCTTTTCTTTTCTTTTCTTTTCTTTTCTTTTCTTTTCTTTTCTTTTCTTTTCTTTTCTTTTCTTCTTTTCTTTTCTTTTCTTTTCTTTTCTTTTCTTTTCTTTTCTTTTCTTTTCTTTTCTTTTCTTTTCTTTTCTTTTCTTTTCTTTTCTTTTCTTTTCTTTTCTTTTCTTTTCTTTTCTTTTCTTTTCTTTTCTTTTCTTTTCTTTTCTTTTCTTTTTTTTTTCTTTTCTTTTCTTTTCTTTTCTTTTCTTTGTTTTGAATTAATTTGTTTTTCTTTGTAATTTTTTGACTTTTTTGTATTTTATCAATAGAGCTTCATATGTTGAAGCATTTTATTTATGTAGGTGTATTTGGGATTTATTTGAAACAATAAAAATTAAGTTTTTTTCATTATCCAGAGTTTGAAAACTGTTTGTTTCATCTCTTGAAAACATTTCATGCACATTTTAATTTAAATATCAATGTTTGAACTGTATTCTAAACATTTTTCATGTCTGTAACAAGGATTTCCACTTGAAAAGGGAAACAGGGGACTGAGAAATTATTTTTTTCATCATCAAAATACAGTCATTCATCACTATTATCTCATCACAGCCCTTTTACCAACCTATATACATAAAAATGAACATATTAAAAATGTATAAAACTAACAAATCCAGTGCTTATTATGATCAAATAAAGGGAAGAATATGTCTATATCAAGAAATTTTAATTGGTACTGCTTACAATCAATCCTCTTCTACAATGAATCCCTTTGTTCATTCAAGTGTTACCAATTATTCAGCCTACAATCTCTCCAATACTTATTACAATGTTCATCATCCACCTCATTCAACATCCTCAGAATCTGAATAAAATTATCAAAATCCCTTCAGTATTTCTTTGTGTTAAAATTTTTATCCCTTGTTTGATTCCCTGGGATAAACAAAAAACTCTGCTTTGTACCAAAATACTAAATATTTGTAGAATATGTAAAATCCCAATACATTCTAGAATATTCCAAAGGCCATCAACCATACCAAACTGAAAACTTCAGCATTGAAAAAAAACAGAAATATTTCCTATCCCACAGGTACCAAAAGAATTTTTGATATCTTTTTAATTCTTTCGAATAATGAATTATGATTTATTCTTTTTTGATTTTGTAATGTGTTCTTATAATTACTGATTGATGTTTATATATATATATATATATATATATTTGAGACTTATATTCCTCTTGAAGGCCAAAAAAAATATCCTTAATCTCAAATATATTCCGAATCCAATCAACACTCCAAAAATTATTACCCAAAATTTGATATGAGTGAAAATACTTCCTCCATTCAGCAAGAAATTCAAAAAGATTCCATGTCTTCACTCCCAGATGTATCCCAGCTTTCCCGCAGACATTCTATCTGTATAATATTTATTCACAACTGTTGAAGACAATGTAACGGTTGAGTGATTTATGATTTTTTTTTAAAAAATCCTACAATTGTATTTTTATCTCACATTATACCAGAGAAACAAGGCAATTAGAAATAACTAAGGAATTTTCCAATGTTTCCCAGTATGATGATATTGATTCTGAGGGTAAGAATGATGTGAGAAATCAAGATCCAGAAATTCCTGTGGCAGATAATCAAAAATATCAACATTAATACCTTATATCCAATACATATATGAATCCCCCTCGTGAAATATTTTTTATAACTTTTGCTGAATTGATGCAGTTTTCCCAAAATTAAGCACGTTATCCTGGTCATGCATTTAGCATCCTCACTTCACACAGGGACAAGAATTTTTTTTGAAGTTCTCCTTGGGTGTTAATAATGAATTCAATCCTGGTCCTTCATCACTTCAGAACTCATGAAGGAGGTTTTATTTCTCTTTTAAGCTTTTTGGACCAAAAAAAAAATTAAAGCCATTGGAATTTGGTTGTAAGGAATCCAGAAGAAAGTCATGATCTCTGTTTTGATCATAATTTTCAATCAATTAATTTCAGAATTCAAACCAAAATTCAATCCAAATTCAGATCCATGATTGCAGCAGGTTTCCCTTCCAAAAAAATATTGACATCCTTAAGCCAGAAGTATGAGAAAAATAGAACCAGAAGCAAAGATCTGTAAAATATGAAAAATAGAATGATGAATGAATTGCCTTATGGTAAATAATCTCTTTAATATGTCCTGAATCTGAGTAGTACCTCATCTGAGAGCTGGGAACATTCATTTATGAAATCATCAGAGGGAAATTTGGCAGCCTTGTTCTTATCTCAACATTAATCAATATACTTGGCTTCAAAATGAAACCATGTGGGGATAATGAATTGCACACCCATCAAAAACTTCTATAGATATCCCTTGTGGAACTTTGTTAGAATAAATTCAAAATTCCAAATGTTTTCAATATGATTCTCCCTGAGGAGCCACAAAACCAAGGAATACTTTTTTTGGACTATTTAAAAGATCAGATTGATCTAGGGTGAAGAGGATATCCCCAATTCACTTGTAGCAGAATGATATTTAGCTCTCATGAATGTGATTGAGGATCAATTTGGTGGTGATTCCCAAGGACAAAGCAAGCCTGATCCAAAATTGGTTAATAGGCTGAAAAATGAAATTTCAAGCTTTCATCATCAAATTTTTAATCTTCTTTATGCTTGGAATATCAAAGTGAGCACATTTTCCAGATTAAAACAAGTTTTCAGATATGTGGAGCTTTTTTATTCACTTATTTCTTGTTGGAAAAGATTTTTTGATTCAAAAAACAGGAAGTATGGTTAATCCAGTGAGTCTGGTTGGGTGGTCAACTTCTACTGGCCATGCAACAAGCTTCCATTGATGCGGCAATAGCCAAGGGGGCCCAATCTTGTTGGGGAATTAACCAGGCTTGATTGCTGATCAAATAAGGGCAAAAAGAAGTGTTTTTTTCTGCTGTTGTGATCCTCATGACCATTACTACCAGTAGGATGGCCTCCTGTCAATTCCAAACTCTTGGAAGCTTCAGTTGAAAGTGGAAACAGAAAAGTTGAAGGCACACCCCCATTAGTTGACTTCCTGAAAAGTTTTGGTTGACTAACTGCCATGCAGCCTTGAGCAACCGCCAACCCTGGTTTAACAAAAGAGCCAATGAGTTGCAAACCCAAAAAAACTCAGTGGAAACCATAATATGAAGAAAATTGGTCAATATTGGATTCCCTCATGGAATAAGAACTGAATATGCAACATTACATTGGGAAATTTTGCACCAAGCTTGAGAAGAAGCTTTAAGTCCTGCAGAGTTCCAATTTATTTCATCCAGGAAATACAAATAGTTCCAGGGCTGAATTTTCCTATTCTTCTATAAAACAAAACACTTGGCTGATTCCAAAGAGTATATTTTCAAGTTCTGTTGAAGTATCACAAGTAAAATTATAAATATCAAAAAAATAAAAATAAAAACACCACCTTAGATAGCCAACATTTAAAAAAATGTATGAATTTAAATTATATATTTGATAACTTTTACAGGAAAATTTGTCATGATGCAGTGATAGAATGGAAAAAAAATATTCCAACATCCTTGAAGCAAGGAAAAAATAATGCACAAGAAATTTCTTTGGGTCTATGGGAATCCCTGGCAGTAATAATTTTGATCAAATCAGGAACTCTGGAAGGCTACTTGAGGCCAATGAAAATAGCTCACAGTTTCATTTTCATTTGAATTTTGAATATGATGATTAAAGCTCTTCATTTTTGTTTGAAATTTCGAAGGAAAGTTAAAATCCATTTGCTAGTGTCAGGTCTTCCAGCAGATGGGAAACTCCAGATTCTGGAAAAAACTGAATTTTTTCTTTCTGGGAGCTACAAGTTAGAATAAATTGCCAGTCCTGAGCATCTGGAATCCACAAGGTGGAGGCTCCCAGCCCCAGCTCAAATATAAAGTCAGTATTCCTCAAGAAGGGACCCTTGATTTGTTAAATTGAAGAACAGAAGTTTCAATACAAGATCAGGCAAAACAAAATGGGGAGGGAAATTATGAAGGAGGAAGAGGAAAGGGAAAGAAAAAGGGATCTTGGGATTCAAAGGAAAATGTAGGAAAACAAAAAAATTACTATGGAGAACAGGAGGAAACCAGGAGGGCTTCTTATGAATAAGAGGAAAATTTCATCAGGATTCCTTATTATGAAGCTGATAATGAACAATCCCCAAAAGAAGCTGAGAAATGGGCAAAATCAGAGAGGGAAAAGAAGGATTCCGAAGATCTAGAGGGAAGAATTAATTAGATCAAAAAATTATGCTGCAGATCTGAAGGAAAGAAAGGATTTAGATTAAAAAATTCTGAATTTCTGAAGACAATAGAGGACAAAGCTCAAAAACATGCTGAAGATCTGAAGGCAAGGAAAAATTGAAAGTAAAAATAAGATCTGTTATAATTAAAAAGAGGATTGATATGCACAAAAATCCAAGCCCAAAGTTCTGAATATGAAGCTCTTGAAAAAACCTATGAAATAATAAAAGGTGAATCAGAAAAAAGGAGAATAAAAGCCTTGAGAGCTCAATCTGGGATTTCCCATTCTCCTTCAAGTAAACTAAAGGCTTAAATCAATCATGCCATGCAAACTGTCCAGCTATATTCAATTTCTTCTATTCCAGTTAAATCATTCTCAAATACTTCCATCTCAGTTCAAACTTCCTCAAATTCATCTATCTCTATGAGGCAAAAGAGGAGAAGATTTATTTCTCAGATTCAAAGTGTTTTTTCAAACTTTGTGTAATATGCCTATGATACACAAAGGAAGGGTAGTTATTTTTACTATGATGTGGCTCATCAGGTTGGGGGAACATTCTCAGATTTCAGAAATAAATGAAAATTGGAGTGGGAAAAAATAAGGCATTTTATCAAGGTCTTTGGAAGTAATTTGGAAATCCCTTGGCTTTCAATAAAGTTCAAGAAAGAATTGACTCTGATGGCATGAATTTTTCCAAAGCTTTTTGGATGAGTTTTCCATGTTTGAGTCATGCTCTTACCAATTTTAATGAATTACCAATATTCTGGATCTCCAAGGCACAATCATTGAACTTTTTCCCTTTTTATTTTCCTGCAAATTCCAGCACCCCAATTTTAATTTCTTTTGTGGATGAATTTAATTTCATAGCCTTGAAAATCATTCAAGAGGGATTTTTTCTTGGAAAATAATTTTCCGATTCAACCTGTTGATAAACTTTTGAAAAAATACTGGTCCAGGAGGGGCTTCAAGAACTTGGAAATAGAATATCAGAAGTGCTTGGATCTTTGGAAAAAATGACATCCCCCATTAGAGGATGGCGTTATTCAATTGAATTGAAAGTCTTTGATCTTTTTATTTGATGATATTTGAGCTCACCTCATGAAATAAATTTATTCACCATTTCTTTCATCTTGTTTTTATTTTTGATACAAAGGTATTTAACTTCAATCAGAAATACTGAGTTTTCTTCAATGAAATCTGTTTTTTATATTGTTTATAATTTTAATTAATGACAGTTTTTTTAATGTTCACAAATGTTTGAGTTCCCAGAATGAAATATTTATAATTGGATTTTTTTTATGATTTTATGAGTTTTTGTATGTCTGTTTAAAATTTATTCATGTTCCACAAGAAATTTTCCATTTTGTGTAACACAATGAATTTTTATATTTTTGTTTTTTTGTAAATTGGATGAGGTTTTTTACCAAATATGAAAATGACTTGGAATTTGTTCAAAAAAAATTTATATCTATAGCATATTTAAATATTAAACTCACTCAATTGGTGTCCATATTTAGATTATGCAAAAGATTCTACCCTTTGAGACCCCACAGGGGGTCCAGAGGCCTTAATTTAGCCCCCCCAGGGCCTTGATTAATTTTTGAAGTTCTTTGAGGGGCCAAAAACCATCAAATGGTTTGTTCTCCCGCCCCAGGCACTCCTTCAAACCTTAAAAAGTCTGCACATCTTCCTGGGGTGGGAAAGAACAATATGTTGTGTGATTATGGTAAAAATGACTATAATCACACTTTCAGCTTGCTACTATTTGCAGAACAACCTTTCAAAGTACCAAGAAATGAAAAATTTGATTTCACTTGCTAGCAAGTGCCATCAATTAATTTCTGGTTGAAGTCATTTCCAATCTCTAGTTGAAGCTATCCCCTGTCAAGCTCCACCCTTCTCATCCCTCTCAGCCCGGCCACGCCACCAGTGCAAAATCTCCAAATATGAAGCCTTGCCATTTTCACGACTTGCCTCTTGATTGTCCCCTCCTGATTCATACCCCTCCGGGTCTACTTGGATCTTTTCCTCATCCTGATCTCCTCCTTATCCTCACCCTCTCCTCATCCTCATCTCTTCATCATCCTCATCCCCACCGCTTCTGCATTCCTTCTTCATTCCTAATCACTCTCCCCGCTCACTTATTCTGATCTACGCTGTCTCTCCTTCCATCCTTCCTCCTCTCCATTTCTCCATTCCTCTTCCCTCATTCCTCTCCAACTATCCAACATCCCTCACCCGAAGCTCCCTTCTTTTTGTATCGCTTATAACCATTGTTTTGTCATCTCCCTCTTGCTAAATTAGCTTCCTCAAATTGCTAGACCATCTCCCGCTTTTCTTCTTGACTTCTCCTACGCTCAATCATCAACTTGACTCAATCACCACCCTGTTCTCGCCTCAAGATCACAAGACTCACTGAAAGCCCAAAGTTGATCAGATGTGAGGCTCACACCTACCGTCGCAACTATTTCCTTGTTCTAATCATTCTCTATTCTACTATCACAGACTCTACTCTTGTCTCCGCTGCTCCTCTCATTATTACTTGTCACTCCTTAGTCCGTAGTCTTAAGTCATAGGGATCCCGGGTAAGGTTCTCTTGATTTGCCTTTTTTATTTCTTCAAACCTCAAAATAACACTTGTGATCCTGTCAGACCATTGGTCTTATTTTGAAATACAGTCAAAAATACGTCTCAGCTTAACATCCTCATGCTCCAACCAAGTTGTTGGTGCACACTCACTGCTTGGATTAAGGTGGAACTTAGCTTGGTTGTAGATTGGGCCTGAGCCCCTTGATGGCACTTGATAGAAATTGACATGAAGTTTGTTGTGGTTCCATAAAAATAAAATAAACAAAATTATAAAAAAAAACAAAAACTTAGCCAAGGAGTAGGCAACCACAGATGTTATTGCAACTTTTGATTTCCCAAGCACCAACCCCACTATTGAATTCTTACTCCCTAAGACATAAAAAAATGTATTAATAATAGGGTGTATCAGAGTTAGCAAACCTGCAATTAGAAGAACACCATTTCTTTTTACCAAACCCACCATTTTGAATGGCAGGTTTCAGAAATACACATACCCCGTAACTGTTGTATTTCAAAATGGCAGAACTTATGAAAATGGCAAGTTGAAACATCAAACTGCCCATTTATGCACCATCATCCATCCACAATACATCATATGCAAAACACCCATCCACACCTCCACCTCAGCAAATCCATACCAATCCCATTGAATCTCCATTGTCACACACATATCCTATCTCTTGATTGCTTCACACACACCCCATCATCTTCTCATCCCCCCAAATCAAATCACCATCTTTCTCAACTTTTGAATCAAACTTCCCAGCCGCAAGTTGAAAACACAAAAAAGGTGACGGAACTTTTTTTATTATTTGAATCTGATTCAGACTCCAATTTTGTTTCAACGTGGTTAGCTTTGAATTCACTATTTGAAAATAAATACATGGTTCCAAGAAGACAGACTCTCCACAACCCTATGAATGAAATGCAAAAGCTTCATCTCCTCCCTGACTTAAGCTTCCAGTAACTGTTCCAAAATTTATTTCCTTTGTTCATGAAATGTTTGAAGATGATCAAAGATCACCAAATATTCAAGAAAAATTCTTGGAATCATCAATTTAATCCAGCTATCCAACTGGCTGTTTCTCTTTGTAGATTGGGATCAAATGGAAATGGAGCAGCAATTCATCAATTTGAAAATCTATTCTCAGTTGGGTATGGAACCATTGACTTATACACCAAAAGAGTCATGATTTCTATCCTATCTTTCCATTGCTCAGTCATTTGTTGGACCACTAATAAATAAGTAAAGGAGATATCTCAAGTAATGGATACTGAAGGCTTTCCTGGTTTCATTGGTTTTGTTTATGGAACCACAAACTCCTTGAGTTAAAAATCCAAGATAGATGGCAACCACTATTTTGATTGGGAAAAAAAGGAAATTGATTTGTTTCTTTTTCAAAGCCTTTGATAAAAAACTGACAAAATATGTTTTATCTGTTTGCATAGATACTCTGTGGCACAACAACTTGTTTTTGATAACAACAAAAAGTTCATAACCCTCCATGCTGGCCTTCCAGGTTCTTGTCAAAATTCATATTTTTTCAATTGAATGCATATTTACAAACAACCAGAGAAATATTTTAGGAAAGATAAATAACTTCTGGCAAATTCAGCTTATTATAGCCAAAAATATTTTGTTCCAGAATACCACAATGTTTCATCCAATGATAAAGCCAAAACTGATTTCAACTATAATCTTGCCCAATCACAGGTTGGGATTGAGCATTCCATGGGAGTCCTGAAAAGAAGATGGACCAGCTTAAGGGAAATGCAAAACCAGTTTCAAAACCCCAAAGACATGAAGTTCCTCATCAACTTGATTATCACTTTTGTAATCCTTCACAACCTCCTGGCCAACATCAAAGATGAATGGGAAAAAATATTTGAAGACAATATTCCTGATCCACCTCAAGTAATTGCTTTCTCATCTTTTCTCTCATCTTCTGCCATGAGAGAGCAGATTCCACCCCTTACCCTTGCTCACTTTTATGAGTAGCATAAAATTTTTAAATAGGCAAAAAATAACATTACAGTAATTGTTTATTGTTTTACAACCAAGAATCCTAGGCTGACTTGGAGTTTTTTCTTTTTTCTGTTTTTTTTTTTTTTTGGTGGAATTAGATAAAAAACAAAACCTCCAACTCATACCTGACCACTCACCAAACCACCCAAATCACCCTACTCACTCACTGGTCCACTCCCTCCTCCTCCTCACCAAACCACTGCTCTACTCCATCCTCTTCCTCACCATCCAACTTGACCTCAAATTCCCACCCAGTCCTCCTCTTCCTCCTGCTTCTACTCCCAATAAATCTATAAATTGGCCTATTTAAGTCCCCTCCTCACCTCTACTCTTAAACCTTTGATCAATTGTTTGACTGATAAATGAGGCTGACCTCCTTCCCCTCCTCCTCCTCAGGACATTGCCAATTGCCCCTTACCCAGCCCCAGACCAGTCCCCTCCCGCCCTCCTCCTCCTGTTTGATTAATCAATCAATTGATTGATTGAAAATTGCCTCTGACCCACTGCACCTCTTCCTCCTCTCAGGCCATCACCAATTGCCCCATAACCAGCCCCAGGTCAGTCCCCCCCTCTCCTCCTGTTCAATTGATCAATTGATTGATCAAAAAACACCTCTGAACCCCTTCCGCTCCTCCTCCTCTCAGGCCATTGCCAATTGCCCCTTACCAAGCCCCAGGTCATTCCCCACTCCTCCTCCCCCTCCTGTTCAATCAATCAATCAAAAAATGCCTCTGACCTCCTTCCCCTCCTCCTCCTCTCAGGCCTTTTCCAATTTACCCTTACCCGGCCCCAGCTAAGTCCCCCCCTCCTCCTTCTCCTCCTTTTCAATTTATAAATCAATCAATCAAACAAGGCCTCTGACCCCCTGCCCCTCCTCCTCCTCTCAGATCATTGCCAATTGCTATTTACCCAGCCCCAGGTCATTCCCCCCCCTCCTCCTGTTTGATTGATTGATTGATTGATCAATCATTATTACGCATGCTGACCCCCTGAACCTCCTCCTCCTTAGCCCCCCCCACTTCCTTGATCCTGCATTGCCCATGGACCATCACCCTTCCCCAGGTCAGCCCCCTCCTCCTCCTCCTCCTCTGCCTCCTCCTGGATGATTAAAATATCTGGATGACCCTTTATTTATTTATTTATTCATTTGGGGGGGGGGAGATTGAATGTTTTTTTTTTATATATTTTTGTTGATCATCTGCCTTGATTATAACTGAATAACAATTTTTTTTTTGGTTCCATGCAATGCAACACATCATTCCACCTGTTTCTACTTCTACAACTGCCATTTCTCCTGCTGTCCAATTTTTTTCCACCAAACTGAAAATTCTACATAATCAATTGAATAGTTTCTTAATGCTCACCCCAATTTAATTATTTGGATGGGAGGGAAAAAGATTTGGGGAAATGATTTTATAAGTATACAGAGAGGTGAGAAAAATAGGGCTCAATACCAATATTCCAAAATTTCTTTGGAGATAGAAGAGGCCGGGATCAATGACCAGGTTGTGTGGTCTGAGAAAAAAATACATTCTTTGGATCTTTATCCTCCCATCACTTTTGAAAAAAGAAAAAACCATCAAAAGCCCTCCCTGAAGAGTTTGAAAAGGCAAAACAGAAGATCAAACAGTTCAATTCCTTCTCCTCTGGAAAATTATGTGGTCACAATCAATTTGATCATGAGGCTCTGGTTTCAATGATCAAGTTTTTCTCTTTGAGTAAACTCTCTGAGCAAGAGAATAAGGAAATCAACTCAGTGACAAAGTTCCTTCACCAATTCAAAAAGATTTTCAACTCTTTTGGTCCCTCAAGATCTTGGGGTGGGAAAATGTGTGCAATTGGGTGGCAAAAATTGATGAACCCTTCTGACATATTTGGAAAGTATTTGAAGAAAGCTGCTAGACAATATTCTCCTCAAGAATTTTCTCTTTTGAAACTTAGGTCAGAAAAGGTCTCAAAAAATTTAGGCCAAATTTTCCAGAAATTAGCCAGAATGGTGCACTATTCCAACCATCAAACAATGCTGGACAACAATATCCCCTCTTTCTCTTCATTGGAATTTTGATCCAGGCTCACTCATGTTGACTGTGCCCCCAAATCACCTTCAATACAAATTCCTTCTACAATTCTCCACACATTGACAAGTATGAAATCTCTTCCTATTCCTTTTTACTTGTGATTCCAACCAAAAAATTGAATGGACAAATCATTGTCAACAAGGAAGAATACCAAGTATCTGATGGCCATTTTTTTTCCTGACTTGGTTTTTGGTATTCATTTCAATGGAAAAGGTGTGGTTAAAATGATTTGGGAGGCCAACAAGTAAAAGCACTGTACTTTTCCTGCTGTGAAGACTGATACCCATACAAGGATGGCCTTGTTGGGTGGAACACTGCGGATACACAGAGATTGAACAGTGACAGAAGGATGATTAGGTGAGATCAAAGTAGGAGTGACAATTGAGAACAAACTGAATTATTAAAACAGACTAATTACCTGAGGATACACAGAGATTCAGCAGTGACAGGAGGATGGGAGAGGAATCCCTCTGTGTAGCTCAAGCTCTGTTATCAGCTAGGGAACAACTGGTGAATGTCACAGATAGTGTGAAATGCAGTAGTAGTTAACATTTGTGTCATGAGCACAGACTGTGGAGTTTACTGATGTGAGTGGCAGACACAAGAGAGTATGAAACAAGAACAAATGAGAATAAAAAGAGATTGTAGCTGCTTCTGTAATCCAAAAGGCCATATCCATGAAAATTAACAAGACTACTCTGAAAACTTTCAAAGAAATTAAAAGTGGTAAAATATACTCTAGACCAAAATTTTAAATAAAAATAAAAATAATTTTATTATTGGTGGGGTTGAAAATAGAATCAAACATTGTTGTATTTGAAAATAATATTTTTTATTGTTAAATTCTTTATCAAGATAAATATTTTACAAGCCAAGAAATAAAGTAATTTCCTGTGTTTCTTCACTTTTCCTACTTCTACCAATGCAAGCCTTGGCTACCAATAACCTAAATTTTTCCCATTGCTACTTGTTCCATCTCCTTTTCCAGTCTCTCTTATATTCAATCCTTCTCCTTTTCCCCTTTTTGAAACTCCTGCTCTTCCTGTTTCAATTTCCACTAGGCATCTGATTTTGGTTGATGAGCCAACTCTTGGATTTCTGCTTTTGAGAATCAGTAGCCAGTTGACAATCCCACTTCTCCAATTCAAATTGGATTATTTCAGATTCAATTTGTGATTTCACTTTTTTTTGAAGCAGAATAGGAATGACATTGATTTTGAAAGAAAGGAGATTCAATCAATTTACTTACTTGAATCTTGCTTCTCCATGATATCTTCAAAGCCAGACAAATTGGAAGTTTTTCTCCGCCTGTAATGGCTGTTGGGGTTGATTTTGATGGAATTGGAGGCGTTTTTCTTTCCCTTTGAAGAGGAGTTTTGTGTGGGAATATCATCAATCTCATTTGAAGGTGATGTTGGAGGCCCCATTGGCTTGAGGGTTTGGCCATTCAGAAATGGATTTTGGTGTTTTTTTCCAATATAAAATAAGTCAGGATTAACCAGAAATAAAAGAAAAGAACTGGCTTCCTTACTTGAACAGATGTTGATTGTAATGGAGATAGTGGATTAACTAGCTTCTGATTGGCCAAGTTGATAATTCCTTCCACCCCAGGAAGAGAGCAATCTAAAGAAGGAAGTGAGGGTTCCAAGGAAGGTTTTGAATCATTGATCAATGCTGATGTAGACATGATTGGAGCTGTTTGTGTTGAGATATCCTCCTACACATCAGATTGATGCCACTCCTGTTTTTTTTGGGATCATCATTGCTAGGCTGAGAATCCGCAGCCAAGTCCTCAGCATCTACTGAATTGGATTGTTGGGGGTCAAAAGCAGCTAGAGGGGTGAGGTTGGCCTTCTTCCAAAATATTTCATCCATTTGAATATAAGAAGGAAAAATGGAGTCAAACTTATCAACCACCAAGTTGGTTCCCTTGGCTTTATCCAAGTCTTTGATTCCAAACCCAGTGGATATTGACATTGAGTGGGCCTTTTCATACTTGGCTCAATAGTTCTTGAATTTCTCCTGCATCTGTTTGGATGAAAGATCAAGCCTACCTTTTGTTTTATTCTTCAGTTAATTTTCCATCAGGAGATAACCATCAAATTAGAGGATTGAGGTTGGACAACCTTTTTTCTGTTGTTGGATCAAAAGCAAGCGTCATAGTTGGAGGGAATTTTGAGCCAGATTACCAGGATAATGTTGAAGAGATATGAGAATTTATATTGTGAGAAGAACTGAGAGCTGGAGACAGGGAAGACAACCGCACATGAGTAAACACAAGAATGGAGAAAGACACGGGAATCAGACATGAGATGTGAGTCAAAGAAAACAGACAGGAACCCAAGACTGCCGGTGTGACTATTTGAGGTGAGGTTGATGGCGGGATTCAAGAGTCCGAGAGGTCTTGAGGATGAGATGGAAAAGTATGATGACAAGCTAGAGATCGTCAGATGAGTGAGTCATTGAAGCAAGAATAATGAGAGACGAAGCAGACTACAAATATCACCAGGCATAGTTGAGTCAGAGGATGATCGACGAAGATGAAATGAGAAAGATGAGAAAAGTAGTTGAGGACAGCATAGCACGAGATATGAGATGAGAGTGATTTAATGAGGAAGATGAGAAGATCACAATTTGTTGAGGTTCTTTGATTGAGAGGAGCAAGGTTGAGAGATGAGGGTCTGAGTTCTCTATTTGAAAATCAATATTTGAATATTTGAACGGTTGATTCTAGAGAGGCTGTCCCGGTAATAGAGCTCCCCCCGGGGGCAAGAGAGCGCGGGGGTGAGCGCAGGGTGTGCAACCCCAGGCTGGATGAGAATGAGAGTCCTCTGACGTGAAATCTCAACACGCCCCATGCCTGGAGAGATGAGGAGTTGCCATAGCCCCCAGTGAGTGAGATATTCAAACAAGAAGAAATAAAGAAAGAAATGAAAGTAAAAAAAATAAACTGAAGGAAAAGGAAAAGAAATCACATAGAGATCTGAGAGGAAAAAGATAACTGAAGCCGTTTTAAACTAGCTAAATCAGCGCTTTTAGTAAGGGAATCCGCGGGCATTTGTTCTGATTTGATGAGAACGGTCAAAATGTTCCCAGTCTTCAGCTCCTCTCTCATCCCCTTGGTTTTCAAGTCTAGATGTTGAGTTTTGGAGTTTGAGCCGAATTTCTCGAGTTTTTCTAGCAGTCCACTGTAATTGGTATGAATTGCTATAGGTGAGATTTTACTTGAAAAGATTTTGCACGCTAGTGAGCGAATCCAGGAAGCTTCATGAAATGCGTCGACAAAAGCATTGAGCTCAGCATTGGTGGAGCTGTAGGTGATATTCTTTTGTTTACAGCTGTTCCACGATACGACACAACCCTAAACCGCCCACAGATATCCAGTTTGAGACCGTTGAGTGTCCGGATCATCTGCCCATGACGCGTTGGAGTAAGCTGAGATCAGAGTGTTCACATCATTCACTTTCAAGCGCAGTTTGAGGTGAGAAGTTTCTCTTAAGTATTTCCATGTCTTTTTTAGTTCATTCCAGTGGATTAGACCTGGCTTCACGTTGAATCGTGACAGGCCGGATACAGCAAAACTCACATCTGGCCAAGAATAGCAGGCTATGTGATTAAGCAGACCGGTAGCCAACCTGTAGTTAATGTTGAGGTTTTTGAACTGTTGGTGCTTGTCGTCAGATGCGGGTTTGAGTTGAAGATTCGGAGTGAGTGGAGATCTGCTCGATTTCGCATATTGCAATCCTAGCTCCTTGAGGCCACGCTCAATGTGCTTAGGCTGACTGAGAAGAATTTCATCCCCTTTTACTTCTATCCGCATGCCTAAGATGGTGTCAGGATCTTTTGCCGCGGAACCAGCGAAACGTTTCAGGAATTTGCTTTTGAAATCGTCGCCGTCGCCGACAAGAACAAGATTGTCCACGTGGAAGAAGATGCGGGATTTTCCGTCGTTGGATAGATAGAGGCATGGGTTGCATGCAGATTCTTTGAAGCCTACCTCTCCGAACCAACCTGTCAGTGTCTCATACCAGTTCTTAGGCGCCTGCTTCAATCCGTATAGGGATTTTTGGAGCCTGAGGAACTTGCATTTTCTTCTCGACCCCTTTGGAGTTGCAATAATCACCTCCTCATCAATTGGTGAATGAAGAAACGCACTCTTGACATCGAATTGGCGGACTTTCTGCTTTGATTTGAGCGCGTAGAGAAGCATGAGACGCAAAGTTGATGGTTTCCTCGTCGGTGCGAATGTTTCCAAGTAATCAAGGCCTTGAATTTGGTTGAAGCCCTGTACACAGAGTCTTGCCTTGTATCTGACAGGATCTCCGTGACAGTCCAGCTTGATCTTATAAATCCATGTAGTCCGTAGCGCATTTTTCGGATCAGGACCGTCATATTCCTCCCACACACTGAGATCTTTGATTGAGTCCAGTTCGACGTCCATAGCTTCCATCCAATCCAAACATTCATTGCATCGGAGTGCATCTTTGTATGATTTGGGCTCGTAGAAGTGAAAAAAACCGTACCGTTGCGGCGGTTTGACTTTTGATCAATCTCGTAGAGTTTGTGAAGCGGGCGCGACTGGAGGTTGAGGTTCTTGACCGATCTCGCGCGACGTGATGGGATTAGACTGTCCTGTGACAGGATGAGATGGTGAGGTTACATCTTCTGAGGATTGACTCGTTGAATCGTCTTCATCTGCTGAACTAATAGATCCTTTGGATCTGTCTCGATAGCTCGTCCAGGGTGTACGATGATCATGGTGAACTTCAGGGGTGTGATCAGGAGCAGGCGTTGAATGGTCATTGTCAAATTCAGGATCAACGTCGAAGTCGGATCCACTCATTCGTGAAGCAGGCATTTGTAAGAACCTGACATGCTTGGATGAGGTAATAGAACCAAACTTAGTTAATATTCAATAGGAGTGAAGAGTTTGATTGAAGCCTACTAATGTTCCTTCTTCGCCCTTTGAATTGAACTTTAGTCCACGCTCTCTTTTGTTGAGGAGATAGATGCATGGATTGCCAATGGGTTTCAGAAAGGTCGAAGGAAGGGCTCGACCATGTATCTTCTCCCAGGGGGTTTCTGTTTCACTTTTGAGTGGAATATGATTCAACATCAAGCAACAGCCCTTCACCACTTCGTGCCATACCGTAGATGGGAGATGACCGTCTTTGATGGTAGCTCGAGTTGATTCAACAATCGTACGGTTGGCGCGTTTGGCTCGCCCGTTGTGCTCTGGATGATAAGGTTCCAAAATTGTGTGAGTGACGTGCTTGTCTTGAAAGAAGGAAGAGAGTTTTTTGTTAACGAATTCAGTGCCTCCATCCGTAAAAACCTCAGAGTGGTACGTGCCTTGGCAATTTTGTTCCTTCTCAAGCAGACTGATGATGGTATTGGCTGTCTTGTCCTTTGAAGTCAATGGGAATGCAGCGAGATAGCCGGTGGCATTGTCTACCAAGGACAAAATGAATTGGTGACCTGATTTTGAGGAGGGTTGTATTGGTCCCATGAGGTCAAGATGAATCTTGTCAAAAGCCTTAGACGACCTAGTTGAGGACAGCTTGAACAACAACTTTGTAATTTTACTTTTGACGCATTCGACGCCCTGGAAGTTTTGTTTAACTTCATTAGGGATGTGCTGAATGAGAGAGGCAAGCCTTGATAAGGATGCGTGTCCATATCTTTGGTGGATCTCGAGTAAGGCAGCTTCTGGGGAGGAGACAATGGATGAGTAGAGATTTTTCAAGGATGAAATAGCAGCATAGGAGGGTGTGGGAAGAGTGTAAAGATTATCTTTAATCTTTCCAGATAGGACTGTTTTACCACCGTGTGACACTGAGAATGTACTGGAAGTTGAGTTAATCAAGCAACCTTTGCTGTTTAGGGCACCTGCACTGATTAGATTAATGGTCACGTCAGGTACGTAAAAGGCATTGCTAAGTTTGAGCATAAGATTGTCCCAGTGGAGGATTGCAGTACCTCTTCCTTTGATTGGCAGACTTGCTCCTTCTGTCCCCGTTTTAATAGGATCGCCGGAGTAGGGTTGCATCTCACAGAAGAATTGACTGTTGTTGATCATATGGACCAAAGCTCTGCTATCAAGTAAGAATCGTTGATTTGAGTTACCGTGTTCAATCCACTGATTGAGTAATGCTAAGTAGTGAGCTGAATGTGACTCAGTCTTGGCTTTGGATCCACCCTTCTTTGCTTTCCATTTCTCTTGGTTCTCTCTCCACCACTCAGGCGCTACTTCAGGATGAAGATGCCAGCACTCTCCAGCTGAATGATTCTTATCTTGGCCGGGATTATGGTGCCCTTCGATGCATCGCTTCAAGCTGGATCCTTTTCTTGACATAGAGTGTGCCGCCGTTTTTACTCCGAAAAGAGCAACATCACCCTTCATCCTAGAGTTCGAAATAGACAATTGTGCCACAGATTCGTTATTGAGCTGAGTCAGGTGATTGAGTACAAATTCGACTGAGAGCTCCTTGTCCAAGTGCATGATTTTTCTTTTGAAATCGTCCATGGAGTTTGGAAATTTGAATAGAATTAGATACGCCAATATGTTGTCAGGTAATTTGATGCCAACCTCGCCCATCTTTTTGAGACAGACTTTTACCCTTGTGATGAAGTCAACAATTTTGTCGGGATTGAACGTGAGATAGAGAAGACTATTGAAAACTCTAGCTCGATTTGATGCTTGAGATGATGCATACTTGTGGACTTGCTTTCCATAGGAGTTTGGCGGAATTCCTATTCTTGGCTGTGACTATGTTCTTATGGGTCGTAGAGTCAAGCTTTGAGATTATGAGGAGTTTGAGTTTGTCGTTGACAGAGGTCTCCAACACAGAGGTTTCGTCGTTCATGGCCAAAGCACATCCTCTGACGTTGAGCACGGCATCCATTTTGTCCCTCAAGATTCCGTAATTATCTTCCCCGAGAAAAGGTATTGTTTTGAGAGAGGTCTTGAGCATAGTTTTCTTGAAGGAGTCCATGATTCCCGGTCAGTATCCTCTCTCAGTTGATTATTCAGCGGTCGAACTTGATCTTGACAGATCCTTTTGGCTTTTAACCGTGAAGAGATATGAGAATTTATATTGTGAGAAGAACTGAGAGCTGGAGACAGGGAAGACAACCGCACATGAGTAAACACAAGAATGGAGAAAGACACGGGAATCAGACATGAGATGTGAGTTGAAGAAAACAGACAGGAACCCAAGACTGCCGGTGTGACAATTTGAGGTGAGGTTGATGGCGGGATTTGAGAGTCCGAGAGGTCTTGAGGATGAGATGGAAAAGTATGATGACAAGCTAGAGATCGTCAGATGAGTGATTCATTGAAGCAAGAATAATGAGAGACAAAGCAGACTACAAATCTCACCAGGCATAGTTGAGTCAGAGGATGATCAATGAAGATGAAATGAGAAAGATGAGAAAAGTAGTTGAGGACAGCATAGCACGAGATATGAGATGAGAGTGATTTAATGAGGAAGATGAGAAGATCACAATTTGTTGAGGTTCTTTGATTGAGAGGAGCAAGGTTGAGAGATGAGGGTCTGAGTTCTCTATTTGAAAATCAATATTTGAATATTTGAACGGTTGATTCTAGAGAGGCTTTCCCGGTAATAGAGCTCCCCCCGGGGGCAAGAGAGCGCGGGGGTGAGCGCAGGGTGTGAAACCCCAGGCTGGATGAGAATGAGAGTCCTCTGACGTGAAATCTCAACAAATGTGATCAGCTCTCTTGAGATGAATTGAGCCTTTGGAAGCTGATGGGGGAGGATTGTTTTATGTAGAATTCCTTGGGCATTTTCCCCTTGTTACATTGGATTGGTGTGTGGACTTTCAGGGGGAGGTTTGCTGAGGTGCCATTTAAAAAGAGTGAGAGGTATGAAGGGATGATGCAATGAGAGTTAGGATGTGATGAAATATATAAAGTGATGAGATTGATGAAGAAATGATGACAGAAATGAAGAGATGATAGTGATGAATGAAAAAATTTAAAGAGTGGGAAAACCTGGAACTAGCTGTTATTTCAATCAAACAATCAAAATTAATAAAAAACAGAATACAAGAGTTAAGAAGGTAAAGTCAAACAGTTCAGAAGCAAGATTTAATCACAAACAGGAAAACACAGTTCTACAGGCAGGATGATTGCCTCTAATTAGACTACGTAGAACTGAGTGCACTAAGTGCTAAGAAGTTGATCTAAATCTTCCACTTGATCTTGACGTCCTGAGTCTTAGTACTGGTTTGGAATTAAAAATGAGTTCAAAGGTGATAATCAGTTGATTGACCCATTCTGATACATACTATTTGCTGCTGGGACTTGGTCAAACAGTGCAAAGGTTGAATCTTCAATCTTGAGGACTGGTTCCAGTGATTCTGAATGTGGTCAACTGGATAGATCTTCTTGTTAATTGTTGGACCTTCTCTTGAGTAGTAGGATAAGAGGTTGGCTGTTACTGATGATGAACATCCTGTGACATGCCAATGAAGAGCGCGCATGATCCGGTGATCTAACAGCAGAAACTTTGGAAAAACAAGAAGCGCAGAAGATATAAAGAAATCCTGAGACCAGATTAACAACACACATAAGATAACAAAGAAAGACAGCAGAAGAGAATGAATTTAAGTCAAGTAACAATCATGTCAAATAATCAACACGCCGGCTCAACTCATTATCAGTGGTGATAAGTTAAGAACCAACATATTTTGCCAGTCTAGAGACTGCCATTGCATTGGCGGCCTTGGTCAGCGGATTGGCTAGCATATAATGAGACAAAATAAATTTAATTTGAATCTGTTTATTTTTCCAGTTTTTTTGTAAGCTCTTGAGCTTAATATCAATGTATTTAGCATGTGAATTGGTTCCGGACGTTTTAATTTTGTTGTCCAAACCCTTGTTGTCGATTCAATGCATTGAAGGTTTGAATGTAGTTTTCCATACTTCGGAAATAAGATGATTCAGCCATCTAGCTTCAAGATGACTGGCAGATAGAGAGTTACACTCAGATTCAGTTTACAAAAGGGAAATGCATCTCTGACGCTGGCTTGTCCAATAAAGAGGGGATCCCTTGAAAAGAGTGATAAATCCAGTTTGAGAGAGACAGGTTACAGGTTTGTCACTGCAGGTAGCATTGCTTTAGGTGATGAGATGGTTGGAGTTGTTTCTCAATTTGAAAGTTAGTTTGTAGTTGATGGTCTTAAGTAAATAACGCCACACTTGAATGACCTTGTTCCAGTGATGTATTCCAGGGTTCTCCAAGAGTATTGCCAGATTAGAAACGGAAAAGCTAATTTCAGGTTGTGCCAAAGATGCTATGAAATTGAGTCTTCCAATGGGCAATTGATAGTTGACATTTAGTTGTTTGAACTTAGCTATCTCTTCTTCTGTGGCTGGTGCCAGATGTGCACCAGTCAACCATGGATTAGATAGAGGTTTTGGATTGAAGAGGGTCGGCTCTTTGAGTCCTTTTTGGATAGGATTTGGGAGAGAAAGACTGATTGAATTCTTGTCTTTCTCAACCTTCATCCCAAGCAATGTGTCGACTTTGTGAGCTGATGAGTCCTTGAACTTGTTCAAGAAGGGGGTTTTAAATTTATCCAATTCCCCCACCACAACTAAATTTTCAACAAAAAAGAATAGAGAAGTTACCCCGTCTTCATGATGTTATAGGCAAGGGTTGCAGTTGCTTTCTGTAAAGCCTATGCTGCTAATCCATTTTCTGAGTGTCTTGTACCAATTTAGTGGGGCTTGCTTTAGTCCGTACAGCAATTTTACCAACTTTAAATATTTTGACTTTCTTTTAGAGCCAACAGGAGTCCTAATATAAAGGTTTTCCTCAAGGGGGGCGTGCAAGAATGCCCCATTCACATCAAATTGGAGAATTGGAAGTCCTTTGTTGACCAAGTAGATTAGCAAATCTCTGAGAAAAGCGATCTTACCAGTCGGTGCAAAAGTTTCAAAATAATCAATGCCATAGCGTTGATTGAAGCCTTGCACACATACCCTTGCTTTGAGAGCGGTTTTGCCTGTGTGAAGATCCTGCTTGCCACCAAACGCCCAGGTTGTGTTAAGCGGATTGGTGACTTTGGATTCATCTGCGTCCTCCCATACCCCTAGCTCCTCTTCCGTATCCAACTCCTTATTTATCCGCGCAATCCATTTGGGATCCATGAGTGCATCATGAATTGAAGCCGGTAAAGTCAAGTGATGATAACCATAACACTCTGGTGGTTTGAGTTGGCTTCTGTTGCAAAGTTTAGGAATTAACATTTCTTGAACGGATGATGCCAAGCTATCAGAGCAAGACATATCTGGAACATCATCCAAGGTTAGTTCTGGTTTGACATCAAATGGGGAGCCAGAATTGCTCTCCCGGTGAGTTGATTCAGGTTCTTGACCAGCTGTTGGAGTCAGTTAAGTTCTGATAGTGTTTTCTTCATCTTTGTTCAGGATGGATTCTCCGCTTGTGACTTGAGATTTCAGAAATAGAACATGTTTGGTATTTACAATCTTTTCCGATTTGGTGAGTACCTTATGTGAGAGGAGTTGAGGATTGAAGCCCACAAGGAAAACTTCCTCACCCTTCTTGCTAAGTTTTAAAATAATTTTTGTATCATTGAGTAGATAGACCCATGCAGTACCTACAGGTTTTAAAAAATCCTTTGGTAATGACGTTCAATGCATAAGTTCCCAGGGAATTCTTGACTTGGTGTCCTGGGGTATTTGGTTTAATGCCAGGCAGAGACTCTGAATAACCACGTTCCAAAAGATTTTTGGTACATTTGTTGCCAAACTAAAGACTGATATTAAAGATTCCATGATAGTTTGGTTGGCTTTCTCGGCTTTTCCGTTATGCTGGGAGTGATAGGGTTCACTGACAATGTGCTGTATTGCCTTTGATTTAAAGAAACTTGATAGTGTGTCATTCACAAAATCTCCTCCTCTGTCAGAAACAACCTCAACTGGAAGCCAAACTTTCTTCTTTGCTTGATTCTCAATGGCAAAGATGATGGTTTTGGCAGCTGCGTCCTTGCTTGGCAAGGGAAAAGCAGATAGATAGCCCAAGTGGTTGTCAACAACAGTGAGGACATACCTCATGCCCCCTTTGCTCTGTGGATTGAGCGGCCCCATTAGATCTAGATGCAGGGGGTCAAAAACTTGTTCAGCACGGCGTTGTTATTGGTTGAAAGATGATTTGGTGATTTTTCCTTTCTTACAGGCAATGCATTTAAATTTGGAGCGGATTTCTTTTCCAATGCCATAACCAAGATGATTTTTGATTTGTTCCAAACTAGCATGACCCAATTTTTGATGAAGTTTTTCAACCTCTTTCAGACTCATGAGACAGGAAATTTCTTTAGTTTGAGATTCGAGATTGATGGTTAACAAATTATTCTTGATTACCCCATCAAAGACCATGGTTCTTCCTTTGGTGAGTGCAAACGTAGAGGGAGAAGACTTGCTGTTGAATTTTAGAAAAAACCCTTTGTTGAGGAGGGCTCCTAGTGAAATCAGATTGAATGTGGCATCAGGTACCCATGCTGCATCATCCAGGTCAATTTTTCTTCCGTCTATGGATAGAATGACTGTGCCAAGGCCCTTTATGGGTATGCCTTCTCCTTTCTTTTCAGTCTTAATAAGTTTGTTTCCAGTTTGTTTGACTAGGGAGGAGAACATAGATTTGTTCCTGAACATGTGTATTTAGCAGCCACTGTCAAGGATGAAACAATTAGAGCCAGTCTCATCCTGCTGATTCAACCCGCAGAAGAAGGAATAATAGTGCGCTTCTTCAGGCTTCTTTTTTGCTTTTTTTTTTGAATCTGTTGACAGGATTTTCGGGTTTGAGTTCTTGATATTCCTCCCAGAAGTTTGCAGCAGGATGAGTTTTGACAGCTGGATTATGTTTCCCATTTTCACAGCGCAGTCAATCAGAGTCAGGGCTGTTTTGAGAATAAAGAGCTGAGTTTATTTGGATGTTTCTTTAGACTTGGATTGGACTTCATTTTTGTGTTGGACAAGATGGTTCAGAACAAAGGCTACCGTTAGATCCACTCCAGAGTGCATGATTTGCAATCGCATTCCTTTTAGGGATTTGGGTAATTTGAAGAGAATTAAATAGCTGAGAATATTACTTGGTAGGTCAATGCGGACTTTGTTGAGTTTTCCTAGATGGAATTTGACTGAGGTTACAAATGCGTCTATGTCCTTTTGATTGAACCCTAAGTACAGGAAATTGAAAACCATCTTTGCCCTATTTGCCGCCTGATTGGAAGCAAACAGTTTTTTAGCTGCCAGCCAGATTTGCTTAGGTGATTCCTTGTTATTGGCCGTGACTATGTTGGTGTGTGTAGCAGGATCAAGCTTTGACATGAGGTAAGCAGCGGTATCATATTCATCTGGAATACTTTCATCTGAGTTTGGCGAGTTCATAAGATGGAGAATGCCTCGCATTTTGAACAGTCTTTCCATCTTCTTCCAAATCAAATAGTTTTTCTCAGTCAAAAGAGGGGTGGATTCCATAAGCGACTTGAGTGCCAGCCCTTTGAAGTTGCTGTCGCCTCAGGGTCCAGGTGATATTGTTCCTTGATCCATTCCAGTTGCTGTGTGAGTACCACTTTGGCTTTTAACCGTGAAAAAATTTAAAAAGTGGGAAAACCTGGACCTAGCTGTTATTTCAATCAATCAATCAAAATCAATAAAAAAACAGAAAACAAGAGTTAAGAAGGTAAAGTAAAACAGTTCAGACGCAAGAGTTAATCAAAAAATACAGTTGTACAGGCAGGATGATGGCCTCTAAATAGACTACGTAGAACTGAGTGCACTAAGCGCTAAGAAGTTGATCTAAATCTTCCACTTGATGTTGACCTCCTGAGTTGTAGTACTGGTTTGGAAGTAAAAATGAGTTCAACGCTGATAATGAGTTGATTTACCCATTCTGATACATACTATTTGCTTCTGGGACTTGATCAAACAGTGCAAAGGTTGAATCTTCAATCTTGAGGACTGGTTCCGGTGATTTTGAATGTGGTCAACTGGATAGATCTTCTTGTTGATTGTTGGACCTTCTCTTGAGTAGTAGGATAAGAGGTTGTCTGTAACTGATGATGAACGTCCTGTGACATGCCAATGAAGAGCGCGCATGATCCGGTGATCTGAAAGAAGAAACCTTGGAAATCAAGAAGCGCAGAAGAAATAAAGAAATCCTGAGACCAGAGTAACAACACACATAAGATAACAAAGAAAGAAAGCATAAGAGAAAGAATTCAAGTCAAGTAACAATCATGTCAAATAATCAACAATGAAGTGATGAGAGCAATGAATAATCCTTTTTGGATGAGGTTAAACATAGAATTTTTCCAAAGAGGTTGGAGGTTGAAACAGGGGTGATTATTTGAAATGATTTTTGGTTGAGGCAGTGAAAGCCTTTAAATAATTTATTTGAAAAAACCCATTTATTTTCAGGTAACTCTGACATTTATGATGTGACATAAGTGGTTTTTTTTATTTTAAATGGTGGATTTGGGTTGAAACCCACAATAAAAAATGGTGGTTTTGCTTAGCTCTGATAAGCCATAATGGCCCAATAGTCATCGGCCCACCCTTGCACTCTTTGGAAAATTTCATATTTCACATAAATTTTCATGTATAGGTTTAACACCTAAAATTCCTTCAGAACTGACAAATTAGAGTGTATCAGGGTTAAAATTTTGAAAAATTTAAATAGCTTATTTCAAGCCAAATATCAATTTTTCAACAAAATTTCTTTTATCAAAAAAAACAATGAATCAATGTTGTTTTTCAATGAAAAAAAAATAAAATTTTGAAAAATAATGGATAAGCCTGAAATCAGCCATTTAGCTTTTTGAAAACCTTGACTCTGATGCGCCCTATTATGTTTATTTTAGGAGGTAGGGACCACAGAAGATTTTTTTTCAAAATCCCTGCAAACAGCCTACATACCTCTGATCAGTCCTGCATGCATAAACAGAGCATTTTGGCATGCAATGCCTGTACACAGCAGACTTGAGCTGCGCATCAAAGATCTGAAAACACAAAAAGGTACCACACATAAGTACTAAAGACTAGATAGATCACCCATGCATATGTAAAAAAGTGATGTATGCATAGAAGAAAATAAAAAGTAATTTAAATCAAATAATAATGCAGAAATTAAAATTATAAAGCATCTAAAAATAAATATGAGCAATAAAGGTTTACAAAAAAAAACAAATCCTGATCTTTGGAGACAACAAACCATATCAATAGATCTCCCAATAAAATAATTAAAAATACTAAAAAGATAAGCATCTGATGAAAAATCATTAATTAATCACTACTGAAACCTTTATTCAAATAAAAATAGTAGAGAACTGAGTTACTTTTAGGATCAGAAAATCAAAGAATTAACAAAAAGACTGATTCACACCCAAAACTCATGAACTGATACTACAGATACAGGATAAGCTGAGATAAATTACCAAGAAGACAGGCCAATCCAGCCCTGACTGACCTAGCCTTAAAATGCAAGCCATCCCCCCCTCTACGTGCCCTGAGGAGGCTCTATTAACCCCAAAAAGGTATTTATACAGAACCTTCTTAGGGCTATTTCCACCCAGAATTCCTCAGATATAATCCCCAAAACCATTCCAATATTGTCTCAAGTGCTTATAAAGAGATAAGAAATTGATTTATGGCCTCAGTCTGAATGTATATCAATATAAATTCAACAATTATTTCTGTTTGCATTGAAGACTAATCAATGAGAACCCCTCTTAGATTTGAAACTTTTAAATTGTGAATCATTGCAGGTATCCAGAAATTGAATGCTTCAATTAATTAGGTTTTTTTCTCTCTGCTTTTGCCTTTGTGCTACCATATCCTGCACATATCAACTTACTGTTGTGTAGGATCCCTTATTTTTAAGTCATAAGGAACCCACTTTTCCAGGGCACCAGATTACAAATTTAGCCTCCTCAAGAAGATTTGTTAAAGACCCCCAGTCTGTATAAACTTTACCCTCCTTTAAATTCTCTTATTTATTATATTCAAAACCATTGAACCAAAACCCTTGAAAATGGCAACATCACCAATAATACTCATCCTTCTGAAGATTGGTTATTGTTCATTGAAGAGAAAACAATGAGTATTGATTGATCACAGAACTAAGAGCTAGAGTTGTGACAAGATGAAGAACAAGAGCCATGAGAAGCAGGAACAACAAAACAGAATTGAAGCACAAGAATTGAAACAAACAGGAAGCGTGGGCAACAGGAGCCCTGACATAGCTGAGGATGTTGAGCTGGCCAGTTGGTTGAGGTTGGGACAATGGTTCACTTGGGGTTGAGATGATGGGTTTGTGGTCGGATTGGGCCAGCTGTTGGTTCAGCAAAGGGGTGATTTAGTTGAGATCAATGAGCAGTCAGTGAGGTATGAATCTCACCAGGCATTCACAGAATGAAGGTTGGAGTTGAGTTTGAGGTTGAGGAGGACGAGTAGGAGGAGATTTGAGACAGAGTCGAGGCAGAAATGAGAAGGAAAGAAGATGAGTCCAGAAAAGAAAAGAAGAGAGGCAGAAAGGAATTAGTTGGGAGAGTGAAGAAGACCCCAAAAGAAGTATCAGGCCGCCTCGAGTGATGTGAGCGGCAGGGAGCACCTACCTGGTCAACCAGGGGTATGAGGAGCAGCCAGTGCGCGCCTGGCAGGATTGATGCTGAGAATTTCAACACGCCCTGTGCCTGGAGAGATGAAGGCCAAGACTGAGAGGACTGGTGAAAATTGAAGAGAGCTACGGTTCCTCAAGGGAGGAGAAGGTGGACCAGAGAAGGTGCAGGCTGGAGAGACCTGCACTTTTAGTGAGAGCATCCGCTGGCATGGCCTTGGATCTGATGAGTTGGACCTCCATGTTCCCGTGACTTCAGTTTGTCTCTCATTCCCTTGGTTTTCAGATTGAGGTGTCTTGTTCTTGAGTTGAACCCAAATTTTCCAAGGTTGTCCGTCAGCCCACTGTTGTCGGTGTGAATAGTGATTGCGGAAAGCTTGGAAGAAAATATTTCGCAAGTTAGGGCCCTGATCCAAGTGGCTTCATGAAATGTGTCCACGAGTGCATCAAGTTTGGAATCCGTGGAGATGAAGGTGATGTTTTTCTGTTTGCTGCTATTCCAAGAAACCACACATCCAAAGACGGTGCAGAGGTAGTTGGTTTGCAATCTTCTGGTGGAGGGATCATCAGCCCAGGACGCGTCGCAGTAAGCTTCATTCAGAGAGGTGGGGTTGTCCACTCTCAGCCGCAGTTTGATGTCCGGAGTTCCTTTGAGGTACTTCCACCTCTTCTTTAACTCAATCCAGTGAGGCAGGCCGGGCTTGGTTTTGAATTTTGACAGAATAGACACCCCAAAGCTTATGTTGGGCCGCGAATAGCAAGCAATATGGTTGAGGAGACCAATGGCCGATTGATAATTGATGTTTAGGGCCCGGAACTGTTTGAATTCTTTGTTGGTGGCGGGTTTGAGTTGCAGATTTTGATTCAGGGGAGACTTGCTTGTCCTTGCGTCTTCAAGGCCGAGTTCCTTGAGTCCATGCGCAATATGGTTTGGCTGGCTTAGCAGAATTTCCCAGTCCTTGACCTCTATTTTCATGCCTAGTATTGTGTCTGGATCCTTGGCAGTCAACCCTGCAAAGGAAGCCAAGAACTTCTTTTCAAAACCGTTGCCTTTGCCAACAAAGATTAAGTTGTCCACGTGAAAGAAGAGTTGGGACCTCCCATTGTCCAACAGGTAGAGACACGGTTTGCACAATGATTTGTTGAATCCTATGTCCTTGAACCAAGATGTGAGGGTCTCGTACCAATTATTTGGCGCTTGCTTGAGGCCGTAGAGGGACTTTATGAGCTTGAGGAATTGTGAGGTCCTTTTTGATCCCTTGGGGGTATGAATTATTAATTCCTTGTCAATAGGCAAGTGTAGGAACGCACTCTTGACGTCAAATTGTCAAATTTTCTGCTTAGACTTGAGGGAAAAGAGCAGCAGCAAGCGTAGCAAGGAGGGCTTTCCGGTTGGAGCAAAGGTTTCTGTGTATTTGAGCCCCTTGATTTGATTGAAGCCTTGCACACACAGTTGAGCCTTGAATCTCACCGGGTCGCCATGGCAATTTTGTTTGATCCTGTAGATCCACATTGTCTTGAGAGAATTCTTGGGCTCAGGACCGTTGTACTCTTACCAAACAAGTAAGTCTTTGATCAATCCTAGCTCCTCCTCCATCGCCTCAGTCCACTCAAGATGTTCCTTGCATCTTTGGGCGTCTTTGTATTATTTTGGCTCGTAGTGATGGTAGAATCCGTATCTCTGCGGCGGAGCAATTCAAGAGCGATCTCTTAGAGTTTGTCCTGAGGGTGCGGAGGGCTGTTGTGCGGGTCTTGAGTTTGGCTAAGGTGCTGTTTCTGGCAATGCGGAAGTGTTGGACAACTGATTCCCCAATTCAGATGCGGATTTGTTCTCCTTGGAAGAGCTAGCAGAATTGTGCAACCAGTCGAAATATCCTGTCAACGGAGCAGAGGGAGGTGGCGGGGATTCCAGATCCATTTCCTGAGGTTGAGATGAGTTGAGATCGTTTGGCCAGAGGTCGTCGTCAATGCTTAGCCCCGCCCCTGGCGTGTTTGGTCTGGGCATGTGGAGGAACTTGACGTTGTGGTGTCAATTTTTAGACATGGATTGGGAACTGCTTCGCAGCTGCGCGCTCAGAATTGGAGGCAAGCGGGCTCAGCATTAGGTTATGCGGAGTGCTCAGCAGCGGCAGCAGCTATTTGGCTCTGCACCAAGTGGACGGGTTGGGCTCAGCATCAAATGCGGCGTGGGCTGCAATCCTCCCCGGAGATTGGATTCGGAAGGTAGTGCGCTTGACTAGGTTTGCGGGCGCGCCGGTTTGGATACATAGGGGCGGAGCAATCTGCGGGCTATAAAGGAACAGACAGAGCGCGCGTGCAAGCGCGCGGATCATGCCGGATAATACCAGACATCCACAACGGGCGCGGACAAACGGATACAGACAGGAGCGGGGGGCTCCAAGTAGGGCGCGGTGCAAGAACTGCGTCATGAGAAGGACAAACGGGATGGACAGAATGGCGTACGAACATTGGGGGGAGTTTGGTACAGAGGTGGGGAAAGGAGGCTAGGGTTTCTGTTTTGGGATTGTTTTCTGTTTCGTTGTCATACTGTTATTTGCCTGTGTACTTACGTTAGGGTTGAGAGGGAGGACTTATCCTCACTCTCAACTCCGAGTTAGGAGGAGGGATGGCATGGAACCAGACCATCACATCATTGGATTGGATCAATCATCTCACCAAGAGATTAAAGGAACTCATACCGGATACACATCCAGGTGGAAAGTTCTTAGGATTGAAGGATTGGCAATTTCACTCTCTCTCTATTTCTATTTCTCATTTAAGTGCAACTTTGGGAATCCTCATCTCCTTTCAGACGCAGGGAACTGTTAAATTCCAAAACTTGGGACAATTATAGGGGGATAAACCTTATTCTTTCCAGATCTGGGGGTCTGGCTGGGAAGTAACCTTCTGTTTCTTGTCTTTCAAAGGTAACCGGGCGCGATGTCCTATCCATACCTCCCTACAGTTGCTTCCTCTTCTTCTTCTTCTTCTCCTTCCGTTTTGGGGTCCGCTACTCCGACCCCACTTGCATCTTCCATCCCTCCTCCTCCCCCTCCCTCTGCTTGACGCAGGACAAGCTACCCTGTTCCCCCATTGGTCTCCAGTGACCATGAACCCACTCCTCCGGTTTGCATCAGGCCGCGCGACTACCCTCACATCCAATTCAACACTGCGGATGTGGAGCAATTCATCTCAAGATACAAAGGTATTGCAGACGCGGAAGGTGCGTCAGACACCAATAAGGCCCGGCTTGTCGTCCTGTTCATTATGGACAAAGAGAAGCTCCGGGATGTGGAGGAGATGGAAGGCTACAAGAATCAGGATTGGCCAAAACTGAAGGCGGAGATCCTAACGCAGTGGGGTAGGCGCAAACCTCAATTCTGGGAAAGCAATTTTGACCGCGTGGCCTCGGAGGCAAGCGCGCACGGAGGAGTCAGAACTTGGGTGGATCTGGCAGATTACACCCCAACGTTCAATTTGATCTATTGGTACCTGTCAAAAAACAAGGTGGTGGAGGGACAGACGGGGGCCATGAAATGCGTGTTTATGGGTGGTTTAGGCGCTCAACTCTGGGCAAGGGTGCAGGAGCATCTTTATGATCATAACTTGGTAAAGAAGTCATTGGACAGGAGCATTGGCTCCTTCCGGAGTTGGCTGTCATTCGCCAAGATGTGGAGAGTGAGCTTGACTTAGAAGAGCTTATTGAGGATACGGCTAAGTCCTTCCCAGCAGGACCAAAGAAACCCGCCCCCCAGGTTTCGTCTCCGGCTTAATTTTTGGCCCCAGTTCCAACTACTTCCACGCGTGTTCCGGTTCCTCAACCCGCGCCCGCCCCTCTGGTAAGCAAATTGACAGAAATGATGAAGAATTTGAAAATCTGCATGAGCCATATGGGCCAGCAGGAGCCGCAGGGGCCTCCGCCTCACATGGTGGAAGGGTTTTGGCCACCCAGTACCTTTGTTCCAAGGGGGTGCTCGTACTGCGGGGCAAACAGTCATTGGCGATCAGCATGCAAGGAGCTTACAAAGGATCTAAATGCGGGATTGGTTTGACCGGCAGGGATGGGGTACATGTTTCCGACGGGAGAACAGATTACAATGGAACCAAGCCAGCCAACCGCAATGCAGCAGGTGCGCACACGGGGTCAGGAGGCGGGAAAAACGGCGCGAGAGTCACTAGTAATTGTTACCGGTCCTGGATTGTGGCAACCACCTCAGGTGGAAGCTGAGGTAAGGGTAGTGGCAACGGAAGAGAAGGTGGCGGTCTCCAATAAGATGGAGGTGGATTCAAAGGAGCAACCCCCGTTGACCATTCCAAAACTGGCCGCACGCGTGCCTGGAAGCAAGGCGCCAGCAGCAAATATTGTAGGGAAGAAGAAAGCGGCGGACATTGTGCGTAGAGTGATGAGGAACGAGACTCCAGTCCCGCTGACCTTGCGGGAACTGGCGGCTGTGTCTCCGGTGGTGGTAGACAAGATGGTGCAGGCGTTGCGGGATTGCGGTCAAGGCTGGGTACCTCAGATGGTGCAGCGGGTTCATGTGGCGGGGAAGGAGGAGGGGCGCGAGGAGTGTGAGTTGAAATCGGTTTCAACTCCGCTTGCTTACGTTTCAATGGTCATAGCGGGGAGGAAGGTGGGGGCTATGGTGGACAGCGGTTCAATGGTGAACCCTGCTGCCATCGCGGATGGTGGATGATTTGGGGTTGGTTTGGTGGAAATGTGCGATGGGTCTCCGCGGGCTTAAAGGAGGGGAGTGTTGTGTGGATGGGGTAGTTGAGGAGGAGGAGGTTGAGGTCGCAAGGGTCCATAGGCCTCTTTCTTTTCTTTTGGTTGATTGTGGGGATGTGATTTTGGGAAGGCAGTTCATGTTTGGGTTCCGAGCACAAATGGTTTCCAATCCGGAGGCGGGAACAGAAGCATTGACAGTGGAGGATTTGTCCGGCGGAAGGTTCAAGACAACTATCTGCAATCACAGGCAAGGAAAGCAGAGGAGAGTGTTGGAGTATGAGGAGGAACCGGACGCGGAGTTGGTCTGCAACGGGCGACCTTTGGAGGATTTTTCCTAGTCAACCAAGGAGACCACACGGAACAAGCTCCGGTTTTGTGCGGGCAGTCAACTAATGAGGAGCAGGGAGGGGGAGGAAGGAAAGTGCAGGGCGCACACGTTGCAGAAGTAAGTCCCTTTTCTCAGTATGCATCACCCAAGGGTACTACGCTTCAAAAAACCTATCATCGTGCCACACTTGTGAGCAAAGGCAAAATCCGCGGTTCCGTTGTTTGCAGGACCTACAGCAAAGGACGCGTGCGGATGATGCGGTGCAACGCTGGCAAGTACAAGCCAGTGTTGCAGAAGGTCCAACAAAGGAATGAGCTGATGCCCCAGGAATTGAACGGACCGGTTCGACCAATTGCTTGGTCGGGGGACCCTTGGGTCACGCTGATTAAGGCTTTGGGCTGGGTTACTAGTTCTGCGCGGATTTCAGGTTTCAATTTTGGCCCAACAGGATGGTTGAGTACGGAGGAGGGTGAGTTGCTGATTTTGGTTCTGGTTCTTTGGGAAAGAGCGCTTGCTTTTGGACCTGAAGAGTGGGGGCTTCTGAAAAACAATATCAGCGACCCCTATGTCATCCCCACTGTTGATCACAAGCCGTGGAAGATCAGGCCAATTCCAATACCGCGGGTGGTCCGGGAGCAGTTTCTGGAGTTGGTGCAGGAGCAGGTGAATACTGGCCTTTACAAAAATTCAATTTCTAGTTACTTCAGTCCAATCTTTGCGGTAGTTAAGCAGGACGGAAAGTTGTTGAGGATTGTCCATGATCTACAGCGGCTCAACTCCTTTACAATCCGGGACGCAGGAAAGCCCCCTCGCGTTGACAAGTTCCTTGAGTCAATGGCGGGGCGTGCTTGTTACGGGTTAGTGGATGTGATGGGGGGATAGGAACAGCGCAAGTTGCATCCTTGCTTGCGGCCTCTAATGGCATTTGAAACTGTGTTGGGAAGAATGCAGTTGACTCGGCTACCGCAGGGCACAACCAATTCTGTGGCGGTGTACCAGGCGCAAATGGCTTGCATTGTAAAAGATGATCTTCCAGAGGGAGTCCAAATCTTCATTGACGACGGGGGAATCAAAGGTCCGAAATCTGATTACGGAGGAGCAGAGCTGGTTGAAGTTCCCGTCGTCCAACGTTTTGTGTGGGAATACGCGCAGACGTTGGAAAGCATCCTGTTTTGCATCAAGGAGGCAGGACTGACGGTGTCGGGGAAGAAGTTGGCGGTTTGTGTTCTGGCGCTCAAAGTCCTTGGCCATGTTTTCGCTTCCAACGGCCAGCGCATTGCAGAGAAAAAGGGGAACAAGGTCCTCAAATGGCCGACCCGGCGGACAGTGTTGCATATCCTTCAGTTCTTGGGATTATGTAGCTATGTCCGTATGTTCATTGAGAGGTTTGCGGAGGTGGAGAGCCCGCTCCAATCACTAACGCGGAAAGGCGCGGAGTTTAATTGGGGAGAAGAGTGCAATAGCGCGTTCCAGAAGCTCAAGGAGATTGTTGGACGTGACATTGTGCTCCGCGATCTTGACTACAATGCAGGAAGAATTAGGCTAGCAGTCAATTCCAGCCAATTTGGTGGGGGGGGGTTCTCACTCAAGAGGACGACGGTAAGGATAGGCCGGTGCTTTATGAGTCCGTCACCTTCACTCTGATGGAAAGCCAGTACTCTCAGCCAAAGTTGGAGTTGTGCGGGGTCACCAAGATTGTGCGGCGGCTTCAGTACCTTTTGTGGGGGGTTCACTTTGAGCTTTTGGTGGATGTGGAGGCGCTGGCGCGGGTGATTAATTCCCCGGCGTTGCACAATGCTCCCATGGCCAGGTGGGTGGCATTTCTTCAAATTTTTTCCGTTGCTGTTGTTCATGTTCCGGGGAAAGCGTTAACTATGCCCAACGCGTTGTCGCGGTATCCAAGGGACAACCCATTCAAGGACGCGGAACTGCTTGATGTGGAGACCCTGGTTGTCAAGGTAGGGGTTGTGGAGGCGGGCATTCAGCTGCCGCTCTGGCAGACCGGGAGGTACCTGATTCTTTGCAATTACTTGGGGGACCCTTGTTTTCCTGACGGAACTACGGGAAAGCACATGCAATGGGCAAAGCAGCAAGCGGCAAACTTCTACGTACAGGAGGGGCAGCTTTGGCGGCGGAAGACTCCGGTTCCTCTTGTGGTTACCACTTCAAGGGCGGATCAGGAAGCTATCCTCCAAAGCCTTCACGACAATCTCAGCCATTGAGGGAAGGTCAAAACGCGGAGGCGGGTGAAAGAGCAGTTCTGGTGGCCGGGGGTAGTGCGTGCGGTACGGGAATGGTTGGCGTCCTGCAAAGCCTGTCAACGGCGGAGCGCAAGATTGCCTAAGGAAGTTGGAAACCCCACAGGGGAAGACACCCTCTTTGGTCAAGTCTTGCTTGATTTTGTCCACATCAAGGCTGGTAAGTTTGCCTATCTCCTCGTTGCGCGGGACAACCTGTCCGGTTGGGCAGAAGCGTGTCCGTTGGTCAAGCTCTTGGTGGAAAAAGTTGCCCTGTTTCTGGAGGAAGATTGGTTTGCGCGGTACAGGTTGCTTTGTCTGGTTACAGTGGAAAGAGGGGCCAAGTTTTGCGGCCGTTTGGTTGAGTTGGTGAAGAGTTGCGGAGCCAAGTTTGGCCGAGTAACGGAGTATTATCCCAAGGGGGCCGGCATGATTAAACGCGGGCATCAACCAATCAAGGATGCCCTGGTCAAGATGTGCGGGGAGGATGGTAAGCGCTGGCAGGAGACCCTTCCAATGGTTCTGTTGGCGGATTGGATTTTGGTGAAGCGGTCAACAGGCTACTTGCCGTACAAGTTACTTTTTGGACAGCGCCCCCTGCTTCCGGTGGAAATTGAATTGGAGATGTTCCTGGGGGTTGACTGGTGGAAGGTGAAGACCTCCGCCAAATTGCTTGAGGCTCGCGCCAAACAGCTCCTTTGACGGGACAGGATGCTTGCAAAGGCTGCGGACCGGTGTGGAAAGAATAAGGGTCATCCCCCTATAACTGTCCCAAGGTTTGGAAGTTAACGGTTCCCTGCGTTTGAAAGGAGATGAGGATGTCCAAAGTTGCCCTTAAATGAGAAATAGAAATAAGAGATAAAGAAAAGTAGTGAGAGAGAGAGAGAAATCTCCAATCCTTCAATCCTAAGAACTTTCCACCTGGATGTGTATCAGGTATGAGTTCCTTTAATCTCTTGGTGAGATGAGTGATCCAATCCGATGATGTGATTCTTCCTCCTCCGCATCTATGCATCCATCCCCTAACCCAGAGTTGAGAGTGAGGATAAGTCCTCCCTCTCAAACCTAACCTAAGTACACGCGCAAATAAAAGTATGACAAGAAAACAGAAAACAATCCCAAAACAGAAACCCTAGCCTCCTCTCCCCAACTCCTTCATACCAAACTCCCCCTGTCGTCCGTAAGCCGTTCCGTCCATCCGGTTTGTCCTTCTCATGACGTGGTCCTTGCACCGCGCCCTACTTGGAGCCCCCCGGGCCTGTCCGTATCCATTTGTCCGCGCACGTTGTGGTTGTTCAGTAATATCCGTCATGATCCGCGCGCTTCATCCGTTCCTTCATAGCCCGCGGATTGCTCCGCCCCTATTTATCCAAACCGGCGCGCCCGCGAACCTAGCTGAGCGCACTACCTTCCAAATCCAATCTCTGGGGCGGATCGCCACCCACGCCGCATTCGATGCTGAGCCTGACCCGTCCACCAGGTGCGGAGCCAAACAGCGGCTGCTGCTGATCCAGCAGATGCCGCTGCTGAGCACTCCGCATACCCTAGTGCTGAGCCCGCTCACCCCCAACGCTGAGCGCGCAGCTGCGACGCAGTTCCCAATCCGTGTCTATAAATTGACACCACACCTGCTGAAGAAGACTTGGAAGGCATCGGTGCGCTATTGGGAAGAGCGCTGCTTGCATCGTCTCCGGGATCCCTTGCAGAAGGGGGATTTGACGCTCCTGTACAACCGGAGTATGGAGTCTCAGTGGGGGAAATTGTTTGCTAACCGGTGGAACGGCCCGTTCCGCGTGTCGTCCAAGTTGGAGGGCAGCAGCTATCAGTTGGAGGAATTAGACGGTACTCCGCTGAAACAGATAGCGGCAGCTTCGCATGTCAAGCGCTTCTTCGCGCAAGGATCTACCTTGTTTGACAAGACAGCGGAAGGGGGTCACGGATCAGATGAGGGGAGTGCGGAGCGCGGAGATGGTGTAGGAACGCAATCCGGGGATTTGTCTTTGGGAGGAGAAGCGGAAAATGTGCCGTTCAGACGGAGTAGGCGGTTGCGACCAGCTGGGGACAGTGGCCAAGTTGGGGGGGGAGGTGGTGGGGGTAGGGGATAAGTTTTGATTTTGTGAGGGGGTGCTCTAGCCGGTTCACAGCCAGAGCAACTAGACATTCCAGAATGTTTTTTTCTCTATGTTTCTTTCTTATCTGGATTGTGGGGCCTTTGCTGGCTTGGGGTTTTTTCAGGAAACGCGGGCGCCGCACAAAGCCGGGTCTGTGAGCGCGAGGACAAGCCCCGCGGAACCAGGACCCAAGGACAATCCCCCAGATGGGGGAAGCGGGAAAAAGAGCGATTTGCGGGCGGTCTATGGGCGTTGCGCAAAAAAAGAAAAAAAAATATAAATATATGTGTTCTTTTCTATTTTTCTTCTCTGTTGGTTTCCTTTTCTCTTTTTCTTTTCTCTCAGGATATCTCAAGGATGGGTGGTTTGTATGGGAATAATCTTGATTTGGTGAGGGGGTGCTCTAGCCGGTTCACAGCCGGAACAACTAGGCACCCCAGGATGTTGTTCTCTTACTCTCTCTCTCTCTCTTCCCTTACGGTGGCGCGCGCTGGTGTTTGGTTGTTGTGTTTGTTACAGGATGGGTACGGGGAACTGTGTGGCAGTTTGTCTTGGGCAATCCAGGTGCCTCTTTTGGAACAGCTGGTCACTTACGGTTGCTCACGAAGCAAAGCCCGTGGACGCAGACTCAATCTCAAGCTCATTCTCACAAATCATGGTCGCGCACTTTTTCTCATAAGGTTAAGGCCTTGCGCGGATACGTGTATTTTCTTAGGAAAAGGGGAGCGCGGAAAAACCAAAAGAAGAGGAAAGGAAGAAGGGGAAAGGGGGGGGGGTGATGCGCCTAAGCCATCTTCATCATCTCCTCCATTTCCGCCCTTGAAGACGCCAGTAAGGCCTGGAAGGACGCCAGGAGCTTGCGCCGGGATTCCAAGGATTGGGCGCCGGGGGTTGCAAGGTAATCCCAAAGCATCGTGGTTGACCTTTCCGCAAAAACCTTGGAGCTGGCTGCCGGGAGTGCCATTAAAATTGGGATTTCCAGGATCTTGGGAGGGCTGGGGGGGGGGGGGGAGTGGCCAGTGAAGACAGGGCCTCCGGGGAACCAACAGGGGGGCTTGGTTCAGCTGGAGGCAATGACAGGACGACAATGGGTGACAGAGGCGGAGGGACGTTGGGGGTTGTAGGCCTCTCATCCAAGACCGCTGGTGGCGCGGGCTGTGGCGGGGTGCCTCGTGGAGCCAGAGTGGGAGGAGCAAGTGCAGGTGCCGGAGGAGGACCTGGAGCCAGATCAGCGCGACACCAAAGTATTTCATCAAGGCGCCGATCCCTCGCGCCTTCCGTGATCCAGACGCGGTCTGCCCAGGATTGCAAAGCCCTCTGGAAATCATCAAAGGACGGGAAGTCCTCCTTCTGCGGTGGCCCCGCACGGCGGAGAGGAGAAGCCGAGTCGCGACCCTTGCTTGGCGGAGGACGGCGGAGAGGGGAGCGCGGCGGATTCCACGAGTCCTCCAAGATGGTGTTGTTGTCCAAAACTACAAACGGGTCCAGACAAGCCCTCTTGCGTGGTCAGGTGGGGTTGGGTCTGGGACGGGCTGGCGGCATTGTGTTGCCAAGAGAACATTGGCGGTGGCCGGCATGGCAGGAGGAGCAAGCTTGACGGCCGGAGAGGAGTGTGCACAGAAGACAGTTCCTTGTGCAGTAGGTGCAGGGAGGGGCCATGATGTGGGTGAGGAAGGAGGACGGGGGAAGGTGGGGGTGGTAGTGGAAGTAGCGGTGGTTGTAGTGTGGCAAAGCAATGGAAGACTTCTGGGGACAGAAATCAAGTTGGGGGGGATGTGGTGTCAATTTACAGACAAGGATTGGGAACTGCTTTGCGGCTGCGCGCTCAGCATTGGAGGCAAGCGGGCTCAGCATTAGGGTATGCGGAGTGCTCAGCAGCGGCAGCTGCTGGATCAGCAGCAGCCCCTGTTTGGCTCTGCACCTAGTGGACGGGTTGGGCTCAGCATCAAATGCGGCGTGGGCGGCGATCCGCCCCGGAGATCAGATTTGGAAGGTAGTGCGCTTGACTAGGTTTGCAGGCGGGAAGGTTTGGATACGTAGGGGCGGAGCAATACGCGGGCTATAAAGGAACAAACGGAGCACGCAGATCATGCAGGATAATACCGGACATCCACGACGGGCGCGGACAAACGGATACAGACAGGCACGGGGGGCTCTGAGTAGGGCGCGGTGCAAGAACAGCTTCATGAGAAGGACAAACTGGATGGATGGAACGGCGTACGGACGTTGTGGGGAGTTTGGTACGGAGGTGGGGAGAGGAGGCTAGGGTTTCTGTTTTGGGATTGTTTTCTGTTTTGTTGTCATACTGTTATTTGGGTGTGTACTTAGGTTAGGGTTGAGAGGGAGGACTTATCCTCACTCTCAACTCCGGGTTAGGAGGAGGGATGGCATGGAACCAGACCATCACATCATTGGATTGGATCAATCATCTCACCAAGAGATTAAAGGAACTCATACCAGATACACATCCAGGTGGAAAGTTCTTAGGATTGAAGGATTGACAATTTCACTCTCTCTCTATTTCTATTTCTCATTTAAGTGTGACTTTGGGCATCCTCATCTCCTTTCAGACGCAGGGAACTGTTAACTTCCAAACGTTGGGACAATTATAGGGGGATAACCCTTATTCTTTCCACAACGTGCTTTGAAGAGACAATAGAACCATGTTTTGTTAGAATCCGGTATGATAGGAGAAGGGGGTTGAACCCTACTAAAGTGCCCCCTTGCCCTTAGATTCAAACTTTGCCCCTTTTGGCCTCTTGTTGATTAGGAAGATGCAAGGATTTCCAATTGGTTTGAGGTAGTTGGAGGGTAGTACCTTGTTGTGAATTTTTTCCCAAGGAGTCAAATCATCGCCTTTTGCTGGGATGTGGTTGAGCATAAGGCAGCAGCCCTTGACGACTTTGTGCCAGACCGAGGAGGGAAGATGACTGTCCTTGAGTGTGTCTCTTGTTGACTCAGCTATGGTACAGTTGGCTTGTTTGGCTTGGCCGTTTTGTTTGGGATGATAGGGCTCAGAGATGACGTGAGTGATGAGTTTTTCTTTGAAGAAAGACAACAGTCTTGAGTTGAAGAATTTGTTCCCCCCATCGGAACAGACCTCTGAGGGATACACCCCGTGTCGTTGATGTTCTTTCTCAAGCAGGCCAATGATGATGTTGGCCATCTTGTCCTTTGAGTTCATTGGGAAAGCGGCCAGGTATCCGCTGGCGTTGTCCACAAGCTTCAGGATGAAGTGGTGGCCGGACTTGGAGGACATTTGTATGGGTCCCATGAGATCCAGGTGGATCTGGTCGAAGACCTTGGTGGTTCCTGACAAAGAGAAATTGAATGAATCCTTTGTGATCTTGCTCTTGACACACTCAACGCATTGAAACTTGCGTATGACTTTGCTTGGAACGTGACAGATGAGTGGGCCAAGCCTGGTTAGGGAAGCATGACCAAACTTTCTATGGATCATGAGCAAGGAGTCCTCCGGCGTGGTGGAAAGAGTAGAAACAAGAGATTTGGGATGAGAGGAAGACTGATGAAAAGGCGTAGGCAGGCTGTAGAGGTTTTCCTTGATTGTACCGCTCAGGACTGTCCTCCCGCCGTGGGAGACAGAGAATTGATTGTTGAAGGAATTAATGGTGCAACCTTTTCAGTTCAAGGCCCCAGCACTGATGAGATTGATTGTGATGTTTGGGACATAGTATGCGTTGGAGAGAGTCAGGGTGAGGTCACTCCAGTAGAGCGTGGATTTGCCTTTTCCTTTGATGGGGAGACAGGCTCCTTCTCTGCCTGTTTTGATTGTATTGCCTTTGTAGTGTTCCATTCGGCTGAAGAAGCAACTGTTGTTCAGCATGTGCACAGATGCACCCCTGTCAAGGAGGAATCTTTGGTTGGAGTCTCCATGTTTGACCCACAGGTTGAGGAGAACCAGGTAGTGGGCAGAGGGGGTTTCCGCTTTTTCTCTTTGAGGATCCTTCTTTGCTTTCCATTTAGCCTGGTTATCTCTCCACCACTCAGGGGCCAGGTTGGGGTGAAGGTTCCAGCAGTCTTTGGCGGAATGATTCTTGTCTTTTCCCGGGTGATGGTGTCCTTTGATGCAGCGTCTTGACTCCAATCCCTTGTTGGCTTGCCGGAGGGGTGGGGTCTTTCCCCCAAAGAGTGCAATTTCTCCTTTTGATTTTGAGTTTGAAATGGATGATTGAGATGTGGACTCGTTATTCAGCTGCGTAAGATGGTTCAGCACGTATTTGATGGAGATTTCCTTGTTGGAGTGCATGATCTGTCTCTTGAAGTTGTCCATGGAGGGGGGAAATTTAAAGAGGATAAGCTACGCCACAATGTTGTCGGGGAGCTGAATTCCGACCTCAGCCTTCTTCTTGAGGCTAACTTTGACTTGAGTGATGAAATTAACAATTTTGTTGGGGTTGAATGAAAGGTAAAAGAAGGTATTGAATACCCAAGCTCGATTTGAAGCTTGTGACAAGGAAAATTTGTGAATAATGGCCTTCCGCAGGAGCTTAGCTGAGTTCCTGCTTTTGGCCGTGACTATATTCTTGTGGGCGGTGGATTCAAGCTTTGAGATCAGAAGAAGCTTCAGCTTGTCATTGATGGAGGGGTCCAAGACCAAGGAGTTTTTGTTGCTGGCGTGAGCGCATCCCCTAAGGTCCAGAACGGCGTCCATTTTGTCTCTCCAGATCCCGTAGTTGTCATCTCCAAGGAGCGGTATTGTTTTGAGAGCGGCCTTGAGCATGGTTTGACAAAAGACATCCATTATGCCCAATTAGGTACGTTCCTCTCTTAGTCTTTGAGTCGGTAATTGGTGGAGTTTGGTGAGTTCCGTTCGGCTTTTAACCGTGAAAAGAAAACAACGAGTATTGATTGATCACAGAACTAAGAGCTAGAGTCGTGAAAAGATGAAGAACAAGAGCCATGAGAAGCAGGAACAACAAAACAGAATTGAAGCACAAGAATTGAAACAAACAGGAAGTTTGGGCAACAGGAGCCCTGACATAGCTGAGGATTTTGAGCTGGACAGTTGGTTGAGATTGGGACAATGGTTCACTTGGGGTTGAGATGATAGGTTTGTGTTCGGATGGGGCCAGCTCTTGGTTCAGCAAAGGGGTGATTTAGTTGAGATCAATGAGCATTCAGTGAGGTATGAATCTCACCAGGCATTCACAGCATGAAGGTTGGAGTTGAGTTTAAGGTTGAGGAGGACGAGTAGGAGGAGATTTCAGACAGAGTTGAGGCAGAAATGAGAAGGAAAGAAGATGAGTCCAGAAAAGAAAAGAAGAGAGGCAGAAAGGAATAAGTTGAGAGAGTGAAGAAGACCCCAAAAGAAGTATCAGGCCGCCTTGAGTGAGGTGAGCGGCCGGGAGCACCTAACCGGTCAACCGGGGGTGTGAGGAGCAGCCAGTGCGTGCCTGGCAGGATTGATGCTGAGAATTTCAACATTCATTTTTAAGAATAGATTTTTTCTTAACCTTCATCACTTCTAGTAGCTCAAAAACTGCAAGGTTTCTGGTATCTGGAAGCTGAAACACAGCAATGATGCCTTTCAAAGGCTGAATGCTTTCCTAGGTTTGAAAACACCATCAATTTGTGTTATCATAGTAAAAGAAACTACTATAATAAAGTCAATGATTCCTTTTTGAATAATTTTACTAATTTCTTTGGCATGATTTTAGCCAGGGCCATAAATATAAAGTAACAAGGCATGGGTTTACCCATTTTTTTTCTGACTTAAAAACTTTGTTTGCTGAATTAAGGCCTTCATCTTTTTTTACTTCCCAAGGAAGGTTGAAACCTTTCTTTTGATTTGAATCAAGTAATGTAAGATTTATTTGAAGTACAATTAAATTCACGTGTCTTTCCCTGGGTGGTAAAGGTTTTCACCCCCACCCTTTAAAAACATTTAGGGAGAAGGAGGGGGGAGTAGTGCTACTAGAGCCCTTTTTAGCCCCAAAATCAAGTTTCAAATTCTTAAGAGATTTTAAAACTTGGCATCAATCAGGTTTTCAAAGCTCCAGATATTTCTTCAATTTTAATTTTCCTGGGTATCCTTTGATGCTACCAACTTCATTATTCATTTAAGAAGAAACCATCTTTTCCTTTTTTTTATTTAGTTTTTGCATTTCCTTTTTTCAAATTCCATCTGTAGCTTTTCAGTTTTTTTGTTGATCTTTGAATTCACTCTTGAAATCAGAATTGAAAATATTTTAAACAAAAATGACTTTTGGTTTAAATGTTTTTGAGAAATTTTTCACAGAGTTTGCCAGTAAATTGGATAACGCTTTGAGAAGAAATCCATGCACTAATTCAATATCTTTAGAATATCCCTTCTCAAATAATATACAACTGAACCACCCATTTTCCTTTTTGTGTAATAAAAATCCCAATATTGATTTTGGTGATACCTCATCAGAAATTCTAATCAAGAAATCAATTAAAAGCAATTCCATTAAGAAATGGATATTCCCAAGGACTGAAACACTCATCATGAAAATAAATAAATGCCTTCAAAAAATATCAATCAATAGGGCCTGCAATGATTCTAAAATAAATTCAAGTTATAACTTAGATCCTACCAAGAATGTTCATCAAAAATTCTGCCAAATTTATCAAGAAAAAAAATTTCACCTAATTAATAATTCAAAAATGGAAAATGGAAACACAATCATCCTTTCAGAAACACTTTCCTCATTGAAAATACTTCACATGAATTCAAAAATACTTCAAAAATTCAAGATCTATATGATTTTTAACTCAGAGAAATTATCAAAAACCTGGACAATAGGGCATATCAGGGTTAACAAAACCCACCATTTTTTAAATGGGGGTTTCAAACCAAATCAGCCATTTCAAACACGCCATTAAAAATAAAAAAACACTTATTTCACCTCAGAAATGTCAGAGTTACCTGGAAATAAGTGGGTTTTTTCAAGTGAAGTATACAAAGGCTTTCACCACCTGTCCAATCCATACACGCCTTGTTTTCCATCTCCAACCTCCAAAAAATTTTACCTCCAACCTAATCTAAAAAAAATTCATTCATTTCTCTTCATCTCTTCATCACTATCCTTATCACTTCATCACTCTCATCACTTTATTGCTTTCATCACATCCTAACTATCATTGCTTTTTCCCTCTTGTCACTTCATCACTCTCATCTCTTCCTATCCTCTTTGCTTCATCACTCTCATCCTTTCATCACTTCATCACTCTAACCATTTAAACACTCTCATAGCCCTTCATGATAAGTTGAGGAAAAGTTTCTAGATTTTATTGTCTACGAAGACCAATGAACTAGAAAACAACCTTGAATAAACAAATCTGGAAAAGGAGCGTGATAATAAGGAATGACACATAATTGACAGAGTTCTTACCCAGGGCACCTTCTCTAATATTAGGACCAATTGTGGATGATGAGGAGGACAATGAATGAAAATGATGAAAGAAAAAAATGAAATAAAATAGATCTGTGATGACAAAGAAGCAGAGATGAGATGGGGAGAATCAATAGTTGAAGATAATGACTGTCAGATATCTCACATCTGATCAACCTAAGTAATGTGAGACTTTCATTTGATACGGTCAAAATTGATGATAATTGATGATATTTGGATTTAATTTGATTTGAGCAGGGAATGGTTGAGGAGAGATTTAGTTTGAGCTAAGCAAGGAATGATTGGGGAGAACTTGGACGAGTAATTGAGATAGTAGCAGAATTGTGAGGTGAGTAGTTGAAGGGAGATGAGCCAGTTTATGGAGATAGAGAGTGATGGAGGAGGATGAAGAAAGCAAGAAGGGGAGAGATTGAGTGATTGAGGACGATTTTCAATATGAGGAGCTGAGGTGGGGTAATGTCAAAAGCTGAGAGTTGGATGGTTTTTTTTATGATAAACTTGTATGTTTGTATTTGAGAATTTCGCACCCAGAGCAGGGTGAGAGAGAGAGTTGCGCAGCAATCTCAATTGCAAGAGTCGCGCGGCATTCTTAAGTGAATTTGAAAATGGCGACGCAGTGAACAAGAGATGACAGCAAAAAAGGAAAAGAAAAGAAAACAAAAAAAAAGAAAAGAAAAAATAACTACGCAATGAGAGGGAAAAGACAAAGAAATAACAACACGCCGCTGTGATCAGATGTGAGGAGATAAAATGATGGAGGTGAGATTGACAACTGAAGACCTTAGCGCTGCCTTAGTGAGAGAATCAGCAAGCATTTGATGGGATGGAATAAGATGGGTGATGAGTGAATGATTGTCCCGTTGTTCTCGCAACCACTTGATTTGTGTATCAACATGTTTTAGGGCACCATGGTGAGATTCCTGATTCACTAGATTGTTTAAAGCTTTATTGTTGATAAATGAGCAATAGGTGTGATTTGCGGAGGGATTCATTTCCAGAATAAGTTGTGAGAGCCAAATCTTCTCTTGTGTGGCCAGAACAAGAGCTTTTAGCTTGCCTTTGGTGGAGGATAGAGAAATCAACCCCTGGAGCTTGCTGTGCCACAAGACAGGACAGCCGTAAAGCATAATGAGGTATCCAGGATGACTTTGTTGAGATTTGGGATCATTCCCACCATCAGAGTTGCTGTAAACTTTGATGTTGTATTGAAAGGAAGGATTTTGAAGACGCAGAGCCATGTTCTTGGTGGAGTTAAGGTAGCGCCAGGAGTGTTTTGATTCAAGCCAGTGTTGAGTACCAGGTTTGTTATTAAATCGAGAGAGATTGGAGACGGCCTAAGCAAGATTTGGTTGATTTCAAATGGCAATGAAGTTGAGGAACCCAGTGGAGGACAGGAAATTAATGTGAAGCTTAAGGAAAGCTTTGTGTTTGTCATCGGAAGCACCGGAGAGTTTAATGTTTGGGGTGAAGGGTGTACTGATTGGCTTACAATCAGTGAGACCAAGTTCTCTGAGGGCGGTTTTGATGTGGTTGGTCTGGAGAAGTCCGTGTCTGTCTTTGGTGTCTACTAGTTTATTTCCAAGAATCTTTTTGAGCGGTCCATCTTGCAAAATTTTGAAAGTGGTCTTGAGACTGTTTTGAAATTCAACAGAGTTCCCAACAATTAACAGATCATCAACATATACAAATACGTAGAGCTGCCTATTTGTGCTGATGTAGAGGCACGGGTTGGCGCTGGAAGTGACAAAACCTTCATTCAGGAGCCAGGTTTTGAGGGTTTTGTACCAACTTTTTGGCGCCTGCTTCAGGCCATAAAGCGCCTTGTTAAGCTTAAGATAAGGAAAAGGAGAGTTTTAACCAAGAGGGGTTTTGATTAAGATGTCTTCATTGAGCAGAGCGTGGAGAAAGGCGGACTTTATGTCCATTCGCCAAAGGGTGAGTTTGTGATGTAAGGCGTAGACAAGAAGTACTTGGAGGGTTTTAATTGAACCAGTGGGAGCATAAGTTTGGCCATAGTCAAAGAACTCCACCTGTTTGAATCCCTGAACGCATAGGCGCGATTTGAATGAGATTCTGCATTTTTGGGGACCATCCTTGATTCTGTAAACCCAGACTGTTGTTAGTGCATTCTTGCCTTCGGGAAGTGATTGACATCCTTCCCAGACCTTCATGGCTTCAATGCCGGATAACTCTGATTTCATTGATTTAATCCAAAATTGAGCTTTATTTGCAGTTGGTAGCTTTGTAGTAGTTCTTGGGTACGGTTCGGACCATGAAACTGTACCTTTGAGGTTTTTGAAGGGTATTTTGATCTGGTAAATTTGGGACAGAAGGTGGGAGTAGTTCATTAGAAACAATTTTTTCTTCCTCCGAGTTGGACCTTGATGATTCAGAGATTGAGTCGGAGGGAGGAGGAGATTGATTGCTGGGGTTCAGTTTGTTCTGAGGAAAGTTATGAGTGGGAATGGATTTGGTGGCAGAGGAGAAGGAGTTATTGTTGGAATTAGAGGAAGCAGTGGGAGAAAGTGAGAATTTAGAGCATCAATGAGGAAAGAATCATCAGTAAGAAGCGAATTAAAGAGGGAATCCAAGTCAGAGCACTCATTTGAGAGAGGAAGTGAAGGAGATAGATCTTCAAAGATTTTAGCATGTTTGGAACAAACAATTGATTTTGAGGATGGACAATAGATTTGGTACAAATTAAGGTCTAAGTCAAATCCAGTCAAAATACCCTCTAATCCTTTTCTGTCCAACTTGCCGGTGGAGTGTGCTTGATTTAGAACAATGGCTTTGGAGCCAAGGACGCGGATGAGATGAATTTTGGGAGGAGTTCCAGTCCAGAGTTTGTGGGCTGAAACTTTGGACTTGAAAGATGGAAGAAGATTGAGGATTAAGCAAGAGCTGACCAAAATTTCATCCCACATGAATGTGGGGATGTTCTTATTGATCATAGCGGTCCGCGCGGCTTTGAGGATGGTTTGGTTTCCTCTCTCAGCCACCGGATTGTGTTGGGGACTGTATGGTTTGGAGGTAGAATGTTTGATGCCATTCTTGGAGAAAAAATTTGAAAGACGATGATTTACAAACTCGCTGCCGTTGTCGGAGTGAAAAGTCTTTAAAATTTGTCCTTTTTTATTGGCATGAAGTTTGATGATATTGATTACTTCATCCGGCACGTTGGATTTGAATCTGATTGGGATGCATGTCTTGAACTTTGACCAGTTGTTGATAAGCAACAGGAAGTAGCGACACCCAGAGAGAAAAGGTGGGTTGATAGGTCCACAGACATCAGCATGAATTAATACAAGCAATTCTTGACTTGACAGAAGATGATTTTGAAAGGGTTGGCGATGAATCTTTCCTTTTGCGCAGGAAATACATTCAAGCTGATCATATTTAAGATTGGGGAATTCTTTGGACAGAAGGCGAGTCTTTTCATTGTGGGGATGACAGAATTGTTTATGAATAGTGGATAGAGATATAAATGAATAAGAGAGAGGTGGAAGGTTGAATCCTTCATTAATAAAGAAAAGGTTTTCCTCAATAACGCCCAACATGATTTGCGTGTTGTTGAAAATAATAGCAAACTGGTTTGTTGACAGAACAATTAAGGAACATCCTTTTTGAATGAGTTGGCGGAGTGAAACAAGATTAATGGCGAGATTGGGGACTTAAAGGGAGTCCTGAAGATGAATGGTAGCCAAAGTGGTTGTCACAATGGCTGTCCCTTTTCCAAGGGAAGATATTGGCGCATTGGGATTACCCGTTTGCACTTTGGTTCCATCGGGATGAAGGCAAAGAAAGAAGTTCGGGTTGTTGAACATGCTGTTTGAAGCACCAGAATCCAGAAGTAATCGATTAGGGCTCAGAAGAGGTGACGAAATCATGGCAAAAATGTAAGCGAGATGAGCTGAGGATGAATTTTGTGGATTGAAATGAGTGTTGGATGGAGTTGTTGGTTGCGAGCTACTTTGATGACTGCCATAGTTGGGTCAAAGGTGGGGGTAGAGCCACCAACAATTGCTTTTCTTGTGGTTGGCCTGAGGATTATGCCAGGTAGGTTGACATTTGATGGCTTTTTGTTTGGTCACCAGAGCCGAGGCCCTTGATCTGGCCATGACCTTGTTTTTAACTTAATTGAGGTGTCTCAGAACCAGATTGGCATTGATTTTGCTCTCCCCAAGTGAGTGAGTTATTGTTGTTTTGAGGTGTTCAAGCAATGGTGGAAATTTGTAAAGCAGTAGATAGGCGGTTATGTCGTTGTCCATCTGTATTCCAATCTTGGCGATTTGAAGTAGACAAGATTGAGCATCAGTGATGAATTTTTCAACCCTCTTGGGGTCAAACTGCAGATTAAGGAGATTGAAGAAAACTCTGGAACGGTTGGCTGTCTGAGAAGACGCGTAGTATTTTTTGATTGAGTTCCATAATTCAATTCCATTGGTTAGAAGGTGGTCCTTGACGCAGTTGATGTAGGTGCGATTGTCCAGCTTGGCAATAATATATCCAACAATTTCGAGATTCACCTCCGGAGGACATTTGTTGGGTTCTGAGGAGTTAAGCCAATGAGAGATTCCCTTCAGAGAGAGAATAGTGATTATTTTTGATTGCCAAAAGGAGAAATTGGAATTGTTGAGATTGAGTATGGATTCAGTCAAGTTCTTGAGCAGAGATTGCAAGGGATCCATTGGTCTTTGATGATCAAACGTTTTCCAAGTAGTTTTGTGCAAAAGCCTTTGGCTTTTAACCGTGATAAGTTGAGGAAAAGTTTCTAGATTTTATTGTCTACAAAGACCAATGAACTAGCAAACAACCTTGAATAAATAAATCTGGAAAAGGAGCGTGATAATAAGGAATGACACATAATTGACAGAGTTCTTACCCAGGGCACCTTCTCTAGTATTAGGACCAAATGTGGATGATGAGGAGGACAATGAATGAAAATGATGAAATAAAATAATGAAATAAAATAGATCTGTGATGACAAAGAAGCAGATATGAGATGGGGAGAATTGATAGTTGAAGATAATGACTGTCAGATATCTCACATCTGATCAACCTAAGTAATGTGATACTTTCATTTGATACAGTCAAAATTGATGATAATTGATGATATTTGGATTTAGTTTGAGTTGAGCAGGGAATGGTCAAGGAGAGATTTAGTTTGAGATGAGCAAGGAATGATTGGGGAGAACTTGGACGAGTAATTGAGATAGTAGAAGAATTGTGAGGTGAGTAGTTAAAGGGAGATGAGCCAGTTTATGGAGATAGAGAGTGATGGAGGAGGATGAAGAAAGCAAGAAGGGGAGAGATTGAGTGATTGAGGACAATTTTCAATATGAGGAGCCGAGGTGGGGTCATGTCAAAAGCTGAGAGTTGGATGGTTTTTTTTATGAGAAACTTGGATGTTTGTATTTGAGAATTTCGCACCCGGAGCAGGGTGAGAGAGAGAGTCGCGCAGCAATCTCAATTGCAAGAGTCGCGCGGCATTCTTAAGTGAATTTTAAAATGGAGACGCAGTGAACAGGAGATCACAGCAAAAAAGGAAAAGAAAACAAAACAAGAAAAGAAAATAAAATAAAAAATAACTACGCAATGAGAGGGACAAGACAAAGAAATAACAACACTTCATCCCTTCATCCCTCTTACTCTTTTTGAATGGCCCCTCAGCAATCCTCCCTCCACAAGTCCACTAAAAAATCCAATGGACCAAAGCAAACATCCATCAGGAACTCAACATCCAAAAATCCTCCCCCATCAGCTTCCAAAGGCTCAAGTCAGCTCAAAAGAGCTGATCACGTCATTCTGGTAAACTGGATCAAACGTCTGTCCAACTACAATTCTTGCTTTGGGTCCAACAATGAAACACGTTGTAAGACTCAAAACGGTGCTAGGCCATGGCAGTTCTGGGGAGGGGAAAGGTGCTGTTTAGGCTGCCCTCCTGAGTGTTACAAAATATTTAAATGTAACTAAGATCAAGGTCCAGAACCTGGTAAAAGAGTAATCAATTAGTAAAGGATCAAGATGATAGTAGTTTGGTAGCGATGGAACAGCACTATCTGAGCCAAGATTATTTGGGAAAAACTTGGAAAAAAGAAGCTAAAGTTTGTTTAAAGTTCAAAGAACAAAGCTTTTGCATGTAAACAACAACCACAAGCTAATAACTTTGGTTGTCAGCAGAAGATTTGGGATGATCAACTCAAACCCAACCAACCTCCAGGTTCTCAATGAAACTGCCCAACTCTCCGCGATCAAGCGCTTGAAGGGTACCAGATAACTGAGGGTGGCTGTACAAGACAAAGCACTATGTTTAAGAAGCTCTAAAAGAAAACAGAGACTGATTTGAAGCAAGGATAACCTCAACACTTCTCAAGGAACTCAAGAGTAGGCTGGCAGAATGCAAATCCAAAAATAAAGGGAGGTATAACACTCCAGGTTGTAAGCTCAATAAGACCTCTTCAATCAATTTTGATTGACTCCATAAAGGTGATCAAGGAGGGATCAAGACCAGTATGGTCAGAGAAAGGGATCAAGACCAGTATGGTCAGAGAAAGGGATCAAGGAGTGGTATAACACACAAACAAGAATTACAAAAGACAAAATTCTCTTCAACCAGCAAGGCTATTGGTTGGTGATAAGGATCAGGCCACAGAGGGGCAAAGACTAAGGATCAATGGTTCAGGGGGAAATCATAGATATACCCAGGATGGAGTGAGGATCAGATTTCAATGATAACGGGGGGGACATATGCACACACTCCCATGGATGTGTTGAAAAGGCAGGGGAGAGCCCCTCCTTTAATATATCATGGGTCCCTGTTGACTATTTACAAGAGATACTACAAATAGACCGGAAAAAAAGTTTTTTTTTCAAATAATTGATTAGGTCCAGAAAAACAAACAAGTGATGATGAAAAGAAAACAACCGGGATGTGTCATAAAAAAAATGAACACAGAAAATTAAATAGGAAATGTGGATGAACAAACAACAACAAAAAAAAAGGCTGGCCAGAGGTCAGAGTTGGCGGCAGCTGGTGATGAAGGACAGGTGAGGATGACCGCACAAGACCAAGCTCGCGGCCAGAGGAGGTTTGGCCGCGCAATTGGGCGGTGCAAGGTGGAAATGAAACAAGGTTGCCATTGAGGATTGGCCCAAAGGAAATCGGGGGGATTGGTTGATTGACTAAGGGTGACCAGTTCTCTGAAGATTGTATGAGAGGGATTGTTGGATTGAATCTGGATGCAGCAAGCCTTGATGGTTTGATTGAAACAATTCTGAGGATGATGAGGCTGAGGTGATGATTGGTTTGGATGATGATGATGATGGTGGTGGTGACGATAAGAATGAGGATGAGGATGATGATGATGATGATGATGATCCGGATGCCAATCCCAATAATGGATTGGAATAAAGTAAAAATTGAGCGATGAGGATGAGATCACTTAGCTTGAAATAGATGGCCAGTTTGCGTTGGAAGATGAGTTGATTGGTGAGTAAACAACCAATAAGATTAGTAATCTTGCCACACAACCAATTGATCATAAATGGCAACAAGTGTCCTTTGACCAATTGATGTTGATAGTTCTGAAATATCTAGTAGTCCTGATAGGCTGATCATTGTTGAAAATAAAACATTTCAACTGGAGTGCAAGTGGACATTGAGGGGTAGATTTAAATAAAGGAGACCAAGAAGGAGGAAGCTAAATGGGGAGATGGATGGACCTGATGATTATCAACCAATCAGTCGGATTTGATTGGTTTCCAATTCTTGGTTGAGGTGAACCAATCAACTTTGGACAATCCAAATGGCGATGATGGGGGGTGCGGTGATGATTAACATTGGATGAAGAAAGCAAATTTGCTTGCAACCAGTCCTTGGCCCAAAAGGGAAGGAGTACCCTCAGAGAGGGGGGATTTGAACACAGGAACAGGCGCTAGGCACCCAAGAGATAATCCTAGACAACTAGGAGAGTGGGAGCTGGAAGTTTGGGAACTGGATATGGGAATCATTCCGGATCAAAAAGTTTTTTTTTTTTTTAGATCCAAATGGAGGCTATAGAAAAGTTCACAAAAAATTTTTTCTTTTCCTGTACTGGTTCAGAGGTGTCCAAGATTGGGCACAACATCTCTCCCCAACTTAAAGACTGTTCCTAGTCTGCATCTGAGTATCTTTGATGATATATATAAAATAAGAAACTGAGGAATTGAAACAGAAAAATGCCCAATTGATCTTGAGGGTGATTGAAAAGGGAGCCTGATCCATCCAAAAAAAAGGTCCTGGAAGTTTCTGAGATAAAATAATGAAGAATGCGTCCCAGGTGCTCACATATGTGGCATACAGTAGAGTTTCACAACAAAATGCAGCAGATAACCCCTGGTGGTGCACAATTGGGAGGACTTACTTCTGGAAAAAGTTGCCTCCACAACAATGAAATTTCTTGACCTGGTCAGGGGAGAACCTTCTGGCCATCTGAGTACCATCCAGCTCCTCCAAAACATATGATCCACCTCTGACTTGACGGAACACTTGATAAGGACCATTCCAGCAGTCAGAGAAAAGCTTTCCCCACTGATTTTTCAAGGATCAATTATAAGCTAAGACTAGGTTCCTAGGATTCAAGGGATCCCTTATTTGATTTGATTGCTAATCCTCCCAATACTGGACTGATTTTTCTCTTGACTCCATCATCTTCTGATAAGCTCTGTCACAAACATCTTCACTTTTCTCCAGTTACTTGGATCTGGAAACTAATAGATCAGTGGTGGAAGAAACATTTTCCCAAGAAATACCTAAGAAAGATTCCATTTCAAGATCAAGAGGAAGGACAGCCCTTTGTCCAAAGATAACTTTATAAGGCGAGTATCCAGTGGTTTTTTTAGTGGAAATTCAATTGGAGAAGAGGACAAGAGGAAGAAATATGCAACAATTCTTTCCACTTTCACCAGCCAGCTTGACAAGGGCAGCCTTTAAAGGAGCATGGCCTCTTTCCATCATGCCTTGAACTTCAGGATAATAAGGAGTGGTCACCCTATGTTGACCAGGAAGCAATCGGATCATTTCAGCCAGTTTGCCGCCAAACTCAGAGCCACCATCAGTTGAATAAGATCAATCCAAGCCATAATGCATTGTCCAAGTCTTATAGAGGAAGGCTGCTACTGATTCAGAGCTGAGGTTCTTAAGGAATTTTGCTTCAACCCATCCATAAAAATCATCTCTAGACGCTATGAGGTACTTAGCTCCACCAGCCTTAATATGAACCACATCCATAGCAATCCTTCCAAAGACATTCAACTCTCCAGTGGGATAACAAATTTCTGCTGGGCGCCTAAGATCACGTTTCTGACATAATTCACAACTCTTGCACCAATGAGAGACTGATTTCTTCAAGGATGGCCACCAGAATTGTTTGGATATTTGACAATAAGTTTTGGTTTCCCCACGTAGACCAAGGCCTTCATGGAGACTTTCAAGGATTGAATCTTGTTTAGAAGGGATGGTGACAACAATAATAGCACAAGGGTTGCCTCTTTTCATAAGCCTAGTGCCTTGGACAAAGAAATTGGAGGACTTCCTTTTGAGTGATTGAAAATCTTTAGCAGAGAGGTAAGGAGGCCTTTGGAGAGTGGAGAGATACTGATCTAATTAAAGCCAGAAGCCTTGTTGGATGCCAGAATAATCTTGAGAGGAAAAGGTCAAGACAGGACAAATTAAGGGTTCCTCCTTGTCAAAATCCACTCCAACATCCAATTCTTCATCTCCAAGAGGGCGTCAAGATAAAACATCAGGCATGGTGAAAGATTTTCCAGGCCTATGAACAATATCAAAAGAGAACAACTGGATGAGAGCCACCCAACAAGTCATTGGAGCGTTTGAAAGACTGGGGGCATTGATCATTTCGATAATGGATCATGCATTGACTTGTAACGTAAATTTTTGACCCCAGAGAAACGTTTGGAGCTTCTTCAACATTCGGGCCACACCACAAAGTTCCAGTTTTGGCTGGGAGTACCTGGATTCCACCTCTGAAAAAAGAAGAGATTCATACAGGGCAGGACAATCCAAACCATTTTCATCTTCCTGAGTAAGGACAGCCCCAAAAGATTGATAACTAGAGTCCACAGCCAGCTTGATCTTGCCAGCCCTAGGTCCATAAGTGATCTTCTTCAAGACAATGTCTTTTACAAAAATTGTTTTGAGAATCTGAAATGATCATTCACAAGATTGGGTCCAAAACCATTCAGCATCCTTCCTGGTTAAGCAACCCAAGGGAATGCAAATTTTGGATAGAGAAGAGATAAAGATCCAAACATAGATCACAACACCTAAGAAACCTCTGACTTCAGTTGGATTGATGGGAGTAGGCCAAGAGAGAATTTTGTTGACTTTGGATGGAGCCATCCTGCTTCCTTCCTTGCAGACCATATGACCAACAATTTCTAAAGCAGGGAAACAGGCAGCCAATTTGGATCCAGAGACGGTGAGATCAGACTCCTTGATTCAAAACAGGATCCTTTCCAGAGTGGTTGCATATTCCCAGATGCATCAACAAATTCCTGAATGCCAGGGTAAGAGCTCATTTTTATAATCAGAAACTGGACCTTTAATCCCGCCATTGTCAATAAAGATACCAGCATGATCAGGGATTTCATCCTGGAGGATCCAAACCATCTGAGAATGATAGACTTCAACCAAATTGGTGGCACCTTGAGGTAATTGAGTAAGTTGGAAACGACCAAGAGGAGTATTGAAAGTAGTGAGAGGAGGAGAAACTGGATGTAAGGATTGTTTGTCATAGCCACCCATAATGCCACCTAGACCATAGCAAGCTGTCCTAGAGAAGGATTCAAAGAATTCTTCAGTAGCAGGGGGAATACCAGAGTCTTTAATAGTAAACTTATTTAGAGGCTGGATATCATGAACTATTCTAAGTTTACCATTACTCTTGAGAAAACAGAAAACAGGAATGGAATAGCTAGAAGTTGATTGTTCATATAAACCGGTTCAGACTTTTTTGCAGACCAACTTGATGAATTAGTCAACTTTAGCAGCAGCAATTGGGATATTTTTCTTTTGCCAGGCATCATGTTCTACTACAGGGATAATTTAAGGGAGGCCATAGGATTCTTTCAAGATACCTCTCTCTTCTTCACAGAATGAAATAGATTTTTCCCTAAGGGCTAAGACATTTTTGATCAAATTCAACTCATCAGAAAGAAGCCATCCATCTGGACCAAATTTGACCACTTTCAGAGGTTCTTCAGTGACACGACCAGAGGGGATGAATGGACCAGTAAGAGATTGAGGTAAACCACAGTAAGGATTGCAGGATAGAGGGGGGCGCATAAGAGGAAGGTTGAGGTTGAGAGTCATTGGTTGGTTGACTGGTTGGACCTTTTTTGCAAATGGTTTTAACTTGGTGGCAAAAGAGAGGAATCCTTTCTTCCTCCAAGCATTGACCACTGAGACCTGACCACAAAAACTGAGGCCAAGTTCCAACATCTTCCAAGTTTGATGTTCCACCTTGTCCTTGAAAGGTGCCTTTTCCATAAAAGAGGATCCAAAAGCTAATGCATTGCTCACATGTGTGGAACAGGGTAGAGTTTTGAAAATGAAAGTAGTAGAGGCCCCTGATGGTTCACAATTGGGAGGATTTACTTCTACCCCACATTGCCTCCACTTAAGACCATACTCCTTCATACCAAAACCACCAAGAAAAGAATTGAGATTGGGATCTAGTTTAGACTCATTGCGGAGATTCAAAACTGGAGTAGAGGATAATTGATCAAGCTGAATGGAAAAGGGAAAAGAGATACAACAGACCCAGAGAGAGAAGAAATATTTTTGGAATTTTCGGATTTTTTATGTTTTTGAATTTTGATCTTATTTGGATGAGGAAGAGATGATGAGGAAAACAAAAAAATATGCCTCTGAGGTTGAAGTTGATAAATAAGTTGAAGTCTGAGGCTTAGAGGAACTACAACTATCAGTAGGATCAACTAATACAATAAAAAATGAGGCTGAGAGGAATGAGAGTTGTCCTTCTGCTTTCCCTTTAGAACTGTTTTGGGAGAATGACCAGGAAAATCCCGTTCCCAACAACCAGAATCCAAGGAACAAAGCAGAACTTCAATTTTTCTGCCATCAGCATCAGGGAGAAGGATTCTCTCCCAAACTTGATCAGAAAAAATTAGGGTAGCACCAAAATCCATTAAGTACAGTTGACCTAAGATCATAGGACCTTCCAAACGAGTGATCCAGAAGTGACAAGTTCCAACAATATTTCAACCAATTCAAACAAGAACATTCTCAGCAATAACAACCAGTTCACATGACTGATTCCCTATACCACAAACCTCAGAAGTAAAGCTGACCCTTGGGCTAAGCTTGAGTTTGCAGGCCATAGCATCTGAGATTAAGTTGAGATGAGAACCCAAATCCACAAGGAGAGAAACTGTTTTAGCCAATTCACTAAGATAGCAGGGAAGAAATCCAAGAGGGAAGGAATACAGATTGGCATCTGAAGGGGGATCTGTTCCACCAGAGTCCTCCATCAAAGTGCCAGAAGAGACCTTCAATTTGTCCAGACCAATTTCCACACATCAACGAGAAACCAATTTCTTCATGCCTTCAGCCACAGATGGACCAATAGACAGCAGTTCAGCCACAGAAAGATAAGGCATTTTGAGATCAGAAATTTTCTTTAATACTCCTTCCACAGCATTAGGGTAGTCCTTGGAAATTCCCCTCTCAAACCAAACTTTGTGCTGGGTGGAGGGAGGAAGATCAGGTGAGGGAGGTTCTGGAAGAGGATCAGAGGATTGAGTGGGTTGACCAGATTGAAGAGGAGGAGAGGGATCAGAGTGGTCCTGGAACCTTTCCGTGAGTGGTTGCATTTCTACTTCCACGTCTTCCACATCAGAGAAAGGAGGCTCAGGCAAAGATCAACATTTGACAGGTTTTCAAAGGATGGAAGATGGAAAAGGAGGTGACTTGTGAGATTTGGGTTCCTCATGGCATTTCCTAGCTGGATCAGATTGATAAGCACCAGAGAAGCTAGAAGAAGTGATATCTGGAGGATACCAAGGTTGAAGAGTGGCACAGGATGATCAAAAATGCAAGGAGACCAGAGATGCCTTCTTGGGAGTTGGTGGTTGGTAAGAAGCCACCACATGATGGATTGGAAAAGATGAGTCAAAAGGGATCAAAGCACCATTAGGAAGAATAAAATTATTTCCCTTCTGCTCTACTAATTTCTCCTCCTTGTCCTTCTGGAGTTCAGGAAATCTACCATTACCATGGCCTTCTCTATGATAGTAATTGCAGACTAAGGTGGATTTAGGAACAGAATTAGCAGGTTTAGGAGTAGCTAAAGAGGATATTTTCTGATATATTTTCTTCTCAAAGGCCTGGAGTAGCTTAGTAATCTCATCTATGGTAGCAGTATCCTTATTGGCCTGAGGGCTTGATTTAGGTCTTCAATTTGCTTCCATATTGTTCATGATTTTGTTGGATTCTTGGAAGGAAGGAGAATGGACTGGTTCAGTAATCCTTGGATTTTCAAAAGTTAAAGCAATTTGACCTTTCATGACTTTGTCCACCACATTCCTAAGGACCAGAAAGACAGGGAGTTTGAATCAATCATCCCTAGTAGTGATCATGGATCTAGACTTGTCCAATTCATCCCTAATCCTTTCCTGCACTCCTGGCGAAAAAGATTGGAAAAATAAAACTCAAATTTTGTCCACAGTGTCAATGTGATTGTTCCTGATAAGATAAGACTGAATAGGATCCCAAGAATTTCTGAAAGACTGATAACCAGAGGCTGAAGAGACACCACCATTGGAGATCCATTGAGAAACCAGAGAATCCAAGTCCTGTAAGGTAAACCTAGCCACATCTATTTTCCCCCAATAATACAACATAGTCTCCTTCAAAAGCCTCCAGTTATGAGTTTTGAATCCATCAAAAGATTCAATTACTTCCATAAATTCATCAGAGGAGATAAAAAATTGTAACTGATAGGTCATATCATGTTCACTTGCACCATCCACTTCAGCAGCCATTTCATAGGAGTCCAAAAATTGTTCCAAATTTTTCCATTGAAGCCTAGTTTCTTGTTCTGGGGTTTGATCTTGACCATCTTGGCCCAAACAGTGGTGGAGGGAAAAGATTCAATTTTGAAGACAGAGTTCCTAAGGGGATCCAAAAAGCAGAGTTCCAAGGTGGCTCAAAAGTGTGGCAAGGGTAGAGTTTCACAAAAACAACAAGAATCCTGCCTAGATGGTGCACAATTGGGAGGAATTACTTCTGGAACAAGTTGCCTCCACGGATCAGATCTGGATGATGACAGAAAAAAGAAAAAAAAGAAAAGGATTGGATCAAATTTCAGAGTTGATTCTTCAGGTTGGGAATGTAAATCCCAAGGTTGCTGGTTTGATCCCGGCCCAGGGGACCAAATTTAAGACTCCAAAAGGTGCTAGGCCATGGAAGTTCTGTGGAGGGGAAAGGTGCTGTTTAGGCTTCCCTTCTGAGTGTTACAAAATATTTAAATGTAACCAAGATCAAGGTCCAGAACCTGTTCAAAGAGGAATCAAGTAGTAAAGGATGAAGATGATAGTAGTTTGGTAGCAATGAAACAGCACTATCTGAGCCAAGATTATGTGGAAAAAACTTGGACAAAAGAAGCAAAAGTTTGTTTAAAGTTCAAAGAAAAAAGCTGTTGCATGTAAACAACGCCCACAAGCTAATAACTCTGGTCATCAGAAGAAGATTGGGGATGATAAACTCAAACCAAACCAACCTCCAGGTTCTCAAAGAAAGGCCCAAATCTCCGCAATCAAGAGCTTGAAGGGTGCCAGATAACTGAGGGTGGCTGTACAAGACAAAGAAATATGTTTAACAAGCTCTAAAAGCACACAGTAACTGATTTGAAGCAAGGATAACCTCAACACTTCTCAAGGAACTCAAGAGTAGGCTGGCAGAATGCAACTCCAAAAAAAAGAAGCAGGTATAACACTCCAGGTCGTAAGCTTCATAAGACCTCTTCAATCAATTTTGATTGGCTCCGGAAAGATGATCAAGGAGGGATCAAGACCAGTATGGTCAGAGAAAGGGATCAAGGAGTGGTATAACACACTCAATAATTCCAACAGAAAGAATTCTCTTCAAACGGCAAGGCTATTGGTTGGTGATAAGGATCAGGCCACAGAGGGGAAAAGACTAAGGATCAATGGATCAGGGGGCAATAATAGATATAACCAGGATTAGGATGAGGATCAGATTTCAATGATAACGGTGGGGAAATATACACACACTCCCAGGGATGTGTTGAAAAGGCAGGGGAGAGCCCCTCCTTTTATATACCATGGTTCCCTGTAGACTATTTACAAGAGATACTACAAATAGACTGGAAGAAAAGTTTTTTTTTCAAATAATTGATTAGGTCCAGAAAAATAAACAAGTGATGATGAAAAGAACACAACCGGGATGTGTCATAAAAAAAAATGAACACAGAAAATTAAAAAGGAAATGAGGATGAACAAACAACAACAAAAAAAAAAGGCTGGCCAGAGGTCAGAGTTGGCCATGGCTGGTGATGAAGGACAGGTGAGGATGGCCGCGCGAGACCAACATTGCAGCCAGAGGAGGTTCAGCTGCGCAATTGGGCGGTGCAAGGTGGAAATGCAACAAGGTTGCCGTTGAGGATTGGTCCAAAGGCAATCAGGGGGATTGGTTGATTGACTAAGGGTGACTAGTTCTCTGAAGGTTTTCCAAGAGGGATTTTTGGATTGAATCTGGATGCAGAAAGCCTTGATGGTTGGATTGAAACGATGCTGAGGATGATGAGGCTGAGGTGATGATTGGTTTGGATGATGATGATGATGGTGGTGGTGACAATGAGGATGATGATGATGATGATGATGATCCGGATGCCAATCCCAATGAGCAATTGGAATAGAGTACAAATTGAGCAATGAGGATGAGATTGATAAGATTGAAATAGATTTCAAGGTTGCTTTGGAAGATGAGTTGATTGGTGAGTAAAAAACTGATGAGATTAGTAATATTGCCACACAACCAATTGATCAAAAATGGCAACGAGAGTCCTTTGACCACTTTATGTTGATAGTTCTGAAATATCTAGTATTTCTGATAGGCTGATAATTGTTGACAAAAACACATTTAAACTGGATTGCAAGTGGACATTGAGGGGTAGATTTACATAAAGCAGACCAAGAAGGAGGAAGCTAGATGGGGAGATGGATGGACCTGATGATCATTGACCAATCAGTTGGATTTGATTGGTTGCTGATTATTGGTTGAGGTGAACCAATCAACTTTGGACAATCTGAATGGCAATGATGGGGGGTGCGGCAATGATGAACATTGGATGAAGTAAGCAAATTTGCTTGCAACCAGTCCTTGGCCCAAAAGGGAAGGAGTACTGTCAGAGAGGGGTGATTTGAACACAGGACTGGGCGCTAGGAACCCAAGAGATGATCCCAGACGACTAGGAGAGTGGGAGCTGGAATTTTGGGAACTGGATATGGGAATCATTCCAGATCAAAAAGTTTTTTTTTTTTTGGATCTAAATGGAGGCCATGGAAAAGTTCATAAAAAATTTTACTTTTTCCTTAATTTTCCAGAGGTGTCCCAGATTGGGCACCACAACCTGTTGGCCCACCTCCATCCTCTAAGGTCAATGGTATCTCCTGATGGGTAATAAACTCAAGAATAAAAAAAAATTTAGGGTGGATCTACCATCCAAACAGATGAGGGAGCCATTCAAGAATTATCAAGCCAAGTACAAAAATGCCCACTCCATGTCAATCTCCACCGGCTTTGGTATAACTGACTCCAAAAAAGCCAAGGGAATAAACTTGGTGGTTTATAAGTTGGATTCCATTTTTTGTTTTTATATTAAAATGGATAAAATCTTTGGAAAGAAGGTTAGCATCACCCCTCTAGCTGCTTTTGACTCCCAAAAATCTGATTCAGTTGATGCTGAGGATTTGGCTCGGGATGCTCAGCCTAGCAATGAGAACCTTTATGAAGCCTTTGCCTTTGAGTGGCCACCATCCAATGCCAAGGAGGATATTCAAATGCAATCAGCTCCAATCACATCTACTTCCACATTGATTGATGAGTGAAACCCAACCTTGGAACCCTCACTTACTTCTTTTGATTGCTCTCTTCCTGGGGGGAGGAACAGGAGCACTTTGCCAATGAGGAAGATGGAATTCCCATATCACCATTGCCATCAAGATCTGCTCAAGTAAGTAACCAAGTTCTTTTCTCTTCTTTCTGGTTAATCCTGACTTAGTTAGATTTTAAAAAAACAGGCTGATCCTTCCCTGAATGGCCAAAAGCCCAAGCCAATGGGGCCTCCCACATCCCCTTCAAATCAGAGCAATGATGTTCCAAACCAAAACTCCTCTGCAAAGGGAAAGAAAAAAGGCCTCCAATTCCATAAACATCAACCCCAATAGCATTCAAAAGAGGAGAAACACTTCAAATTTTATGGGCTTTGAGAAGACCATGGAGGAGAAAGATTCAAGTAAGCCAATTGGATTTGCCTTGCTCTAAAAATCAAGCTCATTCCTATTCTCCTCTGAAAAACAGTGAAAATGAAAATTGAATCTGAAAAACTTCAGTTTGAAAAGGCAAAGTGGGATTTTCAATTGGCTATTGATTTTCAAAATCAGAAAACTGATAGTATGGCTCATCAAAAAAAATGGGATTCTGAGTGGAAGTTGAAACAGGCTGAGCTAGAATTTCAAAAAAAGGAAAAGGAGAAGGACTGACAGCAAGCACAACTGGAAATGGAGAGGGAACAACTGGCAACAGAATAAAAAGTATAAGTGTTCAATGGCTGCGGCATACATTGGTAGCAGTAGACCAGTAGATGAATTAAAGAAGATTACTCAAACTTCAGGCCTGGAAATATATTTAATTTGATGAAAAACTTGAAAAGAAAAAAACCATTTTTGATAACAACAATGCTTAAGACTATTTTTAACCCCAAAAATAAAAAAACATTTTTTCTTTTTATTTATATTTTTTTCCTAGAGTATATTTTCCCACTCCCAAAGTTCCTGCAAGTTTTTTGAGTTGTTTTTTTGATTTGCATTGAAATTTCCATTCTTGTATGAGTGGCACTCTCCACAGCAGGAAAAGTAAAGTTCTTGTACTTATTGGGTGCCCAAACCATTTTGACTATACCTTTTTTCTTGAAATCAACTCCAAAACCCAGCTCAGGAAAACAAATTGGCCATCTGATACTTCCTATTCATCCGTAGTTTTAATAATATTTTCATAATATTTCTTGGTTGGAACTGCAAGTAAAAAGGAATACTCAGAGATTTCACCATTGTCAATGAGGGGTTAGTTGTAAAAAGAGTTAGATGTGAAAGTGAAATGTGGATAGGAGTCAAAGGGAGTAGTCCAAGAACCAAATTTGAGCAATGAGAAGGAAGGGATGAAGTTTCCCCTCATTATTTCATGGTTTGATTCAAATCAAAGTCTGTCCAAATTGCAAAACATTTGTCCTAAAATTTGAGAGAATTTGTCTGCTTTAACATTGAGAAAAGCATGCTCTTGAGGGGAACATTGAATAGATGATTTCTAAAAATAGAATCCATATAAATCAAAGGGGTGCATTAATTTTTGACATACAATTGCCCACATTTTTCCACCCCAAGATCTTGAGGGACCAACAGTATTGAAATTTTTGATTGACTGATGAAGGAAAGTTTTCACAAAGTTGATGTAGTTCTTGTCTTTTTCAGAAACTTTATCCAATGGGACAAAGTAAACTATTGAAACAAGACCCTTGTGATCAGAATTATTGAGAAGGATTATTTTTCCATGGCTGAAGAAATGGAATTGCTTGATTGTCTGCTTGGCATGTTCAAAATCAGCAGGTGAGGGTTTTTGATTGTTCTTTTTATTTTCAGCATTGATGGTAGGATACAGATCCAAAGGTTGTAGTTTCTGTCCAGACCATACAACCTTTTTTTTGAAGCCCCCCTCTGCAAGTTCCAAAGAGATCTCCAATTCCCTCATTTGATCCCTCTTTTGCTTCAAATTCCTCTGCTTGCCACCTCTTTTTATGTTTGTCACATCAACTCCTTCCATCTTGTTCCCTCCCAGGAAAATGCTCTGCTTGGGGTGAGGATCAAGAAGGGATTCAATTTGGAGTATAAAATTGTGAGTGCGTTTTGAATAGCAATTGAATTGAAGGAAGACATCAAAAAATGATTACCAAAAAAAAAAAAAAAATTACTGGGAGTGAACAAATTGGGCTGGGCTTATTACCAAAAAAAAAAAAAAAAATTACCTGGGTTTGAAAAAATTGGGCCGGGCTATGGGGGCCAGGGAGGATGGAGCCCGATGGCAAGGGATGGGGGGGGGGCTTGGTTGGTAAGGCGGGAGGGCATTGGGGGGGGCCCAGTGGCAACAGAGAGGGAGGGAGGGGGCCGGCGGCAACCGGGGGTGGGTAAAAGGGGGGTGGCAGAGTGGAAAGCCAGCAGTGAAGGCGGTAAGAGTGAACAAAGGGGGGGTTGGGGGGGGAAGGGCCAGAGCAGCAAAGGGGGAAAAGCAAGTGAGTAACAGGGGGGGGGGGTGGCAAGCAAGAAAGTGAGAGGGGGGGCGGCAAGTGGGCTGGCGACTGAGCAAGCAAGAGGGGGGGTTGGCAAGTGGGCCGGCAACTGAGCCAGAAAGAGGGAAAAGGGAGGGGGGGGTTCCGGAGAGCAAGAGAGAAAGAGGGGGGGTGAAGAAATAATATTGAAAAAATGCAGTACACAAGACTGAGAACTGAGACAAGAAAACAAGAATGTAAGAACTTGCTGACACAGTCACAAGCCAGGAAAACAGAAGGAACAAACAGAAGATGGAGTCTGCACTAGGTAGGAAATGAGATGAGGTCCTGAAGTTAGCATTTTAGTTGATTCAAGGTCAAGATTGATTCCTGAACTGATGTACCAAGGCTGAAATTCCAATAGGGATTAGTTCCGTGAGTTGAAAGGAAAGGAACAGGAAGTTCCAATGAATCTCACCAGGCAAGCATTGAGTCCAGTCGATTGGATTGGGAGTTGGTTGTGAAAGAGATGATTGAGAAAGAGATGAAGTGAGATAGGAGAGACAATGAAAGAAGAAACTGAAGGTTTGAAGAAGAAAAATGACAATTATCCCGCTAGACAATCCTTGTCACTCCAGCCAGTCAATTGAGTGAGTCCCTGTCCAAGGAGTTCCAGATCAGGGGAGAGTTTCTGGGGTGCGGTTCAAAATTTTTGGAGGGTTGTGGGTGATTCACTGAGATGAGATTCTTTGTGAGAATCAAGAGGGTGGCTCTCTCCAGCCTGTGAAATCCCAATACGCCCCATGCCTGGAGAGATGAAGAGCGTGGCAGTATGAGTCCAAACTCAGAATCAAAAAAAAAAAAGAACAAAAGGAAAGAAAAAATGCAGAAAAGAAAACAAGACAAAGAGGACAGAGAAGCTACAAAGGACTGGAAAATGAAAAGACAGATTGAACAAGCTTGAGACTAGCAATGTTGGAGCTTTTGGCGAGACAATCTGCAGGCATTTCCTCTGACCTAACAAGTCTAATCCAGATATTCCCTGACTTCACTTCTTCCCTCATCCCCTGAGTTTTCAGGTCCAGATGGCAAGTTTTTGAGTTAGACCCAAACTTTTTGAGCTTATCAGTGAGGCCTCTATTGTCTGTGTGAATAATGATGGCCGTCAATTTGGTTGTAAATATATCAGATGCCAGAGCCCTGATCCTGGTAGCCTGATGGAATTCATCAACAAAGGCATTGAGTTTGGCATCCATGGATATGAAGGTGATGTTCTTCTGCTTGCAGCTGTTCCAAGACACTGCACACCCATAGAACACCCAGAGGTAGCCGTTTTGAGAGCTTCAAGTATCCAGATAATCTTCCCAAGAGGCGTCAGAGTAGGCTGAGATTAAAAAGTCAGCTCTTCCCACTCTTAGGCAGAGCTTGATTTGCAGAGTCCCCTTTAAGTACTTCCACGTCTTCTTGAACTTGTTCCAGTGGAGTAGACCACGCTTGATTTTGAATCTAGAGAGACTGGATATGGCAAAACTTATGTTGGGCCAAGAATAAAATGCAATGTGGTTGAGCAGACCAATTGCAGATTGGTAGTTGACATTCAGATCCCTGAAATGCTTGTACTCCTTGTCTATGGCGGGTTTGGGTTGAAGGTTTTGAGTCAGAGGAGATTTGCTTGTCCTCGCGTCCTCCAGACCAAGCGCCTTGAGTCCATGTTCTTTGTGTTTTGGTTGGCTGAGAAGGATTTTTTCACCCCTTACTTCTATCCTCATGCCCAGAATGGTGTCAGGATCTTTTGAAGTTGAGCCTGAGAAACAAGTGAGGAACTTCTTTTTGAAATTTTCACCACCTCCAACAAGGACCAATTAATTGACATGAAAAAAAAGATGGGATTGGCCATTGCAAGACATGTAGAGGCATGGGTCACATGAGGATTGTTTGAGCCCTACCTCCTTGAACCACGCCGTGAGAGTCTTTTACCAATTCTTTGGCGCTTTCTTGAGGCTGTAAAGGGAATTTCAAAGCTTGAGAAATCAAGATGTTATTTTAAAGCCCTTGGGGGTATGGATGATGACTTCATTGTTGATTGGCAAGTGAAGAAAGGTGCTTTTCACATCAAATTGGAGGATCTTCTGCTTTGATTTGAGGTCCTAGAGCAGCAGCAGTCCCAGGGTGGATGGTTTCCCAGTTGGTGAAAAGGTGTTGGTGTAATCGAGTCCCTCAATCTGATTAAATCCTTGCAGCCACAGTTGGGCCTTGTACCTAACCAGATTGCTGGGGCAGTTTTGTTTCATTTTTAAGATCAAAGTTTTCTTGAGAGGATTCTTTGGATTGGGTCAGTCATACTCTTCCAATACAAGAAGGTCTTCAATTGAGGCCAGCTTGCCATCCATTGCTTTGATCCACTCGAGATACTTGTTGTAGTTGAGAGCTTATTTTTACGTTTTTGGCGAGCAGTAATGATAGCACACGTACCTTTGAGGAGGTTTGAGGCAAGATCTCTCTCTCAAGGCCCATCCTTGCGGTACCGTGCCTTGCTGCGGGGGTTGATGAGAGATAATATCAGCCTTCTCCATTGGAGGCGGGATTTTAAAGTCTTCTGAAGATGGTAGACTGAAAGACTCCGCTTCATCCAAAGAGCTGGAAGATTCATCTGATTGATTGAGGTAGCACGTCTATGGAGCCTGTGGAAAAAATAAGAGGTTGAGGAGCCGGATCTGGTGCCTGGGGCCAGGGCTCAGTAGCCTGAGGAGAGTTGCCATCATCAAGAATTGGACCAAATTCACAGGTGAGGCCAGGAGTGTTTGGTCTGGGAATGGTGAGAAACTTGACATGCTTTGAGGAGACAATAGAACCAAATTTCTTCAGCGTGCAATACAAGAGGAGGAGCAGATTGAAGCCTACTAATGTCCCCTCTTCCCCTTATGACTCAAAATTTGATCCTCTTGGTCTCTTGTTGATGAGGTATACACAAGCGCTTCCAATGGGCTTGAGGTACAAGAATGGCAGGAGTCAACCATGTACCTTCATCCAGGGTGTCTCCTTATCACTTTTAGTTGGGATGTGGTTGAGCATGAGGCAACAACCCTTTACAAATTTGTGCCAAAACAAGGTAGAAAGTCTGCTGATATGATGTGAGTGATGAGTCATTCCTCCAGGTATGTTGACAGCTTCAAATTGACAAACTCCGTTCCCCCATCTGAACAGACCTCTGAGGGATACACGCTGCGGGGCCAACACTTTTTCTCCAATAGGTTGATGATGACGTCAGCAGTCTCATCCCTTGAAGCAATTAGAAATGCTGAAAGGTAGCTGCTGGCGTTATCAATGAGTGAAAGGATGAATCTGTTCCCTGACTTGGAGGATTGTTGAATTGGTCCCATGAGGTCAAGATGAACACAGTCAAAGGCCTTTTTGGATCTGGTAAAGGAGTGAGAGAATGAAGACTTGGTGATCTTGCCATTGAAACATTCCATGCATTGAAACTTCTGGGTGACATTGCTTGGGATGTGATTAATGAGCAGAGCAAGCCTTGATAGAGAAGCATTGCCGTATTTCCTGTGGATCTCAAGAAGAGTTTCTTTGGCCAAGCATGCGAAACCAGAGAGGTCAGATTTTGGGGAAGAAAGTGGGCTGTGAAAGGGGGTTGGCAGAGTATACAGTTTGTCCTTGATTGTTCCTTTTAGAACAGGTTTGCCCCCATGGGCAATAGTGAAACGCTTGTTGCAGGAGGAGATCAAGCAGCACTTGCTTTTCAGTGCCCCAGCAATGATGAGGTTGATGGTTACATCTGGAACGTAGAATACATTTGTGAGTTTGAGAGTGAGATCCTTCCAATGCAGTACTGCAGTTACTTTCCCCTTGATTTCCAAGCTAGCACCTTCCTTTCCTGTTTTGATTGGATTGCCCACATAAGGTTCCATTTTGCAGAAGTAGCAAGATTTGTTGATCATGTGGACTGATGCTCCGCTGCCAAGTAAGAAATGTCTTTTAGGTTTCCCGTGTTGTATCCATAGATTCAGAAAGTTCAGGTAATGCACTGAGTGAGGCTTGGCTTTTGCTTTTGATCTAATCCTCCTTGCTTTCCATTTGGCCTGGTTGTCTCTCCACCATTCAGGAGCCGCTTTTGGGTGAAGGTGCCAAAATTCCTTGGATGAGTGGTTCTTATCCTTTCCAGGGTGATGGTAACCCTTGATAAATCTTTTGGTACCCAGTCCCTTGGTTGATTGTTGATTGGACAAGCCCTTTTTTGTAAAAAGGGCAATATCCCCTTTGGATTTTGAATTTGAAATTGAGGATTGAGCCATGGATTTGTTGTTTAATTGCGTGAGATGATCCAGCATGTACTTGATTGAGAGTTCCTTATCAGAGTGCATAATTTGTCTCTTGAAGTCCTCCATGGATGGAAGGAACTTGAAAAGAAGGAGATAAGCCACAACGTTGTTGGGGAGTTTGATTCCGACTTTGGCCATTGTTTTGACACAAACCTTGACTCTAGTGATGAAGTCAACAATTCTTTTGGGATTGAATGAGAGGTAAAGGAAGCTGTTGAACACTTGAGCGCAGTTGGAGGCCTGTGATGAGGAAAATTTGAAAATGATGGCTTTCCACAGGAGTTTGGCTGAGTTCCTGTTTTTGGACATGACAATGTTTTTGTGAGCTGTGGAATCCACTTTAGATATGATAAGTAGCTTGAGTTTGTTGTTTACTGAAGGTTCCAGGACTGAGATCTCATTGTTGATAGCCTCCGCGCATCCTCTGACTTCAAGAATGGCCTCCATCTTGTCTCCCCATATTCCATAGTTTTCTTCTCTGAATAAGGGGATTGTCTTGAGGGCAGTCTTTTATCAAAAATCCATTGTGAACAGTTGTGTTCCCCCCTCAGACAGTTTATTGGTTACTGAGTGAGCTAGGAGAGGACCTTTTGGCTTTTAAGCATGAAGAAATAATATTGAAAAAAGGCTGTACACAAGACTGAGAGCTGAGAAAAGAAAACAAGAAGGTATAAAATCTCTTACACAGTCACAAGCCAGGCAACAGAAGGAACAAACAGGAGATGGAGTCTGCACTAGGTAGGACATGATATGAGGTCCTAAAGTTAGCAGTTGAGTTGAGTCAAGGTCAAGATTGATTCCTGAGCTGAGGTACCAAGGATGACATTCCAATAGGAGTGAGTTCTGTGAGTCAACAGGAAAGGAAAAGGAAGTCACAATTAATCTCACCAGGCAAGCATTGAGTCCAGTCAATCAGATTGGAGGTTGGTTGTAAAAGAGATGATCAAGAAAGAGATGAAGATAGATAGGAGAGAAGATGAAAGAAGAGACTGAAGGTGTTAAGAAGAAAAATGATGATTATCCGGCTAGAAAATCCTTGTCACTCCTGCCAGTCAATTGAGTGAGTCCCGATCCAAGGAGTTCCATATTAGGGGAGAGTGTCTGGAGTGCGGTTTGAAAGCTTGGAGGGTTGCGGGTGATTGACTGAGATGAGATTTGTTGTGAGAATCAAGAGGCAGGCTCTCTCCATCCTTTGAAATCCCAACATGGGGCCGGTGACCAAGAGAGTGAGAAAGGGGGAGAGGAAGTGAGGGCGGGGGCAAGAGGGAGGGGATGTCAGCAAGGATGGATGGAAGAGGAGGAAGAGGAGTAGGGGGGGAACTTACCTGATCAAAGAAGAAGTAAGGAGGTGGGGGGGCCTAAGGTGGATTGATCAAAGGATCAGTATCCTTTGATGGGGATGGATGAGGAGGAGGATGAGGAGCAGGGAGGGGAGCTTACCAGGGATTCCAACCAAAGGAGGAGGGTAGGTGTTGGGTGGTGAGGAGGTGGTCAGTGAGTTGGTGGTGGTTGGTGAGATGGAGGTGGTGGGTGAGGAGGAGGGGTGAGGTGGAGGTGGTGTGAGGTGGAGGTGTTTGGTAAGGAGGAGGAAGGAGTGGACCAACTGGTGGTTTGGTGGGGTGAGGTGGGTGGTTTGGAAGTTTTGAGTCTGTTCTGTCTAAGTCCACCCCACCAAAAGAGAAAAAAAATACCGACTCAGCCCAGGAATCTTGGGTGAAAAACCAAAACCAAAAAAATATGGTGAAGGGATTTTTTACCTAATTCAAAATCAAAAATTTATCATAAAAGAAAGCAGGGGTCAGAGGAAGAATCCATTCTCCCATAGAAGAAGATTATGGAAAAGATGAGACAGGAATGACTTGAGGCGGATCTGGAATATCATCTTCAAATATTTTGTCCCATTCATCTTTGATGTTGGCCAAAAGATTGTGAAGCATTACACAAGTGATAATCCAGTTGATGAGGAACTTCATTTCTTTGTGGTTTTGAAGCTGTTTTTGCATTCCCCTTAAGCTTGCCAATCTTCTTTTTGGGACTCATATGGCATGCTCAATCCAAACTTGTGATTGGGCAAGATGATAGTTGAAATTTGTTTTCCCTTGATTTTTGGAAGAGACATTCTGGTATGCTAGAACCAAATATTTCCCACTAGCATAAGCTGAATTGGAAAGAATTTATTGATCTTGGTAAAATTAGTTCTCTGGTTTTTGGGAAATATGCATTCAAATGAAAACATATGAATCATGAAAAGAACCCTGAAGGCCAGCATTGAGGGATATGAAATTCTTGTTGTTATCACAAACAAGTTGTGGGGCCACAGAAAATCTAAATAAAAAGATGAAAATTATTTGGTCTGTCTGTTGTCAAAAGTTTTATCAAAGTTGTTGAAAAATAAATGAATCAATTTTCTCTTTTTTCAATCAAAATAGTGGTTGCCATCTAGCTTGGGTTTTTGACTCAATGGGATGGTGGTCCTGTCAACAAAACCAATGCAACCCGAAAAGCCTTCAGTCTCCATTACTTGAGATATCTCCTTGTTTTCTTCTTTGGTTTGAAAAGAAAGGACTGAGAGAAGGAAAGATAGGATAGCAATCATGACTCTTTTGGTGTAGGAGTCAATGGTTCCATAACCAACAGAGAATAGATTGACTAATTGATGAATTTCTGCTCCATTTCCATTTGATCCCAATATAAAAATCAAAATGGCCAGTTGAATAGCTGGATGGCGTTGAGGGTTCCAAAAATTGTTCTGGAAGATGTGGTTGTCTTCAATCATCTCCAAAAGCTTTATCAATGAAGGAAATAGAGTTTGGAACATTTGCTTGAATCTTAAGTTGGGGAGGAGATCAAGCTTTTGCCATTCATACATAGGGTTGTGGAGCGTTTGTCTTCTTGGAACCTTGTATTGATTTTTTAATAGAGCATTAAAAACCAACCAAGTTAATTAGAAATTGGAGTTTGAATTGGATTCTGAATGGCATTCAAATAATAACAAAATTTCAGTCAGCTTTTTTGAATTTTCAACTTGCTGCTGGGAAGTTTGATGGAACATGTTTACAAAGATGGTGATTTGATGTGGGGTGATGAGATCATGATGGGATTTGTGTGTTGATGGAGATGTGAAGCAATAGAGAAGTAAAGCAATGGAGATGAGATGTGTTTGAGATAATGGAGATGGAATTGGTATGGATTTAATGAGGTGGAGATGTGGATGGGTGTTTTAGATGTGATGGATGGTGGATGGATGATGATCCATAAATTGCGGGTTTAATGGCGGTTTTTATGTTTGAAATCTACCATTTTCATGAAACCCGCCATTTTGAAATACAGCAGGTAGGGGTTATTGGTATTTCAGAAACACGCCATTAAAAATGGTGTGTTTGGTCAAAAAAATGGCGGGTTTCTTACAGCAGTTTTTCTAACTCTGATACACCCTTCTATTGAACATGAGATATTTTAAGTTAATGATGAGTTTCAAATTAAATTAAATCCAGATAAGGAACAACACCAGAAACTCATGATTATTTTCACAAAAATTCAATTTATTTCAAAAAGAAACGTGCAAATGATCATGAGGATTTCTTCAAAAAGGGTGTTTCTTTTCTTTTTTTCTTTTATTTATTATTGATGATTGGTAATTTTATTATAAAAAAAGGTGAGTATTTCCAGTGTTAATGGCTGAGGCCAAGCTATCAGAAAGCCATAGAAGAATTGGGAAACCTAATTGGTAGGTAATGATGGCAAAAATAACTTCAAAAAGATCAAGAATTATAGTTCAAGCCTGCTAGGGGTAATTAATGACTCATTAAAGTGCCAATTTGTTTTTAAGGGAAGAATGTTTTTAATTTAAAAAATTTCTAAAATTAATTAATCACCCACTAGTCTCTTTTAAGTGTTTGAATCCTTTTGGAATGGTTATCTGGATGGATATGAAATTGAATCTGGCGGAAATAAAGCCTGAAAAAGGCCTTTATTTATTTCTTTCCATTTCATCCGGGGTTCCTTAATTTTTTAAAAGGGGAAATGATTGGAAATTTCTGTGAAATGAGGCTGTTAATACAGCAGGGCAAAGCCAAAAGTTGGATTTTGGATTTCTAGGATGGATTGAAATGTTGCATTTCAAAAGATATTTTAATTTTTGCATTCATTGTGTAATAATAGCAAGAGAAAAATGCACGTTCTGGGTGTGAAAATCTTTTTGATAGAGGTATATGTTTACATTTCTATTATTTCATAATTTTCAATTGCTTCAAGGAATTATTTTTTACATTGGTGTACAGTTTACTTTGGACAGGAGTACAATATTCAGGCTTGAATATCCCATAGAATGTTTGTCTGTACTTTTTTGACTTTTGGTAAAGGTGTTGTCAAGTTGCAGGGCTTTTGATCCCAAATATGGGCTTTATTACTCTTTTTGGAGTTACAAGAAAATATTATAGCTAGACAGGATTCAGTAAACAGTGTGTAAAATAAACCCCTTGGAGGATGGATTGAGATCATGATAAGTAACAGGTCATATGTCTTCAGGTAAAGGCACAATGTAAGAAAATGAATACTAACTCTGACTGGATCTGAATGAGCCTTGGATTGCAGTCAGGGTATTTTTTCTATTAGCCCTATGGTCTAAGCCACAGTGGGTGGCATTTTTTATATATCTTCTATGCTCCAGTGTGTTCAATGACAGTCTTGGGTTTTTGGGTGGAATTCTAAATTTCTCTCTTTTGCAGGTTCTGGAGTATGGTGTTGTTTTTTTTGGCTGAAATTTGAGAGGTTTTTGAACAATTTTCTAGGTTTTATGCTTTGGTGTCTGACTGTTTTCTTGGTCTGGAGGAGGTGTAAATTCTAGTTTGTTGTTTGACTAATCCAGGTACTTTAATCTTTTTTTGTTTTATTTTCCCCTTGGAGGTGGTTTGGTTGGTGGTCTGAGATTTTTTGTTCCAAGTTGTCTGGATCTTTGTTTTTTTGGTTGGTTGGTCCTTGAGTCTAGGTTGCTTTTGAGGATGAAAAATATTTTTGAGATTTTTTTTGTTGATCTTGATTGTGCAAGAGATGAGGATTGAGAGCAGATTATATGAAAGCATACTTGCACAACTAGAGAGCTTTCCCAATTGGGACAACTCCTGGCTGTAGCAGCAATTTATCTGGTTCAGGAGAACTGAATGTGGTGGGGATTTAGTTGCTTGAGGGTGACTACATGAAATCAACTACCTTTTTTTTGATGGGATTCAAACACCCCCCATTCCTTGGCATGAAGAGCTTACTAGTGAGTCTGGTGAGAGAATTTGAGATGCAGGCCTTGGTCAAAGCATCAGCAAACATTTTTTGCGATGGAATGAATTTGATTTCTAGTTTTTTTATTTTTTTTGAAGGCCTCTGAGATATTTTATTTTGATGTCAAGGTGTTTTGTCTTGAAATTTGAGCCAAAATGTCTGATTTTCTCAGTGAGTCTGTCAGCCTCCTGGATTCCAAGACCCTTGCTATCCTTTAGCTACCAGAGGTGATAGAATAAATAATAAATATATTATTTAATAAATGCAGCAAAAATCTGTAAAATATTGGGATTAAGCTTATTGCAAGGTTAATTGGTTTGGTTATGGTTTATTGTTAGAAATCAATATGAATAAATTGATTGTTAAATATTTTTATAGAGGGGCCAAAATTATATTTGGGATCTTTAAAACCTCTCTCCAGGGATTTCAGTATGAAAACACATAGTCCTGGTTACTTTGCGCTCTTTGGTTTAAAGGATATTTTACCCAATGATAATATGTATATAAAATACACGGTGGAGTGGGAGGGCCTTTTAACCAAGCTTCCACGACAGAGAAAGTGTAATAAAACACACTGGTATATTAATAAATACTTAGGTTATCTGTTTGGGATGTGCACTGATGGGTTAAACGTGTATACTGGGGTTATAAGGTTGTTCAGCAGTTTTATTTGATAAAAAGAGGTTGAGGACAGATATTATTGATCCGATTATGCCATAAATCACTTAATTATCTCTTATAAGTAATTGATTACCTTGGCACAGTGTCTGGATATAAATATAACTGGGTCTCTGCTCATCAATATCCTCAAAAGAGCTCTTTATTTATAGCTTTTGGAGTCCCAATATTATCCTTCTGAGGGGTACAGGGGCTCAAAGGGATGGAAACTAAGGTTAGCAGGGTAACCAGTGGTAGCCTTTCACATGTTCTTATTGCTGTAGCACGAGTAGCATCTAATTCCTCAGGGTATGGGAATTTTTCTACTTTATAATTAATATTAGGATGTGTGAATAACATTAATCTGTCCTATTTATGTTTTATTTAATTAATTATCCTTAGTAAATAATCCCAGTAAGTTAATAATTATTTTAATAGACATTTCTATGGACATTCTGATGTCAGGTTAGTTCTCATTATGTATTAAATAATTGGAGTAAAGTCATGATATTTATTTTACTTCTTATTTTTGAGTTTCAGTTGATTTACTAAAATAATTACTTAAAACTATAAGTCATGGGAATTCATGGAATATTTTTACATCATTAGTTTTTTTAATACGTCAAAAAAATATTGGTTTCTAGAAATTCTCATAAAAGTATATTAAAGTATTTTAATATATTTTTAGAATTTGTCATTGTCTTATTCTCAACATCCTTGGTACTTTGAATTATATTTAATAAAAAATATGTTTAAGGGTTATTTAAGTATTTTTATATGATATTATGTACTTTTGGACTATGTACTATCCACAGGAAGATTTATTACATATGTAGAATGTTCCCGTGTGGGTTGAAGCATGCTTACCCAGTACCTAACCTTCTCAGTCTGCCTGACACTTTGTCAACCCATAGTCCCGCAGCTTTCAGAGGCCCGGGGCTGTGTACAAAACCTTGACAGAGTGACAGGGCTGTATCTCAGCCGCGCGCGAGTGCATTGGCTGCCGCGGCTGCGTGCGGGAATTTTGAAAAAACACATTTCAGTCCATAACTCCTAAAATATACACAACACCTCAATTCTGACTGAATTTTAGGTGTGAAACCTATATGAGAAAATACATGTGAAACATTTAATTGGCCAAAAAGCTCAATGGTGGTGCCGTGGCATTTTGGTTTTTCTTTGCTTAATTATTTAAAAATATAAGCGGTTGGATTTCAAGGGTGGGGTCAGTGAGTGACCCCACCTAATTTTGGGTGGAGGATTCATTTCTGTAATAATACTTATGTTTTTCCTACTCCTTCTTAGGTTAATTTTATTATTATTATTTTTATATTATTTCTGTTACTTTTGCAGCTTGCTCTGCAATAGTAGCAAGCTGACAGAGTCCTTTATTTTCAACATTTAAAATGGGAGTGAGTGAATTGGTGGGCCAAAACTCTTGGACTAGTTCTGATATCCATAGGTTTTCTTGGTGGCATTTGGCTTTGGTGACATGGTGCTGTTTTTCTGTTTGGAACTATTCCAGGATATGGGGTGTTGATCTGAAAAAAAATGTATCTGCTTATTGATTTTCTAGAGTCAAGATTTTTGGCCCAGGTAGTGTCACTGAAATATTGAATTCCAGAGGAAGAAGAAAAAAGAGTGTTTTTGTCTGAGGTGGTTCCAGCCAGGTATTTCCAGCAGTGAAGAAATTCCCTCAAGTGATTTATCCCTGGATTGTTGTTGAAATGGAAAAGTATCAAAACTTCTGGGAATATATCTGGTTGTGTTATGCACAAGATTTATTTTATAATTCCAGTGTTGTTTCTATACTTTTTCTTGATCCTTTTAAAATTTTCTATTTCTTCCTTGGTTTCCTTCAGAAGTTGCATGCTTTGGGTGGGAGGGGTGAGGATGGGTTTGCAGTTTCAGAGCCCAAGAAGTTCAAGTCCTTTTTTTATGGGTTTCTTTTGAGAGAGAGTTATGTTTGAATCTGAGATGGTTAACTCCATCCCCAAGAGAGTTCCTGGACTGTGAGCTGAGGAATTGGAAAGGCATTTAAGGAAAAGGTCTTTGAATACTTGGGTTCTTCTAGCCACAATAAAGTTTTCTAGATGAAAAAAGAGAATGGAGTTGGAATATTGATGGATATAGAGGCAGGGATTGGATTTGGATGGAGAGTATCTGATTTATTTTATCTGATTGGTGAGATTACTTTACCAGTTGGCTGGAGCTTGTTTCAGAATGTAGATGTGAAAATTATTGGCCCACAAGCTTATACAAAGAGCATTTTTTCAAGCAAAACAAATGCTGAGACAATAATTTCTCATGATTGATCCTTAATCTGAGGCAGAGGCAATGAAAAACTTGTGAATGTGAATGAATTGATGAATGAATGGATGAAAACAGCAGGGAGAAGAGCTCCTTGAATTCAAAAGATGGTGCTCATGTGGAGCTCATGTAATGACAAGAAAAAGGAAAAAAAATCAGCCCCAAATGTGCTCTACAGGTTCTAAGAGCCCTTTACTTGGTTTGGGCTTACTAAGCCTACTTGGAATGAGTTCTTAACCCTTTTGACCAGCCTGTAATGGTCAAATTTGGTTTTTCCACCCTCACAGGGCTGAACCACCCCCTTGCTGTTCAGACCATGGTTGGTTGCCTATTACCACCAACCCTGTTACCTGGTTACATCTCTCTTCTAACCGTACTTTCAATTTCCATACACCAACAGTCCTGGTTGCCTCCTGCAACCAGGCCCCTGGCCCTCAAAATGGCCTGGGTGGACCCAGAATTGCTCTTGGTCCGTCCAAGAACTCATGAGGGGGGGTGCAACCCGCAGGCATGCACACCCCCCCTCCTTTTCTAAAATCCCCTGGGGATGTCATCAAATCCTCCTCCAGGGGCCCTGGGGGTTGTCTGACAGAAGGTGAGCTGGGTGGTGGTCAGGCCCACCCAGCCCCATTGGTTGCCTCCCCTTGGTAATGGGGGGGGGGGGTGGAGATGGCCCCATCTTAATTGGTCTTGAGGTGGGAGGGTGATCAAGTCCCCTCCCACCTGGCTGGTTGCCTTTGTTGTGAATGGCTGGCTGCTCTGGTAGAGGAGGGACCAGCCATCCTCCCTCCTGCAAGGGGAGGGAGGAAGGCAGGGGCCATCAGCCCCCGCAGCCGCCACCCACCCAGTGGCCACAACCAGCCAGGTGGCGCAACCAGGGCTGCGGTCCTGCACACAGCAGGTGGGGGGACTCCAAACAGAGTCCCCTGCCCCCTACAATGGCCCTGCACGGGATGTTGGTCCCCACGTGAGAAAAAAGCAGCTCCAATGGGCCGCCAACCCAATGACCCCAAAAAACATGCTTTGGAATGCCAGCCTGTCTGGCCAAGTATGTCCATAATAATCCTTTGGCCCATAAATGCCCAGATAAGCCCATCTGGCTAAGGTGTCCCATCCACCCTGACCGGCCTGTCAAGCCCCTTGTCCCAATTGACTTGGAAAACTTGTTTTGGCGCCCAAATGCCCAAAACCAATAACATCCACATAGGCCCATGTGGCCCGCATAAAGTCCGATGTACCGTGGAGTCCAATTTGTGCATCCCATTTGGATTACACACTAATATGCACATTACCTGAGTGCATCTGTATTTTAACAGTAGAGAGATTTCTTTAGTTTGAGAAAGGGGGTGGTTCTTGGGCAGCCTGAGGGAGTTTTGATGTAGATTTTTTCTTTAAGTGGCACCAACAGTAATTCCACCTTCATATCAAACTTTCTGAGGTAGAATGGGGTGGAGATGGAAAGGATAGGTGTTCAATTTCAGGGCTCTTAATCCTGAAACTGGGCTTTATTACTCTTTTTCTATAAATCAGCAATTCTGGCTATCTTGGTCTAAGTGTACATGAGGGGCAGTTACATCACAGAATGATAATGAAATTGACAGTAAGTTAGGAGAGGGTCCTTGGTTCAAGTCAGAGATTATGATCAAATAGCTTCTGAACAGAGGGTTTGGACAAGATGGTCTTATTTTCTGGTATGTCTGAATCTTCTATCTCCCCTGTTAAGTTGAAGTGGGGTCTGGTTGCTAATAGCCCTATGTTCTTGGAAATAGTGGGTGGTCTTTGTTCAGTTATCTTCTACCATCAAGTGTGTTCAACTCCCTGTATTGGGATTTGGACTGGTGTTCTATTGCTTATCTATTTTTCAGGTTCTGGAGGACAGTATTGTTGTTTTGCTAAACTTTGAGAGTTGGTTGAGGAATGTTCTAGGGTCATTTGTTCAGCTTTTGACCATTTTCTTGGTCTGGAGGAGAGTGAAGCTCTAGTTTATTTTTTGATTGTTTTTTTGAAGGTGTTTTGATCTTCTTTTGTTTGGTTTGTTGGTCCTTATTTGTTTGATTAATTGGTCTGAAGGTCTTGTTGAAATCTCACCAAAAAAAAATAAAACAAAAAAATAAGAAAACCAGGTTGTAGTTTCTTTTAGGTAGTTGTTCTGAAAAAACAAATTGCAACAACCAAGGAGTTATCCCAATTGGGATAAACTGATGCATTTGCGGGTAGTTGTCTTCTGCAACTACCAAAACAAGGGGTTATCCCAATTGGGATAAATCTGTGTAGTTGCGCAGGCAAGAACCCCATGCAACTACACCAAAAACCTACCTCCAACCAACTCCAAACCAACCAGCCAAGACCATTGAACACCCGCACCACATCAAACCAACTATCCCACATCAATTGTGGAAGGGAAGAACTTCTGGCAGCCCAAAAGAAAGCAACCGGCAAGCCATCACCAACCAAACAAACAATCTGGGACAATAAATTGACCACACAGCCCCAGGTGACAATCACTCAGGCCAAGATTGCCACCAGCCAAGGCCCTGGGATTGCTCAGAGTAGTTGTGTGGATAGACCCTGCGCAACTATAAGACGGGACCAGACCGGCCCATACCGGCCCAGAAAGACCTCTCTGAGTTATCCCAATTGGGATAACTTGGATTAGTTGCTTTGACAGACCCCGCGCAACTACAAGACAAGCAAGTCCCAGACCAAAAAAGACAAGACCCGCAGAACCAACCTGCCCAGATAGGCCCAGAAGATAAAACAATCCCAGAAAGATCCGACTGGCCCAGAAAGACCAGACAGGCCAGCACACCAAGAAAGGCCCAGCAAGTGCAGAATGGCCCAGCAATCCCTAACTGGCCCACCAAGCCCAGACAGGTCCAGAACCCAAGACAAGTCCATTAAGCCCAGAGAGGTCCAGCAAGCCCAGAAAGGCTCAGCAAGCCCAAGCTAGCCAGACCAAACAAGCAGTCAGTCCGTAAATCAGCCTCAACCAGTCAGTCAGCCTCAGTCAGCCCATCAACCAGCCAGAAAAGACCAGCCAGCAAACCCAGACTCAGCCAGTCAACCCAGAAGCTCTGCAAGTCAAAACCAGCCACTAGAACTAAACCCAGACCAAGCCAGCTAATCCAGACCCAGACAGCCAACACAGATAAAGCTAGCCAACCCAGACCAAGCCAGCTAAAATGAGCCAAAAAGTCCAGCCCAAGCCATAAAGCCAAGACTAAGACATCCAGTCAGATGGTTTGGTGTCATTATATAGCCTGGGATTTTGAACAGCGCTGCGGGTGGCGCGCTAATTTCAGCCCCCTTGGACATTGTAGACCCAAGAATGGAGCTGGCCCCACAAGGTTTGCAGGCAGCTAGTTTGGGAAGATAGGAGCAGGGCAGGAAATCAGGAGGCGCTCCGGCGGATACAGACAATGCAGGGGGCTCCAAGTAGGGCGCGGCAGAGGGCCATATCATGAGAAGGACAAAACGGGTGTGTGTAATGGTAGGCGGGCTTGAGAGTGGTTGCATATGGGAAAGGCTATAAGCGCAGGCCAAACTGCGGGGCAGGAAATCATGCTGCGCGCCGGGCAGATACAGTCAATGTGGGGGGCTTCAAGTAGGGCACGGAGGAGGGCTGCGTCATGAGAAGGAAAAACCAGGTTTGTGTAAGGGTAGGTGGGCTGGAGGGTGATTGCGGCATGGGAAGGGGTTAGGATTGGGCTATGGTTCTGGTTTTTAGGGTTTCTTTTCTATTTTTTGTTGCGCTTGTACTTGGGTTAGGGTTGAAAAGGACGGCTTAAAAACCTCACTCTCAACTCCAGGTTGTAGGACATTGAATCATTGATTCATGGATGGATGGATAGAGGGTGGAGGATACAGCAAAGGAAAGGAAATTCATCTCTCTATATATCTCTCTATGCATCTATCTCTCTGTCTCTCTCTCTCTATTTAATGGAGCATCCTTATCCTTACAGAAGCTAGGACCATTGATTCCAGAACTTGAGGAAAAGTAAGAGTGTTTCACCGTCTTACTTTCCACATCTGGAAGTCTGGCCAGGAATTTCTTTCATCTCAAGTATCTCAAAGGTACCCAAGATGCCAACAGCAGTCACTTATCCTTTTTCTTCCTCCTCCTGCAATCTCTGCATCAACCCAAAGGATTACCATCACATTTGATTCAACACCGCAGATGTGGAGGGATTCATCTCACAATATGAATTGATTGCAGACTCCAGGGGCACATTGGATTCCAACAAAGCGCACCATGTTGTCCTGTTCATCATGGAGGCTGAAGAGCTTTGGGATGTGGAAAAGGTGGAAGGCTACCAAATCCTTGATTGGCCAAAACTGAAGGGGGGAATGCTGGCATGATGGGGGAAGAGCAAACCATGTTTCCAGGAAGAAATTTCAAACAATCCAAGGGGGAGGCAGGCGCTCACAGTGTGGTGGTCTTTTATAGACTCAATATGGAATTGGCTGGCGCTGCAGGCTCAGCAGATGCAGCGCGCTCAGAAATGGGTGCAGTTTTTCTGCAGTAAGCAGTGCTGCCGGCTCAGCATCTGGAGATGCAGGGAGGATTGCATGGATGTACCTTGGATATCTGGAATGGAGCATTGGGTGGATGGGGAAATGCGCGGGGGAATCCAAGTTAGGGGCAGTGCAAGGGCCGCGTCATGAGAAGGAAAACCCCGGTGAACGTAATGGCAGGTGGGTAATACATATGGGATATGGGGTATGGGATATGGGTTTTGGGATGGGGTTGGAAGGATAGATTTGGGCTAGGGGTCTGTACTTAGGGGATGTATTTCATTGTTCTTGTTTGCTTGCTGATGTAGTTAGATTAGGGTTGAGGGGAAGGCTACTTAAACTGCACCCTCAGCCAGTATTTAGGGGGATATCATATCATTGGATCATCATAGGGTTTTGGAAGAATTTTTCCTCTCATCTTTCTTTCTCTCAGTCAAAGAGTGAACAGTTGCACTCAGGGTTTACAGACGCAAGGGATCAATAACTTCCAAAATTGCGAACCATTAAAGGAGAAGTCCTCTTCTGAATTCCACATACAGGGGTCTGGCCTGGAAGTAACCTTTTGTTCCTTGTCTCTCAAAACTAAAAAGTGCAATGTACCAGTGCCACCCATCAACCGTTTTGGGGTTATCTAATGTTACCCCTACTCCTCTTCTCCTCCTCCTCCTCCAGCTTCTTGGAAGCAACCTCCATCAGGCGCAGAATACGGTGTCCCTTGCTCCAACAACGGCGCTGATCAAAAGCCTGTTTGCATCAGGCCGCGCACTATCCACACATTTGGTTCAACAATGAGGACTTTGAGTGATTCCTTGCGCAACACAAAGGAATTTCCAATGCGGAAGGTGAACCCGGTTTGGATAAGGCTTGTCTTGTTATATTTTTCATCACAGAAAAAGAGAAGCTTTTGGATGTGGAAGAGATGGAAGGATATGAGGAACTCAATTGGCTGAAAATGGAGGCAGAATTCTTTGCGCGGTGGGGAAGGCGCAAAGCTTGGTTTTGGGAGAGAAACTTTGAGCAAGCTGCAGCAGAAGCAAATGCAAATGATGGAGTCCAGACACAGGGGCAATTGGGGGAGTATGTAGAAATGTTTGAACATATCTATTGCTACCTGGAGAAGGACAATGTGATATCAGGGCAGACAGGCGCAATGAATAGGGAATTTTTGGGAGGACTTGTTCCCCAACTCCCCGGGCGGGTTCAGCGGCACTTGTACAACAACAAATTGGTAAAGAGGTTGTTGGATGGCAGTATTGCGCTTCTTCTGGACATCCTTATCATCCATTGAGTGGTGGAAAGGGAGTTGGACTTGGAGGAAATGATGGAAGACACGGAAAGGTTGTTCCCAAGGGGGTCAAAAAAGTCCACTTCCCACACAGTGGCACCGCCAAAGCAGGTTCTGGTTGTAGGCCACTCAAAAACGGAGCGTGCTTTGGCAATACCATTGACAACGGGCGTGGAGATTAGCAAGATGACAGAATTGATGGTGGATTTACGGATCTTCCTAAGCCAAATGTTTTCAGCGCCGCTCAATCCGCCTCCTCACATTGGGGGACCACTTCTGCTGCCAAATCCACCCGCGCCACAGTTATGCAATTACTGCGTTGACAAGGGGCATTGGCGGCCGGGGTGCAATGACATGACAAGGGACCTCAAGGTGGAATTTGTTTGACTGTTGGGAATGGGATTGGTGTTCCCAACGGGCAAGCAGATCTCCACTGAACCTGGGAATCCAACCGTCATGGAGCAAGTGCACCTGCAAGGTCAAGATTTGGGGGTAACTGCTCAAGCTTTGCTTGTGATTGTCACGGGTCCAGGGGTATTGCAACCACCCTGCATGGAGGGGGAAGTAAGAGGGGCTGTTGGCAGTGGAAAGGATGGATGTGGATGCTAAAGAGCAGGTACCGCTGGTAGCTCCTAAGCAAGTTGTGCGCGTTCCAGAAATGGACCGGCGGCTGGCAAGTCAATTAGGAAAGAAGAAGGCAGTGGAGATCATGCACAGAGTGATGGGGAACAAAACAAATATTTGCTTGACCTTCAAGGAGTTGGCGGAGGTGTTGCTGGTGGTGGTGGATGAGATGGTTCAAGCACTGAAGGATTGCGGACATAATAAGATCCCTCCAACAGTGCAATGGGTGAACTTGGCTCTGGATGAAACGGAGCGCAAGCTAGAGGGGATGAAATCAGTTTCAAATCCACTGGCTTATTTTCCAATGAATATTTCTGGAAGGAAGCTATGGGAACTGGTTGATAGCGGTTCTATGGTGAATCTCCTTCCGTCTAGATTGGTTTATGAATTGGGATTGGTTTGGTGGAAATGTGCAATGGGGCTTTGCGCGCATGCTTGCGGGGCATGCTGTGTAGATGGGGTTGTGGAGGAAGAAGAGGTCAAGTTTGAAAGGGTCCGTAAAACACTTTCTTTTCTATTGGTTGATTTTGGTGAGGCTATTTTAGGATGGCCATTCATTTTTGGGTGAGTGTGAATGACGTTTGATCCATAGGCCAGGAAGGAAGCTTTGACAGTAGAAGATTTGTCCTGCGGGAAATTTGTAACCAAAATCTTCAATCAAGGGTTGGGGAAGAGGATGCAGGATTTGGCAAGAGAAGAAGAGGAGGACCCTGGCGCAGAGTTGGTTTGCAAGGGTATGCCGGAACTGGATTTTGACTAGTTGGGCAAGGATACCGCACAGGGAAAGGTCCGGCTTTTTGGGGGAGGTCAACCAGCAAGGAGCAGGTGGGAAGTAGGGAGGAAGCGCGGGATGCGCAAGTGCTGGAAGTATGTCCCCTTCCTCAGTATGCATTGCCAGGAGGTACTTTGAAAAAACACTATCATTGTGCCACACTTGTGAGCAAAGGCAAAAGCCGCAGTTTGGTTTTGACTAGGACTTATGGAAACAGACGCGTGCAGATGGCACAGTGCAATGTTGGGAAGTATAAGCCTGTTTTTCCAAAGGTCCTTCCACAGAACAAAGCAATGCAGTAGGATCTGAATGGTCCACTGCGACCAATCCTTTGGTTGCGGGATCCTTGGGAATTTTTGCTGAAGATGTTGGAGCGGATTAAGTATGAGGGAGTTGTGGCCCTTAACTTTGGACTGCTGGGTTGGTTAAGCGCAGAGAAATGGGATTTGCTGACTTTGGTACTTGTTTCCGGGAAAGAGCGCTTGCCTTTGGACCTGAAGAGAAGGACCTGTTAAAGAGCAAGATAGGAGACCCTTATGTGATTCCAACAGTTCCACATGAGCCTTGGAAGATCAAGCCAATTCCAATTCTGCGGGCGGTTTGGGGGCCCTTCTTGGAGCTGGTGCGCAAGCGTGTAGGAATGGGCCTTTAAAAGCAATCAACATCAAGTAACTCAAGTCCAATCTTTACCATGGTTAAGCAGGATGGGAAGTCATTACGGATTGTTCATGATCTGCAGTGGCTTAATTTTTTTACAATCCAAGATGCGGGGCAACATCCCTGCGTGGAAAAGTCTCTGGAATCTATGGCAGGGAGCGCATGCTAGAGGTTGGTGGATGTGATGGGCGGATATGATCAGCAAAAACTCAATTGGAGTTTGGGGCAGATGATTTCTTTTGAAACCCAATTGGGAAGGATGCAACTCATGCAGCTGCTGCAAGGCACAACTAACTTTGTTGCAGTTTACCAAGCACAGATGACCTGATTTGGAATGACAATCCTTGGGAGGGGGTCCTGATTTTCATTGACAATGCAAGCATCAAAGGCCCAAAGACGGATTACAGAGGGGAAAGGCTTATTGAGGCTCCAGGAATTGGTCAATTTGTCTGGGAATTTGCGCAAATGCTTGAACAGATCTAGTTTCAGATTGAGGAAGCAGGGCTCATGTTTTTGGGGAGAAAGCTAGTGGTCTGCATACCTGGGCTGGAGGTTCTAGGGTATGTGGTGGCTTCTGATGGAAGGCGGATTGCAGATAAGAAGAGCAACAAAGTCCTTGACTGGCCAAAGCCAAAGACTGTATTGCACATTCTCCAGTTCTTGGGATTGTGTAGCTATGTACGGATGTTCATTGAGTGGTTTTCAGAGGATGCCAGTCCATTGCAGGAATTGAGGCGTAAGGGCGTGGAATGGACCTGGGATTTGAAATGTGACAATGCCTTTGACAAACTCAAAGAGATTTTTGGATGAAATATTGTACTGCCAAACTTGAATTACAATGCTGGAGGAATTAAGTTAGCTGTGGATTTGAGCAAGCTTGGCGCAGGGGTGGTGCTGACACAGGAGGATGAGGGGAAAGATTGACTGGTCCTTTACAAGTCCATCACATTTAGGCCAACAGAGAGCTGGTATTTGCAGCCAAAGTTGGAGCTTTGCGGGGTCACTAAGATTGTGCAGAGGCTGAAGCATTTGCTATGAGGGATTCACTTCATGCTTCTGGTGGATGTGGAGGGGCTGGCACGGATGATCAATTTGCCAACGCTGCCAAACAGGCCTACAACCAGGTGGGTTGCCTTCCTTCAGTTTTTCCCTTTCACGGTGGTAATGTTCCAGGGAAGACCTTTATGATTCTGGACGGGTTGTCTTGTTACCCGTGTAAAGACCCGTAAAAAGGTGAAGAACCACTTAATGTGGAGGCTCTGAAGGTTAAGATGGGAGTGGTGGAAGTAGGTTTTTGACTTCCACTTCAACAGTCCGGGAGGTTTTTGGTCCTCAGTTTGTATTTGCAGGATCTTTGGTTTCCAGAAGATACGCTAGCCAAGATTGTTAGATTGATTTGGCCAAGATAGGGAACTTTATACCTTCAGGAAGGACAGCTGTGACGGCAGAGAGTGCTGGTACTGCTTGTGGTCAGCACGTTGAGGGCAAATCAGGAGGTAATCCTGGGAAGTCTTTATGACTATCTTGGCCATTGAAGCAAGGTTGAAATGCGGAAATGGGTGAGGGTGAGTTTCTGGTGGCTGGGTTTGGTATGTGCAGTGTGGGAGCGGGTAGTGTCCTTCAAAGCATGTCAGGAGCAGAGTGCAAAGCTTCCTTGCAAATTTGGTATTTGCACTGGAGAGGATGCCTTGTTTGGGAGGGTTTCTCTGGATTTTGTTGCACATCAAGGCAGGTAAGTTTTCATACCTCCTTGTTGCCCATGAAAATCTGTTGGGATGGGTGGAAGGGCCGCCGTTGGTGAGGCTTTTGGTGGAGAAAGTTGTGCAGTTTCTGGAGGAAGACTGGTTTGCGCGTTACGGATCACTTTGCCTGGTAAAAATTGATGGGGGCCCAGAGCTCCTGGGATGGTTGGCGGAGTTTGTGCAAAGTTGCGGAGCAAAGTTTGAGGAAGTGACAGAGTACTATCCGGAAGGCGGGGGGATGATTGAGTGCGGTCACCAGTCAATCAAGGATGCAATGGTGAAAATGTGCGGGGAGGATGGAAAGCTGTGGCAGGAAACCCTTCCAGTAGGGCTTTTTGCGGATTGAATTTTGGGTGAGAGATTGATGGGTTATTTGACGTACGAGCTGCTATTTGGGCAGCAACCCATGCTGCAAATTGAAATCAAGCTGGAAAATTTTTGGGGTATTGATGGGTTGAAGAATAAGACGGCCGCAGATCTAGTCAAGGCCCGCGCTGACCAACTTCTGCAATGGGACAAGATGCTGGAGAAAGCGGCTGGAAGGCTGAAGGCAACTTGCACAAAGTCCATTGGCTACTGGGACCAGGCTGCGCGCACAAACTCTGGGATCCATTGTGTAAAGGGGACTTGTTTCTGCTTTACAAATGGAGACTGGAAACTCAATGGGGGAAGTTGTTTGCAAATCAATGGAACAGTCCTTTTTGAGTGAATTCCAAGTTCACCAGAGGAATTTACCAGTTGGAGGAATTGGATGGGAGGCTGCAGCTTTGTATGTGAAACAATTCTTTGCGCGGGGCTTGACTTCATTCAACAAGACAGCTGGTTTGGATAGCAAGGGGGATGACAACGCGGATACTTTGTCCAAGGACAAGCCCTTGTGCATGGTTTGTGTCTGGCAAAGAAAAAAATTTCAGACATCTGGGGAAAGAAGACAAGGTGGGGGGGACAATAGATTAAAAGGAGATATGATTGGATTGGTGAGGGGGTTGTCTAGCCGGTTCACAGCCAGAACAACTAGACACCCCATAATGTTTGTTCTCATATTTTCTTCTCTATGGATTGGATTTTTGGGATTATTTCTGGCTAGGTTATGAGTGTTGTGTAGGTATGGGAATGGCACAAATCCGGGTCCGCAGAGGCAAGGACAAGCCCCGCATTTGAAAAAAAAACCACTTCCAACAGATGATTGGAGGAACTAGGAAAGCGCGTGGCGCAAAGAAGATGTGGGCCAAAGAGCAAGGCGCAGGCTTGGCAACAGGTTGGTGCTTACAAAAAAAAACAAAAAAAAACTCCCCTCTCTTTTCAGGTTTTCTTTGGTTATCTTATTGATAGAAGGTATAGATGGTTGGGGCAGAAAATCTTTTTCTCTTCCTCTCTCTCTGAAGGGTGTGCATGCACAGCAGGTTTTTTTTCTCTCTCTCTGTCCTGTAGATGGGTACGGGGAACTGTGAGGCAGTTTTTCTGGGGCTGTCCAGGTAACTTCAGCAGACTCTCCTCACTCTCAGGGGATAATCTCAGTGGAGCGGATTCTTCTCACTCTTGCGGGTCACTCTCAAAGCGCGGATCTTGCGCACGGTGCTTATTGTTCTCAATTTTCTTACAAGCCCAAAGGATACATAGGTTGGAGCGGCAAAAGTTCTTTTTTCTTTGCAAAGATAGGTGCCAAAACAAAAATAAGAAGGAAAGAAGGAAAGGGGGGAAATCTGCCTATGCTGGACAAGTTCTCATCACCTCCTATGCATCTTGGCAAGCCATTGCGGCTAGGGTTCAGAATGTGGCCAGAACTTTGTGTTGCCCATTGGTGGTATGAGCATGGAGAACCGCTAGGAAACACAGGAGTAGTTTTTCCGTGTTTTTTACCATTTCTTCAAACCTTGCCAGTGGGAGTGTTGGAATTAAGGGGATCTCCCAAATCTTGTGATTGGCTGTTGGAGGAGTTGCAGAGGCCGCAGGTTCAGGTGAAAATTGATGACCATGGGAATTGGCGCGCGCACAGGTCACGGTGGTGACCTGGGAACCAATGATGGAGATGGTTGGCGGAGTAGTGGGAGATGGGGGAGCAGGTCTTGGGGGAGTGGGCTGACGCAGTGGCAGAGGAGAAGGCACTTTTGGATGGTTTACAATCTGGGGGTCGTCACTGGTATGTTAAGCCATCCCTGTGCGGCCCACTTATGAGAGGTGTTCCAATAAGCCACAAAGTTGGGATAGTCTTGGCGCCGTGGTGGTCCAGCCCAACGGAATGGCAAGCCCAAGCTGTTGCTCTTGTGCAAAGGAGGGTTTGGAGTGGTGCATTGTGAGGTGAGCCAGGCGGGGTCCACTCATTGGTGGAGATTTTGTCATCACTTGAAACCACAAAAAAGTTGTGCCAGGTCCTCTTGCGCACGCAACCTTGAGGAAAATCACAAATCATACCATTTGATAGAGAGCAGCAACAGTGGCGGGCCTGGCACAGAACACAGGCGCGCTAGTCTGGAACCATGCAGAAGGAGAGGCCGTTCCGACTGCAGAATGTGCAGGAAATGTTGGATGGGGTAGGAGGCGGTGGGGTTCTTCTTTTTCCTTGGTGTGATGTAGTGGTCCAAAGGGGTAGGATGGGATAACTATGGTAAAGCTGGGAGTAGGTGAGATAGTGGTGGATCTCTGGGGACAGAACTTCATTTGGGGGGGTGTGGTGGTCTTTTATAGACGCGAATTGGAATTGGCTGCGCCCTGCGCGCTCAACAGTAGCAGCGGGCTCAGAAGTAGCAGCGGGCTCAGCAGAGGCAGCGCGCTCAGAAATGAATGCGGGTTTGCCACAGTAAGCCGTGCTGCGGGATCAGCAACAGTTCAATCAAGCTCAGCATTTGGAGATGCGGGGCGGATTGGATTGGATTATATGGATTGCGCTGATTGCATGGATGTACCTGGGATATCTGGACTGGCGCATTGGGTGGATGGAGACATGACAGGGGGCTCTGAGTTGGGCGCGGCGCAAGGGCCGTGTCATGAGAACAACAAGCCGGGTGGACATAATGGCAGGGGGGTAATACAGATGAGATATTGGGTATGGGATATGGGTTGTGGGATGGGGTTGGAAGGATAGAGTTGGGCTAGAGTTCTGTACTTAGGGGTTTTATTTCATTATTCTCATTTGCTTGCGGTTTTACTTGAGAAAAATGAGATGGCTAAACACCAGAACCACTGATGTATGTATTTCAAACAGGAAGAAATGAGAGGTGTTTAGCTTAGTGAACATGATTTGGAATTGAAAGGTTGTAAAATCATATAAGACTCTTAACCAACAGGAATGAGAATGATAGCAGTTGAAACCTCAGCACAATATTGGATCCATCATGTTAAAGAAGACAGGCCTGAGACAAGTAATTGAAGAGTGGTAAGCATAAGCAATGTTTCTTCTCATCCAGATGCAAGGACATGATCATACTTGCTGGCGTTGAGCTTCAGGGTTATAAAAAAGTGACCTTGACACCGTTTATTTATTCAAGTGGGGTGATCTGTAGATCCTGAGTGTCAGTTAAGTTTGAAAAGTATAAAGTGTCTTGAATCAAAAATTACCAGATTGCAGTCCTTTGTAGTTATTGGTGATGAGTTTTAGATGGAGATTCTGATTGATGTTGAGGATGGTTTGAGTGACAGTATGATGATGTTAAGTTTTAGACTGAGCAGCACTGCTGCTGATGTGGTTTTTATCCACACTCTATCTGCTTCCTACTATTCCTTTTGTTGCCTATTATATGTTTCATCTCTTTTTATATTTATTTATTCATTTATGTTTTTGTTCTCTTTTCTTTTCATCCGTTGTTGCTAGCGCATGTTGTACTGGGTGCCAAGACTCCAAATCTGGAGTAAACATCCTGAGCGCGACCTTCTCTAAAAACCTCATCCAACATCCAACTACTTACTCCACGAATCTCTGAACAATCAACTCGCCAGCCTCAATACTCTTGTCAGCCTCGTCAATTCACCGACAGCAGCCAGCTCAATCCAAGTAAGGACGATTCTGACTCTCTCGGTTTATGCTACGAACTAACCTCTCACTCCAGATTGTTCAAGGCGCTTTCACGGTCATCTTATCCCATCCTAGCAGCTGGTTGCATTCCAACTGTCTCCTGAATAACTTCTGTTGGTGTTGTTTTTATCCTTCTCATCTGTCTGATGATTATTGTGTCTCAATTTTATCTTTGATTCCTTTTCATTTGGCAATTCAGTCTGGTCTTGGTTTTCTCACCAATCATATCTTTATTACGGTTAAAAGCCGAAACGACTTTACCAGGTGGCCATCAGCAACATGCCCGAGCCAGGGTCATCGTCAACGCCAGGACCAGGGGGAGATCCCATGAACTTCAAATCTCACGCCCTCAAAGTTCTCATTGAATCTACTCCTCTATTGAACAAAGAAAACTACAGTATGTGGCGTAAGAAGATGGAGAAACTATTTAAACTCAGGGGAATTTTTCAACTCATGAACTCGTCGGATAAACTATCCTCTCTGGACAAAGAAACCAACCAGGAGATGGTAGCCTATTTAATAGCCAAACTCGATTCAAACACCTATAACAACATCATCAACGACCGTAATGAAGATAACGCTAAACAGATATGGGCAGCTACACAGTCCCATTTTGCCTCATCCCAATCTGCGAACAGGGCACAAATTTTCAACAGGTTTCTTCATCTCTCCATGTCCTCTAACATCGAGGTGTTCGTTACCTCTGTCAAAACTTATCTCAAGAAATTAACAGAAGTCGGTATCAAACTTCCATCAGACATAATAGCTTACCTTGTCCTTTTCAAATTTCCCGCCTCGATGCAAGGTATGAAGATGCAAATCATGCACTCAACCGCCAAAATGAGGATCGAAACCGTCCTAGACCATCTTATCCAACATAAGAACAAGATCAGCGCACAAGAAATTCCCAACAAACCAGTCAACGTGGCCTTGTACAACAGACCAAGATGCGAAAACGGAAAACACAACTCCGCCGTAACATCCCATCCTGCAAACAAATGCTGGATCGAGTTCCCCGAACTTAGACCAGCAAATGTTCACTATTGAGGCAACAAGAACAAAAAGAAAACCGCGGAGGAGGCTCACTACTATTTTTTTTTCTGTGGACTGAACTGTTTGAGTCAAGAGCGACCGCTTCCTAGCCGCTACATACTTGATTCTGGTTGTTCTATCCATATGATCACAGACAAGAGTCTTTTTCATTCTCTTACTTGTTCCGACGGCGAAGGAAATATTCAAACCGGAAAGAAGGACGCCGAGATCAAGATTGAGGGGATTGGCACAGCTTCCATTCCGTTCGAAAACTGTGAAATCTGTCTAAGTAATTCTGCTTGGGTCCCCGAATCAACCGTCAACCTGATATCCCTTGGAGCTTTGGTAGAAAAAGGTGCCACTCTGAAGATCAACTCGACGGGGTTGCCTTGTACCTTCTTGGTGCCTTCCGAAAACAAGGAACTATTCTCCGGAAAGATCTCGAACAACTTATTCGTTATTAACATGAAAACTAAGCTTGACGCCGCTCTATACTCCCGTGAGGACCTCCCCAAAATTCACAGAACTCTGGGTCATGCCTCTCTTGGACGTATGGAGAAATTCCTGAAAAAAACTATCTCTCCTAAAGACAAAGCCAACTTCAAATTTCTGAATTGCAACAAAGCTAAGATCACGAAGGCCAAATTTCCTCAAAATCACCAAGCGGCATCGAGAGTTTTGGATTGTATTCATGTAGACCTGATGGGACCTCTCAATCCTACCGCCAAAGGTGGCTAGATATTTGTTCTCAATCTCATAGACTCTTTTTCCCGCTATCTCGCTTGTTTTCCGCTTAAAACCAAAGATGAAGTCTACAACACTTTGATCTTTGTGCTGGAAAACGAATACAGAAAACATCGTCGTTATCCCATTGAAGTATGCTCAGATGGTGGAGGTGAGTTTATTAATAACAAATTGACTGCATACCTAAGAGAGCATCATATCAATCAGATTGTTTCGGAACCGTACCACTCTCAACACAACGGAGGTATAGAAAGAGCCAACAGGACTGTTATGGAATCAACCCGAGCAATATTTTCCGAAGGTCGAATTCCTAAATCCTATTGGCACAAAGTAGTCCGAAGTAGCTGTGTATTACTCAACCAAATACCTAAAGAAAAAGGAGCCGAATCACCCTGGAAATTGATGCATGGCAAAGATCTTCCGGTAGGTTACCTGAGACCTGTAGGCACTGATCTCACGTATCAACTTAACGACACGCAGATCAAATCCAAATTATTCAAGAAAGGGTAGTCCGGCAAACTTATAGGTTTCAATCCGGCGCTGCTCTCGTACAAAGTTCTGTCGGTCTTGGGAAAAATCGTCAATACCAAACACGTACTCTTTTCCAAATCAATTTCCAACGAAGTGATCAACAAAGTGATAACGACCAAAAACCAGGTAGATCTTGAGTCCTTGACCAATCCAGCTGTCCAGACTTCTCCCATGCCTCGTGAACCGTCTGTCGATTGATCTCAAGACTCTGAAGACAAACTTAGGTCCGAAACCATAAAACATGAAGAAACTTCAGACGCCACTAGTAACAGCACAGAAGAAGATGAAGCAGTGTCCACCATTCTGAGACCAAATCTGAGGAACGGGGAATGCTTGAACAAACCCGACAGATACGGCTATCATGCAGAAAATTTGCCCAGATCCATCAAAGAAGCCTTGACTATTCTGGTATGGAAGGAATCCACGCTGAAAGAATTCAAGTCCATCGACAACCAAGATGTCTGGGAGGAGGTCGACAAAGAACTGGTGACCAATCCTCTTAGAACGGTGGCGGTATTCAAAGTAAAGCACAACACGCACGATGAAGCTCCTACCTACAAGACTCGGCTTTGCGTTCAAGGGTTCAACCAGCAATATGGGTTGGACTATTTTGAAACATATGCTCCCACAGGAAGAATTGCTTCTCTTCAGGCCCTTCTCACGTTCGCTGTCGACAGGAAACTTGATCTCCTTCAGCTCGACGTCAAGGGGGCATTCTTACATGCCGATCTCAACAAAGACGTCTTCATCGTGAATCCTGCCGGATCTGGTTGAAGCGGAAAATACCTCAAGTTAAAAAAATCTTTATATGGGCTGAAACAAGCGCCCCGTAATTGGTACAGGACGCTCACCTCATGGATTGAAAGTCAGGGTTTTAAAAAATCGACCTGCGACCCTTGTCTCTTTCTGAGCAAAACAGACTCCTCGGCTCTTTTCTTCCACGTGGACGACCTCATAGTGGCCGGAAACACTGACGACTTTCAGAAAAAATTCTTAGATCACTTCAAGAATTCCACGGCTCATCCCCCAAATACTCTGCTCGGAATGAAAGTCAAGAGGGAGAATGGTTTGATGCATCTCAGCCTGCCTCTCCATATCGAAAAAGGGTTGACCTCGATGAACTTAACTGACTGCAAACCCGTTACCACCCCAAGAACTCCAGGCCTGCATCTCTCTCCAGCAACCAAAGAAGATCATCAACGCTTCCTAGACCTGAAAGTGAACTACCGGTCATCAATAGGCAGATTGAATTTCATAGCGGGACTGGCAAGACAGGACATTAGCTACGCTGTGTCCAGTCTGGCCAGATTCTCCGAAAGACCTGGGTACTCTCATTGGATGGAAGTAATGCACGTATGGCGGTATCTTTCAGCCACCAAACATATCTCTCTAACACTCGGGCCTTGATCCATCTCCAGCAGACTCATCTGCTACAGCGATGCCACCTGGGGGGACAATCCTGACAGCCGAATCTCCCAGAGCGGCTTCATCTGCGCATTCAAAGGCAGTCCTCTCTATTGGACAAGCCATTGGCAGCAAAACATTACGCACTCATCTACTGAGTCGGAATGTGTGGCACTCTCTAGTTGTCATCTCAAGGGTAGATGGCTCCATCAACTACTTTCAGAAATCTATTGGGAGAAATTTTCATGTCCACTTCATCTCATTGACAATAAGGGACTGGACGACAAAATAAAAAAGTTCGGCACCAATTCCAAAGCGAAGCACATCAAAATCAAAATGAAAAGTCTTCAAGATGATTAAAAGAACAGTGCGATAGATGTGATGCTTATCCCTTCGCAATCCATGGCTGCCGACGCGCTGACCAAAGCCTCCAACAAAATATCAAACTGCCGCCTAGTAAACTGTTTCTTTGCACCGTATCATTAACCTCTGAGTCGAGGGGGAGTGTTAAGTTGAAGACTGAGCAGCACTGCTGCTGATGTGGTTTTTATCCACACTCTATCTGCTTCCTACTATTCCTTTTGTTGCCTATTATATGTTTCATCTCTTTTTATATTTATTTATTCATTTATGTTTTTGTTCTCTTTTCTTTTCATCCGTTTTTGCTAGCGCATGTTGTACTGGGTGCCAAGACTCCAAATCTGGAGTAAACATCCTGAGCGCGACCTTCTCTAAAAACCTCATCCAACATCCAACTACTTACTCCACGAATCTCTGAACGATCAACTCGCCAGCCTCAATACTCTTGTCAGCCTCGTCAATTCACCGACAGCAGCCAGCTCAATCCAAGTAAGGACGATTCCAACTCTCTCGGTTTATGCTACGAACTAACCTCTCACTCCAGATTGTTCAAGGCGCTTTCACGGTCATCTTATCCCATCCTAGCAGCTGGTTGCATTCCAACTGTCACCTGAATAACTTCTGTTGGTGTTGTTTTTATCCTTCTCATCTTTCTGATGATTATTGTGTCTAAATTTCTTCTTTGATTCCTTTTCATTTGGCAATTCAGTCTGGTCTTGGTTTTCTCACCAATCATATCTTTATCAGTCATTAATGGCCTCCAGGCAAGGATTGAACAATCCGAACCCCAGCAAACACCACACCTTAACCATGCGCATACCAACCAGTCCACCAAGCCTGTGTTTAAGAAGTTTATAGACGATCCCATGGCAGTTTACAATATCATGAACCCAAAGAAGGTTACTCTATCCTTTGATGGTTCCAACTATCCGCAATGGGAGAATGCAATTGACCAGATGTTATGCCACGCCCTACGTTGAGACTGTACGTTTGTGGGAAAATCCAATGCCTTTAATGAACTTGATTGCATCCAAAAGGAGGCTATAGCTATCTTACTATTCAATACCATCGACAACACTCTACTGAGTGTTGTTGAAGGCTCAGGTACCCCAGAGGCTCAGCCACTTTTCAAACTGCTCAAACAAAAGTGCAGTAAAACGGACAGACAACACAAGTTGGCAATTGTGGACTTCTTATTCAGTGCTATTACTGACAAGATGGCGCGGATGATGTCTGGATTGCAAACTGGAACAAGATCATTGCTGATCTAGCCAGAGTGGAGGTAATGCTAGATGAATTATATGGCTTGCTCATACAACCTAGCGCTATTTCACCCTCCGGTGTCTACTCCCAAAATTTTGAGTGTACTGTTGGACAACATCTCAACAACGCTGTCTGTTCCCCTAGCTTCACAGAGGTGTCCAAGGTCATCCAATCAAGCATCAACCAACTCAAGAACAGGAGCTCCTTGCCAGTAGGGACCATACCTTCCAATGTCAAGATGAGCATGCAGGTGTTGCAGCATTGTCCTTCTTCCCACTACATTCCACCAGCTTGCCAAAATCCCCCACAGGAGAAGTCTTTCTCCAATGAGGAGCCACCCAGGTTATCCATTGACAAGGCATCCTATTACAAAGGGAAACCACAACGGGACTCTCTGCTGAGGAACTTTGGTTACTCCTGTAATTACTGTCAGAAGTCAGGACATTGGTACACCAATTGTGACAACTTCTGGGACCATTTGCAAATGGGAATGATACCACCACCCCTGGACGGCCATTCGGAGCAATGTTCTAGGTACCTGCCACCCCAAAGACCAAATATTGCTAAAATGCCAAGTGGATGTATCAGGCAGATCAACCTGGAATCTGTGAACAAGGGTGAAGTCTTACTTTATTCTGGCTCCACTACCCATGTGAGTGGTTGTTCACCATTCTTCCAAGTCACCCATAAATTGAGTAGACCAGTGGTTCTGACCATGACCGTTCACACCAACTCCAAAACTGTACGCTTTGTTGGCAGCTTGAAGATTCCTACTTGGACGGGAACATTGATGCTCAATGAAGTTTATTTTTGCAAAGGAATAAAGGGGTCAATCATCTCTACGGGCCAACTGGCAAGTAATGGGTGGAAGTTGAATCATAGGGGTACTGAACTTGAAATTGTTGATTGAGATGGACACCCCTTTGAGACTATTTTTAAGAATTTCTGCTGGACCATCCGGCCTTTGAGGAATGAAAGATGTTGCACTATAACCCAGAAACCATCCCTTGATCCTTATCAATGGCACCTGCAGCTAGGACATGTGTCTGAAAGTGTTGTAAGGCAATTCCTAGAGAGGTACTTTCCCAGGCAACCTAAGGGGACCTGGAAGTCATTCTTCTGCAAACAATGTGAACTGTCAAAATCCCTTGATTGGAACACACCTAGTTTGTGTTCCAACATTCCCCATGGTGATCCATTAGACCTATGCAACACCAATGTCATTGGCCCATTCAAGAAAGACCTGAATGGGGCAAAGCTCTGGCTGATGTTCTGTGACCACTCAACCACCTATACATTTGGGGCGTCCCTCCAATCCAGGAACCTGGTACCACAGAAGATCATGAGCTGGATCAATCACCTGAAGATCACTACTGGGAGAATGCGGGCGTATGTGCATTTCAATAATGCAGCAGAGTACATTGGTCCACTATAATCCCAATTAGATGCTGTTGGTATACGCCTTGCGCCCATACCATCATACCACCCCAAGCAGAATGGCAAGGCAGAGCGGGTGAAAAGTACTATTGGGGATGTGGCACAAACCATGCTGAATGAGAGCCACATGGCCAAGCAGTATTGGAGATATGCTTATCACACAGCAACCTACATTCACAACCAATTGCAAAATACCAGGACAGTGCCTGAGTGCCCTCTCCAGCTCCTGTTTGGTATAGATATTGGTCCCAATTTCTTTTATCCTTTTGGAGCAAGGGCAGTTGTCAACACCCCAAAGGAGAGACAGGCTTCAAAGTTGGAGGAGCACAGTTAACTGTGCCGCCTGCTGGCTTACCCAGTGGCTGGCCCTGGTTGGTTGTTCTGGTCCCCAAGAGAGCGGTGGGTGATCCACTCAACATTGGCTGTGTTCCCAGACTTTCAGAACCTTCCATTGAAGGCAGAAGAGAAGAAAGGAACGGTTGAATACATCTTGAATCAGCTATTGTTACACCTTGGCCAAGAACTTGCCAACGAGATAGCGGCTGCCAAACGCAAGTTCATCAGATCAATGCCAGTGAAATACAACCATCACCTGCCACGCTCTCTGCCAGAGGCTCTACAAGGTAAATTTGGTGAACAATGGCGCACCTTGGCAACTTATGAAGTCAATAAACTTGATGAGTTAGATGAGTGGGAACCCGTTAGACCTCACCCAGGGATGAAGGTGTTGGGCATGAGGTGGGTATTGGCTAACAAACTAGACGCGGACAGCAATCTGATTGAGCAAAGGTTGCGGCTGATGGTCAAGGGATATATGCAATGGTTAGGAGAAGACTTCCACAAAACTTATGCCCCAACACCCAGTCTAAAAGTTTTACAAACTCTCATCTTGCTATCCCTGAACCAAAATCTCCCAATGGCAACCTTTGATTTCAGTTTGGCTTATCTCTACAGTCCTATTGACAAGAAGCTATATGCCCAGCCTCTGGTTGAAGTGAGACCAGAGTTGAAGGGATTTGTGATGTGGCTCAAGAAGGCGGTTTACGGGAAAAAGCAGGCTTCCCTTTGTTGGTGGAATTTCTTTGGTGGGATTATGGGAAAACTGGGTTTCCAGGCACAGGAGATTGAACCCTCTCTGTAATTTCTCCATAATCAAACCGGCTTTATCATTTTCTGGATGCATTTTGATGGCGGATTTGTTTTTGCTTCATTGCCAATGTTACTTGCTAAACTGAAGGAAGGTATGGAGGAACAGATTAAGCTGAAGTGGCAGGAAAACACAAACAAGATTGTTGGGATATTGTTGACACGCAAGAAGGACAGTCTCATTCTTTTGCAAGAGGTTTTTTCAAAGCAGATCCTCTCCAAATACAACCAAACAGCATACTCAAAGAGAAAACCACTGCCAGAGAACCCTTTGGAACCATATGAGTGGACCCGGTCAACATTGAGCGGTTCAAACAATTTTTTGGGTCATTCATGTACCTTGCTGAAGGCACAAGACCTGATCTTGCCTTCCCTGTCAACCTGTTGTCAAGGTACACTAATAACCCCTCAAAGCAACACTGGGAGGCCATGGATTGTCTTTTTGGGTACTTGCAGGAAACCAAGAATTGTTCCCTTTTCTTTAAAGTGGGGAAGGAAGATTTGGTGCTATGGAGCAATGCAAACTGGGGGGGTGACCATGAAAGATCCTCCTCTGGTCATATCATCAAATATTATGGCAATCCAGTTGCATGGGGTACCAAGCCACAGACCATGGTGGCTCTATCCACCTGTGCAGCCAAGTATGTGGCCCTTTCTGACAGCACCAAGAAGCTGGCCTATATCAAAACTTTCCTCCAGAGCTTACAACTCATTGAACCAATTTCAATCTTTTGTGATAATCAGGCTGCAGTCCTCATAGCCAGCAACAACTCCTCCAAGAAGCGTACTAAGTATTTTTCCTGGGCCTTTTACTTTGTGAAAAATTTTGTGCAATGGCATCAAGTTGACCTCCAGTGGACCAGTACTCATGACCAACAGGCAGATTTAATGAACAAGTGGCTTGGACCCAAAAAACTCGGGAAGGAATTGATTGATCTCAACCTTGTGCAGAGCGCTGATTTTTAATTCACATGGGGGGATGTAAAGATTGAAAGTTACACAAATTACAAATCATGCACTTGGGCCCTGATTATTTGACATATTGCATACTTGGTATAAACATAACTAAAGAATGTATGCTCATAGGCTAAAACCATCAGGTATATAAAACTAGGACAAACCCCAGCCAAGCCCAACTTCTCCTCATCAGATTTTGAGGAAAAAGTCCGGCAGGAGGTTGTGCTAACATTGGGATGGATGGTATACGTGCAGGTTAGTAATGATAATCAGAGTTTGGGGAAAAAGTCCAGAAGGAGGTTGTGCTAACATTAGGATGGATGGTATACGTGTAGATCCACAATACCATACCATCATTATGGATTTGATGGCCTGCGCGTCAACCTCCAGGCACTTTGACGGCAGGATCAGTTGATGGTCAATCAACCATTGACTGTTGGTTAATTGAAAAATGGGTTGATTTGCCAGTTGGCTGGCTGGTCAGTGACTCAATCTTAGGGTTGTGACAACTTCACCTTGCCCTGGCAGTTGATTCATCAGTGGGGCGGGCTGGGAAGATCCATGTGATGTCATGGTTTCTGAGGAACTGGCCCAACCATCCGTCTGCTTGAACCTCATCCAGCTAAGTCCAACTCCACCAACTGCCTCCTCCTCCCTCCTCACCTCCCTCCCTATCCTCTCCTTCAAAATCATTCATCCGCACAACCACCCAACCCATCCATCCTACTCTGTGTGCCCATTACTCATCCAAGTAATCTAGGCTGCTCCTGAATACCTCTATCAAGAATAACCAAGCGCAAAGACCCCCAGTTCAAGTGATTTGAAGAAGTAGATTAGAGCAAATGTGATTTGAATGGATTGTTTGATCAATGTGTCTTTTTCCTCTTGCTTCCCTCCCTCCCTTCTCTCCCCTCAATTCTTCCTTCATGAACCAGTCAATCATCCCATCCTCGAATTGATCTACTCCACTCTTCCTCCTCTCTTGGCGCCCTTTGCCCCACCCAACCTGACCCATTGCTATCCCCACTGGTCCTCCTTCTCCCTTCGGATATGTGAACCGGCCTTCACCCTCTTTGTCACTACCTCCAACACCCATCTCACCCTGTCCCATATGCTGGATGAGATCTATTGCTTTGATCAATTTGTCAGTCAATGCTTGCACCTCCGATCCTTTATCCTCCTCCTCTGATTACCACCACCACAACCCTCTACCACCCTTCCTTCCTCACTTGCATGCAGGAATCCTTCTTGTCTTCAATTTCATCCTCCTCAGAATACCATTCAGTCATCCTATCATATCATCCCCCCTTTAAGATCTGTGCCTTTTTTTTTGGTTCTTACTCCTGGTTTGTTTCTTACCCAAGTTGTGTAATACGATTTATTGCATATTACAACATTAGCAATTAAAATCAGATTAAAAACAAATAAATGATATAATCCAATGAGCCAAAATTTCCCATGATGGGATTTTTAGAAAAAATGGATGAATCATTGTCAAGGATGACAATGATTTGACCCCCCAGGGACCCTCTGACCGTTGGGTCAAAGGGCTGTAAAAATGACCTTGACAGCAAATTGATAAGGCAGCTACAGTTTTAATGGTGGAATCTGCATTGGACTGTGAGCAACCCTTTGACCAGCTTTGACATTTTTTAATACCAATGTTTGTTTGACAGGTGCACTCCCACAGAGGGAGTGTGGTCAAACCGGCATTGCGCTAGCCAATGGCTCACAAGTGAAATGAACCCATGGTGTACATACAGTGGGTAGAAAAAAGTTGTGGGACTAAGTTTTCAAGTTCCCACACCCACCCACTCCATACTGACCCAGCTTCTTCACGCTTCTACCTCATTCAACAAGCTCTTCATGACCACCTCATTCCCTTCTTCATCATCCCCCTTCCATCTTCCACCATCACCTCTTCCAATCACATTGGCGTAAGACATTGGTAGAGTTCTTTTTTTTCATCAATTGTTAATTTGTCTTTTTCTGTTTCTTTCTTTAGTTTTTTACTTTGAGTTTTTTTTTTAAAAAAAAACCTTACTGGATGATACTGGGGTGGGAAAAAATGCCTTTCAAGGATGCTTTGGGCTTATGGAAGCCTTTGAACCTTAATGCAGGCCTTGGGGGACTGAGATAAGGCCTACAGACCCCCTTTGGGCTCTTGACAGGGTTGAATGTGCTGGAGAATCAAATAATTCACACCAATTGAGTTAACAAGAATAAGAAAAGGCAAAAAGTATTGATTCTTTGAAAGGAATTAAAATCCAGGCTCAAATCCAAAAAAATAGCCTTGTGCAATACAGGAAAACTCAAGATTTCAATTTATTCACAAAAAATCAAATTTTCCACATGGGATCCAATTACAATTGTCCTAAGCATAAAAGAAGATGATTGAATGCTAAATTTCAGTATTTTTAGAAAGGATTGCAAACTTTTTTTCTGATCTGAGAATTTTTTTTGATGGAAGTGCATCAATGATGATGAAACGGTCAAAAACCAACATTTTTGAATAAAATCTGATCTTTCTTATGCAATGTGAAAACCTTTTGTTCCAAAAATAGATAGAAAATTAAAATGCTTCATATAATTATTTTATCAAATGGATTATGATATGTGGAAATCACTTGAAAAGAAAATTCAAATTTTTTTTAAAAAATTATGAGGTAATTATAAATCATTAGAGTTTCTGGATAAAATTCCTGATGGGATTTTAATAATTCTGTAACAAGTATATATATTAAAAACCTAACACACACCTGTTTTATGAGAGGAATTGAAACATGTAGAAACATCCCCCCACCCAAAAAAAAAGAAACAAAAAGGAAACCAGGATAAAACTGATGATAAAAAATGATTTATTTGAATAAAATTTAATATTTCTGGTGGAATGTAAATCAATTTGTACCAACAGTAAAAAAATTGAAAAATTCCAAACCATGAGATTTGAATTACTCTCAGAATATATTTTTATGTGGCATTCCATCATATTTCTCATCATTGTTACAAAGTTATGTAAATTCCATCGTAAACATCAAATTTCATTGTAAAAGAAATTGATCTTTAGGGTGTATCAGAGTTAAGAAAACCTGCAATTTTTCAATGGCAGGTTTTAACCCAAATCCGTCATTTAAAACCTGCCATTTAAAATCAAAAAAACCCACTTATTTCAGATCAGATGTGTCAAAGTTAACATGAAATAAGTGGGTTTTTTTGAGTAAAGTATACAAAGGCCTTGACCAGCTCAAACACGCTTAATTCCACATCATCACCCCTGGTTTCATCCTCCAACCTCATTGGAACACTTCATCACTCTCATTGCTTCATTGCTATCCTTGTCACTTCATCACTCTCATTGCTTCATTGCTATCCTTGTCACTTCATAACTCTCATTGCTTCATAACTCTCATCACCTCATTGCTTCATCACTCTCATCACTTTCTTACAAATTATTGCTTTCATCACATCCATCCTCTCATTACTTCATTGCTTCATCCCTTACTCTAATTAAATGGCCCCTCAGCAATCCACCCACCACAAGTCCACTAAATAATCCAATGGACCAAAGAAAACATCCCCCAGTAACTCAAAATACAACAATCCTCCCCCATCAGCTTCAAAAGATTCAAGTAAGCTCAAGAGAGCTGATCACATCATCCTGGTAAACTGACTCAAAATTTGGTCCAACTGCAATGCTTGCTTTGGATCCAACAATGAAACATGAGTTGGCCAACCTCCTTCCTCTAAGTTTAATGGTTATCTCCTGATTTCCAATGAACTCAAGAATAAAACCAAAGGTAGGACGGATCTTCCATCCAAACAGATGCAGGAGAAATTCAAGAAATATCATAAAAAGTATTAAAAAGCCCAATCAATGTCAATCTCCACTGGCTTTGGTATCACCAACTCCAATAAAGCAAAGAGAATCAACTTGGTGGTTGATAAGTTGGACTCCATTTTTACTGTTTATATTCAAATGGATGAAATCTTTGGGAAGAGGTCCAATATCACCCCTACAGCTGCTTTTGCTTTCCAACAATCAGAATCATTTGATGCTGAGTACCTGGATGTGGATGCTCAGCCTAGCAATGATGATCCCAATGAAACCTATGAGTGGCCCCAATCTGATGTGGAGGAGGATATTCCAACAGAATAAGCTCCAATCATGTCTACATCAGCATTGATCACCAATTCTAACCCTTCCTTGGACCCCTCACTTCCTTCTTTGGATTGCTTTCTTCCAGGGGTGGAAGAACTTAACAACTTGGCCAATGAGGAGCATGTTATTCCTGTATTTCCACTACCATCAAAATATGCTCAAGTAAGGAACAAAAATCTTTTCTCTTCTTTCTGGTTAATCCTGACTGTTTCAGATTGTAAAAAAACTGGCTAATAAATTCCTGCATTGCCAAATACTCAAGCCAATTGGGCCTCCCACATCCTCTTCAAATGAGAGTAATGGCAATACCACACAAACCTCCTCTGCAAAGGGAAAGCCAAAGGCCTCCAATTCCATCAACACCAACCCCAATAGCCATCAAAAGAGGAGAAAAACTTCAAATTTTTCCGGCTTTGAGGATATCATGAAGAAGCAAGATTCAAACAAGTGCATTGGATTCTCCTTGCTTTCAAAATCAAGCTCATCCCTATTCCACTCCAAAAAACAGTAAATCACAAATTGAATCTGAAAAAATTCAATTTGAAGAGTAGAAGTGGGATCTTCAACTTGCTATGGATTTTCAAAAGAAGAAAGCTGAGAGTTTTGCTCATCAACAAAAGTTGGATGCTGAGTGGAAAATGAAACAGGCTGAGCTGGAGTTTCAAAAAGAGGAAAAGGAGAAGGATCAAGAGGAAGACTGACTTCAAAAGGAGAGGGAAAGGCTAGCCAGGAAAAAAAAAGATAGGTTATTGGTAGCCATGGCATGTATTGGTAGCAGTAGAACTGTTGATGAAAAAGGAAATTACTCAATTGCTTGGCTTGTGAAATATTTGCTTTGATAAAAATTTTGAAAATAAAAACAATAAAATTGTTTACAAGAATGTTTGAGCCTATTTTTAACCCCACCAATGAAAAAATGTTTTTTATTTTTATTTATATTTTTGGTCTAGAATATATTTGAACGGTTTTCAAGTCTTTGCAAGTGTTGAGAGTTTTCTTGTTAATTTTCAAAGACATAGCCATCCTAGTATGGGTGGCAGTATTCACTGCAGGAAAAGTGCAGTACTTGTACTGGTTTGCTACCCAAAACATTTTGACAATACCTTTTTCTTTACAATAAAATCCAAAACCCAAGTCAGGGAAGACACATTGGCCATCAGATACTTGATATTCATCCTTGTTTTAAATAATTTGTTGATTGAATTTTTTGGTTGGGACCACCAGTCAAAAGGAATAGGAGGAGAAATCAGCTTTGTCAATGTGGGGATAGTTGTAGAAGGAGTCTGAGGTGAAGGTGATGTGAGGGGAGCATTCAAAAGGAGTGAGGCCAAATCCAAATTACAATGAAGAGAAAGAGGGGATATTGTTGTCCAGCATGGTTTCTTGGTTGGAATTATGTGCCAGTCTGGATAATTCTCTGAAAATTTTACCTAAAATTTGGGATACCTTGTCAGACCTAAGTTTCAAAAATTTGAACTCCTTGGGAGAAGATTGAATAGCTGATTTCTTCAAATGGTGTCCAAAATGTTTAGAAGGGTGTATCAATTTTTGCCATCCAATTTCCCACATTTTCCCACCCCAAGATCTTGAGGGACCAACTGTGTTGAAAAACTTTTTGGATTGGTGAAGGAATTTTGTGAAAAAGTTGATTTCCTTCTTTTCTTTCTGGAAGAGTTTATTCAATGGGAAAAATTTGATTATTGAAACCAGAGAGTGGAAATTGGAACAATCAAGAACAGCAACTTTTCCAGAGATGAAGAAATTGAATTGTTCAATCTTCAGTTTGGATTTTCCAAACTCTTCAGGGGGGTGTTTTTGAGTTTTCTTTTTGGAAGCAATAGCAGGGTATCAATTCAGCGGTTGTAGTTTTTGTTGAGACCAAACCACCTTTTCTTTAAAACCATCTTCATTTACTTCCAAAGAGATTTAATAATCTCTCATTTGAGCCCTCTTTTGCCAAAGAGCCCTCTGCTTTCCACCTCTCTTGATGTTTTTCAATCCATCTCCTTCCATCTTGATCTCTCCCATGCACCTGCTTCTCTCAGGGTGAGGATCAAGAAGGAAAAGATCCAGTTGTATAACATTTTTAGTGGGGTGGGAGAAGCATTGGCTGTCCAGAAATGGGGCAGGAGTCAACAGAACAAGGGTTCAAAAGGTGTTTGCATTGGATGGTGTTAAGTCATTAATCTCCCCCCCAGTGTTTGCATGGTCCCTCTTCTACCCAGAGGAGTTTTCCCAGTGTGGTGACCAATCCGGGACACCATGGGGAAAAAAAAAAAAAATTGGATTTCAGTTGTACCCCTATGGCTACCTTCATTCCCCCCCCATTCCTCTTCCTCCCTCATCCATCTCATCCCTAGACTCATCCTCATCCTCATCATCACCCTCGCCATCTCCACCATCCCTTCCCTCAGGTTGCCCACCTCCATTGACTCCATTCGAGCCAAACTGATCGACCTCAAACTCTACGTTCAAGATCCGTATTCACTCCCCTTCTTCCATCTCACCTCGACCCTCTCCCTCATCTTCATCTGGAAACAGGCTTTCTCAATCCCCGGTACCGTCCTCCTCAAACATCCTCATCGGCGCCATCTACGGTCGGTGATCTACTCAGTCAGGCAGCCCAATCAAAACGTTCACAATGGTCATCCGGACCTATCAACGATCTGGTCGATATCCCTGCTCTGAAAATTCACCCTTGTCTCCCTCATTGGCGCACTCCCCGTCGTATCCAAGGATCGATTGAGGAAATCAATCCAAACCTTCCTTAGATCGATCGACCATCAAGATCGCCCCTCATGATCCCGCTGTAACCCCGACTCATTTTTGATCGACGAATTGATCTCTTCGATCGATTGGTTCAAGACTCTTATCCCTTGAATCCAACCTGAGCCCATCTAGTAGTCACCGATCACCATCACCACTCAATCAATTATCAACCATCACCTCATCCAACGATCCCGATCCCTATCATTACCAGCAGCAAAACTCCATCCTACGCCCATCATCCGATCCGACCAACAACCGCAAGCGACCGCTCGCGGCCGTGGGAACTTTCACCCGTTGTTGCCGCCGATTGGGCGACAAAAACCGTTTTCAACACCCGCGACCACTGTCGCGGGTGTCCATCTGGTTGCCTGCGGTCATTCTTGACGCGGGCGACATCTCTTTTTCCTCTCATGTAATTTTTTTTTTTTTTTTTTTTTTTTTTTTTTTTTTTTTTTTTTTTTTTTTTTTTTTTATGTTTTCATTTTTTTCCGCACCTATTTGTAAATCTCTCTTGTACATAGTATACAGGGCCTCATGTCTATAAAAGGAGGGGCTCTCCCCTGCCTTTTGGCCCAGCATCCCAGCATCAGAGCATCAGATCATAAAAAGGATCCCATCATCCTGTGAGACCATCATCTGTAATCAATTTATCTGTGGGCATCCTTCCCCACCTATCTGAGCCATTTATCCGGGTATATCCATGATTTCCCCCTTGATCCTTTGAGCCTCCATACTCAAACTCTGTCCCTTGTGACCTTGATCCTTATCACCAACCAATAGCCTTGCTGGTTGAAGAAGAATTCTGGTCCGTCTGAATTCTTGAGTGTGTTATACCACTCTGATCCCTTTTTCTGACCATACTGGTCTTGATCTCTCCTTGATAATCTTTCTGGAGCCAATCAAGTTTGATTGAAGAGGTTTTATTAAGCTTAAAACCTGGAGTGTTATACCTCCCTTCTTCTTTAAGGTTAAATTTTGCCACGCTATTCTTGAGTCCCTTGAGAAGTGTTGGGATATTCTTGCTCAAATTTGTTATTGATTTGCTTCTAGAGCTTCACAAACAAATTGCTTTTGTTTTGTTCAGCCTCCCACAGTTATCTGGTACCCTTCAAGCGCTTGATTGCAGAGAGTTGGGCAGGTTCATTGAGAACCTGGAGGTTGGTTGGGATTGAGTTGATCTTTCCTAATTAGCTGCTGACGACCAGAGTTATTAGCTTGTGGGCGTTGTTACTTACAACTGCCTTGTTCTATTGAACTCTGAACAAACCTTGACTTATTTGTTCAAGTCTTTACCTGCACCATCTTGCCTCAGATAGTGTTGTTTCCATCGCTACCAACAACTCTTATCCTCTTCCCTTACTTTGATTTCTCATCCATAAGGTTCTGGACCTTGATTCCGGTTACATTTAAATACTATTGTAACTCCTAGGAGGGCAGCCTAAACAGCACCTTTCCCCTTCACAGAACTGCCATGGCTTAGCACCGTATGGAGTCTTACATTTGGTCCCCCGGGCCGGGATCGAACCAGCAACCTTGGGATTTACAGTCCCAACTTGAAGAATCAACTCCGAAATCCTATCCGATTTCTCTTTCTTTTTCTGTTTGTCTTTTTTTTAGATCTGATCCGTGGAGGCAGCTTGGTCTAGAAGTAAGTCCTCCCAATTTGTGCACCGCTTGGGCAAGATACTTGTCGTTTTTTTTGGCGAAACCCTACTCTTGCCACACTCGTGAGCCGCTTTGGAAATCTGCTCTTTGGATCCCCTAGAAACTCTGTTATTTGATATGGCATCTTCCGCTACTCCAACCACCCCTGTCCAACCTAAGATGGTAAAGATCAAACCTCAGAACAAGAACTTAGGCTTCAACGGTACAAATGTCGAGCGATTCTTGGACTCCTACAAAATGGCTGCTGAAGTGGATGGAGCTAGTGAATTCGATATGGCTTATCAGTTGCAATTCTTTATTTCCTCTGATGAAGTTATGGAGGTAATCGAGTCTTTCAAGGGATTTGAATCCCATAACTGGACGCTTCTCAGGGAGGCTACGTTGGCATACTGGGGTAAAATAGATGTGGCTAGGTTTACTCTGCAGGATTTGGATGCTCTGGTTTCTCAGTGGATCTCCAATGGTGGTATCTCTTCAGCCTCTGACTATCAGATTTTTAGGAAGTCTTGGGATCCCATTCAAAACTATCTTATCCGAAACAATCACATTGACACAGTGGACAAAATTTGAGCAAAGTTCTTCCAATCTTTTTTGTTGGCTGTGCAGGAAAGGATTAAAGAAGAACTGGTCAAATCTGGATCCATGATTACCACCAGGGATAATCGATTCAAGATCCCTGTTTTTCTCACCCTTAGGAGTACTGTGGATAAATTCATGAAAGGTCAAACTGCTCTTACCTTTGAAAAGCCTAGAACTACTGAACCGGTCCATGCTCCTTCTTTTAAAGAGTCAAACGATATTATGATAAAAATGGAGGCAGATTGTAGGCCTAAAGCAGATCCTAATTCCAATCGAGAACCTTCTACTATAGATGACATCACCAAGTTACTTAGAGCTTTTGAGAACAAAATAGATCAAAGGATTTCTTTGCTAGCTACGCCTAAAGCTCCTTCTTCTGTCCCCAAATCAACTCTGGTCTGTTACTACTGTCATAGGGAAGGCCATGGAACCAGACGATGCCAAGAACTTCAGAAGGACCTAAAGGAAAAGTTGGTAGAGCAGAGGGGGAACAATTACTTCCTCCCTAATGGTGCCCTAATCCCTTTTGACTCGTCTCGTCCTATCCGACATGTGGTGGACCCTTACCAGCCATCACCTCCTGTGAAAGCATCTCTTGCTTCCTTTGAATTTCAATCATCCTGTGGTACCCTCCAACCTTGGTATCCCCCAGCTATTTCTTCCTCTAGTCTTGCTGGGACTACTTATCAATCTGATCCAGCCAGGAAACGACATGAGGAACCTAAACCTCATAAGGCTCCTTCCTTGCCAACTTCAATCCTTCGAAAACCAGTTAAACGTCGATAATCACTTGAGCCTCCTTCCTCTGATGTAGAAGACATGGAGGTGGAAAAGTAAACACTCATGGAAAGGTTCCAAGATCACCCTGATCCTTCTCCCCCACCTCAACCTTCTAATCCTATCTTAGATTCTGCGTCACCTGAACTTTCTCCCCCCACCCAGCCCAGAGTTTGATTTGAAAGGGGCATCTCCAAGGATCACCCCAATGCTGTGGAGGGATTATTAAAGAAAATTTCTGATCTCAAAATTCATGATCTATCTGTGGCTGAACTCCTATCAATCTCTCCATCTGTTGCTGAAGGAATGAAGAAATGGGTCTCTCGTCAACTTGTGGAAATTGGCCCTGAAGAACTCAAATTCTCCTCTGGCACTTTAATGGAGGACTCTGGTGGAACCAGTCCTTCTATAGAATCCAACCTATATTCCTGTCCCCTTGGCTTTCTTCCTTGTTATCTTGGTGACTCAGCTAAAACTGTTTCTCCTCTTGTGGATTCTGGATCTCAGCTTAACTTAAACTCGGATGCTATGGCCTGCAAGCTCAAACTTAGTCCTAGGGTCAGCTTCAACTCTGCAGTGTATGGGATAGGAAATCAAGCTTGTGAACTGGTTGGTATTGCTGAAGATGTACCGGTCAGGATTGGTCAAAATATTGTTGGAACCTGCCACTTTTGGATCACTCGTTTGGACAGTCCTATGATCTTGGGACAACCCTTCTTAATGGACTTTGGTGCAAACCTGATGTTTTCTGATCAAGTTGGGGAGAGAATTCTTCTCCCTGATGCTGATGGCAGGAAAATTGAAGTTCCTCTTTGCTCTTTGGATTCTGGTCGTTGGGAAAGAGATTTTCCTGGTCATTCTCCCAAATCATCTTTTAAGGGGAAGCAGAAGGATGACTCTAGTTCCTCTCATTTTTTAGGGGAATAGTTGATCCTACTAATGGTTGTGGTTCTTTTCAGCCTCAGACTGCAACTCAAGGGTCAACTCCCATCCCTCAGGCTTATTTTTCATTCCTTTCATCATTCTCTTCTGAGCTCAAGAATATTAAAAAACAAAAACATATCAAAATAGAAAAATCCAAAAATATTTCTTCTCCATCTCCTTCTCTCTCTGGATCTGTTGTGTCTTCTTTTCCTCCTACTTTTGAGTCTGATCAATCTTCTCTTAGTTCCAGTTCCAATCTCCGCAATGAGTCTAAACTAGATCCTAACTGCAATTCCGTTTTTGGTGATTTTGGTATGAAGGAATATGGGCTTCAGTGGAGGCAATTTGGGGTACAAGTAAGTCCTCCCAATTGTGCACTGCCGGGGCAATCTTTTACCGTCATTTTTGAAACCCTACCTTGCGCCACACATGTGAGCAACGTATTATCTCCTGGTTCTCCTTTTATGGAAAAGGCACCCTTCAGGGATATTGCAGAACATCGGACTTGAAAGAAGTTGGAACTTGGACTCAGCTTTCGTAATCAAGTCTCTCTGGTCAACTCTTGGAGGAAAAAAGAACTTCTCTCTTTTTGCCACTAAGTATAAACCAGTTGCTAAGAAGATCCAACCAGTCAACCAGCCTATGCCTCTCAACCTCAACCCTCCTCTTATGCGTCCTCCTCTATCTCGCAATCCTTACTGTGGTCTTCCTCAATCTCTTACTGGTCCCTTTGAGCCTAATGGACGGGTCACTGAAGAACGTCTGAAGGTGGTCAACTTTGGTCCAGATGGATGGCTTCTTCCTGATGAGTTAAATTTAATCAAAAATGTCTTATCTCCAAGAGAAAAATCTATTGCTTTCTGTGAAGAAGAGAGAGGTCTCTTGCGGGAATCCTATGGCCTCCCTTATATCATCCCTGTAGTTGAACATGATCCTTGGCAAAAGAAAAAGATCCCTATCCCTGCTGCTAAAGTTGATGAATTCATCAAGTTGGTCCGGGAACATGTTTGAACTGGCCTGTATGAACAGTCAACTTCTAGTTACTCCAGCCCCGTCTTCTGTGTCCTCAAGAGTAATGGTAAACTTAGAATAGTTCATGATCTTTAACCTCTTAATAAAGTTACTATTAAAGACTCTGGTATCCCTCCTGCTACTGAAGAATTTGTTGAATCCTTTGCGGGAAGAGCTTGCTATGGTTTAGGGGATATTATGGGTGGCTATGACGAACAATCCTTACATCCTATTTCTTGTCCTCTCACTACTTTCAATACTCCTCTTGGTCGATTTCAACTTACTCGATTGCCTCAAGGAGCCACCAACTTGGTTGCAGTCTATCAGGCTCAGATGATGTGGATCCTCCAGGATGAAATCCCTGATCACGCTGGTATCTTTATTGACAATGGAGGAATTAAAGGTCCAGTATCTGACTATGATAATGAGCTCTTACCTTGGCATTCAGGAATCCGTCGTTTTATCTGGGAATATGCTACTACCTTGGAGAGGATTCTGTTTTGAATTGAGTAATCTGGCCTTACTGTCTCTGGATCCAAACTGGCGGCTTGTGTCCCTGCTCTGGAAGTTGTTGGTCATGTGGTCTGCAAAGAAGGAAGAAGGATGGAACCAGCCAAAGTCAACAAGATCATCTCTTGGCCTACCCCAATCAATCCAACTGAAGTTAGGGGCTTTATAGGTGTTGTCACTTATGTTAGAATCTTTATCCCATCTTTATCCAAAATCTGTGCAACCTTGCGTCGTCTAACCAGAAAAGATGCTGAATGGATTTGGACCCAAGATTGTGAATGTGCTTTCCAGCTACTCAAAAGGATAGTTGGTAAAGACACAGTTTTGAAAAAGATCTCTTATGGACCTGGAGCTGGCAAGATCAAGCTGGCTGTCAATTCTAGTTATCAATCTGTTGGGGCCGTCCTTACTCAGGAAGATGAAAATGGTTGGGACCGTCCTGCTCTTTATGAATCTTTGTTGTTTTCAGATGTAGAATCTAGATACTCCCAGCCCAAACTGGAACTCTGTGGTGTGGCTCGAATGATGAAGAAACTTCAAACCGTTCTCTGGGGCCAACATTTTGAATTGCAAGTTGATGCTCAATCCATCATTGAAATGATCAACGCTCCCAGTCTTCCCAATGCTCCTATGACTTGTTGGGTGGCCTTTATCCAGCTTTTCTCTTTTGATATTGTTCACAGGCCAGGAAAATCTTTCACGATGCCTGATGGTTTATCTTGACGACCTCTTGGGGACAACAAATCTGATGTTGGAACAGATTTTGATGAAGAGGAACCTTTAATTCAACCTATTTTCTCTTTTTCTTCTCATAATTATTCTGGCTTTCAACAAGGCTTCTGTTTTAAATTAGAGCAGTACCTTTCAACTCTTCAAAAACCTCCTGATCTGTCTGCTAAGGAATTTTGATCTCTTAAATGAAAGTCTTCTAATTTTTTTGTTCAAGGTTCTAGACTTATGAAGAGAGGAAATCCTTGTGCTCTTGTTGTTGTTACTATTCCCTCTAAACAAGATTCTATCCTTGAAAGTCTCCATGAAGGCCTTGGTCATTGTGGGGAAACCAAAACTTATCAACGATTATCCAAACAATTCTGGTGGCCATCTTTGAAGAAATCCGTCTCCCAATGGTGCAAGAGTTGTGAAGTTTGTCAAAAACGTGATCTTAGGCGCCCAGCTGAAATTCGTTATCCTACTGGGTAGTCCACTGTCTTTGGAAGGATTGCTATGGATGTGGTTCATATTAAGGCAGGTGGTGCTAAGTACCTCATTGTGGCTAGAGATGATTTTTCTGGATGGGTTGAAGCAAAATTTATTAAGAACCTTAGCTCTGAATCAGTGGCAGCTTTCCTCTTCAAGACCTGGACAAGGCGTTATGGCCTGGCTTGATCTTACTCTACTGATGGTGGCTCTGAATTTGGGGGCAAGCTTGCTGAAATGATCCAATCCCTTCCTGGACAACACAGAGTTACTACTCCTTATTATCCTGAAGGCCAAGGCATGGTGGAACGAGGCCATGCCCCTTTGAAGGCTGCACTTGTTAAACTGGCTGGTGAAAGTGGCAAGAATTGTCGCAAATTCCTTCCTCTTGTTCTCTTCTCTGATCGAATCTCAACCAAAAGGACTACTGGCTACTCACCTTATGAAATAATCTTTGGTCAAAGAGCAGTCCTTCCTTTGGATCTGGAAATGGAATCTTTCTTGGGTATCTCTTGGGAAGAGGTGTCCTCAACTACTGATATGTTAGTTGCCAGATCCAAGCAACTGGAGCAAAGTGAAGACGTTCGTGATGAAGCTTATCAAAAGATGATGGCGTCCAGAGCAAAATCCATCCAGTATTGGGAGGAGAAGCACTCCAATCAAATCAGGGAGCCCTTGAACCCTGGTGACCTTGTTTTAGCTTATAATCGATCTTTGGAGACCCAGTGGGGCAAGCTTTTCTCTAATTGTTGGAATGGCCCTTATCGAGTGGTTCATCAAGTTAGAGGTGGATCTTATGTCTTGGAGGAGCTGGATGGTACTCGTTTGGCCAGAAGGTTCTCTGCTGATCAAGTCAAGAAGTTTCATTGTTGTGGGGGAAACTTATCCTAGAAGTAAGTCCTCCCAATTGTGCACCACCAGGGTCATTTGCTGCTTTTTGTTGTAAAACTCTACTGCATGCCACATATGTGAGCACCTGGGACGCCCTCCTTGTTCTATTCCTGACGCTTCTAGGGCTCATTTGGAAGAATCAAGATATTTTCCTCAACTTGTCAATTGCTCTCAAGATCAAGAAATGGCCAATCTTTGCTTCAAATTCTTTGTTCCCTGCTTTTTTTTTTAATCCCTTCAAATTTTAGATGCAGAATAGGGAAGATCTGTAGGTTGGGGAGAGATGTGGTGACCAATCCGGGACACCACGGGAAAAAAAAAAAAAAAATTGGATTTCAGTTGTACCCCTATGGCTACCTTCATTTCCCCCCCATTCCTCTTCCTCCCTCATCCATCTCATCCCTAGACTCATCCTCATCCTCATCATCACCCTTGCCATCTCCACCATCCCTTCCCTCAGGTTGCCCACCTCCATCGACTCCATTCAAGCCAAACTGATTGACCTCAAACTCTACGTTCGAGATCCGTATTCACTCCCCTTCTTCCATCTCACCTCAACCCTCTCCCTCATCTTCATCTGGAAACAGGCCTTCTTGATCCCCGGTACCGTCCTCCTCAAACATCCTCATTGGCGCCATCTACGGTTGGTGATCTACTCAGTCAGGCAGCCCAATCAAAACGTTCACGATGGTCATCCGGACCTATTGACAATCTGGTCAATATCCCTGCTCTGCAAATTCACCCTTGTCTCCCTCATTGGCGCACTCCCCGTCGTATCCAAGGATCAATTGAGGAAATCAATCCAAACCTTCCTTAGATCAATTGACCATCAAGATCGCCCCTCATGATCCCGCCATAGCCCCGACTCATTTTTGATCAACAAATTGATCTCTTCAATCGATTGGTTCAAGACTCTTATCCCTCGAATCCAACCTGAGCCCATCTAGTAGTCACCGATCACCATCACCACTTGATCAATTATCAACCATCACCTCATCCAACAATCCCGATCCCTATCATCACCAGCAGCAAAACTCCATCCTATGCCCATCATCCAATCCAACCGACCACCGCGAGCGACCGCTTGCGGCCGTCGGAACTTTCACCCCGTTGTCGCCACCAATCGGGCGACGACAACCGTTGTCGACACCCGCGACCACTGTCGCAGGTGTCCATCTGGTTGCCCGCGGTCATTCTCGACGCGGGCAACATCTCTTTTTCCTCTCATGTAATTTTTTTTTTTTTTTTTTTTTTTTTATGTTTTCATTTTTTCCGCACCTATTTGTAAATCTCTCTTGTACATAGTATACAGGGCCTCATGTCTATAAAAGGAGGGGCTCTCCCCTGCCTTTTGGCCCAGCATCCCAGAATCAGAGCATCAGATTATAAAAAGGATCCCATCATCCTGTGAGACCATCATCTGTAATCAATTTATCTGTGGGCATCCTTCCCCACCTATCTGAGCCATTTATCCGGGTATATCCATGATTGCCCCCTTGATCGTTTGAGCCTCCATACTCAAACTCTGTCCCTTGTGACCTTGATCCTTATCACCAACCAATAGCCTTGCTGGTTGAAGAAGAATTTGGGTCTGTCTGAATTCTTGAGTGTGTTATACCACTCTGATCCCTTTTTCCGACCATACTGGTCTTGATCTCTCCTTGATCATTTTTCTGGAGCCAATCACGTTTGATTGAAGAGGTTTTATTAAGCTTAACACCTGGATTGTTATACCTCCCTTCTTCTTTAAGGTTGAATTTTGCCACGCTATTCTTGAGTCCCTTGAGAAGTGTTGGGATATTCTTGCTTGAATTCGTTATTGATTTGCTTCTAGAGCTTCACAAAAAAATTGCTTTTGTTTTGTTCAGCCTCCCACACTTATCTGGTACCCTTCAAGCGCTTGATTGCGGAGAGTTGGGCAGGTTCATTGAGAACCTGGAGGTTGGTTGGGATTGAGTTGATCTTGCCTAATCAGCTGCTGACGACCAGAGTTATTAGCTTGTGGGCATTGTTACTTACAACTGCCTTGTTCTATTGAACTCTGAACAAACCTTGACTTATTTGTTCAAGTCTTTACCTGCACCATCTTGCCTCAGATAGTGTTGTTTCCATTGCTACCGACAACTCTTATCCTCTTCCCTTACTTTGATTTCTCATCCATAAGGTTCTGGACCTTGATTCCGGTTACATTTAAATATTATTGTAAATCCTAGGAGGGCAGCCTAAAAAGCACCCTTCCCCTCCACAGAACTGCCATGGCTTAGCACCTTTTGGAGTCTTACACCAGTTTCTTGGAGAACTCTTCTTTTTTTTTCTTTAAATTTATACTTCTTTTATTTATCATTTTGTGCCTGTACCTTGATTGCTCCTATCTTGGTTTTCCTTTCTTCTACTTCCTCATTCTAACTTCTTTCTTATACTATCTTCCTTCTCTCTTCATCTTCTTTCCTCTCTACATCTATCAAACTATCTTCTCCACCAACTCTCAACCGCTGACTCTCAAATGTCATTGCAAACCCACCATCTCAGCCTTCTCAATCACAAGTCTAAAAATCTCTGCCTGGTAAGACTCAGACTTCTCAAACTTCCTGGAACAAATCCTCTCTGATCTCAAGTGCATCCAGTCCGCCTCCTTGTGTCTTTCCTGGCCTGCCTTCTTTTGTTCTTTGTTTCACTTCCTAAATAGCTCTTCTCCCACTCAAGCAGTTGACCTCAACGCTCTCTATGGGCTTTAGCTGTAGGATTCTTCTCCCATGCCTTTTCTTATGAATCCTTGTTTTCTTCAGATTCTTTGTTCCTTACCTTTCTGTTACTTTTTCAGCCCATGCTGGTTCTTAGTCATTAGGAAATACAGCTTATTCTTATCACAGTTAAAAGCCAAATTCCTACCACCAAATCTAACCAAACATCTAACCAAACAAAAAATGAACAAACCAGCTGGGGCGGCCGATTACTTCCATCAGGTGGTGCTAAAATCCTCTGTTGATGCCATCCCTCCGCTGGATGAAGAGAATTACTCTATTTTGAGAGATGAGATGCTTATGCTATTTGATCTAAAAGATATCAAGGATGCTATCACTTAAAATTCCAGTCCATTATCCACCAGACTAGACAGAGAAATAAGAGCAATAATTCTATCAAAACTAGACAGAACAACCCAAACCAACGTGGTTAACTCCTCCAACATGACTTCATCTAAACTCCTATGGGCCAAAATCACCCATAAATTTGGCTCCTTGGAGACAGAAAATAGGACAAGGGTGTTTAAAAATTTTCTCCACTCAGCATTCAATGAGCATGCTATCAAGGGTTTTATCACCAAAATGCAAAAGGCAATTACAAGGATGACCAATGTAGGAATTAAACTTCCCAAGGAAATAATTGATTACCTAGTAATCTTCAAGTTCCCTCCAATTCTCAAAAACCTCAAGCAACAAAGAATGCACGTAGAACAACATGTGTAGGTGGATGTGGTTTTCAATCACCTCACCCAATACAGTAACCAGAGGAAGGCACAATCTAATACTAGAAAACATGCGGTGGATGTCTCCCTGGTGTTGACCAAGACAAAGATACAAAAAGACAAGAAGAAGGCAAAAATGAGATGCCAAGAAGGACACCATTACCCTAACTCTCCGCACTCTGAATCCTCTTGCTTCCATCTAAATCCACAAATTGCACCAGAATATTGGGTTGAAAAAAAAAAACAAGTGGAAAATAAAATCAAAGAAGACTCTGACCATCAATTATCACGCCTTGTTAACCATCTGGATCAATTCAGACAACAATCCCAATCTACTTCTAGACTCAGGAGCAAATGTCCATATATTCAACAACTTAAAGTATTTCTTGTCCATCAAACTTCAGGAGGAATCAGAGGAAATCAAAACCAGAAATTTAGAGGCCAATCTCAAGATATGCAGAACTGTAATGGTAAAACTAGAATGGAAAGACTCCATGATCACTCTTTAAGAATTCCTTTACGTACCCAACATTGTTGTGAATCTCATCAGCCCCGGTCTTCTTGCCAAGAAAGGTTTTAATCTATCTCAAGTCAACAACGAGCCTCATTATCCCAATCTTACCACAATCCAAGGCGGGTCACCACTACATTCTCACCCTAGTCAAAAACTATTCCGGCTACCTAGCAGCATTCCCCATTAATTCTAAAGACAAGACCACTGAGGTCATCATAAACATCCTAGAAATCAAACATAAGAGATTGAATTACTATCCCTCCAAAATTTTCTCAGATAAAGGAACCAAGTTTATCAACTCTAACTTCAAAGATTTTGCCAAAGTTAAACACATCAAGCTGCAAATGTTGGAACCTTATCATTCACAACACAACGGTCAAGCTGAGAGAGCCAACAGAACAATTGTTGAATCTGATTGAGCCACTTTCTCCTCAACCAGGCTGGCTAAAAACTATTGGCACATAGTGACTCAAAGCTGCTGCTTCATGCTCAATAAAATCCCTTGAGAAGGTAATCAACTATCTCCCTGGTAACTCATGTTTGGCAAGAGCATCCCCACTAATTATTTGAAACCCGTAGGTACTTCTATTATATATCTTGCTAATCAAACTCAAAGAGGACTAAAGCTCAACAAGAAGGGGCTTGAAGGCATCTTGATTGGGTTTAACCCCACCTTCCACTCCTATCTCATTCTCAAATTGCTTGGTGCGGTTGTTGAGACTAAGCACGTGCGGTTCCTCAAAACCCAACTGAACAACTTCCCCTTTCTAGAATTTCCCGGCCTGGACCTATTTTCTCAATCTGAAATCAACGGCCACAAAACAGACTTCTCAACTAATGAAAAGCAATATGCAATCAGAGAAATCAGCCCTGAATGCCACAAATCAGACTCCCATTTGGAGGATAACAACTCCTTGGATGCTCATTCCACCAATCCTCCACTTCCTCACGCTCAGGAACCTATAATTCAAAGGACCAATCTGAGGCCAAAAAGTCAACTCCAAAAACCCCAAAGATACGGCTGCCACCATTACTACAAGCCTCCTTCCTATAAGGCAGCACAAAAATGTCCCAAATGGCCTAAATGGAAGAAAGCGTCAGAAGAAGAACTTAACTCCATTGAATCTCAAGAGTTATGGGAAGAATAATACAAAGTACCTAAAAACATCCTGAACACCACCTGGGTATTCAGAGTGAAGGAAAACTGCCATGGCAAACACGCCAAATACAAAGCTCAACTATGTGTGCATGGCTTTGACCAAGTTCAGGTTGTGGACTCAACAAGACTTGGGCTTAAACTGGAAAACTAGGCTCTTTGCGTCTCACTTTGCTCTATGGGGTGAAGAAGAAGATGATCTTCACTCAATTCAATGTGAAAGGAGCCTTCCTTCACGCACCTTTGAATTAAACCTTCATAATTCAAACACCTGAAGGATCAAATAGAAAATCACCCTATCTAAAACTTAAGAAGTCTCTCTACGGTCTTTGCCAATCTCCAAAGAACTGGTACAAAACTCTTACCAGCTGGATCAAATCACAAGGTTTCTGCATATCCACCAGCAATCCTTGCCTATACCTCAATTAAAAAACGGGGGAAGCTATTTACTTCCACATCAATGATCTCATCCACATCAGAAAGTCAAACAACCTTTCTCCTAACTTCTTGAAAAGATTCCTGAATTCCTCCTGCCACCCTCCAAACACCATCCTTGGAATGCTAATGGAGATTAATGAGGACAAAATACTCCTCAGCCAGCCAAACTAAATTGATTTCAGGTTGGAAGAACTAGGCCTCAATGACTGCAAGGAAACCAACTGCCCACTAACTAAAAATTTCCATCTCAAACCGGCATTGGATGAAGACCATGCAGAATTTTCCCAGTTTAATATAAATTACCAATTGGCCATTGGACTCTTAAACCATCTCTTCCAATACACTCGTCCGGATATTGAATTTTCTATCTCCAGCCTGGCCAGGTTCAACTCAAAACCTGGATTATCACACTGGAGGGAGGTGCGCAAGGTCTGGAAATACTTGGAAACCACCAGGATCTCAAACTCACCCTCAAATATGACCCCTCTGGGGAAATCATCTTGGGGTACAGTGACGCAACTTGGGCTGATGACCTCACCATCTGCAAATCTCAAACCGGGTACATTATTCTTCATTACAGAAGCCCAGTTATCTGGAAATCCTCAAAAAAGAGGAACATAACCTACTCTTCCATGGAATCAGAACTCAATGCGCTATTAGACTGCTATCTGGAAATTAAATGGATCATCCACCTGGTCAAAGAAATCTACCTCTCTCCTGAGTGCAAACCATTGATATATATTGATAACAAGGGCTTAGAGGATAAAATAAAGAAATTTGGTTCACACTCCAAGTCTTGACACATCAATATTGAAAATAAAGGCCTGGGAGAATATTTCTCTCTTTCTAAGTTCTCCCCAACTCTTATCACAACTAACAAGATGAATGTGGACAGCCTCACCAAAGCCTCCTCAATCAATACCCTCAAGATTCTTCAACAAGAAGTCTTCACATAAGTCTTGTTGCGGCCCTTGTCTACACTTTCCCTTACCAGTCACAAGGGGTGTTAAGTCAGTACTCTCCCCCCCCCCGTGTTTTCCTGGTCCCTCTTCTACCCGGAGGAGTTTTCCCTTGTGTCTTGGAGAACTCTTCTTTTTTTTCTTTTGATTTATAATTCTTTTATTTCTCATTTTGTGCCTGTACCTTGATTGCTCCTATCTTGGTTGTTCTTTCTTCTAATTCCTCATTCTACCTTCTTTCTTGTACTATCTCTCTTCTCTCTTCATCTTCTTTCCTCTCTACATCTCTTGAACTATCTTCTCCACCAACTCTCAACTGTCATTACAAACCCACCATCTTAGCCTTCTCAATCACAAGTCTACAAATCTCTGCCTGGTAAGACTCAGACTTCTCAAACTTCCTGGAACAAATCCTATTTGATCTCAAGTGCACTCAGTCCGCCTCCTTGTTTCTTTCCTGGCCTGCCTTCTATTTTTCTTTGTTGCCCTTCCTAAATAGCTCTTCTCCCACTCAAGCCTTCAACCTAAACACTCTCTATGGGTTTTAGCTGTAGGATTCTTCTCCCATGCCTTTTCTTATGAAGCCTTGTTTTCTTCAGATTCTTTTTTTCTTACCTTTCTGTTATTTGTTAAGCCCATGCTGTTTCTTAGTCATTAGGAAATACAGCTTAGTATTTAGGAAATAAAGCTTAGTCTTATCAGATGGAATCCAAAAAAAAAAAGATCAGTAAGATATAATCAAGGTAGATGATCAACAAACAAAAAAAACCATCCTGGAGGTGGAGGGGGGCTTGGCTGGCCAGGCTGGAGGGGCTTGGTCTTCTGGGCTGGGGGTGGGGGGCCTTGGTTGGCCAGGCTGGAGGGAGAGGGGGGGGGGCTGTGGCAGCTTGGTTACTTGGTCGGCTGGGCAGGAGGGAGAGGGGGGGGGTGGTGGCAGTGTGGTTGCTTGGTCAGCCAGGCGTTTGCTTGTTGGCCGGTCAATTGGTGGTGGGGGGGGTGGCAGCTTGGTTTCTCAGTTGGCTGGGTGGTTGTTGTTTGGCTGGGAAAGTGGTGGGGTGGCTTGGTTGCTGGGGGGGGGGGCGCTTGGTTGGCTGAGCAGGAGGGAGTGGGGGGGGGGGCGGCCAGCAACCAAGAGGGTGAGGGGCGGCCAGCAAGAAAGGGGGGGGCAGGGAGCAAGCAAGCAAAGCAAGAAGGGTAGACCAAGAGGAGGGAGGGCCAAGTCAACAAGGGCTAAGTAAGCAAGAGAGGGAGGGAAAAGGAGGATGAGGAGGAGGGGGGGAGCTTACCTGGGGTACCAACCAAGGGAGAAGGGGATTCAATGTGTGAGATGGAGGTGGAGAGTGAGGAGGAGGAAGGAATGGCTGGTGGGTGAGGTGGAGAAGTCAGCAAGAGTGGGTGAGATGGAGGGAAAAGGAGGATGAGGAGGAAGGGGGGGGGGAGCTTACCAGGGGTACCAACCCAAGGAGGAGGGGAGGTGATTGGTGAGTCAGAGGTGGGGGGTGAGGAATAGGAGGAGGGAAGATGATTTGTGAGTTAGAGGTGGAGGGTGAGGAGGAGGAGGAGGAGGAGGAGAGGTGATTGGTGAGGTGGAGGTGGAGGGTGAGGAGGAGGAGGGGAGGTGATTGGTGAGGTGGAGATGGAGGTTGAGGAGGAGGAGGGGAGGTGATTGGTGAGGTGGAGGTGGAGGTTGAGGAGGAGGAGGGGAGGTGATTGGTGAGGTGGAGGTGGAGGAGGAGGAGGAGGAGGGGAGGTGGGTGGATGGTTTGGAATTTTTGGTTTGGTTTTTTCTAAGTCCACAAAAAAAAAAAAAAAGTCAGCCTAGGATTCTTGGTTGAACAACCAAAACCAAAAAAAAATGATGTGATTTTTTACCTATTTTTAAACCAAAGCCTACTCATCACATTGAGCAAGTGTGAGGGGTAGAATCCGCTCTCTCATTGCAGAAGATGAGGGACCGGATGAGACTTGGATGACTTGAGGAGGATTGGGAATATCTTCTTCAAATATTTTTTCCCATTCACCTTTGATTTTGGAAAGAAGGTTGTGAAGAATTACACAAGGGATAATCCATTTGATGAGTTACTTCATGTCTTTGGAATATTGGAGCTGGTTTTGCATCTCCTGTAAGCTGTCCCATCTTCATTTCAGGATTCCTATGGCATGCTCAATCCAAACTCATGATTGGGCAAGATAATAGTTGAAATAAGTTTTGGCTTGATTGTTGGATGAAACATTGTGGTATTCTGGAACAACATATTTCCCACTAGCATAAGCTGAATTGGCCAAAGGTTAATGAAGCAAGGAGATGTGAAGTGATGGAGATGAGATGTGTGTGATTCAATGGAGATGGGAGGGGTGTGGATTTTCTGAGGTGGAGATGTGGATGGGTTTTTTGCATGCAAGGATGTGTGTGATGCAGTGGGATGTGTGTGATGTGATGGGATGTGTGTGATTTGATTGAGATGTGAATAAATGAAGATGATATGTGTGTGATACAATGGATATGGGATCAATATGGATTTGCTGAGGTGGAGGTGTGGATGGGTGTTTTGGATGCAATGGATGGTGGATGGATGATAATGGTGGGTTTGATGTTTGAAACCCGCCATTTTGAAATACACCAGTTGGGGGGTATGTGTATTTCAGAAACCCGCCATTAAAAATGGCAATTTGGTCAAAAAAATGGTGGGTTTCTAATGGCGGTTTTGCCAACTTTGATACGCCCTATTGACATTTTTTAAGCATTATTTTTTACCAATGAGAGTTTTGAGAAATTAATTTTGGATTGGGTGTTTTTTTTCATGCCCCTAATACTTAAAATCATGTGATTTTTATGTTACACAGATGGGATACACTCATGCAAAAACACTTCAAAGAATGTTGTTTTTGAATACTTGACACTAAATTTGTGGAGAGAGGGTTCTAAAACCCTCAAAAAATATTTATGAGAAGGTTTGAAAGGTAATAAGCCCTTTTAATATCCCTTCAAATACCAAAAAATGAAGAAATAATGGCCTCTATGGATTTTTGAACCTTATTTTTAGGGTTTTATTTTTCACAAACCCATAATCCTTGAAATAATGCTGTTTTTCAATTGCAAAGATTAAATAAAATCAAACTAAAACTCTTGAATGCATTTCATTCTTAGATATTTTAATTTATGCATTTTTTATGCAGAATTTGTGTCAAGAGGTTTCTATAATCCCCAAAAAATATTTATGAGAAAGATCAAAAGTTATTAAGCCCCCTTAAAAAATAAAAAAATGTAGAAACAATGGGCACTTGATCTGAGCTTTTTACTCTTACTTTTGAGTTTTTTGTTGCAAAGTTTTTTTTTTTTTTTTTTTTTTGGAAAATGGATTTTTTTCCCAGTATATAAAAGATGTCAGAAAATAGTTCTGGTGAATTTGAAACAGTTAGTTTTGATTCTTAAAAAATTACCACAATTCAACTAATCCATGAAAAAAAGACATTTGTTGAACTAATTTTTTCAAAGTTTTTTTTTGGCATTGTTTTTCTTTTTATATGGTATGCCTGTATATAAACTTCAGAGAAATCATAAAATATAATAGGGTGTTCTTTTGTGAAAGTTTAACCCCCTAAACGTCCAGCTCAAATCAAAAAATTTTCATCACAAAGGACTGTTTGGGGGACCAATTTTTGAAACTTCAGAAATTATTTTTTAACATTTTTGAAAATTTGCATTTTTTATTTTAAATTTGTGGGGTTATTTAAGGCTTGTGTAGGTGCTTAAAATCAATTATAAAATAATTCTTGGGTGTTCCTTTGAATCATGGGAGCTTATAGTCTGAAACCTTTGAAGTAGCAAAACATCAAGCAAGGGTAGGCTAAACACATACAAAATACATTAATATATATTTATAAAATATAAAAAACAAATCATCAACTTCTATTATGTTTTTTACCCTCCATGAATTCCAGGATTTAAATATATATCTATTGCAAAATACAAATTTTGATGAATCAAAGGAATCCACATTTTTAATTTCTTTCTTGCAAATCCCTTCCAAATTGGATGTCATTTTTGGAGCTAGAAAAGGATGAGATTTAAACTTGAATGCAAATTTATTCTGAAAATCTTCTAAAAGAATAAGAGATATGGGTGAAGATTTGGAATTTCCACTTGGTGGAGAATTAAGTTGAAAATAAGTAGAGCAGATCAAATAATATAAAAGAGCCACTTGTATTTTGAAAGCTTCAGGAAGGAGGAAAAAATGGTAAGAAAAATTTATCCAGAAATTCATTGGACATGGTCCTGAATGGTGTTTGATTTTCCTTCTAGCTCCTTTGAAAATTCAAAACAGAAATCATCCATAAATTTTGAGTTTTGGAATTGTTTTCTTTGCTCATTTATTGCTGTATTAGAGTCCAATCTTCAGATTTCTTTCACAAGCTGATGGCTCCTTCTCTGAACCCAAATTTTCTTCCTGCTAGAAATTTTGAGAATGAGATATATGGGGAATTTATGTTTCTGGTTAAAAAAAATTATTTTTATTTTAAACTGAATTAAAAAAGTCAGATTGATTTGAGAATAAAAAAAATTTATACATTTTATAAATGACTTGATCCATAGGTGCTTCATAAAAAATTCCAGAGGATGAATAAGATTATTTAGAAAAATCAAAATCATCAAAAATATAATTAAATCATTGAATGAAATAAGATTCCATCAAAGGAAGAAATTAATACCCACAGATTAACTTTCACCAGTTGCAGTGGGTACAGTGGGTGGAAAAAAAGCATTGGACTGATTTTTAAAGCACCCACACCCACCCAGCATCCTTGCTTGACTTTTCTTGTCAAAGGTCTTTGAAAATACACCTGTTGACCACATCAATCAATGCGTCACCATCCCCTCAGCCACCGTCCTTGATCCCATCCCTTGACTGCTAGCGCAATGACTCCGGTAAGTTCTTTCAGTTTTGTCCTTCATTTTTCATCAGTTTTCATCAGTTCTTTTCTTTTTTTCTTTGATTATAATCTATCAGATGATGAAGAAAATTAGAAAAAAAAACCTATCCAAAAAGAGCCAGACTTGTATAGTTGAAATGTACAAAGCAGGGTCATCTGGGAATCAAATTGCCTTCAATTTGAAGATTGCAAGGACAACCATTTATAACATCATACAAAGATTCAACCATTGTGGAACCATCAAGCCATCAAAAAGTCCAAGAAGGCCTTGGAAAATGACCAAATGAAATCTTTGTGAGCTGGGGCGTACAATAAAACACTCAAAAAAGTTGAAAGCACCTGGAATACAAAACACAATCTTGAAGGAATTCTCAACCTGGACCATTCAACAACAAGCTCATGAAGTCAGTTTTTCTTCAAGGGTGGCGGTCAGAAAGCCTTTTACAAATGAAGATAAAACAAAACAACCTTTTCACGCGAACATCATCATTTGACCGTTGAGGAATGGAAGAAAATGCTTTGGAACAATGAGTCAAGCATTGAAATTGGCAAGAGCTCAAAAAATATCCTGGTCTGGAGAACCCCCCAAGAAAAATTCAATTCAGACTGTCTTGCTCCCACATTCAAGAGTGGGAGACCATCAATCATGATCTGGGGTTCTTTCATCAATGAAAGCACCTCTCCTCTTGTTTTTATGCCTCCAAAACAAAAAACAGCTAAAGATTTCATCAAGATTGTTTAAAAAGGCGCTCTTGACCCCTGGATCAGCAACCTCAATCAATCCAAAACCATTTTGATGGATGATGGGGCCCCTGTTCACAAGGCCAAGAAAAGTGAGGACTGGCAACACATAAATGGTATCACAAATTCACCTGGCCAGCTCAGTCCCCAGACCTCAACCCAATCAAGAATTTATGGAAAATTTGAAAAAATAATATTCAAAAGTTATATCAACCAAAATCAATCCCAGAGATGGAAAGGGCCCTCAAAAGTGACTGGGATGAATTTACCTTTCAAATCCTCAAAAAGCTCATGGACTCCATTCCTAATTGAATGCAAGCTGTCATCAAGGCCAATGGAGGTTCTACCCAATGATAGATTTAATTATCTTTGTTTTTATTTTATTTTTTTCTTATTACTCATCATCTTATCCCTATCTTACCCAACTCCCATCAATTTTTGATGGTAAAATCCTTTTCTATATTTTATTTAAATTTAGGCTTGATTAACAAGAAAATTATGCTATAACTTTATCTCTTAATTTTAGGTTTTTTCTATTTTTTTTTAAAAAAATTAAACTTACTGTAAATTGAAATTAACATGCTCAGCTAGTAAAATGAACAAATTTACAACAATATTTTGTGTTTTTTTTTGTGAGAAAAAAAATCAAAAAAGGCAGCAAAAGTGGGCAACAATTGGGGGGTCAGTACCACGCTTTTTTTCCACCCACTGTACATTGGGCACAAGACTCTGTTACCCAGGTTGCCTATAGGGTGCATTTCAACCATCACATTTTTTGGTTTTTTTAATAATTTTGAGTGTTCAAGGACCGCTTTCATGTGAAAAAATAATCCTCTTCACCACATCTCCAGAACTCTTAGAATAACCACCAAAAGAATAATAGTGAGAGGATAAACATTCTGTAAGATAAAGAAAAAAACTGCTAGTCTTTAAAAAATCCAAATCAGGAAGTCTTTAATCTTCAAAAATTCCTTCATATCCAATATTTTTCTTCTCTAAGAGCTTATTACCAAACACTTTCATCTTCAGTTGCATAATCACTCATTTTATGGTTTGTAAAAATTCAAATAAAACATCAGCTTCAACATTCAGTTTTCCAAATTGAATGGAGTTTAAAGTCAAATAAATATACCTCTTCCTCTCATTCCTCCTTCAGTTTCTACTTTAGCTTGTACTTTCCCCGCTTCCTTTCCCTCAAAGCCTGGATATAGATAAAAAATTTATTCCAATATAAAGGAAGGAATCATTAAATTCAAGATTTTCTCACTAATAATCTGATTTTCCCAAATGTTCTTCCTGATCCTTCCTCTCTTCATTGGTGGCTGCACATATTTGAAACACAAATGATAAATTTTAGTTGAATACTGAGAAATGTTCTTTGATTTCTTGAGAGCTCCTTTGGGTATTCCTCAAATTTTCCTCTCTTTCTTTGAATTGGGTTATTCAATCTGAAAAATTGGGGAATTCCCATCCAAAAGCTTCTTGATTTGACCCAAGTTAAAATTTTTTTCCAAGCTTCCAATATCTGGAATTTTTGAAATAGTTCATGGATATATAAACCTTCATTCATGGTCTTAGAAGGTTCTTTATTAAAATTTGATTCTTGAGGTCCATCTTTAATATCTATCAAATGATTTTTTTTTAAATTTCTTGTTGAAAAAGGAATATATTGGTATATCAGAAAATAGTAGAGTCCCAGGCTATAATCAAACCAAAAAAATTGCTAAAAATATGCCAAAGTATTTATTTTAACAAAAACATTTCTAAAATCACACCAACAGGCATCATTGGAATCATTATAGCAATTGTTTTGCTATAATCATGCCAATTGGTATGAATTCCTACTCCAGGAAGGCTTCAAAGGTTTAGAGAAGTGCATACGTTGGGAGAAAACACCATTTGATACCAATTTGAGCCCCCAAATTCCTGTAAACATGAGTTAAGGCCCTGGGGCTAGATTGAGGCCTCCAGAACCCCTGTGGGGTCTGTCTGGGGTAGATTACTTTGGAGAGTTCAATTATGGACACCGATTTAGTTAATTTAATTTTTAAAAATGCTTTAAATAACAGTTTTTTTCAAGGAATTAAAATCTGAACTCAGATTTGAAAAAACCAACCTCTTCCAATGTAAGAAAAATGAGAAAAATGATGATAATAACTTTAATTGAAAGAAAATGGAATGTTTCCAGTGGAACATGGATACCATTTTAAACACATAAAAAAGTGATAAATTGACAAATTTCATGCTGGGAATTCAAATAAATTGAAATATTCAAGCAAGAGTACTATCCATTACATAACTAATTTTAAAAAATATAAAAAATATTTCTTTGAAGGAAATTCAAGATTTGTGATAAAATTTACATAACTTGGTACCAAGCACAAAAAAATAGAAAAATAACACACATATATATTTCAAAATTAGTATTTAAATATTTTAAAATATATCAACAACAGTTTCAAAATTAGAAAAATAGAAACATCAAATGTAATTTTTTTTTTTTGAATAGGAATTGAAATTTCTGGGGAAATTTAAACACCTTACCACAAAAATAAAAGGAAATAGAAAAACTCTATATGTACCTATAATATGAGAGGGATTCAAATACGCTGAAATTTTTGAATAAATAATTCATTGAGTAACAAAAAAGGGTGTATCAAAGTTAGAAAAACTGCCTTTAGGGCATATAAACCTCCATTAGAAACCTGCCATTTTTTTGACTAAACCTGCCATTTTTAATGGCGGGTTTCTGAAATACAAATACCCCCTAACTGGTGTATTTCAAAATGGAGGGTTTCATCAAAATGGAAGATTTCAAACATCAAACCCACCATTATGCACCATCATCCATCCACCATCTATCCCATGCAAAACACCCATCCACACCTCCTCTTCAGCAAATCCATACCAATCCAATCTCCATTGCATCACACACATCTCATCTCCATTGCTTCACATCTCTATTGCTTCAAATCTCCATTGCTTCACACAAATCTTATCATCATCTCATCACCCCACATCATATTACCATCCTTCTCATCATATCCAATGAAACTTCCCGGCAGCAAGTTGAAAACACAAAAAGCTGACTGGAATTTTAACCACTGGTCCACTCCTTCCTCCTGATCACCAAAAATCCTCACCCACCTCCTACCCTCCTCCTTTGGTCCGCACCCCTGGTAAGCCCTCCCTCCTCATACTCCTCCTCTTCCTGTCCCTCATTGGTTGCTGATCCTTTGATCATTCAAACTCTAGGTCCCCCACACCTCCTTGCTCAATCTGCCAGGTAAGCTCCCCCCCTCCTCCTCTGCCCCCGCCAGTGGCCTCCTCCTCCTCCTCCCCCTCTGCCACTGCCAGAAAAAAATTGATTGATTGCCGGCTGCCTCCTCCTCCGCCGCAACTTGCAATTGATCAACCAATTGTGGGCAGCAGCCTCTGTCAAAAATACAGTCATCACGCCACCCTTACCACCCTGACCATCTTTCATTCAGCCAGAGGGTGCAAGCGCCCAAGAAGTAACCAGTTGACTTGGCACTGCCCTGGTTACCTGTAAGAACCAGCTCACTCTCTCCTTATTTCCTAATATTCATCCCCTTTTCCAGCAACCGGTCAAAGAACTCAAAACTGAACCCTCACACTACCTACAGGAAACCTGTCTTGAACTAAACTTCATGCCGGTGCAGCTCTTGCAACAATACCTGGTAGAAATAATGCTCAACCTTATTCTGCCCCCAACAGAAATCAATCAATTGATTGCCGGTGGCCTCCTCCTCCTCCTCCCCCTCTTCTGCCTCAGGAAATTAATAAATTGATCACCCGAGGCCTCCTCCTCCTCCTCCTTTGCTGCCCCTGGCAATCAATCAATTGATTGCCAGCGGCCCCCTCATCCTCCTCCTCTGCTTCTGCCGGTGTGGTGCCCCATCCTGGAAACCCTGGCCGCCTTAAGACCTCAATCCATAAAGTGTTGCACAAACGTACCATCTGGCTGAACAACTTATCCCCAGGCTCATCCAAACCATCCTTTACCTGCGCGCGCGCGCGCCGCGCCGCGCGCACTGCGCTTCCATTAATCTGCGTCGCGCGCCGCGCTCCTTTCATCCGCGTTGCTTGTCATCTCCGCCGTTGTCATAGCACGTCCTCATCTTTGTTTTGTGGATCTCAAGGCCGTCAGGATTTACTCAACTTTCTCAAACCAATCTCCTATCCGCCCATCCGCACTCTCATGGACTTCATCCGTCACCTTTCCTGGGACTCTCCCACCCGCTTTGGCCTTCGGAAGAGTGCTAACAACCGCCCGCAGACATCCACGGCGGTTTGGTTCATTTCTCTTTCCCACCCGCTTCTGCCTTTGGACGAGGGGTGGGTGACTCTGGTATTGTTACGCGCGCCCATCCACAGACGGAAGCAAGTGACCACATGGTTGCCTTCCCTTTTCTGCTCTATTTGTAGAATCCGTTGTATATAGTCTAACAGGGCCTCCTGCCCATATAAGGAGGGGCTCTCCCCTGCCTTTTTTTGATCATCATTGGAAATCATCAGAACATGGAACAATCCAGAATGAAATCAGCACACCTTTGATCCTTGAGCCTCCATACTCAACCCTTGATCCCTGATCCTTGTCACCAACCAATAGCCTTGCTGGTTGAAGAAAAATTCTGTCTGTTGGAATTTTTGAGTGTGTCATACCACTCCTTGATCCCTTTCTCTGACCATACTGGTCCTGATCCCTGATCACCTTTCTGGATCCAATCACAATTGATTGAAGAGGTATTATTAAGCTTAAGACCTGGAGTGTTATACCTCCCCTTAGCTTCTTTGGAGTTGCATTTTTCCAGCCTACTCTTGAGTCCCTTGAGAAGTGTTGAGGTTATCCTTGCTTCAAATCAGTTACTGTTTGATTTAGAGCTTCTTAAACATTGTGCTTTGTCCTGTACAGCCACCCACAGTTATCTGGTACCCTTCAAGCGCTTGATTGCGGAGACTTGGGCAGGTTCATTGAGAACCTGGAGGTTGCTTGGGTTTGAGTTGATCATCCCCAATCTTCTGCTGACAACCAGAGTTATTAGCGTGTGGGCGTTGTTTACATACAACAGCTTTTGTTATTTGAACCCTAGGAAGACTTTAACTTCTTTTGTTCAAGTTTTCCCTGCATAATCTTGTCTCAGATAGTGCTTTTCCATTGCTACCAAACTATTATCATCTTTATCCTCTACTCCTTGATTCCTCATTTACCAGGTTCTGGACCTTGATCTTGGTTACATTTAAATATTTTTGTAACACTCAGGAGGGCAGCCTAAACAGCAACTTTCCCCTCCGCAGAACTGCCACGGCCTAGCACCGTCTGGAGTCTTACATTTGGTCCCCCGGGCCGGGATCGAACCAGAAACCTTGGGATTTACAGTCCCAACTTGAAGAATCAACTCCGAAATCCGATCCGATTTTTTTTCCTTTCTTTTTGTTCCTTTTTTTTCTGATCCGTGGAGGCAGCTTGGTCTAGAAGTAAGTGCTCCCAATTGTGCACTGCCTGGGCAAGATCCTTGTTGTTTTTGTGAAACTCTACTCTTGCCACACTTGTGAGCCACCTTGGAACTCTGCTTGTTTGGATCTCTTAGGAACCCTTCAACATGGAATCTTCTGGATCCTCTTTATCTGTTCGTGCCAAGATGGTCAAAATTAAACCTCAGAACAAAAATTTAGGCTTCAATGGGACCAATGTCAAACGATTTCTGGACTCCTATGAGATGGCTGGGGAAGTGGATGGTGCCAGTGAATATGATATGGCTTATCAGTTATGGTTTTTTATCTCTTCTGACAAAGTTATGGAGGTTATCAAATAGTTTTAGGGATTCAAAACTCACAACTGGCGGCTCCTGAAGGAGGCTATGTTAGCCTATTGGGGAAAAATAGATGTAGCCAGATTTACTTTGCAAGACTTGAATGCCCTGGTTTCTCAATGGATCTCCAATGGTGGTATCTCCTCAGCCTCTGACTATCAGACTTTCAGAAAATCTTGGGACCCTATCCAGTCCTATCTTATCTGGAACGATCACATTGATACGTTGGACAAAATTTGAGTGCAATTTTTTCAGTCTTTCTCTCCAGGAGTGCAGGAAAGAATTAAGGATGAATTGGTGAAATCTGGATCCATGATCACGACAAGATACAATTGATTCAAGCTCCCTGCTTTCATGGTTCTTACGAATACTGTGGATAAAGTTATGAAAGGCCAAACAACTCTCACCTTTGAAAAACCTAAAATCACTGAACCAGTCCTTGCCCCCTCTTTTCAAGCATCTAACAAAATCATGAATAAGATGGAAGCCAATCGCAGACCTAAACCCAATCCTCAGACTCACCGGGAGACACCTACTATAGATGAGATCACTAAGTTACTTCATGCATTTGAGAATAAAATAGATCAGAAAATATCCTCTTTAGCTACTCCTAAACCTGCTAATTCTGTTCCTAAGTCTAATATAGTTTGTTATTATTGCCATAGGGAAGGCCATGGTACCGGTAGATGTCCTGAACTCCAGAAGTACAAAGAGGAGAAGTTAGTAGAGCAGAAGGGAAATAATTTTTTCCTTCCTAATGGTGCTTTGATACCTTTTGATTCGTCTCGACCGATCCGTCATGTGGTGGCCTCATACCAACCACCAACCCCTAAGAAGGCATCCTTGGTCTCTGTGGATTTTTGATCATCATGTGGAACTCTGAAACCTTGGTATCCTCCAGCTATCACTTCTTCCAGCTTCCCTGGCACCTATCAATCCAATCCAGCTAGGAAACGCCATGAGGAACCAAAACCTCATAAGTCTCCTCCTGTTCCATCCTCCATTCTGCAAAAACCCGTTAAACGCCAATCTTCACCTGAGCCTCCTTCCTCTGATGTGGAAGGCATGGAAGTAGAAAGGGAACCACTTATGGAAAGGTTCCAGGAAAACACTGATCCTCTCCCTATTCAACCTGCCCAACTCTCAGATTCTCTTCCATCACCTATTACACCTGATCTTCCTCCCTCCACCCAGCCCAAAGTTTGATTTGAGAGGGGCATCTCCAAGGACTACCCTAATGCTGTGGAAGGAGTATTAAAGAAAATTTCTGATCTTAAAATACCCAATCTATCTGTGGCTGAACTCCTGTCAATCTCTCCATCTGTGGCAGAAGGGATGAAGAAATGGGTTTCTTGTCAACGTGTGGAGAATGGTCCGGACGAATTAAAGGTCTCCTCTGGTACTCTGATAGAGGATTCTGGTGGAACAGATCCCTCTTCAGATACCAACCTGTATTCCGGTCCTCTTGGTTTTCTTCCATGTTGTCTTGGTGATTCAAGTAAAACGGTTTCTCTCCTTGTGGATTCGGGTTCTCAGCTCAACTTGATTTTGGAATCCATGGCCTGCAAGCTTAAACTTAGCCCAAGGGTCAGTTTCAACTCTGCGGTCTATGGAATTGGGAATCAGTCCTGTGAACTGGTTGGTATTGCTGAGGATATTCCTGTTTGAATTGGTTGAAATATTGTTGGCACCTGTCACTTCTGGATCACTCGTCTGGATGGTCCCATGATCTTGGGAAGGCCTTTCTTAATGGACTTTGGTGCTACCCTGATGTTTTCTGATCAAGTTGGGGAGAGAATTCTCCTCCCTGATGCTGATGGCAGAAAGATTGAAGTCCCCCTTTGTTCTTTGGATTCTGGTCGTTGGGAAAGAGACTTCCCTGGTCACCCTCCCAAATCTGTCCTGAAAGGAAAGCAGAAAGAGAACTCTCATTCCTTTCATCCTCATTTTTTTGCAGAATAGTTGTCCCTACTGATAGTTGTAGTTCTCCTCAGCCTCAGACTTCAACTCATGGACCAACTCCCACCTCAGAGGCTCATCTTTCTTTTTCCTCATCACTTTCTTCTCATCCAAATAAGATTAAAACCCAAACATATGAAAAATCCGAAAAATCCAAAAATATTTCTTCTCTGTCTGGATCTGTTCTATCTTCCTTTCCTTTTTCTTTTCAGCCTGATCACTCATCTTCTATTCCTGTTTTGAATCTCCGCAATGAGTCTAAACTAGATCTTGATCTCAATTCTTTTCTTGGTGGCTTTGGTATGAAGGAGTTTAATCTTAGGTGGAGGCAATTTGGGGTAGAAGTAAGTCCTCCCAATTGTGCACCACCAAGGGCTTCTACTACTGTTATTTTTGAAACTCTACCCTGTGCCACACATGTGAGCAATGTGTTATCTTTTGGATCCTCTTTTATGGAGAAGGCACCTTTCAAGGACGCAGCAGAACATTGGACTTGGAAGATGTTGGAACACGGCCTCAGTTTTCGTAGTCAGGTTTCACTGGTCAATGCTTGGAGGAAGCAGGAATTCCTCTCCTTTGCCACCAAGTACAAACCAGTTGCAAAGACGGTCCATCCAGTCAATCAACCAATGCCTCTCAACCTCAACCCTCCTCTTATGCGTCCTCCGCTATCCTGCGATCCTTACTGTGGTCTTTCCAAATCCCTCACTGGTCCATTTATTCCCTCTGGTCGGGTCACTGAAGAACGTCTGAAAGTGGTCAATTTTGGTCCAGATGGATGGCTTCTTCCTGATGAGTTAAATTTGATCGAAAATATCTTGTCTCTAAGGGAAAAATCAATTGCATTCTGTGACGAAGAGAGAGGTCTCTTGAAAGAATCCTATGGTCTCCCTTACATCATCCCGGTAGTTGAACATGACCCTTGGCAAAAGAAAAAGATCCCAATCCCTGCTGCTAAAGTTGAAAAATTCATCAAGTTGGTCCACAAACAAGTCCAAACCGGTTTATACAAACAATCGACTTCTAGCTATTCCAGTCCTGTTTTCTGTGTTCTAAAGAGTAATGGTAAACTTAGAGTAGTTCATGATCTCCAACCTCTTAATAAAGTTACTATTAAAGACTCTGGCATGCCGCCTGCCACTGAAGAATTTGTTGAGTCCTTCTCTGGGAGAGCTTGCTATGGTCTAGGTGACATTATGGGTGGCTATGACAAACAATCCTTGCATCCTATTTCTTGTCCCCTCACTACTTTCAATACTCCCCTTGGTCGATTTCAGTTGACTCAATTGCCTCAAGGTGCCACCAACTTGGTTGCAGTCTATCAGGCTCAGATGATGTGGATCCTCCAGGACAAAATCCCAGATCATGCGTGTATCTTTATTGATGATGGTGGAATTAAAGGTCCAGTTTCTGACTATGATAATGAGCTCTTACCTTGGCACTCAGGAATCCAACGATTTGTCTGGGAGTATGCTACTGTTTTGGAGAGAATTTTGTTTCAAATTGAGGAATCTGGCCTTACTGTCTCTGGATCAAAACTGGCGGCCTGTGTCCCTGCCTTGGAAATCGTTGGTCATATAGTCTGCAAGGACAGAAGAAGGATGGCACCCTCTAAAGTCAACAAAATCATCTCCTGGCCTACCCCAATAAATCTAACAGAAGTTAGAGGTTTCCTAGGTGTTGTTACTTATGTCAGGATCTTCATTCCCTCATTATCCAAAATCTGTATTCCCTTGCGTTGCTTAACCAGGAATGATGCTGAATGGATTTGGACCCAAGACTGCAAACAATCATTTCAGTTGCTCAAAAAAATTGTTGGGAAAGACATTGTTTTGAAAAAGATCACTTATGGACACGGAGCTGGCAAGATCAAGTTGGCAGTGGACTCGAGTTATCAATCTGTTGGGGATGTTCTTACCCAGGAAGATGAAAATGGTTTGGATTGTCCTGCTCTGTATGAATCTCTTCTTTTCTCAGATGTGGAATCCAGGTACTCCCAGCCAAAACTGGAACTTGGCGGTGTGGCCCAAATGTTATAGAAGCTTCAGACTGTCCTTTGGGGTCAACACTTTGAGTTACAAGTCAATGCGCAATCTATTATTGAAATGATCCACGCCCCCAGCCTCCCAAATGCTCCCATGACTTGTTGGGTGGCTTTCATCCAGTTGTTCTCTTTTGATATTGTTCACAGGCCTGGAAAATCTTTCACCATGCCTGATGGTTTATCTCAAAAACCTATTGGAGACAATGAATCAGAGGTTGGAATGGATTTTGATGAGGAAGAACCCTTGGTCCGCCCTGTCTTTGCCTTCTCCTCCAAAAATTACTCTGGTTTCCAGCAAGGTTTCTGGCTTAAGTTGGAGAAGTAACTTTCAAATCTCCAAAGACCCCCCGATCTCTCTGCCAAAGAATTTCGGTCCCTTAAAAGGAAGTCCTCCAACTTCTTTGTCCAAGGTTCTAGGCTTATGAAAAGGTAAACTCCTTGTGCACTTGTTGTGGTCACTATCCCTTCCAAGCAAGATTTGATCCTGGAAAATCTCCATGAAGGCCTTGGTCATCGTGGGGAAAGCAAAACTTATCAACGAATATCTGAACAATTCTGGTGGCCATCCCTGAAGAAATCCGTTGCTCAATGGTGTAGGAGTTGTGAATTGTGCCAGAAACGTGATCTTAGGCGCCCGGCCAAAATTTGTTACCCCACTGGAGAATCCACTGTCTTTGGGAGGATTGCTATGGATGTGGTTCACATTAAGGCTGGGGGAGCTAAGTACCTCATTGTGGCTAGAGATGATTTTTCTGGGTGGGTTGAAGCAAAGTTTCTTAAGAACCTCAGCTCTGAATCAGTAGCAGCTTTCCTTCATGAGACTTGGACAATGCATTATGGCTTGGCCCGATCTTATTCTACGGATGGTGGCTCAGAATTTGGTGGAACACTTGCTGAAATGATCCAATTGCTCCCTGGACAAAATAGAGTTACTACTCCCTATTATCCTGAAGGACAAGGCATGGTGGAAAGAGGCCATGCTCCTTTGAAGGCTGCTCTTGTCAAATTGGCTGGTGAAAGTGGCAAGAATTGTCGAAAGTTTCTCCCCTTGGTCCTCTTCTCTGATTGAATTTCCACCAAGCAAACCACTGGTTATTCTCCTTATGAAATCATCTTTGGTAAGAGGGCTGTTCTTCCTCTTGATCTTGAGATGGAATCTTTCTTGGCATCCCCTGGGAACAAGTTTCCTCAACTACTGAACTATTAGTTGCCAGATCAAAGCAACTGGAGCAGAGTGAAGATATCTGTAACAAAGCTTATCAGAAGATGATGGAATAAAGAGCAAAATCAGTTCAGTATTGGGAAGAAAAACACCGGAATTGAATCAGGGACCCTTTAAACCCTGGTGACCTGGTATTGGCTTATAATCATTCCTTGGAAACTCAGTGGGGAAAGCTTTTCTCTAACCGCTGGAATGGTCCTTACCGAGTAGTCCGTCAAGTTAGAGGTGGATCATATCTTTTGGAGGAGCTGGATGGTACTCAGATGGCCAGAACGTTCTCTGCTGATCAGGTCAAGAAATTTCACTCCCGTGGAGGCAACTTGGTCCGGAAGTAAGTCCTCCCAATTTGTGCACCATCTGGGCAAGATCCTTGTCGTTTTGTGAAAACTCTACTTCATGCCACGCGTGTGAGGACTTGGGAAGCCTCCTTCATTTCATCTCAGCCACTTCTAGGATTTTTGGTCGGATCGACAAATTTTTTCTCAACCACTCCTAAGATCAAAATGGCCATTCTTTGGTTTCAATCATCTTTCTTTCCTTTCTTTTTTTCTATGGCATCAAACTCAGGAGCAGACTAGGGACATTCTGTAAGTTGGGGAGAGATGTGGTGCCCCATCCTGGACACCCTGGCCGCCTTAAGACCTCAATCCATAAAGTGTTGCGCAAACGTACCGTCCGGCTGAACAACTTATCCCCAGGCTCATCCAAACAGTCCTTTACCCCCGCGCGCGCGCCGCGCCGCGCGCGCTGCGCTTCCAACAATCCGCTTCGCGCGCCGCGCCGCGCTCCTTTTATCCGCGTTGCTTGTCATCTCCGCCGTTGTCATAGCACGTCCTCATCTTTGTTTTGTGGATCTCAAGGCCGTCAGGATTTACTCAACTTTCTCAAACCAATCTCCTATCCGCCCATCTGCGCTCTCATGGACTTCATCCGTCACCTTTCCTGGGACTCTCCCACCCGCTTTGGCCTTGGGAAGAGTGCTAACGACCGCCCGCAGACATCCGCGGCGGTTTGGTTCATTTCTCTTTCCCACCCGCTTCCGCCTTCGGAAGAGGGGTGGGTGACTCTGGTATTGTTACGCGCGCCCATCCACAGACGGAAGCAAGTGACCACATGGTTGCCTTCCCTTTTCTGCTCTATTTGTAGAATCCGTTGTATATAGTCTAACAGGGCCTCCTGCCCATATAAGGAGGGGCTCTCCCCTGCCTTTTTTTGATCATCATTGGAAATCATCAGAACATGGAACGATCCAGAATGAAATCAGCACACCTTTGATCCTTGATCCTCCATACTCAACCCTTGATCCCTGATCCTTGTCACCAACCAATAGCCTTTCTGGTTGAAGAAAAATTCTGTCTGTTGGAATTTTTGAGTGTGTCATACCACTCCTTGATCCCTTTCTCTGACCATACTGGTCCTGATCCCTGATCACCTTTCTGGAGCCAATCACGATTGATTGAAGAGGTATTATAAAGCTTAAGACCTGGAGTGTTATACCTCCCCTTAGCTTCTTTGGAGTTGCATTCTGCCAGCCTACTCTTGAGTCCCTTGAGAAGTGTTGAGGTTATCCTTGCTTCAAATCAGTTACTGTTTGCTTTAGAGCTTCTTAAACATTGTGCTTTGTCCTGTACAGCCACCCACAGTTATCTGGTACCCTTCAAGCGCTTGATTGCGGAGAGTTGGGCAGGTTCATTGAGAACCTGGAGGTTGCTTGGCTTTGAGTTGATCATCCCCAATCTTCTGCTGACGAACAGAGTTATTAGCGTGTGGGCGTTGTTTACATACAACAGCTTTTGTTATTTGAACCCTAGGAAGACTTTAACTTCTTTTTTTCAAGTTTTCCCTGCATAATCTTGTCTCAGATAGTGCTGTTCCATTGCTACCGAACTATTATCATCTTTATCCTCTACTCCTTGATTCCTCATTTACCAGGTTCTGGACCTTGATCTTGGTTACATTTAAATATTTTTGTAACACTCAGGAGGGCAGCCTAAACAGCACCTTTCCCCTCCGCAGAACTACCACGGCCTAGCACCATTTGGAGTCTTACACTGGCAATCAATCAATTGATTGCCGGTGGCCCCCTCCTGGTCCTCCTCTGCCTCCACCAGCAATCAATTGATTGATTGCCAGCGGCCCCCTCCTCCTCTTCCTCTGCGGCCACCGGAAAGCAATCAATCAATTGCAGGCAGCGGCAGAGGAGGAGGAGGGGGCCGCTGCCAGAAAGCAATCAATTGATTGCGGCACTCCCCCCTCTGCCACCCCCAGATATCATTCAATTGATTGCTGGTGGCACCCTCCTCCTCCTCCTCTGCCGCCATGGGCAAGCAATCAATAAATTGCGGGCGGCGGCAGAGGAGGAGGAGGAGGAGGAGGCCACAGCCAACAATTGATTGATTGCGGCCCTCTCCTCCTCTTCCCCCGCCGGCAATTGATTGATTGCCAGCAGTGGCCCCCTTGTCCTCCTCTGCTGCCGCCGGCAAGCAATCAATCAATCACGGGTGGCGGCAGAGGAGGAGGAGGAGGAGGAGGCTGCCACTACCAATTTATTCCTTCTGCCGCTGGAGGCCTCATCCTGCTTCTTACTCTGCCCCTGCCGGCAATCAATTGCAGGTGGCCTCCTCCTCTTCTGCTTCAAGCTGTTGATTGTGGGCAGCAGCCTCCACCACCACCTCCTCCTCTGCTGCCGCCAGAAATTGATTCATTGATTGTGGGAGGCGGCCTATGATGGACACATTCAATTTCCTGGGGATTAGTTTCCATGGGTGATATGACCATCAAAGGTAAAATTGTTGGGACAGGTACATTTGCCCATCTGGCAATGGCACAATTAGATTGGTGGTTAAAACATCACTCACTGATGTTGAGGTAATGGGTTCAAATCCCACAGTGTGCAAAATTTCAGATTTTGTTATACAAAAAATTGAATTCCTTGTTGATACTCACCCCAATCAAAGTATACGGTTGGAAGGGAACAACATGGGAGGAGATGAGTTGAAAAACATATAGAGACGTGCGATTTCCAATTGATCTCCAATAAATCTCTCAATAATGAATTGATCAAGCAATTGATTGGCAATTGATTTCTGGATGGATTTCAAATCAATCAAATAATATATACAAAAAATTGAATTCCTTTTTGATCATCACCCTGATCAAAGTATACAGTTGGGAGGGAACAACATTGGAGGAGATGATTTGAAAACCATATAGATACTTTGAATTTCCAATCCATTGCCAATTGATATCTCAATCAATCTCCAATCAATCTCTCAATCAATCATGAATTGATTCAGCAATTGATTGGAAAGTGATTGCTGGATCAATAACCATTAACCTTAGAGGATGGAGGTTGGAAAAATTGTGTTTCATTGTCGGATCCAAAGCAAGCATTGTAGTTGGACCAAATTTTGAGCCAGTTTACCAGGATGATGTGATCAGCTCTCTTGAGCTGACTTGAGCCTTTGGAAGCTGATGGGGGAGGATTGTTGGATGTTGAGTTCCTGGGGTATGTTTGTTTTCTTCCATTGGATTGCTTAGTGGACTTTCAGAGAGAGGATTGCCAAGGGGCCATTTAAAAATAGTAAGAGGGATGAAGGGATGAAGGGCTATGAGAGTGTTTAAGTGGTGAAAGTGATGAAGTGATGAGGGGATGAGAGTGATGAAGCAATGAGAGTGATGAGGTGATGAGAGTGATGAAGTGATGAGGATAGAAATGAAGCAATGGAAGAAATGAGAGTGATGTGTGAGATGTTGAGTTGAATTCTCTGATTGAGACCCTTAAGAGATGAGGAGGAAGAATCTTGTGACACCAATAGTAGCGGATCAGGGAGTCAAAGGGGGAACTGCGGTTCAGTTTTAGTCAGAACAGATGGTTGAATTTCACCAGATCAGACACAGACTTAAATAATGTAAGTACAATTTGGCTGACTAGTGGGTGACAAATGATATAATGAATCAAAAAAGTTTGATAAGCATAAATGTGAAACACAAGATGTCACAAGATATCTTCAATATTAGGAATAGGGCCACAATAGATGAAAGATAAAGGAGGCACTAGGTTTGATACTGCCAGACCAACATAAAGACTTCACTAGACAATCATACTTAGGGTGAGAGCTTCTGTAGGTTAAGATGAAGATGATACTAGAAATAAGAATAACTAGCTCATTATAAAGATCAGACTAGACATAACACTTAGAGCATAAGGAAAGAATATAAAGATTAATAAGTGGTTGCACTCTAGTATTAGGCAACACAATATAAGACTAGAATTCTAACATGATGAAGTGATGAGAGTGATGAAGTGATGAGGATAGCAAAAAAGCAATGAAAGCAATGAGAGTGATGAAGTGATGATCAAAGCAATCAAGCAATGAGAGTGATGAAGTATTCCAATGAGGTTGAACAATGAAACCAGGGGTGATGATGTAGAATGACGCGTGGTTGAGCCTGTGAGAGCCTTTATATAATTTACTTGAAAAAAACCACTTATTTCAGGTTAAATTTGACATGTCTGATCTGAAATAAGTTGGTTTTTTTGATTCTTAATGGCGGGTTTGAAATGGCAGATTTGGTTTGAAACCCGCCATTAAAAAATGGTGGTTTTGGTTAAATTTGATACTCCATATTAGAAACCCACCATTAAAAATGGTGGGATTCTGAAGTAGACATACCCCCTAACTGGTGTATTTAAAAATGGCTGGTTTCATGAAAATGGTGGGTTTCAAACACCAAAACCGCAATTATCATCCATCCACAATTGATTGCATGCAAAAAAATTATTTCCACCTCCACCTCAGCAAATCCATATTGATCCAATATCCATTGCATCACACAAATCTCATCTTCATTGCTCCACATCTCCATTGATTCACATCTCCATCACATCACACACATCCCATCTCATGCAAAACACCCATCCACACCTCCAACTCAGCAATTCCATACCAATCCCATCTCCATTGCATCAAAAAAATCTCCATTACTTCACACAAATCTCATCATCATCTTTCTTAACATGTCCAATTAATCTTGCTTGCAGGAAGTTGAAAAAGAAAAAAAGCTGACTGAAGTTTTTTTTATTATTTGACTCTGATTCAGACTGTGATTCAGAGTACAATTTGGAATCAACTTGTTAAGCTTTGAATTTTCTATTGGAAAGCAACACATGGTTCCACAAAGACACAATCTCCACAACGCTAGGTATGAAAGGCAAAAGCTTCATCTACTCCCCAACTTAAGCTTCCAGCAACTGTTCAAAACTTTATTGCCTTCATTCCTGAAAATTCTGGAGATGATTGAAGACCACCACATCTTCCAGAAAAATTATCAGAATCCTCAACGCAATCCAGCTATCCAACTGGCTTTTTCTCTTTGTAGATTGGGAAAAATGGAAATAGAGCAGCAATTCATCAATTAGAAAATCTATTCTCATTTGGTTATGGAGCCATTGACTTATACACCAAAAGATTCAAGATTGCTATCCTATCTTTCTGTTTCTCAGTCCTTTTTTGGCCAACCAAAGAAGAATACAAGGAGATATCTCAAGTAATAGAGACTGAAGGATTTCCTGGTTGCATTGATTTTGTTGATGGAACCACTATCCCCTTGATTTAAAAAACCCAAGCTTGATGGAAACCACTATTTTGTTTGAAAAAAAAGGCAATTTATTCATTTATTTTCTAAAAACTTTGATAACACACTGAACAAATATGTTTTTTCTTTTTTTTAAATACTCTGTGGAGCTAAAAACTGTTTGTGATAACAAAAAGAAGTTCATATACCTCCATGCTGGCCTTCCAGGTTCTTGTCACAATTCATATGTTTTCAATCGGATGCAGATTTCCCAAAAACCAGAGAACTAATTTGACCAATAGTGATACCTTCTGAACAATTCAGCTTCTGCTAGTGGGAAATATGTGGTTCCAGCATACCACAATTTTTCATCCAATGATCAAGCCAAAATCAATTTCAACTATTATCTTTCCCAATCACAAGTTCAGATTGAGCATGCAATAGGAATCCTGAAAGGAAGATGAGCCAATTACAGGAGATGCAAAACCAGCTAAAAAATTACAAAGACATGAAGATCCTCATCAACTGCATTGTCACTTGTGTAATCCTTTAAAACCTTCTTGCCAACATCAAATATGAATGGGAATAAATATTTGAAGAAGATATTCCTGATCCTCCTCAAGTCATCCCAGTCTCATTTTGTACCTCATCTTCTGCATTGATAGAGCAGATTCTACCCTCAAACTGGCTCACTTTGATGAGTAGCATTCAGATTTTAAATAGGTCAAATATCACATCAAACAATTTTTTTTTGTTTTGGTTGTTCAAGTCCTAGGCTGACTGGGTGTTTTTTTTTTGGTGGACTTAAAAAAAACAGAACCATAACTTCCAAACCACCCACCTCAACCCACCAAACCATTGGTCCAATCCTCCCTCCTCCTCACCCACTAACACCACCTCACAATCTACCACCACCTCCAAGTTCACCTAGTCATCCTCCTCCTTTTCCAGATCCCCTTGTTCTTTGCTCAGCTCCCCAGGTAAGCCCCCCCTCTGTGAAAGGATGAAAGAGATGGAAAACCTTGACCAGGCTGGATTTATATTGGCAACAGTAAGTCTCAAGGAATCCAGAGTAGGGAAGTAAAACTTGATCAGAAGAAAGTTCACCAACAACAGAAGAATACTCTACAGGCTGGATGATGGCCTGAAATCAGACTGAGTAGAGTAGGCAAGCAGAAATTGAATAGTGGACTGATCCTTCCAACATAAGCAAATATCTGGTTAGGATGAAGGTGAGGGAGTTAGTCTTGGTGTTGAGTTGAAAGCTCAGCCTATACTCTTAACCAGAAGTCAAAGTTCCTGGTGATTAGGTTGTTTGCCAATCTTCCCAGGTTGATTTGGTTTTGGTTGGCAATCAGGTCTTGAGGTGAGATGAAGTGAGGAGATTGTTAGTGGTGAGCCGATTTGAGTCAAGGTATTGAGAAAGCCGCGGGTTGGAAATAGGAAACAGAGACATAAAAGTTGCATGAAATGTAGAGGAAGATAGAGGAAAGTAGAAATAGACAACACTGAAAATGATGAGGTATGGAAATACAGGCAAGTGAGTTATTAAATCTCAACACAACGGCTGAACTCAACAACAAGATGACTTCAGATCCCAACATACTTAGCAAGCCTCTCCACCAACAAGGTATTAGAAACTTTCATTAACAAGTTGGCCAGCATCTCCTGCAAGGTTATTAGTTGGATGTTGATGTTTTTCTCCACCCAGTTGTTTTGGAGACTCTTGATTTTTATGTTGATGTATTTGGCATGGGATTTACACCCAAATTTCTTGATTTTATTGCTTATTCACTTGTTGTCAATGAGATGCATGGGGGTGTTGAAGTACTACCCTGCTCTCTCTCCCGCACTCAACCTTCAGCTTACATAATCTGCGGCACACCAGAGAGAACCACAGAGCTCGTGTCCTACAACTCAGAATTGGGGGAACCTGACTCCCGCTCTTCCTTTTTCATCATCTTCACTTCAGCTTGAGCCTCCTGTTCTCTCCGCTTCAGCTTCATCTTTTTCTTCTTTTTTTCTTTGTCTCTTCTCATTTCTCATTTTCCTACTGTCATCTCTATCCGCCTCAAGCCTCAACTTTGACCACCATCAAACCTACGCTCCTCAGATCAAGACCACCAACAACTTGGCCTCAATCAACTCATCCAGTATTCTCCTCAATCTCAATTCTGACTGGTGAGAGTTGCTCCTTCATTGTCTTTGCAACCTCATTCTGATTTGTCCCTCAGCCTCCCAATCTCAACTCTCTCATCCTTCCCATGATCATCCTACCAAGTAAACCAAAGTCTGCCAATCCTCAAGGCATCTCTGCCTGTCCCTTTGGTCATCTCTCATTTCTGTCAACTCAGTAGTTCTCTTTCCTTTCCGTTGTATTTCCTTTGTCTCAAACCTGTGTCTGATTTAATCTCATTAGTCCCTCCGTTGGTTGTAATTCAACTCTAGTTTCTCAAAAGTTTCACGGTTAAAAGCCAAAAGGCTCACCACGACGACCAACGGAGGCACTCACAATGGCAGAATCATCCAACAACTTCTCCGGAGATGGATTCCGACAGGCAATGCTCAAAAATGCACTGGAAACCATCCCCCTACTCTCAGAGGACAATTATGGCATTTGGCACAATAAGATGAATGGACTACTCCGACTCAGAGGAGTACTGACAACCCTCAAATCTAGCTCTGATCAACTCTTGTCACTGGATAAGGACAAAATTCAACTCCTTCTCATCTCCAAGGTCAACTTGGTGACTCACAACAACATCATCACGGCCACCAATGTCAATTCAGCCAAAGCCATCTGGCAGGCAATCAAGGAAAGGTACTCCTCATTGGAAGCCTCCAATCAAGCCCAGATCTTCAATGACTTTCTCCACGTCTCTTTCAAGGATGAAGAAATCACTCACTTTGTGACAAAAATCAAAACCTCAATCAAGAAAATGAACAACATTGGCATTGATCTCCCTCAAGACATCCTGGCCTACCTCATTCTCTTCAAGTTCCCTGTCACTCTTTGCAACCTCAAGCGCCAACTCATGCACTCCAAAAAAAGGATAGGAGTCAACTTTGTCTGTAACCACCTCATTCAGTACAACAACAAAGTGAAGGCGGAGTCCTCCAACAAAATCATCTCCGTACCCAAGACGGCTCTTGTGTCTAGTAAGAACAGATTCAAATCCCAGTCAAGCAATTGCTGCGTAGAAGGCTACCACAACCCCAAAAAAGATAAGAATCACCAAGAAAGGGAGTGTTTCTACCTTTAACCGGAGAAGGCCCCGGAATAGTGGAGGGAAAATCAAGCCAAATGGAGAGAGAAGCAGAAGACAAAATCCAAGTCAGCCCACTACCACGCGTTTCTCACCGAGTGGATTGAATCAAAAGTAACGTCAAGCCAGAACATACTTATGGATAGCGGCGCATCAGTGCATTTCTTCAACGACGAGAGATTCTTCTCCAAGCTGATCAAATCCAACAATGGGGAGCACATATTGATGGGCAAAGACGGCGCTGACCTTCCTATCAAAGGCACGGGAACAGTGAAACTGGTCTGGAAACATCAAACCATTGTCCTCAGCAACTGCCTCTTAGTCCCTGATTTAGTGGTCAATCTAATAAGCCCTGGCGAGCTGATTGCCAAAGGCTGCTCCCTGAAATCCTCCAAAGAACAGTTCCAACTCATCCGCAACAATCACTGCCTCCTGGAAGGCAGAATTTTCAAGAATATGTTTGTGGTCAATAACCCCAAGAGCATTGGACAGAACAACTGTTATCTGTCTACCTAAAAAAACTCCACCACATCCACCCGCAATCTTCATCTCTCCCTAGGCCACGCTTCCATTGGCAGACTCAAAGAGATTCCAGATCTCAAGCTTAACAACAACAATTTCTTCTGCAAGGACTGTGCTCTCTGCAAAATCACCAAGTCTCCGCTCAAGATACAGGCCACCCTTGCCTCAAAACCCTTCAAACAAATACATCTCAACCTTGTTGGACCCATCAAACCCAAGTCGCACCAACAAGAGAAGTACATCCTAACCATTGTGGACAACTTCTTGGGCTACTTGAGTGGCATTCCTCTCTTCAGCAAGGAAGATACTCCAAATACCCTCATAGAAATCATCAAACGAAAAAAATCTAAATTGGGATACTACCCCTGCAAATTCTGCTCCAACAGAGGATACAAATTTGTCAACAAAAGACTCTCTGGCTTCCTCAAGGAGATTTCATGTAAGCAGCTGGTTTCTGAACCCTATCATCCTGAGCACAACGGCAGGGCTGAAAGAGCCAATAGGACAATTGTCAAAAGTGTGTGTACATCCCTCAGCTCCTCCAACCTTCCCAAGAGGTACTGGTTGGAGATACTCAAAGCATGTTGTCTTTCTCTGAATCAGATTCCCCGCAAGGGCTGTCGTCGATTGCCTTGGGAAATTATGCACGGTAGTTCCCTTCCACTCTCTTACTTCAAACCTCTGGGAATCCCAGTTATCTACCTCAACCATCTCAGAAATAAGGGAAAGAAATTCCACCCAAAGGGTCTGGAAGGAAGAATTATTGGATAAAATCCAGAATTTTGCTCCTACAGAATTCTCTGTCCCAACGGATCCATCATCTCAAGCAAGCACCTAAAATTCAACAAATCTTCCTGAAATCGCCGGGAGTCAAGTCCAGACTTGGACTTCTCAATTGATGGATCTGAAATCAACAACAATCCGGACATCCTGAACGGTCGCCCTTCAGCAGCAGAAGTAGAGTCTTCCTCCTTGGCGCCTCCTTCCGACAGGAACTTCACCCAGTACAGAGAGACGCTGGAAACCCAATTGGACTTGTCTGAATCAAATCATCCAGAAACCAGCGACTCAGAGGCCTCAAATCATCCATCCGTGTTCCTGGAAGACCACTCACCACAACCAAGTCCTGTCCAAGAACCTCCAACTCATCCTGTTCCTCCTTGACTTCTGCAAAATTGTGCAAATCTTAAGCCACCACAATGCTACGGGTTCCACCACTATTTCAAACCCAAGACATACCTCAAAGCTATCACCTGTGAAGAGGCGGAAAGATAGAAAAAGGCAATAAGAAAAGAGCTGGATCAATGCAAGGATCTGGAGTTGTGGGAAGAGTATGATGGACCCAAACCAATCAACCCACTTGAAACTACCTGGGTCTTCAAAATCAAAGACAATTGCCACGACAAAGCTCTCATCTTCAAGGGTAGAGTGTGCGTGAAGGGCTAAAATCAAATCCATGGGCTTGACTTTGAAGAAACCTTTGCCCCCACAGGAAAAATTTCATCTCTCAAAGTCATCCTTCAACTCGCTCTAAGAGACAACCTCAAAATCAAAAAATTTGACTTCAAGGCTGCCTTCCTCCATGCCCCCATTGACAAGGAAGTAATCATCAAGACTCCAGAAGGTTCTTCTTGACAGAGAAAATACCTTAAACTCAAGAAGAGTCTCTACGGACTGAAACAAGCCCCAAAGAACTGGTACCACACCCTCACAAGTTGGATCAAGTCTACGGGATTTGTGGAATCCAAAAGCGACCTGTGTCTCTACAAATCAACGGACGGGAAGTCTTTAATATTCTTCCATGTTGAAAATCTCATCCTTGTAGGAGATTTATTTGACTTCAAAGGCAAATTCAATGATAAATTCAAAAACTCTCAGCGCCACGCTCCTGACACAATCTTAGTAATGAAATTTGATTGGACCAGTGACTCAATCTTGCTCAGCAAACCAAAGCACATAGCTCATGGTTTAGAAGAACTTGGAATGGCAAATGCAAAAGGAGTCCAAACTCCTCTAACTCCTCACCTTCAACTCACAGAAGCTTTGGACAAGGATTTTGAAGACTTCAAACGCCTCAATATTAACTACTGCTCAGGGGTGGGTCTCCTGAACTATATAGCATCTTGGACTCGCCCATAAATCAGGTTTTTGGTCTCAAGCCTTGCCAGGTTTCAGAATAAACCCGGCCTGACTCACTGGAAGGAGCTCAAGAGAACCTGGCAATACCTGAAGGCCACTAAGGACGTGAAACTCACCCTAACTTACGACAGATCTGCCAAACCCCTGATGTTCTACAGCAACTTTTCCTGGGGTGAGGATCCAACATTGAGGAAGTCACAATCTGGCTACTTGGGATTCTCATTTGGCTCAGTCATCTCCAGGGAAAGTTTCAAACAACGCAACATTACCTACTCATTGACAGAAGCTGAACTCAACCCCCTCCTGGATTCCTTCCTGGAAGGAAGATGGCTCAAACACCTTCTGGGAGAGGTATTCAACGTTTCCATCCCATTCACAACTCACCTCATCGACAATAAGGGTCTTGAGGACAAGCTCAAGCAATTTGGTTCCAACGCCAAGACAAGGAACATGGACCTCAAGACCAAAGGTTTGCGGGAGGAACTTGCACTGGGCAACCTGAAGGTCAAACTCATAACCATGGACCGCATGTTGGCCAACCCTCTGACTAAAGCGGTAGCAAAACCCGCCATCCAGGCCTTTGTACGGATCCTCAACCCTAAATTCAAACTTGATGATTTATCCTAGTTGAACTGTCTCCAGTCATGGGGAGTGTTGAAGTACTACCCTGCTCTCTCTCCCGCACTCAACCTTCAGCTTACATAATCCGCGGCACCCCAGAGAGAACCACAGAGCTCGTGTCCTACAACTCAGAATTGGGGGAACCTGACTCCCGCTCTTCCTTTTTCATCATCTTCAATTCAGCTTGAGCCTCCTGTTCTCTCCGCTTCAGCTTCATCTTTTTCTTCTGTCTTTCTTTGTCTCTTCTCATTTCTCATTTTCCTACTGTCATCCCTATCCGCCTCAAGCCTCAACTTTGACCGCCATAAAACCTACGCTTGTCAGATCAAGACCACCAACAACTTGGCCTCAATAAACTCATCCAGTCTTCTCCTCAATCTCAATTCTGACTGGTGAGAGTTGCTCCTTCATCGTCTTTGCAACCTCATTCTGATTTGTCCCTCAGCTTCCCAATCTCAACTCTCTCAGCCTTCCCATGATCATCCTACCAAGTAAACCAACGTCTGCCAATCCTCAAGGCGTCTCTGCCAGTCCCGTTGGTCACCTCTCATTTCTGTCAACTCAGTCGTCCTCTTTCATTTCCGTTGTATTTCCTTTGTCTCAAACCTGTGTCTGATTCAATCTCCTTAGTCCCTCCATTGATCATAATTCAACTCTAGTTTCTCAAAGGTTTCAGGGGGCGAGGAGGTTGTTTCTCCAGATTTCTCCAATCAGGTGGGGCAGCCACCTGCCCTCTAGATGGCTTGCAGAAAGGGCATTGAATTTGGATTCTGTTGAAGAGAGAGAGATGTTCCTTTGCCTACAACTGGTCCAGTAGATGGGAGACCCTTTTTAAAGAAAGATGAATCCTGTTTGGAAGAGCTGGGTGTTTGGGTTGTCTCTCCAGGTCGCATTGCTATAAATTACTAGGTGATTGGCCAATTTTTTTGCGCAGAACACTAGTTTTTAGTCAATGGTCTTGAGAAAGTATCTCCACATGTGTATTACCTCCCTCCAGGGGGTGATTCCTGGATTTTTGGAGTAACGGGCCAGGTTTGATACAGCATAGCTGATCTTGGGCCTGGCCAGGGTAGAAATGAAATTAAGTCTCCCAATGGGGGACCAATAGCTGATTTTGAGTTGCTTGAAGGACTCTGCTTCTTCTTTGGTTTCAGGTTTTCGGTGCAGTATGGAAGTGCACAGGTTATTCACTGGTTTTGCATCAAGTAGATTAAAATCCTCCAGGACTTTTTGATGTGCTTTGGAAGTGACAGGGCTATGTAGTATTTTCCTGTTTTGACCTTCATTCCTAGGAGGGTGTTGACATTGTGTGCTGTGGAGTATTTGAAGCAATCCAAGAGTTTGGAATTTAATTTGTTGGTGTCTCCTACCACCACCAGGCCATCTACATGAAAGAAGAGGGAAGTGACTTTTTTCTTGTGAAGGTAGAGACATGGATTGGAGTTGCTTTCAAAAATTACGTTGGCTTTGATCCATTCACAGAGGGTCTTGTACCAGTTAAGAGGGTATTTTTTGAGTCTGTACAGTGACTGGACCAGTTTCAGGTTCTTTGCTGTTCTGTTTGATCCAGTGGGGGTTTTGATGAAGACTTTTTCTTCTAAGGGGGCGTGGAGGAATGCTCCTTTTACATCAAACAGTTAGATTTTGAGTTTCTTATCCATTGAGTAGCTGAAAAGGGCTTGCAGCAAGGAAAACTTTCCTGTGGATTCAAAGGTATCAAAGTAGTCAATTCCATACCACTGATTAAATCACTAAATGCAGAATCTTGCTTTTAGTGTTGCATCTCCAGTGTGCAAGTCTTGCTTACTGCAAAAATTCCAGGTAGCATCTAGCGGATCAACAACTTTGGACTCATCCACATCTTCCCAGACCCCAAGGTTTTGGATACTTTTGAGTTTGTTGTCAATTGGCGGTAGCCAGGCGGGTATTTTGAGCTCTTCATGTATGTGCTTTGGGACCACGTCATGGTAGTAGCCATATCTTTTGAGGGCCTTGATTTTAGATAAATCTCTCAGCTTTGGTTTTAGCACTTCCACTACTTCCAATGAGGACGGCTCAAACTTTGATGATTCTTGATTTAATGCCAATGGGTCCTCAGTTTCCTCAATTTTGACTTTCTCTTCAATCACATCTTCTTCTACCCCTGAGGCAGCAACGTTTCCATTCTTTTTGGGAGTTTTGGAAGAGGTTTCAGAGAAGGAGTCTTCTTCTAGAGGAGTGACTGATCCGCAGGTGGGTGATTTCAGGAATTTGACATGCTTAGTTTCAATGATTTTTCCAGATTTGGTGAGAACCTTGTAAGATAGTTGTTGCTGCACATATCCTATGAAGGTTCCTTCCTTGCCTTTCTTGATGAGATTTTTCTTTACTTTGCTTTTTTTGAGAAGATACACAAATCCTGCGCTCATTGGCTTTAGGTAATTTTCTGCTAGGTCAGACCCGTGTAACATCTTCCAGGGAGTGGGCCCCCCTTTCTCAGCTGGTATTTGATTTAGTGCAAGGCAGCAGGCTTGAATAACAATGTGCCAGGAATTTTTGGGAATTTTGGTTGAGCTGAAAATGAATTGCAGGGATTCAATGATTTTTCTTTTTGCTCTCTTGGCCTTTCTGTTGTGTTGAGAGTGGTATGGTTCACTGATTAGGTGATTTATGGACTTGGATTTGGAGAATTTTGAAAGAGGTTTGTTAAAAAATTTACCCCGGCCGTCAGTTACTACTTCAGAAGAGTATTGCTGCAGTTTCTTGGCTTGATTTTCAATGAAAAATTTGATGGTTTCAGTGGCAGCGCTCTTTTTAGGAAGAGGGAAAGTGGAGAGGTAACCTGAATTATTTTCAATGATGGTTAGTGAGAACCTCATGCCCCCCTTACTAGTAGAATTAAGAAGTCCAATAAGGTCAAGATTCAGTCAATTGAATACTTGGGAAGCAGGTTCTTTCTTCTGAGTGAAGGGGGAATTTACTATTTTGCTTTTCTTGCAGGCCAGACACTCAAAGGAGTTTTCAATCTCATTGGAGATAGATTTTCCCAAGTGTTTCTTGATCCTGTCAATGCTAGTTTTCCCAACTTTGAGATTGTTTTTTTTAATTCAGCTTGACTGAGGTAGCATGTGAGATTGTTGTTGGGAAGGCAAGTTGGTCTGTTTTGAGTGATGCTGTCAGAAGGCAAGCTTGCATGAAGAATGAGTATTTTTTTTGATTTCTCTGGACAGGACTAGCTCTCCTTTGTGAAGTAGGCTGAAGACCGGCAAGATTTTTTGCATGTAGGCATGGAGGGAGCACCCCTTGAGTGGCATAGCTCCAAGAGAGATCAAGTTAACGGTAGCATCAGGTACCCAGGAAGCATTTTTTAGAAGAATGGTATTCCCCTTGCAGATGATTTCTGCTGTGACAATACCTTTGATAACCAGACCTTCTCATATTTTTCCAGTCTTGATTGACCCTTTTTCATATTTTTCTGTGAGCAAGAAAAAATATTTTTGGTTGTGGAATAGGTGAATTGAGCACCCGCTGTCAAGGATGTAGCAGTCTTTTTGTCTAATTTCCTGGTGATTGAAGGCACAGAAGAATTTTTAGTGATGGGTCTCTGCTTGGGCTTTCTTTTTGATTCCACGTCTGGCTTTGTTGGGAGGATGTTCAGGTCAAATTTTGGGGTGTTTGGCCCAACAGGATGAGGGTTGGTGCCATTTGATGGCCAGATTGTGTCTGCTTTTATCGCACTTGGGATAATTGAATTCTTTTTGAACACTGGAGTGGAACATGGGGGTGTTTATGCTGTGGATTCAATTGTCTTTGATTGAACTTTTTTCTTGTGTTTTCAGAGGTGATTGAGTACAAAGGAAACAGTTAGGTTTCTTACTGAGTGCATTATTTGAGATTATATGGCTTTCAAAGAGTCCGGTAATTTGAAGAGGATTAGGTAGCTGAGGATGTAATTAGGGAGGTCTATTCCAACTTTTTCCAATTTGCACAGATGAGATCTAACAGAGGTCACAAAGCCTTTGATGTTGTTTTGGTTGAATCCCCGGTACAGGAAATTGAAGAACATTTGAGCACTTCTTGCGGCTTGGCTTGAGGCAAAATAGTTGCTTCCGGCTAACCAAATGAGTTTTGAGCAATCCTCACATTGTGGAGTGATGATGTTTGTATGCTTTCTGGGGATTGAGTTTATACATGAGTTAAAAAGCCATTTTGTCATATTAAGGAATCTCCACTTGTGGATCTGAGGAATTAATCAATTCAAGAATGCCCCACATTATGAACAGACGTTCCATTTTCTTCCTCTAGATTGAGTAGTTAGTTTCTGTGAGTAGGGGAGTTTATTAAATCATTGAATTGAGTGCCAATGCCTTGAAATTGCCTTTGGGCCCTGGTCCAGGTGTTTCTGTAGTTTGAGTTCAAACAATCCATCTTGGCTTTTAACCATGTAAAAGGATGAAAGAGATGGAAAACCTAGACCAGGCTGGATTTATATTGGAAACAGTAAGTCTCAAGGGATCCAGAGTAGGGCAGTACAACTTGATCAGAAGAAAGGTCACCAAAAACAGAAGAATACTCTACAGGCTGGATGATGGCCTGGAATCAGACTGAGTAGAGTAGGCAAGTAGACAGTGAATAGCGGACTGATCCTTCCAACCTAAGCCAGTACGTGGTTGGGATGAAGGTGAGGGAGTTAGTCTTGTTGTTCAGTTGAAAGCTCAGCCTATACTCTTAACCAGAATTCAAAGTTTCTGGTGATCAGGTTGTTGTGCCAATCCTCCCAGGTTGATTTGGTGTTGGTTGAAAATCAGGTCTTGAGGTGAGATGAGATGAGGAGATTGTTGGTGATGAGCCAACTTGAGTCAAGGTGTTGACAGAGCCACGGGTTGGACATAGGAAACAGAGACATAAAAGTTGCATGACATGAGAGTCAAATGAAATTTAGAGGAGGATAGAGGAAAGAAGAAATAGACAATGTTGAAACTGATGAGGTATGGCAATACAGGCAAGTGAGTTATTACATCTTAACACCCTCCTCCTCCTTGATTGATTGGTGCTGACTTCCCCCCTCCTCCTGCTTCTTTTAGAAGGTTTTCCATTGCTTGTTCCTTCCTTGTTCCTTGCTCAGCACCTCTGGTAAGCACCCCCCCTGCTCCTCCTCCTCCTTTTCAATTGATTGGCAAGCAAAAAATTGCTTGCTTGCGGTTTGATTGATCAATCAAAAGGCAAGAAATTGTTTATTTGCTTGCCGATTGATTGATTTAATGAAATGCAAGCAATCAAGGAGGAGGAGGGGGATGATTTCATGCCCCCCCCCTTCACCACCTCCTCCTCCTCCTGATTGAACGGCAAGAAAACAAAGGGTTGCTTGCCAATCAATCAACAAGGAGGAGGAGGGGAATGATTTCCTTGCCCCCCTTCACCTCCTCATACTCCTCCCTAATGATTAAAAGGTGACTGATTGGTTTTTTTTGTAGGATAATTCACCAGTATTTTTTTCTTTTTTTCTATTTTTGTTAATCATCTATGTTGATTATACTGGAATAATGATTTTTCATTATTATTTTATTCCATGCAATGCAAAAAATGTTTTTACCTCCTTCTCTTTCTAAAACTGTGATTTTTCCTGCTGTCCAATTTGTCTCCCAATCAATTCAAAATGCTAAATAATTGCTTTAATCCTTTGTTGATACTCACCACAATTGAAATGTTTGTATTTGAGGGAACAAGATGGGAGGAAATGATTCAATAAGCATGCAGAGAAGTGGGAAGAGTAGGTCTCTTCAGCAAAAGAGGGCTCAATACCAAGATTCTGAAATCTCTTTGGAGATCAAAGAGGGAGGTATCAATGAACAGGTTGTGTGGTAAGAGAAAAAAATACAGCCTTTGAATATTTATCCTGCCATTACTGCCTAAAAAAACAACTTTCAAAAAACCTCCCCCAAATAGTTTGAACAGGAAAAACATAAGATCAAACAGTCCTATTTCTTCTCCTCTGGAAAAGTATTTTTTCATGATCAATGCAATCATGAGGCTTTGGTTGCAATAACCAAACATTTCCCTTTGAATAAACTCTCTGAGAAATAGAAGAAGGATTTCAACTTTGTGAAAAATCTCCCTCACCAATCAAAAAAATTTTTCAACGCTGTTGGTCCCTGAACATCTTGGGGTGGAAAAATGGGGGCAATTGGATGGAAAAAATTGATTATGTTGAAACTTTTACATATTGTGCCGTCATCTCTGCTTGTGTATCTGTCCAAGTTTGCAGCTTACTTGTCCTGTACCTGTCACAGCTCATCCCTTAACTTCTATTGTTCATTCTCTTCTATTAACTTCTATTGTTCATTCTCTTCTATTAACTTCTATTGTTCATTCTCTTCTATTAACTTCTATTGTTCATTCTCTTCTATTAACTTCTATTGTTCATTCTCTTCTATTAACTTCTATTGTTCATTCTCTTCTATTAACTTCTATTGTTCATTCTCTTCTATTAACTTCTATTGTTAATTCTCTTCTATTAACTTCTATTGTTCATTCTCTTCTATTAACTTCTATTGTTCATTCTCTTCTATTAACTTCTATTGTTCATTCTCTTCTATTAACTTCTATTGTTCATTCTCTTCTATTAACTTCTATTTTTCATTCTCTTCTATTAAATTCTATTGTTCATTCTCTTCTATTAACTTCTATTGTTAATTCTCTTCTATTAACTTCTATTGTTCATTCTCTTCTATTAACTTCTATTTTTTATTCCCTTCTACTTCATTCTCTCCTTCTTGATTCCCCTTTCTCAACTCTGCTCCATTCTTCTCACTTGAACCTCATCCCTTCTTCCTGACTCTCTCATCCTCCCATTCTACGCTTTGATTCAACTCCTCACTCAACCTCAGATCTTCTTAAGATCTCTTTTTGATCTCCTTTCCTCAATTAACTAATTTCAACTCCTCAATAAACCTCAGATCTTCTTAAGATCTCTTTTTGATATCCTTTCCTCAATCAAATACTTTCAACTCCTCTTTCAACTTCATATCTCCTCAAGAACTCTTTTTGATCCACTTTCCTTAATCAACTACTGGGCTAACCTTTGTCAACTACTCGTACTTCATCTCTCCATCCAAGCTGCTCTCATCTGGTGAGAACTGAATCTCAAACCCTTGCCAACTCATATTGACTTTATTTCTTCTTCATCAGTCCTCCACTGGTTTTCCTAATCTTCTAAAGAATCTCTATGTGTTCATCCTTCTATTGCCTTATTTTTCCTCTCACGGCGGTATGACTCTCTTTCTCATTGCTACTCATTCTTTTGTTCACATTCAAGAATGCTGTTGTCATTCTTATTGTCAACTTGTTTCTATCAGGCTGGTTTCAGTTTTGAGAAATAAAAATATTAGGCTCTTATTTCTTCAGGATTAACAGTTGAAACACATTTTCCCAACCACGCTGTGGACCTTCCTTGAAACCAGCAGTTTTAACTCTTCAAGATGGAAAAATTCACTACCACCATCTTAAAAACCACTATTGAAGCTATACCTCTGCTTAACAACGACGATTTCAAAATATGGAGAACCAGGATGAACACCCTCCTGAATTTGTCTAGGCTTAAGGAGACCATTTCCTCTGACAACCTGCCACTCTATCCTGAGGACAACACCGTTCTATCCTCAATCTTAATATCCAAACTATCCAGATCAACCCACTCTACTATCATCAACTCCTCCAATGAGGACAATTCAAAAAAGATTTGGAAGGATATCTTCAAACAATTCTTTTTAGAGAAACATGCTAACCAAGCAAGGATCTACATTTCTTTTGAAAAAATTTTCTATAATGAAAGAGACATCCAGTCCTTCATTCTCAAAGTTAAAACCAGAATCAACCAAATGCAAGAAATAGGGATCATTTTTCCTCAGGACTTTCTTGCCAACATGATCCTCAGAAAACTGCCAGATTCTCTCAAGGTCATCAAGCAGCAGGTTACCCATTCCAAAATAGCTTCCAAGATATCACCCAATGCAGTTCTTGATCCCCTAAGAATTCACATGAATGAACGATGTGTTGGAATTCTAATGAGTCTTGCCTTTGAATCTCATCTTCTGTTATCCTCTGTAATCTTCTGTTTTCTTCTGTTTTCTTTTATTGTGTGTCTTCCCTCTGTTTACCTATTTTCTGTGATGTGACTGCGCTTTGGCTTCCCACACCAGTGAACATACACCAAATTTGAAAGCTGGAGTCCCTATTTGTACTGCTTGAAAGAGATCCTGTGCTTGCCTCTTAGGGCTCTCAGGTCCTCCTTGTTCACTTATTAACCAGACGCACCATTGCGACGTCCTTCAACCACCTCCTCCACCAACTTGACACTTCCACCTATTGTTGTATTGTCTCCGGGGTCCTTCAATACCAATATCGTTGTCTCAGCTTCTGTGGACTCCTCAGGTCTAGCTGGCTGTCTCTTTTGGTTGTTTTTAGGTTATTTTTCATCTCTTCTTGTACTGCCGTCTTGTTTTCTGTGATTTTTCTTCTCCCTAATATATTCTTTTTAGCCTTTTGTTTCTCAGATATACAGTCCCAGGCTGCTCCACCAAACTCAATTATAAACCAAAAGAACATACCATGTCTGACAATGAGGATAAATCAAAAAGGAGCAATCTTCCTATCCTGAATGAATCCAACTACTCATCATGGGCCTTGTGAATCCATAGCTATCTGCAAAGAAAAGGACTGCTTGAGTTCATAGAAGGAGGAGACAAGGATCTCGTCATTCCCACAACTGCGTCTCAAAAACGGAAGGGTTATGAAGCTTCCAATATTCTGATTAAACACCTAGGAGATACAGCCTTTGATGCCGTCATCAACCCAGCCAATCAATCTGACCCCTTGGCCATCTGGGAAGCCATCTCCAAACAATACGCTTCTCTCTCAACCACAAACAGAGGGCAAATTTGGCTTCCTTTCATCAGATATCAATTCACAGGAGATCTTACAGCATACATCCAAGAATGCCGTAAGCTCATGAACAAACTAGCTACTGTCCAACTTGAAGTAACCAGCAATATCCTCAGCTACACCATTCTAGCCAAGCTGCCAGCTCAGTTCTACCATGTGGTTGATTCAATATTGCTGAACAATGACATTCTAAAATATCCCACCAAGGTCCTTAACAAACTACAAGAATTTACTCATCTTGAGTCCATCCAATCATCCAAAGGTCCTACCAATGAAGATTCTTTGTCTTCCACCTCTCTCTACAAAACTTCAGACACCAAGTCAAAAAGTTGTCCCAAACATCCTTGCTCCAAAGGCAAACACAACCCTCTGGCTGACCATCCTGAAAATCAATTCTAGCAACTTCATCCTCACCTCAGACCAAACCAAAATCCACAGGGACAAGCTCACCTTACCAACACTTCTTCCCCACTGCAGTCTGAAGAACCTAATCAGGAGGCCTCAGCCTACTTCAGCGCGCAGATCTACTTACAAAGAAAATTGCAGTCCTCCAAATCCCTGCTTCCTGTTCTTGACTCTGGTGCCTCTCATCACATTTTAAATGATCCTTGATGGATCCTAAACTCTAGAGAAGCTTCAATCAGGATTGGCACTGGGAATGACTGTAATGCTCTGGATGCTGTAGCTATTGGTGAAGCTTTTCTCCTGAATCATGAAGGGGCTTGAGTCAAACTGGACAATTTTCTGCTGGTCCCAAAGATCAATTGATGCCTGATCTCTCTGACCCGGCTCAAGTCCAAGAAAGTGGTCATCAAGAAGATAGGATTCTCAGGGTCCTCCATTTCCTTGGACAATTTTAATCTAGTCAGACCTACCTCCAACAACCTTCTTGAACTCTGTGGAGTACAGTTTGAAAAGGAGGAAACTGAAACCCACTACTCAGCCCCTGTTCCTTCCAATCTCCACAAAAAGCTAGGAAACGCCAGTGAGGCCAAGATCAAACTCCTTTTTCCAAATGCCAACTTACTGGACTTTTCCAAGTGTGAAACCTGCCAAGTGGGGAAAATGACTGCTACCCCATTCAACAGCCACTTCAAACCAGTCACCCGAGTCCTGGAAACTGTCCAAATTTACCTGGTTGGACAATTCTCAATTCCATTGTTTGGAGCAAGCAAGTATTTCCTCACAATTGTTGATCAGTTTTCCCAGTTCAAATCTATTGCTCTCCTCAAAACCAAAGCCAAAAGGCTTGATGCCTTTAAGGCCTACACAAAAATGGCTGAACAACAGCACAATTCCAAAATTATTAATATTCTTACTGATAATGGAGGTGAGTTCATTGGTCAAGAGTTCAAACTGTGCTGAAGGGACGCTGGGATTAATCATCTCCTTTCACCACCGTACTCCCCGCAACAAAATGGACTTGCAGAACAAGCAAATCAATCAATACTGGAGAAGGCCAGATGTCTCATGCTACAAGCCAAATTGCCAAGTAGGCTCTGGGGAGAAGCTGTAAACAACACAACCAATCTGCTCAATCTGCTTCTGGTCTCATCCAACAACAATCACATTCCTTACAAAATTTGGTACAAACGTTCAGTCAACTATCAGTTTCTGAAACCTTTTGGCTGCAAATTAATTGTTCTTATCCCTAAACACCAACGGAGATCTAAACTTTACCAATCCGGTTTTAAGGGTTTTCTGGTTGGCTTTGCCAGCAATTTTTCCAACAAACGGGTGTTCAATGCTTCAACAAATAAAGTCGTTATCTCAGCAAACGTTTGATTTTTGGAAAACAACTTTGCTGGTACTGAACTTGCTCCTTCAGACTCAGATCTGCTTCCTGAACTCAATCCTGTTCACTCTCTGGATGACTTCAAGGTAACCAATCATGAAGACAAGCCAATTCATTCCAAAAACTCCAAAATCTCAGACCCCAATCCTATTGATTGGTTGTTAGACACTCCTAACTACTTTCCTTCAAATCCCATACCTGAAACTAATCACAACTGGTCTGAATTCAAGATCTCACCCAGAAACATTCTGGATCACCCTAGAAGACTCAACCCTCAGCTCTATCTGGTTGATGCAGATTATGAAGATCCAAAAACTCTAAATCAAGCTCTCAACAGTAAGCAAAAGTATGAATGGATAAATGCAATGGAGAAGGAAGTGGGCAATATCAACAGCTATGAAGTATGGGAGGAAGTGGATGAGGTAGGAAACATCACTAAGATTAAGTGCATTTGGGTTTTCAGAACTAAACAGAAAAAACGTAAGGAGATTATTGAATTCAAAGCAAGGCTATGTGCTCAAGGCTTTAACCAAGTGGAGGGAGTTGACTTTGTCAATACTTTTGCTCCCACCGGGGATAAAAGTTCTCTGAGACTGCTCATCTCCTTCTCCCTGAGCAACAATCTCAAGTTCCATCAAATTGACATCAAAGCAGCATTTCTCAACGCTCTGCTGGCCAAACAAATTCATATTTCCGCCCCTCCAAATGTAGCAGTTCAGAAAGGAAAAACTTTGCGTCTCAAGAAAGCCCGGTACGGTATGAAACAGGCCCTGCAAGCATGGTATAGCACTCTCAGTGACTGGCTTCTGAAATCCGGGTTCAAAAGGTGTAGCAGTGATCACTGCGTCTTCTTCTCCAAAGACACTTGGCTCTAAATCCATGCGGACAACATTGCCATATCTAGAAAGCATCCTGAAAAATTTGTCACCCTCATCAGCAGTAGGTTCAAGGTGAAGTATCTCCAAAAATTGAAGCTCCTCCTTGGAATCAACATTCTTCAAGCTCTGGGATTGGTCAAACTCTCTCAAGAGTCTTATATAAATTCCACCGCGGCCACATACCCTCTGCCAATTTTTAAAGAACACTTGGTTCCTTTTGCACCTTACGCCAAGCTACTTCCCGCCACTGATAAAGAAATTGTTGAATTTGCAAATTCAGGCCTCAACTACAGGAAACTTGTTGGTGAGCTCAACTACATCAGCGTCAACACCAGACCCAATATCACCTTCTTGGCCAACAATTCGGCTCAGTTCCTGAATGCTCCGGGCCTGGTTCACTACAACGCGGCACTTAAGGTCCTCAACTATCTGGAACATACAGCCAATAAGGGCATTGAGTTCACTGTAAAGAACTCACACGCTCCTTTGACTGCCTTTGTGGACTCTGACTGGGCCACTTGTCCCTCAACCCAATGCTCAATCTCTGGAATAGTTATCACATGGAATGGAAACTTGATAGTTTGGAAATCCAGAAAGCAAGCAACAGTATCCATCTTGACAACCAAGGCTGAATAAAAATTGGTTGGTGATGGGGTGAAGGAAGTCTTGTGGATGCAGAAATTCCTGCATGAAGTTGTGGGTACCAAATTCGACACACCAACCGTAATCCATGAAGACAATGAAGTTTGCATAAAACTGGCCATGCAGCATACAAACCAAACAAGCTTCAGATAGAAGCATCTTGACTTACAAAATCACTTGATTCAGGAAGAAATAGGAAAAGGCACCATTCAATTGAAAAAGACCCCATCCAAAGATAACTACGCCAACTTCCTCACCAAAGCCCTCTTGCCAATACCAATGTTGAACTGCCTAAAATTTCTGCAAGTCCAATGAATTCAAAGCTAGGGAGGTTGTTTGAATTCTAATGAGTCTTGCCTTTGAATCTAATCTTCTGTTATCCTCTGTAATCTTCTGTTTTCTTCTGTTTTCTTTTATTGTGTGTCTTCCCTCTGTTTACCTATTTTCTGTGATGTGACCACGCTTTTGCTTCCCGCACCAGTGCACATACTTCAAATTTGAAAGCTGGAGTCCCTATTTGTACTGCTCAAAAGAGATCCTGTGCTTGCCCCTTAGGGTTCTCAGGTCCTCCTTGTTGACTTATCAACCAGACGCGCCATCCCAACGTCCTTCAACCACCTCATCCACCAACTCAACACTTCCACCTATTGTTGTATTGTCTCCGGGGTCCTTCCATAGCAATATTGTTGTCTCAGCTTCTGTGGACTCCTCAGGTCTAGCTGGATGTCTCTTTTGGTTCTTTTTAGGTTATTTTTCATCTCTACTTGTAATGCTGTCTTTTTTTCTGTGATTTTTCTTCTCCCTAATATATTCTTTTTAGCCTTTTGTTTCTCACAACATTTTCACTATTCAAGCAAGGAAAGAATTACTCTGTCAGCCAGAGCTACCTCCCTTTTTACTGATCCATCTAAGAAGTGCAAGGCCAAGAAACACAACACCCTGTCCAATCATCCAGAGCATCAATTCTGGATGCTACACCCTCATCCATGACCCAAGAGTGATCAACAACCTCACAACTATGTTAGCACTTCCTTGTGCTTTTGCTCTGACTCTCTTCTCTTCATCATTGACTCAGGGTGTTCCAATCAAATTTCAGCTGACTCCTCACTTTTCATGCACTTAGACGGAGCCAAAGAAGGAGGGTTAATCAACACCAGCTGCGGAATTGGTTCCTTCAAAATAAAAGGAGAAGGACCAGTCAAACTGATTCATGAGGGTGTAACTCTAATGTTGAAAAAAGTACTCTAAGTTCCTAATCTGACTGTGAATCTTCTTTCCCTGAGAAAATTGCTTCTAGACAGCTATTTTATCAATTTCAACCTTATAAAAGTGTCCATAAACGCCAAAGACAACTCTGCAATAAATGGCTTCTATTATAACAACATTTCTTGCATCAAGTTCCTTTCCTCTCCTACAAACTCCTTTCTTTCCTCCACTGAGTTCATACACAAATCGTTGGGTAAAGTCAGCTACCACAGATTGAGAAAAAAACCTTGGCTTTCCCATCAAAAAAAAATTCTGAGTGTCAGTCATGTGCAATCTCCAAAATTACGCAGGCTTCCTACAAGAACAGAACTACCAAGGCCAACAAACCCTTTGCTGAGATTCACTTGGACACCATAGGCCCACTTCCCACGTCCAGATCTGGCCATAAGTTCATACTTACAATAGTAGACTCCAACTCTTGATTCTGTGTGGCTATTCCCATATTTGGCACAGACTCCATTCCCTCCATACAGATCAACCTGCTTGAGAGCAAAGCCAAATATTTTTGTTATTACCCTCTAACTCTTCATTCAGACCAGGGTACCAAATTCAAAAACGGAACAATGGAGCTTTTCTGAAGAAAGAATCTCATCAAACAAATGTTCTCCAATACCTATACACCTCAAAAAAACGGATTTGCACAGAGCTTCGACAGAACTATCATTGAATCCATAAGGACAGTTCTTCTTGACTCTCAAATACCAAAAAACCTGTGGCACAAAGTTTGTCAGCTGTAACTCTCACTCTCAACCAAATACCGTCCCACAAGAGCAAGAAATCACTGTATTAGTTGTTCAAGAATCACTTTCCACCTTTATCTTACTTCAAACCAATTGGAAATCCCGTCTTGTGCCTACTTCCTCCCAGAGAGATTGGCTCTAAGCTAAATCCCTTGGGTGGTCTAGGTACCCTGATTGGCTACACTCCTTCTCTCAGATTGTATTGCATTCTGAACCTGTCCAATAATATCATTGATACCAAGAATGTCCAATTTCCGGAATACAATACCAAACCCCTCAAGATCCAGTCCTCCTGCAATGACTGGTTTCATTCTTGCAATGAATCTTGGGAACCTACTGTAAATCAAACTAACAATCTACTGGATTCTTTTGGCAAGGATTCAGGCTCTGGTTTGCCTGCTGACAATTTGATCATGGAAGATGACAATAACAACTCTGAGGATTCCTCTAACTCCTCCGTTGTGAACAAGATTGTTGCCAGAACTCTGTTTCCTCAAACCTCCAAAGTCAAACCTAAGAAGTACAGCTATGTCTCCCAAGTCCTGGATCCCAATCTAGTCATCTCCCAATTCCTGGATCCCAATATAGTCAACTCAGCTAAGATGTCTGAATTGGACAACATCAAATCTCATGAAGTTTGGGAAGATCATGTGGGGACTCCGGATCATTATCTGCACACAACTTGGGCAAACAGACTCAAAACTTCCACAATGTCATCCAAGGAGAAAGTCAAAGCTTTCCTGTGCGTTCAAGGATTCTCTCAACTCCCTGAAATTGAATACATCAAAACTTTTGCCCCAACTGGGAAGTTTCCCTCTCTTCTTCTTTTCTTAATTCTATGTTTACACAAAAATCTTCCCATTGGAAAATTTTATGTGAAGAGCGCCTTCTTATTTGCTCCTCTTGAAAAAGACATTGATATCAAAACTCCCAAAGAATCAAAACAAACGGCACCCTTCCTTAAACTAAAGAAGTACCTTTAAAGCCTTAAACAAGCACCCGCAAATTGGTACTGTATGCTCACGTCCTGGTTCAAGGAGCTTGACTACCACCAATCAACACCCAATGCTTGTGTCTACATCCACAAGGATCACAACTCTTTCATTTTATTTCATGTGGATGACTTAATTGTTGTAGGAAGAACTGAGGCTTTCAAGCAATATTTCCTTCACAGATTCCCCAACTTGTCCACTCACGCTGTTGACACTCTTCTTGGAATGGACATGAAAGTGAGTTCTGATTCCATTCAATTAAATCAACATTCCCTGATTGAAAAAGGTCTCACCCTTCTCAATCTGAGAAACTGTAAGGCTCAAGTCACACCTCTCACCCAGCATCTTCATCTTGAACCGGCCTCACAGTTGGAACTGGATGAGTTTTCCAAACTCGGCCTCAACTACAGAACATTCACTGGGATTCTGAATTATCTTTCCTGTTGCACTAGACCCCACTTATCTGCTGCTTTCTACTTGCTTTCTTGCTAAAATCATGCACCTGGTATTAATCACTGGAAGGAAGTGGTACACTGCTGGAAATACTTGAAGGGCACTTGTTTTCTCCATCTCATGCTCAATCAGGACTCATCCAAACACTTGTCCTTTGAATTCTATAACAAAGCAACATGGGCCAACAACCCTATCACTTGCGCCGCTCAAAGCGGGAAAATTGCATTCTGGTTGGGCTTCCCAGTCTCATGGAACAGCAAGAAACAGCAAAACATCACAATGTTTTCCACGGAATCTGAGCTGTACTCTCTTTCAGATGGTGTCCAAGAAAACCTTTGGCTGTCTCACGTCATTTCAAAGCTCTGGAACTCAACCACTCCGCCAACTATCTTCCACATTGACAACAAGGGTGTTCTTGACAAACTTAAGAACTTTGGATCCAACTCAAAGACCAAACACATAGATACCAAAATGAAATTTTTTTGTGATCTTTACACTAACAATAAAATAGAAGTCAAATTGATATCTATGTCTGAGATGATTGCCAAAGCTCTTGCTAAATACAGTGTTCTCAGTTCCTTGAAATTTTTAATCCGCAGGTGTTTCTCAGTTCAATTCTTACCAGATGATGTGGGGTTTTGAAAATTTATCATATTGTGCCTTCATCTCTGCTGATGTCTCTGTCCAAGGTTGCTGCTTACGTGTCCTGTACCTGTCACAGGTCATCCCTTAACTTCTATTGTTCATTCTCTTCTATTTACTTCTATTGTTCATTCTCTTCTATTAACTTCTATTGTTCATTCACTTCTACTTCATTCTCTCCTTCTTGATTCCCCTTTCTTGAATCCGCTCCATTCTTCTCACTTGAACCTCATCCCTTCTTACTGAATCTCTCATCCTCCCATTCTACTGTTTGATTCAACTCCTTACTCAACCTCAGATCTTCTTAAGATCTCTTTTTGATCTCCTTGCCTTGATTGACTACTTTAAACTCCTCACTCAACCTCAGATCTTCTTTAAATCTCTTTTGAATCTCCTTTCCTCAATCAACTACTTTCAACTCCTCTGTCAACTTCAGATCTCCTCAAGATCTGTTTTTGATCCCCTTTCCTCAATTGACTACTTGGCTAACCTTCCTCAACTACTCAAACTTCATCTCTCCATCCAAGCTGCTCTCATCTGGTAAGAACTGAATTTCAAACCCTTTCCAACTCATATTGACTGTATTTCTTCTTCATCAGTCCTCCACTGGTTATCCTAAGCTTCTAAAGAATCTCTCCGTTTTCATCCTTCTATTGCCTTATTTTTCCTCTCACGGCAGTATTAATCTCTATCTCATTGCTCCTCATTCTTTTGTTAACATTCACAAATGCTGTTGTCATTCTTATTATCAACTTTTTTCTATCTGGCTGGTTTCAGTTTTGAGCAATATAAATATTAGGCTCTTATTTATTCAGATGCACCCCTTTGAATTATTTGGACAATATTTGAAGAAAGAAGCCATTCAATATTCCCCTCAAGAGTATACTTTGATCAACCTTAGGCTGGACAAAGCATCTAAAATCCTAGGCCAAATGTTCAGAAAATTAACCAATCTGGCACACAACCCCAACTCTGAAACCATGCTGAACAACAATTTCCCCTCTTTATCGTCATTTTGATTTGGATCCCAGCTCACTCCTTTTGACTGTGCCCTCCAAATGACCTTCACTTCAAACTAAAATTCTCCACACATTGCAAAAGGTGACATCTCTTCCCATTCCTTTCTACTGGTGTTTCCAGCCAAAAAATTGAATGGAAAAATTATTGAAAAAAAGGAAAAATATCAAGTATCCAATGGCCAATTTTTTTTCCTGACTTGGGATTTGGCATTGATTTCAAAGAAAAAGGTATTTTGAAATGGTTTGGGAAGCAACCCAGTACAAGCATGGTACTTTTCCTGCTGTGGAGACTGCCACCCATACTAGGATGGCTATATTTTTGAAAATTAAAAAGACCACTCTGAAAAATTGCAAAGACTTGAAAAGAGGTAAGCTATGTTCTAGAACAAAAATGTAAATAAAATAAAAAACATTTTTTCATTGGTGGGGTTAAAAATAGGCTCAAACATTGTGGTATTTGGAAATAATTTTTTTGTTTTTATTTTTAAAATGTTTATCAAATAAAATATTTTAAAAGCCAAGCGATTGATTAATTTCCTTTATTTCTTCCACAGTTCTAATTCTAAAAATACATGCCATGGCTACAGATAACCAATTTTTTTTCTATTGCCAGTTTTTCCCTCTCCTTTTCCAGTCTATCTTCCTCTAAATCCTTCTACTTTTACTCTTTTTGGAACTCCTGCTCTGGCTGTTTCAATTTGCACTCAGCATCCAATTTTTGTTGATGAGCCAAAATTGTGGCCTTGTGGTTTTGATAATTAATAGCCAGTTGAAAATCCCACTTCTCCTTTTCAAATTGAAGTTTTTTAGATTCAATTTGTGATTTAACTGTTTTTTTGAGGGGAATAGGGATGAGCTTGATTTTGAAAGCAAGGAGAATTCAATGCAGCAACTTGAATATTTCTTCTCCATGATCTCCTCAAAGCCCAAAAAATTTGAAGTGTTTCTCCTCTTTTGATGGCTATTGCGGTTTATTTTGATGGTATTTGAGGCCTTTTGATTTCCCTTTGCAGAGGAGGCTTGTGTGGGAACGTCATCACTCTCATTTGAAGGAGATGTGGGAGGCCCCATTGCATTGAGTGTTTGGCCATTCAGGAATGGATGAGCCTGTTTTTTTACAATATAAATAAGTCAGGATTAACCAGAAAGAAGACAAAAGATATTGGTTCCTTAATTGAGCAGATGTTGATGGTAGTGGCACTACAGGAATGAATTGCTCCTAATTGGCCAAGTTGTTAAATTCTTCCAACCCAGAAAGAGAGCAATCCAAAGAAGGAAGTGAGGGGTCCAAGGAAGGGTTTAAATTGGTGATCAATGCTGATGTAGATGTGATTGGAGCTGATTCTGTTGGAATATCCTCCTCCACATCAGATTGCGGCCACTCATAGGTTTCATTGCAATCATCATGGCTAGGTTGAGCATCCACAGCCAGGTACTCAGCATCAAATTAATCTTATTTTTGGGCATCAAAAGCTAGTAAAGGGGTGATATTGGACCTCTTCCCAAATATTTAATTCATTTGAATGTAGAAAGGAAAAATGGAGTCCAACTTATAACCACCAAGTTGATTCACTTTGCTTTATTGGAGTTGGTGATACCAAAGCCAGTGGAGATTGAAATTGAGTGGGCTTTTTTGTACTTGGTTTGATAGTTCTTGAATCACTCCTGCATGTGTTTGGATGAAAGATCAAGAGTAACTTTGTTTTTATTCTTCAGTTCATTGGCTATCAGGACTTAACCATTAACCTTAGAAGATGGAGGTTGGACAACTCATGTTTCATTTTTGGTTCTAAAACAAGCATCATAGTTGGAAGGAATTTTGAGCCAGATTACCAGGATTATGTGATTAGATCTCTTGAGCTGAATTTAGCCTTTGGAAGGTGATGGGGAAGGATTGTTGGATGTTGAGTTCCTGGGGGATGTTTGATTTGGTCCATTGGATTGTTAAGTGGACTTGAGGGGGAGGTTTGCTCAGGGGCCATTTAAAAAGAGCAAGAGGGATGAAGGGATGAATAAATGAAGCAATGAAGTGATGAAAAAATGTGTTGAAAGCAGGGATGAAGTGATGAAGCAATAGGGCATATCAAAGTTATCAAACCCTCCATTAGAAATGTGCCATTTTTTAGACCAAACCTGCCATTTTTAATGGAGGGTTTCTGAAATACACATACCCCCTGACTGGTGTATTTCAAAATGGCGGGTTTCATGAAAATGACAGATTTCAAAAATCAAACCCGCAATTAAACCCACCATTTATTCATCATCATCAATCCACCATCGATCACATATAAAAAACCCATCCACATCATCAAATCCATACCGGTTGCATCTCCATTGCATCACACACCTCATCTCCATTGCTTCACATCTCTATCAATTTTTACATCTCCATCTTCCCACAAATCTCATCATCATCTCATCACCCCACATCACATCACCATCTCTCTCAAAATTTCCAATCAGACTTCCCACCAGCAAGTTGAAAATGCAAAAAAAGCTGACTGAACTTTTGCTACTGTTTGACTCCCATTCAGACTCTGATTAAAACTCCAATTTGGAATCAACTTGGTTAGCTTTGAATTCTCTTTTGGAAAAGCAATACATGGTTCCAAGAATACACACCCTCCACAACCCAATGTATGAAAGGCAAAAGATTCATCTCATGCCCAACTTAAGCTTCCAGCAACTATTCCAAGCTTTTTTGCCTTCATTCATGAAACTTTTGGAGAGGGTTGAAGACCACCACATCTTCCAGAACAATTCTTGGAATCCTAAATGAAATACAGCCATTCAACTTTCTGTTCCTCTTTTTAGATTGGAATCAAATTGAAATGAAGCAGCAATCCATCAATGGGAAAATCTATTCTCAGTCACTTATGGAAGCATTGATTTATACATCAAAAGAGTGATGATTGCTATCCTATCTTTCTGTTGCTCAGTCCTTTCTGGGCCAATCAAAGAAGAACGCAAGGAGATATCTCAAGTAATGGAGACCAAAGGCTTTCCTGGTTGCATTGGGTTTGTTGATGGAACCACCATCCCCTTCAGTCAAAAACCCAAGCTAGATGGCAACCACTATTTTGATTGCAAAAAAAGGCAACTGATTCATTTCTTTTCAAATGAATTTCATGACACCTTTGATCACACCACTGACCAACTATGTTTCATTTTTTTTTGAGATACTCCGTGGCCTAACAACTTGTTTGTGATAACAACCAGAAGTTCATATCCCTCCATGCTTTCCTTCTAGGTTCTTTTCATGATTCATATGTGTTCAATTGGATGCAAATTGCCCAACAACCAGGTAGCTACTTTGAACAAGATCAATACCTTCTGGAAAACTCAGCTTATAATAGTGGCAAATATTTGGTTCCAGCATACTGGAATGTTTCATCTAAAAATCAAGGAAAAAACAATTTCAACTATCATCTTGCCCAATCACAAGTTTGGATTGAGAATGCAATAGGAGTCCTGAAAGGAAGATGGGCCAGCTTAAGGGAAATGCAAAACCAGCTTCAAAAACCCGAAGACATGAAGTTCCTCATCCACTGGATTATCACTTGTGTAATCCTTCACAATATTTTTGCCAACATCAAAGATGAATGGGACAAAATATTTGAAGATGATATTCCTGATCCACCTCAAGTCATCCCTGTTTCATCTTTTCCCTCATCTTTTTCTATGAGAGAACAGATTATTCCTCTCACCCTTGCTAGCTTTGATTATTAATGTTTTATTTCAAGTTAGGTATAAAATCCCTTCACAAAATTGTTTTGGTTTTGGTTTTTCACCCAAGATTCCTAGGCTGAGTCCATTTTTTTTTCTGATCTGGTGGGGTGGACTTAGTCAAAACAGACTGAAAGCTTCCAAAACCCCCACCTCACCCCACCAAAACACCCACCTCACCCCACCAAACCACCAGTTGGTCCACTCCTTCCTCCTCCTCACTAACCATCTCCTCCTCACCTATCACCTCCCCTCCTCATTTGGTTGGCACCCCTGGTAAGCTTTCCCCCCTCCTCCTCATCCTCCCCATCATCTGATGCTCATCCTTTGATTCTTCCACCTCCATCCCTCTTCAGGCCCCCCCACCCCCTTGGTTGATTCCAAAGGTAAGCTCCCCCCTCCCTCCTCCTCGTTCCCCTTTTCACTCCCTCTCACTCCCTCTCACTCCCTCTCACTCACTCACCAACACCCCCCCTCTCCCCCCTCCCATCTCACTTGGCTTTCCCGCCCCACCCCCCCTTGCTTGCTTGGCCAACCCCGCCGCCCCTCCTCCTTTGCTTGCTCAGCCAACCCTGCCATCCCCCCCTTGCTTGCTCGGCTGCCAACAGACACCCAGCCGGCCCCCCCCTTGCTTGCTTGGCTGCCAACCAACACCCAGCTGGCCCCCCCCCCTTGCTCTCTTGGCCTCCCCCCAAGGCCTGGCCTCCCCCCCCTCCTTCTCCTTTGCTCGCTTGGCCAACCCTGCCCCCCCTCGCTCCCTTGGCCAACCCAGCCGGCCCCCCCTTGCTTGCTTGGCTGCCAACCAACACCCAGCTGGCCCCCCCTAACTTGCTTGGACGCCAACCAATGCCCGCCCCCCTTGCTCTCTTGGCCGCCAACCAAAACCCAGCAGGCCCCCCCTTGCTTGCTTGGCCGCAAACCAAGGCCCAGCCCCCCCTTGCTTGCTCAGCCACTAATCAAAACCCAGCCGCCCTCCCCTCGCTTGCTCAGCCACCAACTGACACCCAGCCAGCCCCCCCTTGCTTGCTCTGCCACTAACCAACACCTGCCCCCCCTCATTCTCCTTTGCTTGCTTTGCCAACCCTGTCGCCCCCCTTGCTTTCTCAGCTGCCAACCAACACCCAGCTGGCCCCCCTTGCTTGCTTGGCCGCCAACCAACGCCTTCCCCCCTCCTTCTCCTTGGCTTTCTCAGCAAACCCCGCCGCCCCCCCCCTTGCTTGCTTGTTCAACCCTGCCCCCCCCCTTGCTTGCTTGGCCAACCCCGCCACCCCCCCCTTGCTTGCTTGGCCAACCCAGCTGGCCCCGCCTTGCTTGCTTGGACAACCCAGCCGGCCCCCCCTTGCTTGCTTGGCCAACCCAGCCGCCCCCCCTTGCTTGCTTGGCCAACCCAGCCGGCCCCCCCTTGCTTGCTTGGCCAATCAGCCGGCCCCTCTTGCTTGCTTGGCCAACCCAGCAGGCCCCCCCTTGCTTGCTTGGCCAACTGCACACCCCCTCCCCTCCTTCAGCCTGCCAAACAACCCCCTCCTTGCCTGGTTCCCGGGCCCTGCCTACCTGGCCCCAGGCCCAACCCCACCCCAACCCAAAGGCCTGGCCCAATTGCCTCACACCTGGGTAAGTTTTGTTTTTATTTTTTTTTTTGGGTGCTGATGTGATTTTTTTTTTTTTTTTTTGGTGATCACATTTCTGGTGAACTTGAAATCAAGTCCAGGTTTGGTTTTATTTTTTTTGATCCAATCTTGTTTCACTGATGATGTCCATTTGACTGATGGTTTTTTTTTTGTTTTTTTTTCAATCCCTCAAATGTTATTGTTGAATGTCTAATTCTTCTCCCACCCACCTCAAAATTTTACACAAGCAATAAAATCCCATCTTGTTCCTCACCCAAATCAGAGTATATGGATGGGAGGGATCAAGATGGAAGGAGATGGATTGACCAACACAATGAATGATTGGAAGAATAGAGCCTGTCACCAAAAGAGGATTCAAATGAGAGATTCCAAAATATCTTTGGAGGTTGCTGAGGAAGGTATGAATGAAAAGGTGTTCTGGTCTGGTTGGAAACCGCGTCCTTTGGATCTTTACCTTTCAATTGTTTCCAAAAAAAAAAGAATAGTAAAAACCCACCCAGGAAGAGTTTGAGCAAGCAAAACAAACAATCAAAAGGTTCCATTTCTTCTACAGTGGAAAAGTAATTGTCCTCAATCAATCTCATCACCAAGCCCTGGTTGCAATAATTGAATTTTTTCCCTTGGATAAACTCTCAGAACAAGATAAGAAGGACATTAACTATGTCACCACTTTCCTTCATGGTTAAAAACAATTTGTCAACCCAGTTGGTCCTTCAAGATATTGGGGTGGAAAAATGCGGGCAGTTGGATGGCAAACATTGATGCACCCTTTGGAGTTATTTGGATGTAATGTGAAGAAATCATCTATTAGATCTTCTCCTCAAGAGTATGCTTTCCTCAAACTTAAGGCCAACAAAGTATTGCAAATTCTAGGACAAATTTTTTTCAATTTGGCCAAACTTTCCTTTGAATCAAACCATGATACCATGAAGGACAACATTATCCCCTCTTTCTCTTTGTTAGAATTTGGTTCCAATCTAAACCTTTTGATTGCTCCCCACACAATTTCACCTTGGATTCTTTTTACAACTCTCCTCATATTGAAAAAGGCAACATCTCTGGCTACTCCTTTTTACTTGTGGTTCCAACCAAGAAATCAAATGGTTGAATTATTGAAAATACGGAAAAATATCAAGTATTGGATGGACAATTTGTTTTTCCTGACCTTGGCTTTGGAATTGATTTCAAGCAAAAAGGTATAGTCAAAATGGTTTGGGCAGCTAATAAGTAAAAGCACTGTATCTTTCCTGCTGTGGACACAGAAAACAATACAAGAATGGCCATGTCACTTCAAATTAATAAAAAAACTAGAAATAATTGTAGGGACTTGAATAATGGCCAAATTTACTCTAGAAAAAAAAGATAAATAAAATTAAAAAAGATTTTTATGTTTGTGGGGTTAAGAATACTCTCAAGCGTTGTAATCAATTTTTTTTTTCTTTCACCCATGCAAATATATTTAAAAACCCAGCATTCAAGTTATCTGCTGTATTTCATCTAATGTTCTACTGCTACCATTGCAAGCCAAGGCTACTGATACCTCATCCTTTTTTTTTGGTTGAAAGTCTTTCCCTCTCCTTTTCCAGTTGTGCTTGCTGTTGATACTTCTCATTTTCCTCTTGTTGAAACTCTAGCTCAGCCTGTTTCAAATTCCACTCAGCAGCCCATTTTTGTTGATGAGCCAAACTCTTGGCTTTCTGCTTTTGAACATCCATGGCCAGTTGAAAATCCCACTTTTTTTTTCAAACTCAAGTTTTTTGGATTAAATTTGTGATTTGACTGTTTTTTGCAGGGGAAAAGCAATGAGCATGATTTTGAAAGCAAGGATATTCAAACAATTCACCTACATGAATCTTGCTTCTCCATGATTTCTTCAAAGCCTGAAAAACCGGAAGTATTTCTCCTCTTTGGATGAATTTTGGGGTTGATATTGATGGAATTGGAGGCCTTTGGCTTACCCTTGGGAGAGGAGGTTTGAGTCTGAAAGTTGTCACTAGTGTTTGAAGGCAATGTGGGAGGCCCCATTGGCTTGCGTTTTTGACCATTCTGGAATGGATGAACCTGTTTTTTTAAAATCTAGACCAGTCAGGATTAACCAGACAGAAGAGAAAAGAGCTTGGTTCCTTACTTGAACCAATGTTGAGGGTAATGCAGACTGAGGAGTATTTTGCTCCGCATCAGCAAGGTTGATGAGATCTGCTAACCCAGGAAGAGAGCAATCCAAAGAAGGAGGGGAGGGGTCCAAGGTATTGTTTGACACATCAATCAAGGCGGAAGTAGACATGATTGGAGCTGATTGCGTTTGAATATCCTCCTCGGCATTGGATGGGGGCCACTCATAGGTTTCTTCAGGATCACCATTTCTAGGCTGAGAATCCCCAGAAAAGTCCTCAGCGTGTACTGAATTGGATTGTTGGGCATCACAAGCAGCTAAAGGGGTGATGTTGGCCTTCTTTCCAAAGATTTCATCCATTTGAATATAGAAGGACAAATGGAGTCCAAATTATAAACCACCAAGTTGATTTCCTTGGCTTTTTCAGAGTTGGTGATACAAAAGCTGGTGGAGATTGACATGGAGTGAACCTTTTTGTAAATGGCTTGATAATTCTTGAATCACTCCCTCATCTATTTGGATGACAGATCCAGTTTAACTTTTTTTTTCTTGAGATCATTGGCCATCAGGAGATAACCATTGAACTTAGAGGATGGAGGCTGGCCAACATGTGTTTCATTGTCCAATCCAAAGAAGGCATCATAGTTGGAGGGAATTTTGATCCAGTTGACCAGGATGATGTGATCAGCTCTCTTGAGCTGACTTGAGCCCTTGTAAGCTAATGCGGGAGGATTTTTTGAGCCCCTGGAAGCTGATGGGGGAGGATTGTTTGTTGTGGAGTTCCTTGGCAATTTTTGCTTTGGTGTGTTGGACTTTTTTGTGTACTTGCGGGGGGAGGTTTGCTGAGGGGCCATTTGTAAAGAGTTAGGGCAATAAGTTGATGAGAGGGATAAAGTTAAAAGCAAGATAAATTGATGAGAGGTATGAAGTGATGAGAGGGATAAAGTGAAAAGAGCAAGAAAACAATGATTGGATTCTTTGGATGAGGTTGGAGGTAAAAGTTCTTGTTGGAGGTAGAGTGATGAGAGCAATAAAGTGGTGAGTGATTGAGTGATGAGGGTGATAAATTGATGAGAGTCATGATGAGAGTGATAAAGTGATGACAGTGGTGAATCTTTCTATGATGAGGCTGGAGGTAAAGAAATTTGAGATGAGGTTGGAGGTAGAAGGAGGTGGGAAGCCAGGGATGGATGGCCTGAAAAGGTTGTGGAAGCCTTTAAAAAATTTATTTGAAAAAACCCACTTATTTCATGTTAACTTTGACATGTCAGATGTTAAATAAGTGGGGTTTTTGATTTTTAATGGTGGGTTTGAAATGGTGGATTTGGGTTGAAACCCGCCATTAAAAAATGGTGGGTTTGGTTAACTTTGATACTCCCTAATGAAGCAATGAAGAAATGAGAGTTGGGATTTTATGAAAGCAGGGATGAAGCAATGAAGTGATGAGAGGATGAATGTGATGAAAGAAATGATGTGATTAGGGTGATAAAGCAATGAGAGAGTTAAATTGGTGAGAGTGATGAAGTGATGAGGGGATTAGAATGATGAAGCAAAGAAGATAGGAAGAGATGAGAGAGATGAAGTAAATCAAGGGATAAAGCAATGAGAGTTAGGATGTGATGAAAGTGATGAAGCAATGAGAGTGATGAAGTGATGAGGATAGCAATGAAGAGATGGAGAGAAATGAATCAAATTTTTTTGGATGAGGTTGGAGGTACAATTTTTCCTATGAGGTTGGAGGTTGAAACCAGGGGTGATGATGTGGAATGAGGTGATGATGTGGAATGATGGGTTGAGGTGGTGAAAGCCTTTGAATAATTTATTTGAAAAAACCCATTTAGTTTCTGGTAAATCTGACATGTCTGATGTGAAATAAGTGGGTTTTTCTGATTTTTAATGGAAGGTTTGAAATTGGGGATTTGGTTCGAAACCCCCCATTAAAAAATGTTGGGTTTGCTTAAATTTGATAAGCCCTAATAATAAGAATAATGAAGTCAAAAATGGATTTCCTTCAATAAAAATGTTTAGTTGTAATGAAATTTAAAACACAAAAAATATGCAAAAATTCCACATGAAAATATTCAATGAAAGGAATTAAAATATCATTAAAAATTCATAAATAAACTTCATCAATTGCATGAATAATCAAATAAATAACAAAAGTTGATTGTTTTCAATAATAAATTTTTTACATTTGATGTTTTTATTTTTGTAATTTATGAAAACTTTGTTGATATATTTCATATTATTTGAAATTGCCTAATTGAATAGAGATAATTAATATTTTTCTATTTTTTTTACAAAGGTATTTAAATTGCATCAGAAATCCTGATTTATCTTCAGAGAAATCCATTTTTCATATTTTTTCTAATCATCTATCTGCTCAATGATATCTTTGTTTGCATATTTCAAAATATTTCAATTCCCAGAATGAAATAAATAAATGTATCAATTTTAAATGTTTTGGGTGATGATAAATTCACAACCCCCAGTCAAGTGGGAGTCGTGTAGGGCCCTAAACGACCCATTTGACGCTTTGGGGTTCATACACAAATCCAAAGGATTGTTCCAAACACAAACATTTAGACCCATGTACGGGGGTATACAGCCCCCGGGGGTTGCATGTGTTTGGAACTGCCCTATGAATAAAGATAAAGGAACATTTTAAAATTTGAAAAAAATCAAAAAGATGTGCCCAAAAAAAAAAATAAAAAAAATAGAAAAATAAAAAAGAAAGAAAATAGATAAATAAAATACATCCCTCAAATAAAATACAATAAAATGTGATTTTTGAATAAGATAAAATCAAATACAAAAATCTATATAATTGTTGAAGACAGAGGGGGGGGGCGGCATGTCTGCTGGTTACACCCCCCATGTGAGTCCTGGGTCCCACCAATTTTTATTTGTTTATTTTAGTTTTTCATTCTTTTATTTCTTTTATTTCTTTATTTTTTTGGCCTTTTTTTGGCCTTTTTTTTGGCCCACAAAGGTTGGTAGGCATGTGGCATGTTACACAGCTACATTTGAGCAGTGTACAACCCCACAAAACTCAAATGTAGTTCTGTGTGGTACCACAAAACTAGAAACCATTTTTTGGGGGCTACACAACTCAATTTAGTTGTGTAGAGGCCACACAACTCATTAAGAGTTGTTTAGTGTGAAACACGGCCCATTTGAGTTGTGTAAACAACTCAAATGGGTTGTGAATTTAACATTAACCTATGTTTTTTATTTTCTACTGCAAATATTCCATAAGTGAGTATCAGAGTTACCAAACCCCCCATTTTTTTAATTTTGGGTTTCAACACAAATTCTTCACTTAAAACCCGCCATTAAAAAAACAAAAAAACCACCTATTTCAAAATAGGTGTGTCAGAGTTACCTGCAAATAAGTGGGTTTTCTCAGATATGAGATATAAAGTCCAGCCAGTTGACCAGATTTTTTTTGTTCCTCTTGAGGCTATGAATAACACCCCCCTTTCTTCTCTGATTGCCACCCTGCCCCCATTGTTCTCAGTAAAGTCACACTCATCCATCCATCAATCACATAATCCTCCCCAGCTCAGACCATTATCTCATGGTCTTACCCAATCATCCCTCCAACTTCAAGGCCAATCACCCCCCACAATCACCCCCCAATTCAAAGCCAGAGTGGCCCAGGATTGACCCAAAGATTGACATAGGTAGCCAGACAGGTCTCCTCCTGCTTTGACACGGGCCCTTGGGACAGATGACTCCCAAACCTTGTCTTTCCCTCCTTCCTAGTGATGTCCCAACATTGAGCCACCCATCATCATGGGCGCAGAGACCAACAACCAATCAAAAACCTGACCCAACAGTGGAAACAAAGCTTGGATCCCTCTCCAAGCAATCAGCACAAAGCCAGGGATGAGGAAAAGTTGAATAAAACTGTGCCAGATTTTACTACTGGTCAACTGATTGACTCACTGTGAGCATCCCTGCACCCTTTTTGGAAGGTATAAGGTGGTTGAAAGATGAATATGGGACCATGATAGATCAATTAAATGATGAACCAGAGCTCCATATTTGGGTAATCATTATCTACAATGTAAAAAAAAGAGAAGACCTAAAAATTTGATTTTTGATTGTTATTCTTTATTTGGATGCATGCTACAAAAATCAGTTTTGCAAGAGTTTGAATAGAATAAAGTAAGGTACCAATGATGATGATCAGTTGGAGAAGATGAAACAGTAGGTTGGAAGTAAAAAAAAGATCAACAGACATAGCACAGGGACAGAAAAATGCCAATCAATTGCAAAGGGGAAAAACAATTCTAAATGATAAGTGTTTAGCCACTCAATCTGATGAGATTTGAGTAAGGAATTATTCAAGAGTTTGTTTTTTATTGGCCAAATTGTCAAATTTTTGAATCCATATTAGTTTTTTGGAGAAGGGCTGGAATCATTGGATAATTGAAAGGATAAAATGTCATGTAATTTGATCTTTTTGATTATAAAAATGGATTAAATTCTGATTCCAAACCCTCTGTCCTTATAATATAAAGGCTTTAATGCCAATGAGATTCTTTTTTTTTGGTTGATCAGGGGTTGAAGAATTGTGACATTTTTAGTCTAATAAATTAGACACGGCAAGAGATGTTACTGACCATTTGGTAGAGTCATTCCATCCTGATATTAACTTGATTGTCCTAGGTTTGCCTTTTGAATGATCTTCTACAGCAAGGGATGTGATCTCAAAGAGCACCAATGTATATAAATCAAGTAATCTGTAAAAATGAAAAGTATATCCAAATATAGCTGCAATTTTGGGAGAGGTTGTCTAAATTATTTGAGCTGATCAGTGTGGGATTGATCCAAATCTTCAAACCAAGATTTTTTTCCAAACTGGATGATAATTTCCATCCATCCGCTCATCAACTGTGGTTGTGTTGGTCTCTGTGCTTTTCCTTTGAGTCCTCTTCTTCAGCTCAATCCAATTGGAAGCTGTGTTTATGAGATAATTTTTCCAAGTTGGGACACAATCAATACATTGCTTTTTAAAATTCAAATAGGCTTGGTGGAGTTGTTTTGAGGATTGATTGAATTATCTACAATTTGTAAATATTAAAATCTGAAGGTTGATCTAATAAGATCAAAGCCATATCAGCCAAGCCAGTGAAAGCAGTGATTTAATTTCTCCTAGCATTGGCAGGACAGATGTATTCACTCATTTGGTAGGCACCAAGTAGATCAAAAAATTGTTGAATCTCATCAGATTCTTGACACTTTGCAATTGTTACTGGTGTTGATTGGAGTGAGCTGAATTCTTTCTGATTGATGCATCTTATCAGGGATGAATTAAATTTCTGTTATTAGTGGTGATGGTGATTTTCAGTCAGCTATTGGGAATTAGAATAGGATGATAGTTTTGATGATGATGTGAGTCTTCATGAAACATTTGATATTGTATTCTTTTTTGGATTGATCGGGATATGTTTGATAACATGTTGATTTTTAGATTGGTTGTTTTTCATGTTGATGAATGGATATGAATAAATGGGGGGTTCAATGCTTGAAACATGCCATTTTGAAATACACCAGTTAACCAGCTTGTGTATTTCAGAAATCCGCCATTTTAATGGTGTGTTTGTTCAAAAGAAAAATGCAAGGGTTCTAATGATGGGTTTTCTAACTCCAATACGCCCTATTTTGTGTAAAACTAATGAATTATTACCATATTTATTATGTTTCTTACATTGGATGAATTTTTTTTTCAAATATGAGTTCAGTTATGAATTTATTTCAAAAAATTGACATCTTTAGAATTTTTAAATATTTAATTAGCTAAATTGGTGCCCATAATTGAATCCTCCAAAGCATTCTACCCCAGAAAGACCCCACAGGGGGTCTGGAGGCCTTAATTTAGCCTCCCAGGGCCTCAATTAATGTTGAAAGGCCTTTGAGGAACCAAAATACCTTCAAATGAGCAATCTCCCTCCCCAGGCACTTTTATAAACCTCAAAAATGCTACATGCCTCCCTAGGGTGTGAAGGCACACCAACTGGCATGACTATAGCAAAGAAAGTGCTATAATTATGCCAATAATTCCTGTTGGCATGATTTTAGAAATTATTTTTCTAAAGGCAAGCCTTTGGCGTGTTTTTAGAATTTTTTTTGGCATGATTATAGGCTTGAACAATGTTATATTTTGTTCATTGGAGAGAAATATAAAAAGGAAATACTGAAATAACAGGTTTCAGGTACCATTGCGGTTGAAAGTCTTGAATATGAAATAATTCATTTTTTATCCTTGAAAAATTGAATTTGTGAAGTACACACATTTTTATTTATGAATTAGAATTAAAATTGATACAAAATTTTAATTTTTTGAGGGGAAATGGATAATACAAAAATTCCTTTGAGGGAATGGTGGGTGAATTTTACACTTAAGTGATCCACACTGTATTAAAATCAAATAAAATGCTTTCAATATTTCTATGAATTTTCAATGGAACTTTCATGGATTGGGATAAAGATGGAATGGGAACCTTGGAACAAAAAATGACCTGAAGGATAAACTGATCAATATTTTAAAATAAGCACATATTCCTTCAATTCCAGAAATGCAGGTGTTATCAAAATGGAAGTGCTTTTTGTTAAAATAATAAAAAAGATTTAGTGAGGGTAAATAATTTTTTGAAGAGGTAATCAGTGATAGCAGGATTCCAGACTGGAGATAGTTTGGTGAAACTTGAGGGAGGTATTCAACCAGGGAATAGGCTAGCTTGATCTTGAGGAGAGGATCTAGTTGGTTGGTGGTGGAACCAATGGATGATGTGAGAGAGAAGAGGGAGAGCAATTCATGGGGATTGGATGGCAGTTGCGCCAAGGCTTTGTGGAACTACACAACTTGTCCTAATTGGGACAAGTCCAAGCCCTGGTAAGAATTTTCAGATTTGGGTTGGACCAAATTTGCCAGTTTTCTTAGAAGAATTTCCATTCTTCCTGAGATTTTAAATTTTTTCTGCAATTTTTTTGGATGTTCTTGAATATTCTCTCAAGCCTAATTAAATGATAATAGCTAGTAAAAAACAATGTAATTGAATTAATCAGGGATTTTTCCTTGCTTGTGACTATGATTTTGGGTCTGTGATGATCTAAGATGTCTGATAGTTGACTTAGAGCTCAATTGTAGTTTTATTTCTTTTTCTTTGAGATAAAAAAGAAACCAAAAGTGTCAGCCTACTAAATTCCAGTACTCTTTACATCCTTTAGCTAATAGAGGTGATAGGGTGATAAAAAATAAATTAAAGTGATGCAAAAATGATACATGGATATATGAATAAAGCAAGATCAAGGGGATGCTTTGGTATGATTTAAGTGTGAATTTACCAATAAATATATTATTAATTAAAAGAAATAAGGCAAAAATTTAATACTGTGTATTTTTAAAACCTCTCTTCTGGGGATTAACCTTATAATCTGTCAACCAGGGCCTTTGGAAACTTGATAAAAGGGGATTATCATCCAGGGAATATGTGGTATGGCTGGGATAGGTGAGTAATCCATCCAGAGCAGAGAGGAATAAATTACTTGAAGATAGTTGATGACAGGGTACCTGGAACAACTGAAATAAGAGGTATTTATTGGGCCTATTTTGATTCTTTTGAGACATACCACAGTGCAAAAGTTGAGACATAAAGTTTTAATTTTCATTAAAATGGTCAAAATAAATCCATTAATCACTTAATTACCCTAATAATAATCTTATTCCTGTAGGGAATGGTGTCTGTATGTATGTTAATGAGTAGCTGTTTAAATTAAAATAAAAAATAAAATAAATTAATTAAAAAAAATTATTATTACTAAAAAATATATTATTGGTTGGAATAATTTACTTGTTTTTGCATCAAATACATTGAATAAAGCAAAGTTTTTCCCCGTTGGGATAACTTGCTGCCATCTCCAGAACCAACATCCTGAGGCTTGGACTTGTCCAAATTGGGACAAGTCATGTAGTTGTGCAAAGCCTTGGCACAACTACCATCCAATCCCCCTGACTGGATCTTCCTCTTCTATCCTATGTCATTCATTGCTTCCACCACCAAACAAATAGATCCTCTCCTCAAGATCAAGCTAGCCTATACCCCAATTGAATGCCTCCCTAAAGAAACAATTGATGCTTTGTCAAGAATACCATTCTCTCAAAACCAATTTTACAAAAAATTGAGGACCCAAACTCCCTCAAACAAATGATTGGCCGCTTCCCCCAGACACTCCAAAATCAAAAAATTTGTAAAAAATTGATTAATTTCCAATCGCACCACCTCCATTGATCAAGCAAGCCAAAGATCTCAAGCGACCAGGTGCCTCCTAAAAAAAGGGATACTAAAACCTCAACAAACAGCTCAACACAGGGGATTCAACACCCTAAAAGCTAGAATATAACCCAACTGAGGGATACATCTACCACTTAAGCCAAAGGAAAGTCTACCAAAAGACTCAGGCTGTACCTCAAGAACCTCTGAGACCAGTTAGAAAATAATCATCTCTTTTTTGCTAATGCCTTGACCTGAAGTCAGTGAGCCTCCTTAATTATCACCTCTCACTCCATACATGTGTTTTTCTGTTCCATCAAATCTTGTAAAGCCAAGCTTCTGGTTTTGAGAAAAATAGTAGTAATAAAAAAAAGAAACCAAAATTTGGCATTAAGAACCCAAAGCTTTATCAGTATCTGGAGGCTATACAGCCTAAAAGCGGCCTGTATTTATAAATTTTCGTATTATAAGGGTAAAACAAGGGAAAGAAGCCTTGTTCTGGGGTCAGAAGTACAGCCATGCATGGCGCACAGGCTGCTTTTGGTGGTGTAGGCTGGATGGCCTTGTCACATGTCAAGAAATATGATATTTCTGGAATTTATTGCATGGTAATTGAAGAAGAAATGAGCCTTAAATCCATTTATAAATGCTATTGATGAATTTATTTTTATTTGGGTTTTTTTCTGTGACATTTTATTTAATCAATTATAATTTTATGAAATATTTTATGTTATGTAAGCAGTGCAGGTGTCACTTTTTCAGGCTTGATCACCAAGAAAATTTGATGGCACTTGCTAGCAAGTGCCATTAAGGAGTTCTTGACCAACCAATGACCAATCTCAGGATGAGCTTCTAACCAAGCTTTTGTCAAGCTTCAATCAAGCCCAATGGCAAACTTTCTGTGCATTGTGCACAGCCAATGTGCATATGGAACAGTTACTTGGAATCATTGTGCACAGTCACTGTGCATTTTGCACAGAACCTTTGCATTTTCAGAGTCACTGTTCATTGTGCACAGCAAATTGGAATTTGCACAGTCACTGTGAGTTTTCCACAGCCACTGTGCATCACTGTGCACAATTTCTGTGCACCAAAACCTTTTTTGAATATTGGAGATATGTTCAACTAAAGCATGGAGACTTCTTCAGGCAGAGATTTCTTTAAAGCACTTGCTAGCAAGTAAAATCTAATTTTTTGTGGTGGGGAATTCGGTGAAAGTAGGTTTTGGTCATTTTTGTGATTTTTGGTCAAAAGTGTCAATCCAAATTTTGAAGATTTTTCATGTGCTTTTCCTGTCATATTTTGGCTTATAAGTAGGTTTTGTGACATTTTTTATGGATTAGAATTCATATGACATATAAATGCCTTTCCCATGTCTGTTGTAACCTTTCTGTCATGAGTTTTTGTGCTCATTATGGCCCTGACAGATGGGGGCGCAGCTGTCAGAATTTACTGGCCATGGCCTGGATTTGATGCAGATGTGCATGGGAATTCTGAATGACAGGGCTGTTTGTGTGTCTCAGACCTGTTATTGGTGTGCATGGCTGCATACAGGATTTGGAAAGAACACAAATGTTTCCATGACTTTTAAAACAAACAAAAAACTCCATTTCTGACTGAATTTTAGTCAGGTAACATATGCATGATGTTGCATGTGAAATATTAAAAGGGCCAAAAGGTTTCAATTTGGTGCAATGGTAATTTTGGCACAATTAACTAAATGATCCAGGAGTTGGAATTTTAGGGTAGGCTCAGTGGGTGACCCTACCATGTTTTAGGCATGGAATCCATTTCTGAAATTATATTTTGTTATTTAAGATCTTTTATGTGAATAATTCTTGATTATTTATTTTTTAGTAGGGTAATGATAAATTCACCAATCTCAGTTGTGTAAGGCCCTACACGGCCCAATGAAAATGTGTGGGCCCATACATGCTTCCAAAGCGCGGGTGCGGGCCAAAAAACGTGTCTACACGCGTCCAAGGGGTTGTCTCAAACACGCATGACCCCTGGGGGCCATATACCCCCCTTAAACGGAGTTTTTGGGTTGTGTACCCCCATTCACAGCGCTTTTGACGCGTGGCCGGGGGTATAAAACCCCCTGGGGGGTCATGCCAAAATTTTTGGCACCCCCTGGACCACATTTGGGTTCTCTCAACTCAAATTTGGGATCAACACATACTATGTGGGACTGTTGTACCACATCTAGCAACCCCAAAGTGACACCAAAGTGAAAATAAAGTGAAATAAAGTGAAACTAAAGTGAAATAAAGTGAATCTGTGAACCAAATCATTGAAACTAAAGGGAAACCGCAAAAAAAAATCCCACAAAATTGATCTTTCTTAACTAGAAATTGAGCAAACTTGGTAGTTGTTCAATTGAAACTTGGATTGAATACTGACGTAGCATTGCATTTTTTTTGCATGATTTGAACAGTGGCAAGCCCTCCGTTCTTTAACATGGCTGTGTTTAGGGACTACATTGATAGTGCCATGAAAGAAAGCTGTGTACAAGAAGGATTTGGGTAATGAGACATTTGAGGCCCCAGTTGCATCCTCATCAAGTTTGAAAATTGAGGAACAAACTTTTTTGTAAATAGACATGACCTCTGGTGGTGAGTAACATTTTATGTTACTATGGTCTTTGGCTCATTTAATTTAATGGAAACTGAAATATGACAATGTGAATATGGCCTACCTATGACAGACCCACTTGCCCCACCTCCTGTGAGAGCTTTTCCTACTAGGGAAGAGGCACAAAACTATTGTCAAAGATGGGAAATGAAGCATGGTTACACTTTAACAGTTTTCAACTCAAAGCGTGATAAAGATGTGGATTTAGCCTTTGATAGACATGGTTTGTACTATGGGCAATTTCTCACCAAAAGTTCAAGGCAAACTCACACAAGGAAGGTTGGGTGCAGTTTTTTAATCTGGAAAGTGACACAAAGGCAGGCCCCTTGTGACGAATCTCCTAAAGAAATGATCAACATAACCATGAAAAATCTCCACACCCCTCAGTGCATCCTCACCTGAGGTGAATCTCTGGGGTAGCCTTAGACAATCTAAAAGAAGGAATGAAAGATGGGCTGAATATAATTCAAATCAAAAGAAAATTGAGCAAGATCAATGGTGGCAAATATGTTATAACACTAAGTGTAAGGTAACACTAGCAGAACTAAAGGGGAAAAGTGTTATTGAGGTCCTCTTTGAACAACTTGGTGATTCAGGTTGGGTTCATCAAGAAAAATTCAGTGGAGAGAGTTACTTGGAGTCCCTATTCTTGGCTCACCCAGAGTGATTAAAGCTTTAAAAACAATTCCATCATATAGCTATGATGTATTTTACTTACAAAACAAATAAGTACAGCATCCCCCTATTGCATGTTCTAGGAATTACAGCCAACTTCAAAAACTTCACAAAACATATTGTTTTTATAATAATAGAAACGCTTGAGTTCTACAGTTGCTCTGTCAATGCGCTAAAGGAGTTGGCTTTTGATCCTGAGAGAATTCCCAAATTCTTTGTGATGGACTGTGAAATAGCTTTGATCTGTGCTCTGGAACAAACATTCCCTGATTCAACAAGACAGTGTTTTCAATGGAGCTTGTCTAAAAACATACAAGAAAACTCTAAAGTGTACTTTAATAATGACTTGGAAGGGTGGCAAAGCTTTATGTCTCTGGGGGCTAAGTATGGGGCCTCAAAAACCGAGGAGGAGGCAGAGGGAAATGATGAAGAACTTAGAGTAAGGGCAAAATCACTTACTCTACTGTTAATCTTCCTAGTTTTGGGTTACTTACATTAAGAATTTTATACAGTGTTTCTTGGCAGACCGTGAGGATGTGCTTGAGTATATTGATCATAATATCTTCTGTATCAAAGAGACCTTTGTAATGTCTTGGACTTGCAAAAAACCTGAATTTGGAAATAAAACAACGTCTTGGGTTGAAGGGGCCCATGCTACTCTAAAAAATTCCTTGCAAACTTGTTGGGAAACATATTGGATGTTTGGCAACAACTAAAGGCAACAGTTTCCAATCAAATTAAATTGGTTCAGCCAGCCCTTTACAACTCCCAAATAAAGATTGGAATAGTTGTTCCTACTGAACTGTTACTATTAAGATAAAAAGTGTCTTTACAGGCAATCAAACTTGTTGTGGATCAATTAGTGAGATTGAAGGAGAAAAATTATTGGAAAGTGTGCACCAAGCCATACTTGATGAACATGGGTTTGCCTTGTTCCCACAAAATAGGTGACGTACTAGCTTCAAAAGGATCCATTGTGCCTGAGGATTTTAATCCTCAGTGGAGGTTGGATTATGACCCTTGCATTTCTAGTTCTGCAAGTTGGTTTAAGTTGAATTGTTGGATTTTTCACATAACTTTGTGATTAATTCTTTTTGATTAAGGATTTTTTATTAATAATTTTTGATAAACGCTTTTTGAATTATGATTCCTACTTGGCTAATATTTTATCATTTTGAATTTTTAAAATAGGATTTTGATGAACTGCTCAAACTTTCTCAGTTACATGAGAGGGTCATGTTGGAGCTGATGGATGACAGAAGTGGAGCACAAATTATAAGGATAGGTTTCATGACTAAACAAGGAAAGATATAGCAAAAACAGGAAACATAAAGGAAAACATTTTTACCTGAGGGATAAAAGAAGTGGAGCAGAAAGTAGAAGGATGAGGAAAGAAAATGCTTATACATGGCGCAAGTTCTGTCCTCAGGTAAACATTAAGCTTTGAGGTTTCACATGTGATGTGATATGACCAGATTACATTGAATATTGGGTGGAGAAGATGAGAGGATGTGCTATCTAAGAAATGAGAGGTGATTTGTGATAGATGGGAAAAAGAAGGAAAGAAGAGACAGAAAGGCAATGAGATAGTTGAAAAGAAAGGGAGAGAAAAAGAAATCAAGAGTTGATAAGGAGAATGAAGAGATAAAGTATGTGGACATAGTGATACTCCAACACCCCCCCTTGCTAACCATTACCAATGAGACCAAATAGTTGTTGATGTGATTGCAAGAGAACACAGTTCAGCGGTTTGTTTAGCATATCCCCAAGCATGTCCTTGGTTCCTACATGGTGAACCATAAAAGCTCCTCCGGTGACACATTCTCTGATGAAGTAATGGCGGGCATCAATGTTTTTTGTCCGGGAATGATGTTCATGATTCTTTGCCAGAGACTTGGCTCCTTTATTGTCCACCTAGATGGGCACTGGGGAGGAATTGTGTAGACAGAGCTCACATAAAACATTTTGGAGCCATAGGCCCTCTTTGCAAGAGTCGGAAGGAGCTTTGTATTCAGCTTTGGATCTTGAAAGTGGAAATGTGGGCTGCTTCTTTTATCTCCAGAAAATAGTGCCCACACCCAGAGAGAAGGTGTAACCAGAAACAGAGCAACAATTGTCCCTGTCTTCAGCCCAGTCTGAGTTAGAATATCCTGAAAGCAACAGTGAAGGACCCCCTAGATTTAGGCAGAGATCTTTGGTTGAATCCAGATAGCAAAAAACGCATTGGGCACTTTCCCAGTGCTCAATCAATGGGTCTTGAAGAAATCTTGAAAGTTTTTTAACCGCAAAGGAGATATCCAGTCTTGAGCACTGAGAGATCCACAGAAGGGATCCAATCAATTGATGTACTGTGGAGGTGAAGCGGGTTCAGATGAAGTTTTTTTGCGCAGAGGTTTTGACGTCACTCTGTAAGAATCAAATTGGTGCTAAGCCGCAGGAAGTTCTGTGGAGGGAAAAGGTGCTGTTTGGGCCGCCCTCCTGAGAGTTACAATAATATTTAAATGTAACCAGAATCAAGATATAGGAACTTGTAAATAAGGAATCAATGTAAGGGATGAGTTTGGGAATAGTCATTAGCAATGGAAACAACACTATCTGAGGCAAGATGGTGCAGGGAAAGACTTGAACAAAATAAGTCAAAGTTTTGTTCAGAGTTCAATGGAACAAGGCAGTTGTAAGTAACAATTCCCACAAGCTAATAACTCTGGTTTTCAGAAGAAGATTAGGAAAGATCAACTAAATCCCAACCAACCTCCAGGTAGTCAGCCTCCTGGATGCCAAGACCCTTGCTATCCTTTAGCTACCAGAGGTGATAGAATAAATAATAAATATATTATTTAATAAATGCAGCAAAAATCCGGAAAAAATATTGGGATAAAGCTTATTGCAAGGTTAATTTGTTTGGTTATGGTTTATTGTTATAAATCAATATAGATAAATTGATTATTAAATATTTTTATAGAGGGGCAACAATTATATTGGGGATCTTTAACACCTCTCTTCAGGGATTTCTATATGAAAACATGTAGGCCTGGTTACTTTGGGCCCTTTAGTTTAAAGAATATTTTGCCCAAAGATAATATGTATATAAAATACACGGTGGAGTAGCAGGGCTTTTTAACAAAGCTGCCAAAATATAGAAAGGATAATAAAACTCACTGGTATATTATTCAATCCTTTGGGTATCTGTTTGGGACATGCACTGATGGGTTGAACCTGTATACTGGGGTTATAAGGTTGTTCATCAGTTTAAATTGATAAAAAGAGGTTGAGGACGGGTATTATTAATCAAACTAAGCCATAAATCACTTACTTATCTCTTATAAGTATTTCATTACCTTGGCACGGTGTCTGGATATAAATATAACTGGGTCTCTGGGTATCAATATCCTCTAAAGACCTCTTGATTTATAGCTTTTGGAGTCCCAATATTGTCCTTCTGAGGCTCAAAGGGATGGACACTGAGGCTAGCAGATTAACCAGTGGTAGCCTGTCACGTTTTGTTGGTGCTGTAACATGGGTAGCATCTAATTCCATAGGGTATGAGAATTATTCTACTTTATAATTGATGTTTGGACGTGTGAATAAAATGATCTGTCCTTTTTATTTATTATTTAATTAATTATCCTTAGTGAATGTTCCCAGTAAGTTAATAATTATTTTGAAAGACATTCCTATGGATATTCTGATGTCAGGTGAGTTCTCATTATGTATTAAATAATTGGAGTAAAGGAATGATATTGATTTTACTCCTTATTTTTGAAATTCAGTTGATTTACTAAAATAATTACTTAAAAATGTAAGTCATGGGTATTCATGTAATATTTTTCCATCATAAGTTTTCTTAGTATTTCACGAAAATACCGATCTCTAGAAGTTCTCATAATAGCATATTAAAGTATTTTAATATATTTTTAGAAGTAGTCATTATCTTATTTTTGAAATTTTTGGTACTTTGAATTATATTTAATACAAAATACTTATTAATTTTATTTAAGTATTTTTATATAATTTTATGTTTTTTAGACTATCTACTATCCATGGGAACATTGATTACATATGTAGAATGTTCCCGTATGGGTTGTAGCATGTTTATGCAGTACCTAAGTTTCTCAGGCCTTCTGTCACTTTTCCAACCCGTAGTCCCGCGGCTGCATACTTTTCAGAGGCCCGGGGCTGCATAAAAAACTTTGACAGAGTCACAGAGCTGTAGCTCAGCAGCGCGCGGGTGCATTGGCTGCCGCGGCTGCATGTGGGAATTGTGACAGAACACATTTCCATCTGTAACTCCTAAAATATACACAAAACCTCAATTCTGACTGAATTTGAGGTGTTAAACCTATACGTGACACTTTGTGTGAAATATTTAATTGGCCAAAAAGCTCAATAGTGGTGCCGTGGTATTTTGGTCCTTCTTTCCTTAATTATTTAAAAATATAAGGAGCTGGATTTCAAGGGTGGGGTCAGTGAGTGACCCCACCTAATTTTGGGTGGAAAATCCATTTTTCAATAATATTTATGGTTTTCCTACTCCTTTGTAGGTTAAGTTTATTATTATCATTTTTATTTTATCTCTGTTACTTTTGCAGCTTGCTCTGCAATAGTAGCAAGCTGACACAGGTTCTCAATGAACCTGCCCAACTCTCCGCAATCAAGCGCTTGAAGGGTATCAGATAACTGTGAGTGGCTGAAAAAAACAAAAGAAATTTGTTTATGAAGCTCTAGAAGCAAAGCAATAACAGATTCAAACAAGACTAACCCAACACTTCCCAAGGAACTCAAGAGTAGCATGGCAGAATTCAAATTTTAAAGAATAAAGGGAGGTCTAACACTCCAGGTTTCATGCTTAAAGAAACCTCTCAGTCAAACGTGACTGGATCCAGAAAGATGATCAGGGAAGGATCTGATCAGTATGGTCAGAAAAAGGGAACAAGAGTGGTATAACACACTCAAGAATTCCAACAGACAGAATTCTCTTCAACCAGAAAGGCTATGGTTGTTGATAAGGATCAGGGTCACAGATGGACGGATCAAGGATTGAGTATGGAGGCTCAAAGGATCAAGGGGCAATCAAAAGATATACCCAGCAAAAAAAGTTGCAGATCAAGGGAAAGAAGCCTTGCGGAATGATTAGATTACCAAGGGATATATGAGATGGATTCACCCAAAAAGGCAGGGGAGAGCCCCTCCTTTTATAGACAAGGGGCCTAGAGACTATTGACTAGAGATACTTACAAAAAAGTGCGGAAAACATTTTTTTTTCTTTTTCCAGATGGAGATTGGTGACAGGAAGCGCCTGAAATGGGAAAAAAAGAAAAAAATGATGGGGAAGGTGGAAACCTGCGCGTGTTGAGGACAATGGCAGAAGTGGATGATAGGTTGCCACAGTTTTGACCTGCCGCAACCACCTTTGGCCAAGGGAGGATTTATGGTCACGCGAAAGATGGAGATGGTTTCTTGCGACCGTTGAAAGTTGGCGCAAAGGTTCCGAAGGCTGAAAACACAAATGTTGGTTTGCAGGCGTCAGAGAGGGATTGGGCGGAGCCAATTGGTCTGGATTGTTGGGGCCAATTGGTCAAAGATAGAGTAGAGCAAGGAGGATGACAGCTGTTGCAACAGGCAAGGGCTTCATTGTTGTTGAAATGGATGTTTGGTTGGTGCAAGGTCACCAATGGCTGCAAGCAACACTTGCAGTCATTGGTCAATGGCGGCTACTTACGTTGTTGTTGCCAATGCCCACAATGGCAAGCTTTGAGAGAGGATTGGAATTGGAGTAGATCTGTTTTTTGATAGTCACCATTTGAAAATCTGGTTTGCCAATCATCATTGCTCTTCATTGTTGCTCTTGGCGTAAGTTAGAGATTTCATAGGTACCCAAGAGGAACTTGTCAAATTTCATCTCACCCAATTTTTGTTGATTGATCAAATCCCAAAACTGAGCCAGCATATCAGAATAAAAGCCAGATCAAATTCAGACGTCACGGATGATGAGACTGGAGAGCTTGAGGTTAGGATGATAGTAATTGGTGCGGGATTTGATTGACAAGGGAGGAGAATGGTGAAAACCTTTGATTCGGATGACAATCAGCTTGATCCAGAGGGGTTCAATCAATTTCCTGAGCTGAGGTAATTTTATTATTGAATGGAAAGCTAGCGTGGGTGAGGATCAATGAGGATGACAAGTGACAAGGAAGAGGATGGCTGCCTGTGCTCGCTTGGACAAAAAATCAGGGTAAAGCGCGTGCAAGGGGGAGATTTGAACAGAGGAGGAAAGCATTGGATGACCAAGGAAGGCCCACCTAGACTGCTAGGACAGGGAAGAGCTGGGATAATGGGAAATAAGTGGGTACCCATAGAGGCACAAGAGATATTTTTTTTTGAAGATGTATTGATGGATAAGGGAATGTAAAAACAATTCAAAAATTCCCATTTTCCATGAGGTGTCAGGAATTGGTCACCAAAACACCTGTGGGAGAAAAGGTAGGAGGGTAATTGGAGGGGAGGAAGGTGGAGGAGGCAGAGGAAATGTAGTGAGACTGGCCCAGAAAAATGGTCCTATTTGCCAAATCCAAAAAAACGGAGATTGACAGAAAAAGGTTGAGATCTTTTTTGGAGCCTGTTTTAAAACATTGACCAATTTCTGAGACAAAGGAAGAAAAAAATTTGGGGTGCCACCAATTGCCAGGTTGTCTACATGTGCAGTGAGGTGTTAAGTCTTTTACAGATTCTATACAAAGTGACTGCATGGGAAAGAGTGGGTGAAGATACTCCAAACAGAGTTACTCCTCCAAAAATCATCCTCATCCTCACTCTCAATTGGCTTGGGGTAATCATCAAAGTCTCTTCACCTTTTCACTCGAATCTCATCTTCATGTTTCTCCTTGCTTTTCCTATTGCAATCTTTTCAGAAAACCTGCTCTTCCCTTACTTTTCCTCATGCTTTTATATGAAGCCTGTTTCCTTTAAATAGAAAACCTACCTTGTTTGTGTACCCAGTGGGATATTTTTTTTGGTATTTTCATATTTCTTTCTTCTTGTATTATGCTCATTTCTTGGTCAGCCCTTCCGTATCCTTTCACCCTCACCTCTTCACGCCTCAACTACCCTTCACTCTCAACCACCACGGTTCCTCCATCTTCCTCAATCAATTCATCAAGAACCATGTGCCTCGCCCTTCAACGCCAGATATTTGTGGTCCTGATTTCCTATTGTATATCCTTGCTTTGATGTTGGTTATCTTCATTAACTCAGTTCCCAGTTTGAAGTTTAATAAATTCAGAATTTCAAAACGGTTAAAATCCAAATGGAATCTCTCATTACTCAACTCTCAAAATAATCAAATAACTGGGAAATGGCAACTGGCTCAATCTCCAAAGGATTTTGGCAGGCAATTCTGAAGTCAGCTCTTGATACCATCCATAGACTTAGCAAAGATAACTATGGCGTGTGGAAGGATAAAATGGACTCCATATTGGACGTTTGAGGATGCTCCGTGAAGATCAAAGATGACACTTCAGTATTGGACAGCAATGTCAATGATGAAATCAAACTGCTCATTTTTTCCCGGCTGGAAGCTTCTATGCACAACTACCTTGTAACTTCTCTCAACAATAACTCAGAAAAGCTACTTTGGAAGGCAATCATTGACAAATATGCCTCTTCTCAAGCGTCTAATAGAGCTAGGGTATTCAAAAATTTTCTTTACTTGCGTTTTGTACCAGACAAGATTGAAGACTTTATGACTAAGGCAAAGGTTTTCATGAAGAAAATGTCAGAAGTTGGAATCATCCTTCCAAATGACATTCTGGCGTACCTCCTACTCTTCAAATTCCCCAAAGCAATGAAGGATATCAAACAACAAATCATGCACACAGACAAGGAACCTTTGGTGGAGTATGTTGTCAACCACCTAAACTAGCTTAACAATGAATCTAAGGCACTGATAACTTGGGAAAACCAGCAATCACAGACAGAAGTGGCTCTGATCAGCTCAACACCAACTTCAAACGGCAATCAAAAAAGGTGCACCAAAGGATATCACAACCCGAACCAGGACAAACATCATTCAAGCTCCAGTTGCTGGCACCTGCATCCTGAAACTGCTCCTGATTGGTGGAAGGAGGAGCAAGAAAAGTGGAGATCTTGGAAAAATTTATCAAAAGAAAACCCAGTGACACACTATCTTGCACTTCTGTCAATGTGGATTCATCACGGGGATCCAAAATCCAAGTTCATCCTAGACAGCAGAGCCTCAATTCACATGATCAAAGAAAGTCTTTGTTTTAAGGAAATGTTGCCCTACAATGATCAGTCCATCAAAACCAGGAAGGAAGGCGCGGAACTTGAGATAAAGGGCAGAGGCATGGTTGAGTTTGTGTGGGACAAATTAACTCTTGAATTGTCCAATGTGTTCTAGGTACCTAGTCTGAGCATTAATCTGATAAGCGCAGGAGCTCTCAATCAATTGGGCTGCACACTCAAAGCTAGAAAAAATAAATTCAGCATCTCAAAGTAAGGACACAAGGTACTGAGATGGACCATTGTCAATAACCTGTACTCGTTAGAAACTCCTCAGTTCAAATGAGCTCATCTTTCCAATCATCATGCTCACCTGACAAGCACTGCTGAAGAAGAACTACTGGAAATCCATTGCAATCATGGTCACGCATCCATTGACAGACTCAAAGGTTTTACAAGACATATTCCGTCAGAAAAAAAGAGATTGTTTGAGTTCATTCACTTTGTCAAGAGCAAAATCACAAAATTGCCGTTCAAAGAAACCTCAAAAAGGGCCACTAAGAAGTTTGAGAGAATTCAACTAAACCTCATGGGGCCCCTCAAGCCACAGTCAAAGGGAGGTCACCAATTTATCCTCACCTTGTTAGACAGCGCGTCTGGGTATATTGGGGATTTTCCTCTGGGCTCAAAAGAGGAGACTTCTGAAGTCATCATGGACCTAATTGAAAAAGAGTATTGGCGCAGAGGCTATTTACCAACCCAATTATGCTCAGATTGTGGTTCTGAGTTTGTCAATAGAAAATTGCAAGCCTTTTACAGCAAAAATTATATTTGCCAGGTGGTCTCTGAGCCATACCACCCAGAGCACAATGGTAAGTCCAAGCAAGCAAATAGAACCATCATCAAATCAACCAGAACAATCCTGAAGGAGGTGCAACTGCCACCCAACCTAAGGCATGAGGTAATCAAATCCAGCTCTCTAATGCTCAATCAGATCCCCGGAGAAGATCATTCCAAATCAACATGGTACCAGATACACGGCTACACGTTACCAACCTCATACCTCAAACCCATAGGGAGTCCTTGCGTCTATCTACTCACTCAGCGCAACAAGGGGCAAAAATTTAAGCAAAAAGGAGAGGAAGGAATATTAGTAGGCTTCAATCCTATTCTCTGTTTGTACTGCATCTCAACTAAATCCCATTCTGTCTTTTCCTTGAAGCATGTGAAGTTCTTGAAGATGGCAAATCCACAGAACTCAATTCTGACAATCTTGAATGATGTAGAGGGGAGCATCTCTCAAATGGCAGACACTCAAGTCCCATTCAATGAACCTTGATACATAAAACAATCAAGAGACACTCCTGCATTCATGGAATACAGGAAAATGTCAGAATATGAATCTTCCTTGGACTCAGATAGAAGCTCCCCATCAAATCAGGAATTTTCAGAAGCAGAATTCCCTAACGCCAGTGTTGATTTACCACCCAAGAGTGCAAAAACTCAACTGCAAGAAGCATTACAAGCCTCCCGACTGTCTAGAAATCTCAGAGATTGCTCCACAATCAAGCCAGCTCAGTGATATGGCTTCTTTCACTACTACAAGCCCAAGAGCTACAAAGACGTGGTGGGATGTGAAGAAAGCAATAGGTGGATTGATACCATAGACAGGGAACTTTTTTTCCATTGAGTCCTTTGATGTCTGGGAGGATTATGAAGGTCCTGAACCATTGAATCCTCCGCGGACAACTTGGATTTACAAAATGAAAGAAAATTGCCATGGCAATCCGGTGAAGTACAAGGCATGGCTCTGTGTGCAAGGCTTCAATCAAATCAAGGGCTTGGATTACTTTGAAACCTTTGCTCCAATGGGAAAACCATCCACACTTTGACTTCTTCTGGCTTACGCCTTGAAATCCTTGCTAAAAGTCCGTCAATTCAACGTAAAAAGCGCCTTCTTACACTCTGGAAAAGACAAGGAGGTTATTATAAGAACTCCCAAAGGCTCAAATTGACCCTCAAGGTTCCTCAAAATTAAGAAGCCTTTGTATGGGCTGAAAAAGTCTCCCAAGAAATGGTACAAAACACTGACAACCTGGTTCAAGGACATTTGCTTTTACAAATTGGCCTGTGATCCCTGCCTCTACCTGTTGGAAGATGGAAAATCTCAACTATTCTTTCATGTGGATGATTTGATCCTGGTAGGTGATGGTCAAGGCTTTGAAAAGACGTTCCTACAAACACTGAGGGATCAAAAAGTCAGGATACAAAGACAATTCTTGGAATGAAGATAGAAGTCAATACAGATAGAATACTCCTCAGTCAACCAAACCACATTCAACATGGAATTGAAGAATTGGGCCTAAGCAATTGCAAAGGATTGTCTGCACCCCTAACACACAATAATCAACTCAAGCCTGCTACTGACAAAGACCATAAAGCATTCAAGGCATTCAACATCAACTATCTGTCAGCAATAGGTTTGCTTGATCACATATAAGCATGTTACACCAGGCCCAATTTCAGCTTTGCCCTGTCAAGCCTTGTGCAATTCAATGTCAAAACAGGACTTACCCACTGGAATGAACTCAAGAAAACCTGGAAATATCTGAAAGCAACACAACATTACCAACTGGAACTCAAACATGCTCCAATTTCAGAGGCACTTGAAGTGTTCTCCGACGCATCCTGGGTTGAAAATCACAGTACTCAAAAATCCCAAACTGGTTATTTATGCGTAGTATTTGGGAGCCTTGTCTCCTGGAACAGCTTCAAGCAAAAAAACATCACTTGATCCTCCACCAACGCTGAACTAAACACGCTGGTGGACTCATTCCATGAAGCAACATGGATCAATGACTTCATGAACAAGATATCTTCCCTGTCTTTGGAGACTATTCCTCTAAACATTGACAATAGTGGTTTAGATGACAAACTTTGTAAATTTGGCTTGAACTCAAAAACACAACACCTGGATTTAAAAACTAAGGGAATGAGGGAAGAAAAAAGCGCCAACAGAATCAATATCAAACTTGTGAAATCCTTGCAAATGCCCGCTGACTCCCTAACCAAGGCAGCTTCCACCCAGAGTATCTCCCTTTGGTTTCCCTTGATTCACTCACATGCTCAATGATTGCTTGGTGACTATTTCTTCCTATTTTTTTCTTTCATTTCACTCCTCTTCTATGATAATATCTAATTGGGCATGGTGGGGTATTAATTATTTTACAGATTCTATACAAAGTGACTGCACGGGCAACAGTGAGTGAAGATACTCAAAATGGAGTGACTCCTCCCAACATCATCCTCATCCTCACTCTTGGTTGGCTTGGGGGAATCATCATAGTCTCTTCACCTTTTAACTCTCATCTCATCTTCATGTTTCTCCTTGATTTTCCTATTGCGATCCTTTCAGAACACCTGCTCTTCCCTTATTTTTCCTCATGCTTTTATATGAAGCCTGTTTCCTTGAAATAGAACACCTACCTTGTTTGTGTGCCCGGTGAGATATTTCTTTTGGTCTTGTCATATTTCTTTTTTCTTGTATTAACCTTCTTGCCTGGTCAGCCCGTCCGTATCCTTTCACCCTCAACTCTTCACACCTCAACTACCCTTCACTCTCAACCACCGCTGTTCCTCCATCTTCCTCAATCAATTCATCAAGAACCATGTGCCTTGCCCTTCAACAACAGATGTTTGTGGTCCTGATTTCCTATTGCTTATTCTTTCTCTGATGTTGGTTATCTTAATTACGTCAGTTCCCAGTTTTAAGTACAAACAATTCAGAAGTTTAACATGAGGGCACCTAACAGAGCGCCTTCAGACACCTTAAAGTAAAGCAATAGGTTTTAGGAGCAAGAGGGACCTAAAGAAACAAGGGCAGCATTCAGCTTGATGTTCCACTGGCAAGGGGATTGCTTCAGTCCATAGATTTCCCTTGAAAACTTGAAAGCCAAGTCTGGGTTGAGTGGATCTTCAAAACCTGGAGGTTGGGACATGAAAACTGGCTCCTCCAGGTTCCCGTTTAGGAAAGCGGTCTTGAAGTCAAGTTGTTAACCAACCCAGTCTTTTGTACCTAGTAGGATGAGCAGAAGGCAGAGTGTTTCCAGTTGCAATATTTCAGCAAAAACAACCAAGAATTCCAGGCTGTGAACCTTGGTGAAGCCCATGGCAACCAAGCAAGCCTTGATTTTGAGGATTGAGCCATTGGGGCAACACTTTACTTTGAATACCCACTTGGAACAGATGATCTTTTTTACTTTTGGGGGAGGAACAAGCGTCCCGGTCTTTGTGCTCCAAACAGAGGAAAACTCCTTGTGTGCTGAGGCAATCCAATGTTTTTGGTGTGGAAATTTTGGAATTTTTTTCCACATCTTGGGCACCAGAATGTTGTCTTTGACAGAGGCAGAACAGGAGTAGGTATCAAAACGGGATGGTGGAAGCTTCATTTGTGTTGAATGGCAGGGAGCCAAAGACAAAGGTGGAGAGGAGGGCAGGGCAGGAGCAAGAGGGAGTGGGGAATTAGAAGGAGAATAGGAAGATGTGGGGCTGAGAGCAACTTGGGACAAAGAAACTGGCAGAAAGATTTCTCAGTCATTGGACATTGCAGGACTGGTTGAGCGTGTTTGGAAAGAGGGTTTGGTGACAGGGGGGTACTGAAGAAAGGGGAGGTCCAATGATTCCTAAATTTAGAGAATGGGATTTTGGGGAAAGGCTGATTTTAAATCAAAACATTTAATTAAACTTGGGGGAGGAATAGGGATAGGGCTGTGGTCAGCAGAGGAATGGGAGGGGGGAACAGGGGCTGGAACAGGAATAGAAGGAGAGGACAAAAGAGGGGGTAAGGCGGAAGAGGGTTAGAGACAAGGCAAAGATGGAACAGAAGTAGAAGGAGAAGGCAAAGGATAGGATGGTGGAAGTGAGGAAACATGTGGCCAGGGAAGAGCAAAAGAGGTAGGGGATGACTCAATACTTGCATCTTGGGGAGTTTTAATGTATGGGAAGACAGTGTTGTCAAAGATACAGTCCCTAGACTTTATTATTTCTTTATTGCAGAGATCAAGGATTCAAAAGCTGTTTCCATGAGAGAGATATGATAGAAGAACAGCCGCCCCCCCCTTTGGGCAAAAGTTTAGTCCTCTTAACTTCCCAAACTTTTCACCAGGTCAGACATCCAAACGGATGTAGGTGAGAGAGTGGGTTGTTGTCCACCTCAAGAATTGAGTTGGGTGAGGTAAAACCCTGAGCAGTTTTACAGGGGTAAGATTTAAAAGAAAAAAGCAAGTGATGGAGTCATCAGCCCAAAAGGATTTGGGAAGATGGGAGATGGAAAGAGAGAACCAAATTAGATTGAGGATGGTTCTGTTCAAACGTTTGGCAACACCATTAAGTTGGAGTGAATGCGGGGGTCCAGGTTCATTTTTAACTCCTTGCTGTTCCAGAAAAGAGGTCATTTGTTCATTTATGTTTTCTCCTCCGTTGTCTGTTCTAAGTGATTTTATGGAGTGATGGAATTGATTTTGAAAATGAGAGAAGAAATATTTGGTTGATTCAAAAGGGTTGAATTTTTGATGTAACAGATATGTGAATAGCGCTTTTGAGCAGTGGTCAATGAATTTGATAAATTAGTTGTACCCATCTCTGGATGTGGTATCAAAACTTCATAGGTCCAAATGAATAATCTCCCCAGGCTTCTTTGATCCGTAACTCAAGTGTGAGTGAAAGGGTGTTTGGGTCATTTTTGATTCAATAAATGTGGGGCCAGGCTGAACATCAGATTTGTTGTTGGTTTGAGGATGGATGTGTTTTGCCTTCAGTAATTTTTGTAGTGACTTCAGGTTTAGTTGAGATAATCTGCGGTGATAGCCAAAAAGACTATTGTCAGATGTTTTCAAAATGGCTGAGAGAACTGATTCCTTGCATCTTATGTTCTCTTGAGGGAAGTAATAGAGGTTTCATTTTCTATACCCACTGGCAAAAGGCAGAGAATTTATTTTTGAGGTTGAGCTATTGAAGATTTTACAAGTATTGGAAGAGAGGGTGACCAGAAATCAAGCGTCACACAGACTTGAAATAGAAAGTAAGGGTTTGTGCATATTTGGAACTACTAGGGACCTGATGTGACCAAATGGAAGAGAGAGGAAAACCTCTTTGTTTGAGGTTATTGTTGATCCATCCGCCAGTTGGATGGAGGTTAAGTTGGGTTTCTTCTCATTCACTTTCCATTCATAGGGAGTCATAGATAAGGAACATACAGATTCCAGGTTGAAATCACAGCTGTGGATTGGATTAGATTTGTTCAGATTGCAAGAGCCATAACCTGGATGGATAATGACTTCAGAGTCACTGAAATCATTTTCATCATTCTATTCAGATTTTCCATTTGCTTTTACCAGGTTAGCTTTTGCTTGCCTTGTATGTGATGAGCAATTCTTCTCATTTCTTCTTTTTTTCTTAGAGTATTCCAGAGCATCAAGAACTTTGGGGCATCATGAGAATGAGTGTCCCTCTATCTTCCAGTTAGTGCAGAAGTATGTTTTTGAGATGCTTTTTGACTCCCAATCACGTTGGCTTGATCGTCTGGGATTACTTGTCAGATTTTTGGCTGAGCTTCTGGTATAGTTGTCTTTGTTTCTAGTTTGCCTTTGCAGATGTTCCTGTTTCAGGGCGTTGATCAACTTTGAGGAAGGTACTGATTCCTCATTCATCATACTGGAGACACATCCCAGCCAATTGTCAGGAAGAGATAAAAGCATAGCCTTTGATTGTGAATTTTCTGCTGTGAGTGGATTTTCTGGGGTAATGAGCAAGGATAATTTTTCACCATAGGAGACTATCTCAGAGAGATGGGTGGTCATTTCTTTGTTTTTCAGGTTGGTGAGAATAATTTTCAAATCCAGTAAATTTGACCTCCAGAAGCGTTTTCTTGATGGGCTTCTTGAAGTGCTTTCCAAATTCCAATGGTGCTCTCTTTGTGTTTTCTTATAAACTGAAAGTTTGATGGTCCAATTGACCTTGATATAACTGAGCAGACCGCAAGGTTGTCTCTTGAACAGGTTTTGGAATTTGATTATGGGGGACCATTAATAAGAAGGTACGCAACACCAGAAGCTTGGATGTGTATCCATTGAGATAGTTAGATTTGGACCCAGGAGAATTCAGCAGAATAATCAATGGAGTCTTAAGGACTGGATGTGAGTTTTGATTTTTGTCCATGATAAAAATTAATGGAAGAGATAAACTGCCAGATCCTTCTGAAACAAGGTGTTAGAGAGATTTGATTATTGTTTTAATTGTTTCTCATCTCTGGGCTCATAACCTGTTGGAGCTGAGGGATGACAGAAGTGGAGCGGAAAGTAGAAGGATAGGTTTCATGAATAAAAAAGGAAAGATATAGCGAAAACAGGAAACATAAAGGAAAAAAATTTTACCTGGGGGATTACAGAAGTAGAGAGGAAAGTAGAAGGATGATGAAAGAAAATTCTTCTACTTGGCCCCATTTCTGTAATCAGGTAAACATTAAGTGTTGAGGTTTCACGTGTGATGTGACATTACCAGATTACATTGAATATTGGATATAGAAGATGAGAGGACACGCTATCTAATAGCTGAGAGGTTATTTGTGATAGATGGGAAACAGAAGGAAAGAAGAGACGGACAGGCAATGAGATAGCTGAAAGGGAAAGGAGAGAAAGAGACATAAAGAGTTGATAGGGAGAATGAGTGGAGGTAGTGATACTCCAACAGCTCAATGCAATGATCTTGGCTCATCCTGAACAAGATTATCACAGGCTTTTGAAGCACTTGATGAAGGAGAAGGAAAATTATTAATCAAAGCCAAGACTTGAACCTAAACCCTTGCAATCAAGCAGAGGCCATCCAAAATTGACAGATACCCAGCAAGATCATTCTTGATTTGAATATTTTAAAAAGGAACTCAAGAGGGAAAAGAGAATCAGAAGGGCTCCAAAGTGTAAAGGTTTTGAAGAATTAAGAAACCTAGACCAGGCTGATTCATTTCAGATCCAAATGAAAGGTTAGAAACTCTGGTCAAAAATTGAACAAAGAAAGGAATCATAGGATAGAAAGGAAACAAACGGAGGCTGGTGATTCTACAAGCCAGATAAAGACCTCTAAAGAGATTAAGTAGAACAGATCAGGTGAGGGTTTGTGGATGACTGATCCAACCAAAGTGTATGCTGAGCGCGCTGATATAAATTCAGGTGAATGTTGAGTTAAATCTTCATTTCAGTCTTCAGGTTCTTTTGAGTTTTGGTGATTGAAGTCAGACGGAAAAGATATGGCCAAGTAGTTGAGTCTGAGTCAACAATTTCTGGTCAGGAGATTCTCCTAGGTCTTTTATGTTTTTGTTGGGTGTTTGCTTGAGAGTCTGGAGTGAGATGTACAAAAGGTGCACCAAAAATTTAACAGCTCAACACAAGACAGTCAGACAAACTACAACTAGAGGTTCAGAGACATGCAGGACACTAAACTCAAGATATGAAATAATTAAAAGAAAAAAATACAACAACATATCTAACACAGAGAAGGAAGCAGATGGAGACATCAAAAACATCAACACAAAGAAGAAAAGAAAAAAGATTTTAAGTATTTTATTTTGTGAAAGGTTCATTTTGTTAGTTTAATTAACTGATGGAGAAATAGTTATAGTCCAATTCAGGATCTTCATCAGATTTTAACAGCTCAGAGAAAGAAACTGAAGGTTCATTGGTGTCTGTGGAGTTGGAATCAGATTCCTTTTTGAAGGATGAAGCAGAAGAAATGGAGGAGTCAAAAAGAAGCTCATCTTTAGTGATTGTTGATTCCTTTGATGAGATTAGAATTGTGGCTAACTATTTTTGGATTTTAGGAAGTGAATTACCTCAATCAAATACCTAAGAACTTACATAAGTTCTTGTTTGGGGTTTGGGATTGGGTTGGCAATGGAAATTGTGGATTGAGATTCATTGCTAAATCACTTGAGTAAGATGAGCATGGATGGTTTCAATTAAGAAAAGAAATTCTTGAAACGTTGGGGAAAAAGAAGATGTGCTATGCAAGATTGTTGGTGGCATTAAAGATTTTGAAAAGATAGAAAATATACTTGATGTTAATGACATAAATAAAAATATTTACTCTTCAAAATGGCTTTCAAAGCTTGAGATGGGTCAAATAATAGCAGATACTCATGGAAAACCAATATGTTTCATCTCATTGGAATCATTTTGTAATTTTACTACTATGAAAATGGGTGTAAAAAAACAATCAGATACTATGTTCATTTACTTTGTTAACAATGAGCATTGGGTCCAGCTTTTTCTTAAGAGAGATGTGATTCCAATCCCCTCCATAGTTTCCAAACCATGTTCCATGATTTCAAAAAGAGTCTCTGGTTGGGTTGATCACCTCAAAGATCAAATTGAGTTGTATTCTAATTTATAGATTAATTTCACCATTTGGGTTTGGGTTCTGATGCTGATCTTGCAATTCCATTAATATAAAGGTTATCAAATTTTGTACATCATCATGTTCAATGTTTTAAGTTAACATCATTATAATGAGTGTTTTGAATGAGATTTTATTAGTAAGTCAGTTCAAGTTGTGTTGGGACGATCCCATCATAGGGAGTATTTTTACTTCTTGTGATAGGATAAGCTTAACACAAGTTGAACTTGTTTTTTGAGTGTTTTTACTTTGGGGCTGGCCAAAAAACTACTATTTTTTCACTTTTACTTTAGGGCTAGTCAAGTTGAACTTGTATTTTTCTGGGTTGGTTTTCTTCAGTTTTTTTTGTTTTTTATTTTTTTTATTGATTTTTAGTTATTTTTATTTTATTTGTTATTTTTTGGTTTTTGTTTTTGACCAGAAAATCAATATTTTTTATGTTTTTGGGTGATTTCTAATTTTATTGTATTTTTATTTGGTGTTTTATTATTATTATTATTATTATTATTATTATTATTATTATTATTATTATTATTATTATTATTATTATTATTATTATTATTATTATTATTATTATTATTATTATTATTATTATTATTATTATTATTATTATTATTATTATTATTATTATTATTATTATTATTATTATTATTATTATTATTATTATTATTATTATTATTATTATTATTATTATTATTATTATTATTATTATTATTATTATTATTATTATTATTATTATTATTATTATTATTATTATTATTATTATTATTATTATTATTATTATTATTATTATTATTATTATTATTATTATTATTATTATTATTATTATTATTATTATTATTATTATTATTATTATTATTATTATTATTATTATTATTATTATTATTATTATTATTATTATTATTATTATTATTATTATTATTATTATTATTATTATTATTATTATTATTATTATTATTATTATTATTATTATTATTATTATTATTATTATTATTATTATTATTATTATTATTATTATTATTATTATTATTATTATTATTATTATTATTATTATTATTATTATTATTATTATTATTATTATTATTATTATTATTATTATTATTATTATTATTATTATTATTATTATTATTATTATTATTATTATTATTATTATTATTATTATTATTATTATTATTATTATTATTATTATTATTATTATTATTATTATTATTATTATTATTATTATTATTATTATTATTATTATTATTATTATTATTATTATTATTATTATTATTATTATTATTATTATTATTATTATTATTATTATTATTATTATTATTATTATTATTATTATTATTATTATTATTATTATTATTATTATTATTATTATTATTATTATTATTATTATTATTATTATTATTATTATTATTATTATTATTATTATTATTATTATTATTTTATTTTGTTTTTGGGCCCATAAGACCTTTAGTCATGTGGCATGGCAACACAACTACATTAGAACTGTTTAGAGCCCCACAAAACCCAATTGTGGTTGGGCTGTATGCCACAAGGCACCCAACTGCCGTATGGGGGCTGCACAACTACACTTGAATTTTGTGGAGGATACATAGCTTGAATGTAGTTGTGTTTTGTTCCAGAAAACTCAAATGAGTTGTGACTTAATCATTTACCTTTTCAGTATTTTCAGCATTTTTCTAACTGCATCTGCAATAGTAGCAGGCTTAAAAAAGGAACATTCCCTTGAAAATTTATTCAAACCAAAAATATAAAGGAATGGAATTGAAAATATTTTGGTTTGAAATGTATTATCTGTTGAAAACAAATAGGGAAGTTTGGCCAATTTGATTGAGCCAGGGTGACAAATCAGTAAGGAGTCAATATGACCATTGAGAAATTTGATTCTATAATGAAATTTTTATCTTCTCAGTTCTAATATCAAGTTTTCCATTCTTCATTTTACTTATAGAAGCTCTTCATTATTGTGGATTCATTGTTCTCAATTTTTCTGAGACCGTATGAAAATGTTCAGAAGATGATTTAATGGCAGTATTTAATAATTTGAAAGGTGGAACTCCTACATCAGTTAAAGAAGTTAAATTATCTTCTTGGGGACTCTGAAACCTCACGTGAAATGGATAAATTGATGGATGATGTTTGAGGATGATTGTGATTAGGGAATCAAATTTCAACTTGACAAACTCCCAGTTTTTCCATAATAAATACCAGAATTTTGAAAAGGATTTTTTTTCCTGATAGCAAAAACCTTTTTTGAATCTTAACTGGGTTCAGTGGAAGGTTCTTTTGAATCTGAAATGGGGTTACATCAACTATATTTATCACATTGATATTCTTATCTTTTCCCCTTTACATTTGAAACTCTGGTGAAAATGACATATCCATGGTTTAGCCCAAGCATGAATAGCTTCAATAAGTTCCTCCTCTTGATTATCTAATAATTCAGGAGTGTGACCCAATGGGATACATTCAGCGGTACAAATCTCCTGAGTGGGGGCTGGTGTTGAGGAAGCTGGATAAAGAATTATAAAAAAGGTGTGGATGTTTTTTTCAGACATTGTTTTTGGTTATGATGTAAATTGGAAGGAGAGGAGCAAATGGTGGGTGAATAAATAGAATGAGCAACTTGATTTTGGTAAATAATTTTTTTTTGATGTTTTTCTGAAACTTGGGTTTGGTAACAAAAGGTTTTTTATATTTTTCTTGAGTTGTGTTTATTTGATAACAATATGAGAGGTAAAGATGAAAAAATAGAAAAAATTCTGATAATGAGTGATACTTTAAATTTTTTTTATGAAATATTTTAATTGAGGAGAATTTATATAGCTGTAGTAAAGATTTGAGTAAGTTTTGTTGAGATGTGGTGAGGGATGATGAGTTATGATGAGTAGTGTTGAGTAGTGTTGAGTGGTATTCAGTAGTGTTGACTGGTTTTGAGTGTTGTTGAGTGGTTTTTAGTAGTGGTGAGTGGTGGTGACTGGTGTTTACTGCTGTCCATGAGTGGTATTTTTTTGGTTAGTTTTGAGTGTTTTTGAGTGTTTTTGAGTGTTTCTGAGTGTTTTTGAGTGTTTTTGAGTGTTTTTGAGTGTTTTTGAGTGTTTTTGAGTGTTTTTGAGTGTTCTTGAGTGTTCTTACGGGGGAAAAATGCTCCAAAAATTCATAAAAGGATATATTTGGAGATTTTGAGAATATTTCTATTAGCCTATGCCCCCAGAAACTCCAATAAAATGAAAAAAGTAAAAAAGTGGTTGATAAGGTTTTTAAAAATCCCTTCATGATGCCAATTTTTGAGTTTGATTTTGAATTTTAAGGTGTTGAATTCCCTCAAAAAAAACTTGCACAATATTCTCTGATTTATAAAAATTTGCTATCAATTAATGCAATATCAAAATAAAAAACCCTAAAATTAAATTCTCAAAAAAATTATTACAAAAGATGTCTTTTTTTATCAAATATTTAAATTTTGTTTGGCTTTTGAAGGGAAAAAAAAGGGAAAAATTAGACAAATTATTTTATGAGCTATTTGATATATTGGAAAATAAATTACACTTTGAAAAACAAACTCATTCCAGCAAAAAACTTGAATAAAAGGGTCAAAAATGGAGAGAAAGAGGCAATAATTTCTTCATTGTTTCATGTTTCAAGGACTATTGAATGGACCTAATATCTCTCAACCCTTCCCATCAAAATTTTTTTGGGGTTTTGAACAGCTGCCTATACAAATGCAGTGTAAAAAAATGAATACATTCAAATATAAAAAAAAGCCTTGAAAAGATTTGGTGTGAGAAGATTATATCTGCACAAAATGAAAACCATGCAACTTTAAGGATTGAGGGTGTGAGAAAAATAATAGCATTTTGAATATTATTTATCATTATTATTTGACTATGTGAAGTGTTTGTTGCAATATTTCTGCATATTTGAATTTTCCTCATGAAATAGCTGTATTTAGAATCTTTTTATGTTATTTTTTATCTTTATTATAAAGGTATTTGAATCCCATCAGAGATATCAATTTTCTTTTGAAAAATTTAATTTTTTATGTTTTGATGGTAATGGTTTTACTTTGTGAGGCGTTTTTTTGACATATTTAAACATATTAAAGTTATTTTCATAAAATAAATTTATTTAGAATTTTTTCTGGTTTTTCTATGTTTAAACAAAGGAGTATACATGGATTAAGAAATCCTGTATGCCACTCAAGAAAATTTATTTTTTATGTTTAATTTAGGGCATTAATTTTCTCCCAGGTAAAATCCTTTAAATCATGGGATTTTATGTATGCATGCCATTTCTACTACACAGATGAATAGTTTATTTCATGGTTGTTTCAAGATTCATTTTCTTTAATTTTGGCACTGCATTCTGGAAGCTGGGTTTTTTAAACCCTCAAAATAAATCTTTTATATTTTTGGTGGCATTGGAGCCCCTTCAAACATGTAATCAAAAAAGCCAAAAAAAAAAAAATTCAATGGAGTTTTGGATTTTTATTTTTGCGTTTTTACTTTCCAGATTTTTTGGATGTATCCTTTTACCTTAACAAATTCATTTAAAAAATTAAAAAAATAATGAAAAAAAACATATTTCACATTTCACTTTTGCATTGTTTTATTTGAATTTTCACTTTTTTTTTGGTATTTCAAGCTTTCATAAATTTTATGAAACATTAAAAGAGATTTCTAATATTTTTTGCATATTTTTTGGATGTATTCTTTTACCTTAAAAAACTCTTTCAAAAAATCAAAAAATTCCAGAAAAGCAAATCTCTCATTGGACTTTTGCATCCTTTGATTTTCCCTTTTATTTTAACTTTGAATTCATTTTTATTTTGGTGATTCAATCTCTCATAAATATAAAAAAATAACAAAGTAGCTTCTTCATGTTTTTTTACAGATTTTTTTGGATTTATTGATTTACCTTGAAAAATCCATCAAAAAAATCTAAAAATAAAGAACAAATATGGATAAAAATCTTGAATTTGATTCAACTATGATTGGTTTCATATTTCTGGTTGATTTTCCTCTAGGGAGCAAAGCCTCATTATCAAGCTCTAAATTTTTCTGAATGATGTTTTTCCAAGATTTGGAATCTTTGGTCACAAAGCTTTTTAAAAGTGGATCTAATGTGGAAGATGGCCAATGATCAGAATTGAAATTGAATGAGGCTATAATTTAGAAATATTCTAAAAAATGAAGCAATATTAGAAGATTTGAAATTTTCTGTGGGAGGGAAATTCCGAGGAAAATAGGTGAAAGGCATTAAAGAAGCAATCAGAACCACTGAAAACTTATATGTTTCAGCCAGAAGGAAACAATGGCATGGAAATTTAATCCATATATTTATTGGAGCTGGGCCATAAAGGTGGTTGAATTGCCTTCTTGCTTCTTAGAAACTTTCACCCCAGATTTCATTCATTATATTGCATTGTTGAAGGTTGGGTCTGAATCCAGATCTTTAACAATTTCTTTCCTGAATTAAATCCAGTCTTTTGATTGCCTCCCCAAACAAATGGCTGGTTCTCTAAATCCAAAGTTTCAATCCCCTACAAAATGTTGAAAATGTGATATATGTGGAATGGGTATTTTTGGGATAATAAAGTCTTTGTATTGCAACTAAAACCAAGAATAAGAACTTTTTCTAAAAATAAAATATGGTCTCAAAATAAAAATCACTTCTTCAATTGAGACTTAGTCAATGATTCCAGACAAAGAATAAGAAAATTTACAGGAAACTTAGAGGGAAACGCAAAACAAAATCAGAAAAAATGAGAAATTATCAAATGTACTCACTTTCTAACTTATTTTTGTTGCCGTTTGTGGTAATACCTTCCTTCCAGAAGGATAGTAAGGATAATAAACATCTTCATTGGATTGCATTTGCCTCTTGATTCTTGTCCCAGGATTGTATTAAGGAGAAGAAAACTGCTTATTCACAACGGTTCCAGACCTCTGTAAAAGTTTGAATGAAAAAATCAATGAAAAATAATATCCAAAAAATCAACACAAATAAATGCAAATGAAAGCTCACCAGCTTAATAAAATCAAAATTTGGAAGCTCTTCATTTTCTGAATCTCTCCCTTCATCAAAATCTGGAACCTCATCATCTTCTGAATATTCCTCTTCAGGTCATAAAATTGTACTATATTAAAAAAATGACAAGGAATCATTAAAAAAAACTCCCATGCAGAAAAAGTAAGTATGTATAGAAAATTACCTCTTCCTCTGATTCATCCTTTTTTTTTTCTTCCACTTTTTTTTATGGCCTTCCACTTTTTTGAAACCTGAAAAAATACAAAAAAATATTAATCATGAAATTTGATATTTTTTTCCCAACCCTGGTGACTCAGCTTTGAATTTGCTGTGAATTTATGCTTTAGCCTTCCTATCCTCTTGGGCTATTCTAAATATTCAGAACCGGATGGATCTCTATTACTTGAGGACTGATAGATCTTCTTGAAATTATTGGCTACTCCTTTGGGTCTTCCTCTTAATTTGTGTATTTGAGTGGAATTGGGCTCTTGAATCAGAAAAAGTTGATATTTTCCACTGTATTGATTCTTGGTTTCACCCAGATAATATTGCTGTTTTTCAGTTGGAAAATTTTGCTATTCTTTGAATATTTCAGTAAGATATAGTTTTTAATTGCCCAATTAAATAGGAACATCCAGGGTTTCTGATTCTTAATTTGAATAAGTTTTCAGAGTTAACAGGAGAAAGAAAAATCAAAATCAATTAAAAAAATTAGGGAGTCTCAAAGTAAAGAAAACCCGGCATTTTTTAAGGGCAGGTTTCAACCAAAATCTGCCATTTCAAACCGGCCATTAAAAGTCAAAAAAACCATTTATTTTATAAGAGACGTGTCAAAGTTGACATGAAATAAGTGGGGTTTCTCAAGTAAAGGATATAAAGGCCTTCACCAGCTCAACCAAGCTTCATTCCACATCATCACCCCTGGTTTCAACCTCCAACCTCATTGGAAAAAATTCTACCTCCCACCTCAGCCAGAAATTTGATTCATCTCTCTCATCACTTCATCAATCTCATCTCTTCATTTCTATCCTCATTGCTTCATCACTCTTATCCCCTCATCACTTCAAAGCATCACTCTCACGTTGCTTCATCACTCTCATCACTTTATTTCTGTCATCACATCCATCCTCTCACATTGCTTCATTGATTCATCCCTTCACCACTTCATCCCCCCTTTCATCACATCCTAACTCTCATTACTTTATTCATTCATCACTTCATCAATTAATCCCTTCATTCCTCTTAATCTTTTTAAATGGCCCCTCAGCAAAAATCCCCCTTAAAGTCCACTCAATCAAAGAAAACAACCCCCAGGAACTCAACATCCAACAATGCCCCCCATCAGCTTCCAAAATTTCAAGTCAGCTCAAGAGAGCTGGTCACATCATTCTTGTAAACTGGCTAGAAATTCCTTCCAACTATGATTTTTGCTTTGGAGCCAAGAATGAAAAACAAGTTGGCCAACCTCCATCCTCTAAGTTTGATGGTTATCTCCTGATGGCCAATGAACTCAAGAATAAAAACAAAGGTAGGCTGGATCTTTCATCCAAGCAGATTGAGAATAATTGCTAAATTTCTTTATGACACGAAACCAGCAGACTGAGACAAAACAAATAACATGAGAAACAAGGAAAGAATAGAGACGGCAGGAATGACATAGAGGTGGATAATGAGAAAGGATCCTACGCCAGAAGCCAAGAGATTGAGTAGGGGAGAATGGTGGAGATTGAGGTAGATGTCTTCAGGAGGACTTGTGTTGAGAGTTGATGCTGTTTGAAGCAGTATGATGATTAGATTTGAACAAGGTCGAGAGTCCAGAAGTGTTGAGTCTTACCAGGCAGAGATGGCTAGTCGACAGACGTTGAGGCGCACAACGCAGAGGAGATGAGAGGCAGTCGATGATGGACGGTATTTGAGATCTTCAAGGTAGATAGGTAAGAGGTTGGTGGACAGTTGAGGGAATGAGAAATGAAAGAGGAAAAGAAAAGGAGGTTGTAGACTGGAAAAAAAGAAGAGAACAGAGAAGAGAGAAAAGAACAGAGAAGTCACGGAGAAGGAATCAGAAGGAGATCCAGAGTTTTAGGAGAGGCCAGGTTGGGAGAGATGGCCGCCTCAGGAGGCGCGGATGGTGAGAAAGGAGGCGCGCGGTAGCGCAGAGCTGTGACATCTCAACACCCCTTGTGACTGGCAAGAGGAGAGATTACCGGGGATTCGGACGAAAGTTCAGTGAAAATCTTGTCTTGGAGTAATTTGATGCAAGCAATGGAGGAGGATTTAGTCAAGGAGTCGGCTATCATTTCCTCGGTAGAGATTAAAGAGAGATTGAACAGAGATAGATTGAAGTCTTCTCGTAATCCTTTAGTCTTGATATTGATGTGACGCGATTTTGAGTGAGAGCCGAATCTTTTTATTTTATCTTCTAAACCCTTGTTATCAATGAAAATCCTAGGTTTTATCTCAGGATTACAATATATTTCACTAACCAGGTGAGAGATCCATTTGAGTTCCAGGTAGCAGTCGAGCAGGGCGTTCAGTTCAGATTTGGTGGAAGAATACCTAATATTTCTTTTCCTAGATGAGTTCCAGACTATTGGGCTGCCATAGTGAAAAACAATATAGCCGGTCTGGGACTTCCGGAAGACCGGTTCGTCACCCCACGAGGCTTTGCTGTAGCCAGAAATCACATCTTGAGATGGATCAAACTTGATTGTTAAATTGAGGTTCCTGGTGGTTTTGAGATACTTCCAGACCTTTCTTACTTCTCTCCAGTGGGTCATGCCAGGCTTAGTATTGAACCTTGCGAGGCTAGACACCGCGAAGGAGATATTCGGCCTGGTGTATTGGGATAGATGGTTGAGGAGTCCAACGGCGGAGCGGTAGTTGATGTTCAATTGTTGGAATTCATTATGGTCTTCATCGGTTGCAGGTTTGAGGTGCAGATTCTGGGTCAGCGGCGAGTGGATGTCTTTGCAGTTTGCGAGTCCGAGTTCCTCTAATCCGCGGTCAATGTGGTTGGGTTGGCTCAAGAGGATAGCATCTTCTTTAAATTCCATGAGCATGTCGAGGATAGTATTAGGAGGATGGCAGGAGGAATTAAGAAACCGATTCAAGAAATTGTTGGCAAAATATTGAGTTTTACCAACGTGGATGAGATCATCTACATGGAAATACAAAATCTCTTTTGATTCGGAGTTGAGGTAGAGACAGGGGTCGCTAGACGATTCCTGGAATCCTTTGGATTTGATCCAGTTAGTGAGTGTTTTGTACCAGTTCTTTGGGGACTTGCAAAGACCGTATAGCGATTTCTTAAGTTTTAGTTATGGTGATTTCCTGTTTGATCCTTCCGGTGTTTTGATTATTACAGTTTCTTTCAACGGAGCATGGAGGAATGCCCCTTTTACGTCGAACTGAGTAAAGTTCATATTGTTCTTCAGACCGTAGATCAGTGCCAGTCGTAAAGAGCCGAGTTTTCCTGTTGGGGCCCAGGTTTCTTCAAAGTCGACCCCATGGATCTGATCAAAGCCTTGGACGCATAGTCTGGCCTTATACTTCACCGGTTCGCCATGACAGTTTTCTTTGACTTTAAATACCCACGTTGTATTCAGGATGTTGTTTGGAGTATTGTAGTAATCTTCCCACACCTCTTGAGATTTGATCAAATTTAGCTCATCCTCGGAAGCTTTCTTCCACTTCGGCCATTCAGGACATTTACATGCAGCTTTATAAGACGGCGGTTTGTAGTAGTGGTGGAATCCGTATCTTTGGGGCTTCCGAGTTTCTCGTCTGGGTCTTGAATAGAGACCTGACGTGCTAGGTTCTGGGGCAGAAATGGGAACTTCCGGGGGAGGAGAAGGAGTAGAAGGTGGATCTAGATCTTCAAGGTCAGAGTTTGAGTCAGAGGGATCTGGGTTGATCTCTCTGGTCAAATATTGTTTGTCCTTCGTAGAAAAGTCAGAGTTTTTGGAGCTTGTGTTGGGCTGCGAAAAGATATTGAGGCCCGGAGATTCGAGGAGGGGAAAATCCAGGAGCTGGGACTTGAGAAACCTGACATGTTTGGTTTTGACGATTGCGCCCATGGAGTTGAGGATTAAATAAGAATGGAAGGTGGGATTGAACCCGATCAAAACACCTTCAAGCCCCTTTTCATCAAATTTTCTCCCTTTTTGAAAGCAATTTGCAAGATAGATTACAGCAGACCCTACAGGTTTCAAGTAATCAGCAGGGAGGTTCTTACCAAACATGAGTTCCCAGGGAGACAGGTGTTTACCTTCTCTGGGGACTTGGTTGAGCATGAAGCAGCAGCTTCTCGTTATGACGTGCCAATAATTTTTGGGTAGTCTTGATGAGGAGAAGGTAGCGCAGGCCGATTCAATTATGGTCCTATTCGCCCTCTCAGCTTGGCCATTGTGTTGCGAATGGTATGGCTCGGAAGTTCGTAGTTTGATGTGCTTTGTCTTTGCAAAAACCTTGAGGGTGGAGTTAGTGAACTCCATGCCCTTGTCCGAGAATATCTCTGAGGGGTAATACCCTAATTGTTTATATTCCGTTTTGAGTATCTCAATGATGACTTTGGGGATTTCGTCTTTGGAGTTGAGAGGAAAAGCAGCGAGATAGCCAGAGAAGTTGTCCACCAGTGTGAGGATATAGTGGTGGCCAGCCTTGGATTGGGGAGTAATAGGACCCATCAAGTCTAAGTGTATTCGATCAAGAGGTTTTGTGGCAGGAGAGGAGACATTGGGGAATGGAGACCTGGGGATTTTGCTACAAACACAACTTTTGCACTGGAATTGGTCAAGCTCCTCGTTTGTGAAGAGATTTTTTAGGAGAGGTTTTAGCGTCGTGGTTGATGCGTGTCTGTAAATTTTGTGTAGGTCCATTAGAGAGAGAGGTTCTTGCACAGATGAGGAGGATGATTGATTCGATAGATTCACTACTTGGTCCTGGCCTGCAGTTTGTGGTTTCTCAATAAAAAATAGACTATCGCGGATTAGGCCTTTGAGGACAGTTTGATTTCCGCGGGTAACCATGAAGCTATCTCGAATTTGGGTGAGTGTACATCCTTTCTGAGCCAAAAGCCCAGGGCTGATCAGATTCACTACAATATCCGGAACGTACACGCAGCCCTCGAGTGTAACAACTGAGTCTTTCCACTCTAATCAAACGGTACCTGTCCCTCAAACCTTGAGCTTAGCCTCTAATTTCCCTGTCTTGATCTCGTCTAGGTCTTCTTGCAAGTCAATAGATGAGAAGAATTTTAAGTCATTGAAAATATGTACATTAGCCCTGGAGTCTAATATTAGATTGGGGGTGTCATCTGAATTGATCCAAAGAGTTAGTAGAGCATGGTAGTTGATTGTTGGGTTCTTTTTTGTTTTATTCTTCCATTCGTTCTGTTGTTCGATCCACCATTCCGGCGCAGCTTGTGGGTGTAAGTGAAAACATGAAGATTCGGGATGAGGTGCGTTGGGATCGTGATAGCCCTCTCTACATTTGATCTTATATTTCTTTTCATCTTTGCTGGCCCTAGACTTTGTAGACACAAGAGAGAGATCAGTTGACGTTTTGTTCGTCTTTCTCTGGGCCATCCTTTTGTTGTTGTATTGGATGAGATGATTGAAGACAACGTTGACCGTCAGGGATTTCTCTATGTGCATGATCTGCTGCTTAAGATTTTCGAGAACGGGCGGAAATTTGAAGAGCAAGAGGTAAGCAAGAATGTCTTTGGGTAGCTCAATGCCTACATCCGCCATTTGAGTGATAGATTTCCGCATTTCTGTAACAAAACCCTTGACAGCGTGTTCGTTGAAGATTGAGTGAAGAAAATGGTTGAATACTTGAGCTCGATTTGCGGTTTCAGACAATGCGAATCTTCCAGTGATTTCAGCCCAGAGAAGCTTTGACAATGTTATATTGGTGGAGTTGACAACGTTTGCATGGGTTGTTCTATCTAGTTTGGAGAGGATGATTGCTCTGATTTCCCTATCCTGTGTGACGGACATCTGGCAGGCGTTCCTATTAATGGCATCCTTGATATCTTTGAGATTGAACAACATTAGCATCTTGTCTCGCCATATTGAATAGTTCTCTTTGTTCAAGGGAGGGATAGCGTCAACTGAGGCCTTGAGTGCCACTTGATGGAAGTAGTCGGCGGCTCCTGCTGGTTTGTTCATGGCTCGTTGGTTGGGTTGTTGGGTTTTGGCTTTTAACCGTGAGAAGAATTGCTAAATTTCTTTATGACACGAAACCAGCAGACTGAGACAAAACAAATAACATGAGAAACAAGGAAAGAATAGAGACGGCAGGAATGACATAGAGGTGGATAATGAGAAAGGATCCTACGCCAGAAGCCAAGAGATTGAGTAGGGGAGAATGGTGGAGATTGAGGTAGATGTCTTCAGGAGGACTTGTGTTGAGAGTTGATGCTGTCTGAAGAAGTCTGATGATTAGATTTGAACAAGGTCGAGAGTCCAGAAGTGTTGAGTCTTACCAGGCAGAGATGGCTGGTCAACAGACGTTGAGGCGCACGACGCAGAGGAGATGAGAGGCAGTTGATGATGGACGGTAGTTGAGATCTTCGAGGTAGATAGGTAAGAGGTTGGTGGACAGTTGAGGGAATGAGAAATGAAAGAGGAAAAGAAAAGGAGGTTGTAGACTGGAAAAAAAGAAGAGAAAAGAGAAGAGAGAAAAGAACGGAGAAGTCATGGAGAAGGAATCAGAAGGAGATCCAGAGTTTTAGGAGAGGCCAGGTCGGGAGAGATTGCCACCTCAGGAGGCGTGGATGGTGAGAAAGGAGGCGCGCGGTAGCGCAGAGCTGTGAAATCTCAACACAGATGGGGGAGACATTCAAGGACTACCAAGCCAAGTACAAAAAAGCCCCCTTAATGTCAATCTGAACTGGCTTTTGCATCACCAACTGTGATAAAACCAAACAAATCACCTTGGTTGTTGATAAGTTGGACTCTGTTTGTCCTTTTTATGTTCATATGGATGAAATCTTTGGAAAGAAGGCCAATTTCACCCCACGAGATGCTTTTGAAGCCCAAGAATATGAATCTGTTGAAGCTGAGGGGTTGGCTGTGGATCCTCAGGCTAGCAATGATGATCCAGAAAAAACCTATGAGAGGGCCCAGTTGGATGTGGAGGAGGATATTCCAACACAACCAGCTCCTATCATGCCTACATCAGCATTGACAAAGTCTTCCTTGGACCCCTCACTTCCTTCTTTTGATTTCTCTCCTCCTGGGGTGGAAGAACTTAATAACTTGGCCAATTAGAAGCAAGTTATTACTGTATTGCCACTGCCATCAACATCCGCTCAAGTAAGGAAAAAAGATCTTTTCTCTTCTTTCTGGTTAATCCTGACTGATTTAGATTGTAAAAAACAGCCTGATCTGTTACTGATTGGCCAAAAACTCAAGACAATGGGGCCCCCACATTTGCTTCAAATGAGAGCAATGATGTTCCCACACAAAACTCCTCTGCAAAGGAAAAGCAAAACACCTCCAATTCCATCAACTTCAACCCTAATAGCTGTCAAAAGCGGAGAAACACTTCAAATTTTTATGACTTTGAAAATATCAAGGAGAAGCTAGATTCAATTAAGTTCATTGATTGATTCTCCTTTCTTTAAAAATACAGCTCATTCCTATTCCCCTCCCCTAAAAAACAGTAAAATAACAAATTGAATCCAAAAAACTTCAATTTGAAAAGGAGAAGTGGGATTGTCAACTGGCTATGGATTTTCAAAAGTGTAAAGATGAGATTTTTACTCATCAAAAAAATTTTAATGCTGAGTGGCAACTGAAACAGTTTGAGCAGCAGTTTCAAAAAGAGGAAAAGGAGAAGTATTTACAGGAAGAGAAACTTGAAAAGGAGAGGGAAAGGCTAGCCACAGAAACAACAATAGGTTATTGGTAGCCATGGCATGTATTAGTAGAAGCAGAACTTTGGATAAAATAAAGGAAATGACTTGATTTCTTGGCTTGTAAATTTTTTACTTTGATCAAAATTTCAAAAATAAAAACAAAAAAATAAGTTTGGATTGCAACAAATTTTGAGAGTATTTTTAACACCACCAATGAACAAATCTTTTTTATTTTAATTTATATTTTTTCCTAAGGTATATTTTGCTACTGGCCAATTCCTTGCTATTATTTTGAGTGGTTTTGTCAATTTGCATGGAAATGGTCATCCTGGTATGAGTGGCAGACTGCACAGCAGGAAACATACAGTTCTTGTACTTGTTTTCTGCCTAAACCATTTTGAAAATGCCTTTTTCTTTGAAATGAATCCCAAAACCCAACTCAGGGAAAAAAAATTGGCCATTGGATACTTGATATTCATCCTTGTTGTTGATAATTTGTCCATTTGATTTTTTGGTTGGGACCACCAGTAAAAAAGAATAGGAGGCAACATCACCTTTGTCAATAATAGGATAGTTGTAGAAGGAGTCTGAGGTGAAGTTGATGTGAGGGGAGCATTCAAAAGGAGTGAGGCCAGATCCAAATTCCAATGAGGAGAAGCAAGGAATGTTGTTTTCCATCATAGCTTCATGGTTGGAATCACACGCAAGTTTGGCTGATTTTCAAAAAATCTGGCCCAATATCTGAGAGAACGTTTCAGACCTAAGGTTCAAAAATTAATACTCTTTAGGGGAGGATTTGACAGAATCTTTCTTCAAATATCATTCAAATAGTTCAGAAGGGTGAATCAATTTTTGCCATCCAACTTCCCACATTTTCCCACCCCAAGATCATGAGGGACCCATGGTGTTGAAATTTTTTTTGGATTGGTGATGGAATGTGGTGACTGAGTTTATGTCCTTCTTCTCTTGCTCAGAGAGTTCATTCAAAGGGAAAAATTTGATGATTGAAACCATTGACTCATGATCCAATTGATCTTTAACATATAATTTTCCAGAGCTGAGTAACTGGAATGGTTTGATCCTCTGATTGACCTGTTTCAACTGTTCAGGGGAGGGGTTTTGACTTTTCTTCACAATTGAAGGATTCAGATCCAAAGGACATAGTTTGCATGAACACCAAAAAACCTTTTCATTAATTGTTTCCTCAGTAACTTGAAATGCAATTTCAGAATCCCTAATTTGAGCCCTCCTTCTCTGGCAATTCCTTTTCTTCCCGCTTCTCTGTGTTTTTTTCAAACTATCTTCTTTTTTCTTTTTCCATCTGAACCGTATAATTTGATTGGGATGAGGATAAGGAGAGATATCAATTTGTTGTCTAAACTTTTGAGTTTGGTGGGAGAAAAATGGGCTGTCAAGAATGGGAGGTCAAAAGGGTGGAATGAAAGGTTGAATGGCATGGAAGGAATAAAACATTCAATAGTCCAGTGTAATCAACATGAATGATAAAAAAACATACAAAATAACAAAAGATTACCATTCAATTGTCCTACAAAAAAAATTCAAAAAAAGACAGTCAGTCCCCTTGTTAATCATGAGGCAGGAGGACAAGGGGGGGGGGCTGACAGAATGATCAATTTGTCAGGAGGAGGAGGAGGAGGAGAAGGTGTTATTGATCAACCAATCAATTTCAAAATGATTGTTTGACCAATCCATAGCAAATAAATTGATCAATTGATGCCAAATCAATTGAAAAATTGATTTTCCATTGATCTAGCAATCAATTTGCAATAAATTGTTCAATCAACCAATCAATTCAAAATCAATCAACCGATTGATTGTTTGATCAATAGAAAATCAATTGACCAATCAATGGTTCAATTGGGATGGAGGGAGAGAGAAAATTAGGAGAAGGAGGAGGGGTTTAGCTTACCTAGAGGAGTGAGCAAGGAGGCAGGGGGGGGCTCCTAAACATTAAAAAAAAAGAAAATGAGATGTGGGACCGGATAAGACAGGGATGATATGAGGAGGATCATGAATATTTTCTTCAAATATTTTATCCCAATCATCCTTGATGTTGGCCAGAAGGTTGTTAAGTATCACACAAGTGATAATCCAGTCAATGGGGATCTTCATGTCTTTCAGATTTTGAAGCCGGTTTCACATTCCCCTTAAGCTGTCCCATCTTCCTTCAGTATTTATGTGGCATGCTCAATCCAAACTTGGCATTGGGAAAAATGATAGTTGAAATCAGCTTTGGCTTGATTGTTGTATGAACCATTTCAACATTCTGGAAGCACATATTTCCCACTAGCATAAGCTGCATTGACCAGAAGTTCTTGATCTTGCTCAAAGTAGTTCTCTGGTTTTTGAGAAATTTGAATCCAATTGAGAACATATGGATTTTGACATGAACCTGGAAGGGCAGCATGGAGGGATATGAACTTCTTGTTGTTATCAAAAACAAATTTTAGTTCCACAGAGTATCTATAAAAAAAGATAGAACATTTTGGTCAGTTTTTTATCACAGTTTTTGGAAAAGAAATGAAATGATTGCCTTTTTTTCCAATCAAAATAGTGGTTGCCATCTAGATTGGGCTTTTGACTCAAGGGGATAGTTGTTCCATCAAAAAAATCAATGCAAACAGGAAAGACTTTAGTCTGCATTACTTGAGATATCTCCTTGCTTTCTTCTTTGGTTGGGAAACAAAGGACTGAGCAACAAAAAAGATAGGATAGCAATAATAAGTCTTTTGGTGTATAAGTCACTGGATCCATAACTGACCAAGAATAGATTTTCTAATTGATGAATTGCTTCTCCATTTAAATTTGATCACAATCTACAAATAGAAATTTCCAGATGGATAGCTTGATTTCTTTGAGGAATCCAAGAATTTTTCTGGAAGTTGTGGTGGTCTTCAATCATCTCCAAAAGTTCCATGAATGAAGGAAATAAAGTTCAAAACATTTTCTTGAAGCTTAATTCAGGGAGGAGAAGAAGCCTTTGCCTTTCATAAATAGGGTTGTGGGGAGTGCGACTTCTTGGAACCATGTATTTCTTTTCCAACAGAGAATTCAAAGCTAACCAAGTTTATTCCCAATTGGAGTCTGAATCAGAGTCTGAATCAGAGTCAAATAAAAAAAAAAGTTCAGTCAGCTTTTTTGCATTTTCAACTTGCTGCCAGGAAGTTTGATTGGACATGTTCAGAGGGATGGTGATGTTATGTGGAGTGATTTTATTATGATGGGATGTGTGTGAAGTGATGGAGATGTGAAGCAATGGAGATTAGATGTGTTTGATTTGATGGAGATGGGGTTGGTATGAATTTGCTGAGGTGGAGGTGTGGATGGGTGTTTTGTATGCAATGGATGGTGGATGGATGATAATGGAAGGTTTGATGTTTGAAAACCGCCATTTTCATGAAACCTGCCATTTTGAAATACACCAGGTTGGGGGTATTTGTATTTCAGAAACCCACCATTAAAAATGGCGGGTTTGGCAAAGAAAAAGGTGGGTTTCTAATGGCAGTTTTTGTGAATTTGATGCGAACTATTATTCATTTGAGCTTGAATCTAAAATGAATTAAAAAAAAAATTAACTGAGAAGGAGGCTTTGACATGCAATTGAGGATGAAAATCTTCAAGTTGGAAGAGGTCACCCTTTCTGATAGCTGATTTCACTCTGTTAATACATGGTATATGTTAAGACATGAAGCACTTCCGCAACACTTCTCTACCTGCTCTACAGCGCACCCACTCAAAGCTCCGCGCGACCCCAACAGTCCCCCGACTTACCTCTTCCGCGCCTCCCCTCTTCCTCATCGGTCTGGCACTGAATGACCTTCTTCCTAATCCTCTACCAAACAAATCAACGCCGAAGCTCATCAAGATCAAGTAAAACCTGTCTCTATTTTCTTATTTCCTTATTTCTATTTCCATATCCTTTTTTTCATTATTTCTTCTATTCTTTATTTTGTTCCATTCCTTCTATTCTTTATTCAAATTTCTGCTATCAACAACCGATACATCTCTCCACTTCAAGACTGAACTGCTTCCAATCTCTGCCTGGTAAGATCTTGAACTCCTCAGAAGATCATCCGGGTCAACTAACCCTCAGTTCCTCAAACATCAGTTTTCGCCTGACTCATCCTACTTATCTCAAAGACGTCTCCTCATCCATGCTACTTAACTCAACTCTTGTGATTGATAAGACCTGTAGGATTTCTTTCTCTTTATCTATCTTGTGTCTTCTCATGTTCTTACCTATCCTACGTTTTTTAGCCTTGTTGGTTCTTAGTTCTTGATAATCTAATCTCAAAGTTCAACACGGTTAAAAGCCAAACCCAACGACCTCAACCAGACGAATTAAAGACATGAACAAACCAATGGGAGCGTCAGACTATTTCCACCAAGTAGCCCTGAAAGCCTTGGTTGACGCCATACCACCATTAAATGAAGAAAACTACTCGATTTGGCGAGACAAGATGCTCATTCTCTTCGATCTCAAGAACATCAAAGACGCCATTACAAGGAATTCTGGACAGATGTCGACTAAGCAAGACCAAGAGATACAAGCGATTATCCTCTTGATACTCAATAGTACCACTCATGCAAATGTAGTCAACTCGACTAACATAACGTCATCTAAACTTCTATGGGCCCAAAATCACGCTGAGATTTGCATCATCAGAGAAAGCCAACAGAGCTAGGGTTTTCAACCACTTCCTCCACTCAAAATTTAGCTAACATGCTTTTGATGGATTTATCACCAAGATGCAAAAAGCAATTACAAGAATGACGGACGTGGGAATTGAACTTCCAAAGGACATATTAGCCTATTTACTTCTCTTTAATTTTCCCCCCATCCTTGAGAACCTCAAAAAACAGATTATGCACGTCAAGAAGAATCTGACCATAGATGTGGTCTTCAATCATCTCACTCAGTACAATAACAAAAGAAAAGCCCAGATCAAAGTCACAAAACCATTGGCCGACGTGTCCCTTGTGACTACTAGGGCGAAACTCAACAAAGATGAACGCAAAGTTAAGATGCGCTGTAGAGAAGGCTACCACGACCCTAACGCTCCACATCCCAAGTCATCCTGTTTCCACCTACATCCCAAGACCGATCCAGACTGGTGGATCGAACAACAAATGGAATGGAAGAATAAAAACAAAAAGAACCCAACAATCAACTACCACGCACTCCTTACTCTCTGGATCAACTCTGATAGCAATCCAAACCTCCTTCTGGACACTGGAGCCAATTTCCACATCTTCAACAATCTCAAGTACTTCACCTCAATTGAGATGCAAGATAACCTTGAGGAAATCAAAACTGGTAAACTGGAAGCTAACCTCAAGATTTGAGGAACTGGCACGGTCCAGTTAGAATGGAAAGATTCAACAATCACCCTTGAAGACTGCGTATACGTGCCCAATATTGTGATAAACCTAATCAGCCCTGGTCTCCTAGCTAAAAAAGGGTGTTACCTCACTCAAAGACACAACAATTTCACCGTTACCAGAAACAACAAGATTGTCTTAAAAGGACACATCCATGATCATCTCTTTGTCATCAAAAAACCTAGGACCACTGGGAATAACCAAATTGTTAATCTCTCCAACCTATCCCCCACTACCCTTCCTTACTTACTCAAACTCCATCAAACCTATGGACATGCTTCAATTTCCACCCTCAAACCTCTCCTGAAAGATCACTATCCTAACGAGGAACTCCTCAAGTTCCAATGTGAGAGCTGTGTTAAAAGTAAAATCACCAGAGCTCCATTTACTAGTGTCTCTACCTCTTCTAAAAAGCCTCTGGAGCAAATTCATCTTGATCTGATCGGCCCAATCTCTCCCCAACCCAAATCTGGCCATCACTATCTTCTCACCCTTGTTGACAACTATACTGGCTATTTGGCGGCATTCCCCCTTAAATCCAAGGACAAAACTCCCGACACTATCATCAACATACTCAAAACAGAACACAAAAGACTAAACTACTATCCAACCGAAATATTCTCAGATAAAGGGACTGAATTCACCAACGCCACACTCAAAGATTTTGCTAATTCAAAACATATCAAGCTTTTAACCTCTGAACCCTACCACTCTCAACATAATGGCCGCCCTGAAAGGGCCAATCGAACTATTGTAGAATCTTCACGAGCCACGTTTTTGTTGTCAAGACTACCCAAGAACTACTGGCACATCGTGGTCAGAAGCTGTTGCTTCATGCTCAACCAAATTCCGCGGGAAGGTAAAATTCAATCTCCTTGGGAGACTATGTTTGGTAAGAAACTACCAACTAATTATTTAAAACACGTAGGTACATTTGTAATATACCTTGCAAACCTTAGGCAAAAGGGACGTAAGTTTGAAGAAAAAGGTCTTGAAGGAATCCTAATTGGTTTCAATCCAGTTTTTCACTCTTACCTTGTCCTCAACTCGCTTGGGGCTGTTATAGAGACAAAACACGTCAAATTCCTCAAGACAAGCTTGAGAGAGTTCCCACTCCTCAAATCATCTGGATTGGACATCTTCTCCCAATCCCACTCAGATCTAAATGAATAAGACTTCTCCACATCCGACAAACAATATGCCATCCGCGAAGCAAGCGCTGAATCTCTAGAATCAGACTCTGAACCCGAGGACAAAGATAACTCCTCAAATCCCCCATCACCAAACTCTCCAACTCAAACAGTTCCCGCTCCCGATATACCATCGCGACCCAAACAAGAAACTCAAAAACCGCAAAGATACGGATTTCATCACTACTACGAACCACCTTCCTATAAAGCCGCCCAAAAATGTCCCAAATGGCCAAAATGGGAGAAAGCGTCGAAGGATGAATTACTATCAATCGAATCTCAACACGTCTGGGAAGAATATTACAACACTCCAGACAAAATCCTCAATACTACCTGGGTATTCAAGACAAAAGAAAATTGTCATGGAGAACCTGTTGAATACAAAGCCAGATTATGCGTACAAGGTTTCTACCAGGTTCAAGGCATTGATTTTGACAAAACTTGGGCACCTACTGGTAAACTAGGATCTCTCCGCCTGGCTCTCTTGTATGGCCTCAAAAATAAGATGAATTTTACACAATTTGACATAAAGGGAGCCTTCTTACATGCTCCTCTGAATGAAACAGTTATAATTAGAACTCCCAAAGGATCAGATAGAAAGTCTCCCTTCTTAAAGTTGAAGAAATCCTTATATGGCCTCCAACAATCACCAAAGAACTGGTACAAAACTCTTACTGCTTGGATCAAGTCGCAAGGATTCCATGGGTCTACCAGCGACTCATGCGTGTTTCTCAATTCTGATTCTGGCAAGGTTGTCTATTTCCATGTAGATGATCTGATTCTAGTGGGAAGGACTAACGACTTCGCGACAAATTTTCTAAAAAGATTTGCCAATTCTTCTTGCCATTCTCCAAATACAATCCTTGGAATGCTGATGGAATTTGAAGGCAACAAGATTATGCTCAGCCAACCAAAGCATATCAACCGAGGACTCGAAGAATTGGGCCTTACCGACTGCAGAGATGTCAACTCCCCACTGACTCAAAATACACACCTCAAACCTGCTATGGATGAAGATCACGCCAAATTCGTCCAGCTCAACATTAATTACCAATCCGCAACTGGCCTTCTGAATCAAATTTCTCAATAAACTCAACCGGACGTCTCCTTTGCCGTATCAAGCTTAGCAAGGTTTAATGCCAAGCCAGGTCTCACGCACTGGAGAGAGGTCCGGAAGGTTTGGAAGTATCTCAAGACAATGAGAAATCTCAAGCTGGTCCTCCGATACAATCCCAATCAGGAGATGATTTCAGGCTTTAGCAACGCAACTTGGGCCGACGACCCTGTGTTTTGCAAGTCTCAGACTGGTTATATAATTTTTCACTATGGAAGTCCTGTCATCTGGAACTTGTCAAGACAACAAAACATAACCTACTCGTCCACTGAGTCCAAACTGAATGCAATGCTAGACTGTTACTTAGAATTGAAATGGATTTGCCATCTGGTTGGTGAGATTTACTCCATCACCTCAATCACACCCACAATCTACGTAGACAATAAGGGGCTCAAAGATAAAATAAAGAAGTTCGGGTCTCATTCAAAATCTCAACATATAGATATCAAAACTAAAGGCTCAAGAGAAGACCTTTTGCTCGAGAAATATGAACTACGGCTTGTTCCTTCAGACAAAATGATGGCTGATTCCTTAACCAAAGCAACCTCAGTTCAAATACTCCAATCTCTTCACGCAAAGATATTCTGCGGAATCAAAAATGACCGCCATTCAACTTCTCCTCTTACCAGCCACGAGGGGTTTTAAGACATGAAGCACTTCCGCAACACTTCTCTACCTGCTCTACAGCGCACCCACTCAAAGCTCCGCGCGGCCCCAACGGTCCCCCAACTTACCTCTTCCGCGCCTCCCTCTTCCTCATCGGTCTGGAACTGAATGACCTTCTTCCTCATCCTCTACCAAACGAATCGACGCCGAAGCTCATCAAGATCAAGTAAAACCCATCTCTATTTTCTTATTTCCTTATTTCTATTTCCATATCATTTGTTTCATTCTTTCTTCTATTCTTTATTTTGTTCCATTCCTTCTATTCTTTATTCAAATTTCTGCTATCAACAACCGATACATCTCTCCACTTCAAGACTGAACTGCTTCCAATCTCTGCCTGGTAAGATCTCGAACTCCTCAGAAGATCATCTGGGTCAACTAATCCTCAGTTCCTCAAACATCAGCTTTTGCCCGACTCATCCTACTTATCTCAAAGACGTCTCCTCATCCATGCTACTTAACTCAAATCTTGTGATCAATAAGACCTGTAGGATCTCTTTCTCTTTATCTATCTTGTGTCTTCTCATGTTCTTACCTATCCTACGTTGTTCAGCCTTGTTGGTTCTTAGTTCTTGATAATCTAATCTCAAAGTTCAACAGTATACCCATGTAAGAAAAGTAATCCCAGTTGGCACAAGTGGTTGAAGATTCAGGAACTTGATGAAATGAATGAATGGTTTTGAGGGAAAAGTAGCTGATTTTTCCAGAGAGATGATGCACACAGTGAGGTAAACCAATTAGATGATTTCATTGTTGCTGAGAGGATTCAATACATCTCTCATGGTTTTGGATGGTGATGGAATTATAAATTTTTTGGACTACATAAAAAAAAGAGCCAATAGGTGAATTGATGAAAAATTTAATGTAAGAGTGTAGTCCTTGTATTGTTGATTTACCTGTATTTCCAAAGTAAAAGTGCTTTTTGGCAAGATAAAAGAAAAATCTTATTTTCAGAGGAATCCAGTTCTCCAGAAGTTAGGATGAAGTGGGAGGATTCTAGGGAAGAGAAAGTTTTGTGAAGTTCTCTTGATAGCTTGTTTCAGAGTTTTAGCAGACAAACTGATTCCATTTTTCTGGAAAAGATTCCACTAATATTAATATTTGAATTTCTTCCTGCAAGGGGTTTGAATATTTTTTAAAATACACCAAAGAAAAAGAAGATGATTATAGGAAGGGAAAGATTTTTCAATGGAACTAATGAGTGCTGTTCTTTTTCTGTAACAAGAAAACTGGTTTATTGATCTTCTAAAACATCCAGAAGTTGAGAATGGGCCCATTGATATTTTTTTTTTATCTTGAGATAAAAAAAATAATACAACTGAGAAAGTTCTTGAACAATTTTTTACCCCAAAAACATGAAGAAGGGGCATTCCAAACTTTTTACTTTTGTATGTAGGGTAAATCATTAAAATAGTAGGGAAAAGTTTGAGAATCTTCATGGAATCAGAGGGTTAAATGAATAAAGAAGTTTTTTGAACATTGAAGTTTTTCATTTTTTAGAAAAAAAAATAATTCTGGAATTCCACTATGAGGGATTCAATGGGTTATTTGCCATCAAGAGATGTTTCTTGGATTTAGGATCTTTTGTGGTAAATAGTATTAAGATTGGTATGGACAGGAGATGAGCATTTTTGTATAAGAGAATTTATAATTTCAAACAGGAGAACTCCAGCTTTGGTTAAATTATTAACCATCTTCCATTGCTTCCCTTGAATTCTTCTGTAGATGGGATGAGTGGAAGAATCATTGGAAAGTGGATGGCTGTGTTTGTTTGAACTATTTTCATTGTGTTGTTCAATTTGAGGGGTAAAACTTGTGAAAAGAAGTCATAAATTCTTTTTTTGGATCTTTGAATTCCATTCTAAAGTTATTTCAAAGGAATTTGTGGAAATTTTTATTCCAGATGTTAAAAGAAAAAAAAGAAACATTGCAATTTATGTGTTAATTTGAAGTGTTTTTAGGTTGGATTCATTTTTTGGAGGCCCAGTATACATAAAAAAAGATCTTTGAAGAATAAAAAGAAGCTCTTTTGTCATTTTTTTCAACTTTCTGAGAGCTTCAATCGCCAAAAAAAAAAAGGAAAAAAGAAAGAAAGAAATTCAAAGGGAAAATAAAAGGATGCAAAATTCCAATGAGAGCTTTGATTTGCTTGATTTTTCTGATTATGAGGTAAAAGAATACACCCAAAAAATATGAAAAGAAATATTTAAAAGCTCTTTGTTTTTTGTTTCAACATTTTTAGAGCTTGAATCACCAAAAAAAATGAAGGGTGATGATAAATTCACAATTCCAGTTGTGTGGGAGTTGTGTAGGTTCCCACACAACCTGTGGGAGTCTTGCAGGGCCCCAAACGACCCGTGGGAGTTGTTTAGGGCCCAAAACCACCTGTTGGAGTCATTTAGGGCCTCAAAAGACCTGTGGGAGTTGTTTAGGGCCCCTCAACTCGTGGGAGACCATGCACTACTCCAAAGGGTTGTTCCAAAAACACGCAACCCCTGGATGGGCATATACCCCCCATAATGGGCATTTTTGATTTTTTTACCCCTGTAAACAACCATTTAGACCAGTAGATGGGGGTATACAACCTACCCCCCTGGGGTTTTTCAAGAATTTAGTTTTTTTGTTATATTATATTTTTGTTTTTTTAAAACCAAAAAATCAACATTTTTTGATTTTTTGGTTGATTTCTGTTTGTTTTTATTTAGTTTATTTTAGTTTTTTTAAGCCTGCATTTTTCTTTTTGGACTCAAATGGGCTGTTTTGAATACGACATGGCCCATTTGAGCCGTGTAGCATGCCACACAGCCCATTTGAGTTGTGTAGCATTCCACACGGCCAATTCAAGTTGTGTAGCATGCCACACGGCCCATTTGAGTCGTGTAGCATGCCACACGGCCCATTTGAGTTGTTTAGCTTGCCACACGGCCCATTTGAGTTGTGTACACGACTCAAAGAGTCGTGAATTTAACATGAACACAAAATGAATTAAAAAGGCAAATAGAAGGATGCAAAAGTCCAATGAGAAATATGTGTTTTTTTTTCTTTTTGGATTTTTTCAATGAATTTTTTAAGTTAAAAGGATACATCCAAAAAATCTGAAAAAAAATCAAGAAAATCATAGATTTCTTTTCTAAATTTCCAATATCTGAAATCACCAAAAACAATTTTTCACCACTTCAAAAATAATGATTCAAAACTCCATTGATTTTTTTTTTGATTTCTTGAGTTCATTTTTGAAGGGGTTCTAATGCAATTAAAAATATAGAAGATTTATTTTGAGGGTTTAGAATAACCCGCAATGATAATTCTGTTTCACTATTCAAAAAAAGAACAAATTTTTTGAAAAAACCATGAAAGAATGTATTCATCCATGTAGTAACAATGGCATGCAGATGTAAAATTCTGTTATTGAAGGATTTCACCCATGAGAAAATTAATGCCCCTTAATTTGTTAGAAAATATATGATTTATAAAATATGAAATTCTTTTAATAGTGGTTTCATACAAAATCTGCCTTTAAAAAATAAAAAAACCACTTATTTCACAAGTGGGGTCTCAGTTATTCACAAATTAGTTTTTTTTAAATTCAAAACATGAAGGTAATAAAAACCACAAATATGCTTTTTAGGTTAATTTTTCTTTTGGTTGAGTTTCAAGTTCACCCTCATTATCTACTTTTAATTTTGAATTTCCTCAAATAAGAACTCCCCTTGTCTCTAAAAATCAAAGAAAATCAAGAATTACCTTCATTCCATGGAAAGAATTAAGGGGAGAGTTGAATTTTAAACCCAACAAAACCTTTTCACAACTCTGAATGGATCATGTGGCGCTGTTCACAGCCCATCTGAGCCGTGAAACAAAGTTTTCAAACCATCTGATTGATGGACAGCCATTTTCAAGCCATCAGAGTTGTGAGCAAAAAAAAAAATTACTATAAAAATAAATTAAAATAAGCTAAGAGCTTGGTTTTCCAAAAAAGAATCAAAAAGGAAAAATAAAAGGATCTAAAAGTGCAATGCAATGTTTTATTTTTTGAATTAATTTTTTTAGGTAAAATAATACCTCCAAAATATCTGTAAATGAATATTAAAAATTTATTTTATTGTTTTCATTAATTTCCAAGATCTTGATAAACCTAAGACAATGAATTCAACAGGAAAATAAAAGGATGCAAAATTCCAATGAGAAATTTGGTTTTTACGATTTGTTTGATTTTCAAATGAATTTTTTAAGTTAAAAAAATTTATCCAAAAAAACAGAAAAAATTAATAGAAAGGTCATTCAGTGCTTTTCAAACTTAATGAAAGCTAAAATGACAAAAAAATAAGCAAAAAGGCAAAAAGAAAGTTCCCAAACTCAATTGATTTTTTTGTTCTTTTTGAATGAATTTTTTGAGTTAAAAGAATAAACCCAAAAAATCTAAAAGAAATATTAAAAATCTATTTTATTGTTTCTCCAAATTTCTGAGAGCTGAAATACCAAAAAAAAACAATTTAAAAGGCAGAAAGAAAGATCCCAAACTCCATTGAATATTTTTTTTTTTTGATTCTATCAATTTTTTTACTAAATTTTTGAAGGGGTTTGAATGCCTCCAAAATTATCAAAGATTTAGTTTGGGGTGCCCAGGTAAATTTCATTACCTCATGAAATGGCACATTGGGGCTAATGGCCTTAAAGTGTTGTTCACAACTCTCCAAGCTGTGAACCTCCATTCAAAACTCTTTGAGCCATGAAACTGTGTTCACAATTATTTGAGCCATGAATCTCTATTCACAACTCCTTCAGCCATGAACCTCCGTTCAAAACTCTTTGAGCCATGAACCTCTGTTCAAAACTGTTTGAGCCTTGAAATTTGTTTAAAACTCTTTGACCATGAACTCCACGTGCACTCTTTGAGCTGTGAACCTCTGTTGAAAAATATTTGAGGTGTGAACCTCTTTTCACAACTCTTTGAGCTGTGAACCTCTGTTCACAACTCTTTGAGCTGTGAACTTCCATTCAAAACTTTTTGAGCTGTGAACTTCCATTCAAAACTCTTTGAGCTGTGAAATTCCATTCGCAACTCTTTGAGCTGTGAACTTCTGTTCACAACTCTTTGAGCTGTGAACTTCTGTTCACAACTCTTTGAGCTGTGAACTTCTGTTCACAACTCTTTGAGCTGTGAACTTCTGTTCACAACTCTTTGAGCTGTGAACTTCTGTTCACAACTCTTTGAGCTGTGAACTTCTGTTCACAACTCTTTGAGCTGTGAACTTCTGTTCACAACTCTTTGAGCTGTGAACTTCCGTTCACAACTCTTTGAGCTGTGAACTTCCGTTCACAACTCTTTGGGCTGTGAACTTCCGTTCACAACTCTTTGAGCTGTGAACTTCCGTTCACAACTCTTTGAGCTTTGAACTTCCGTTCACAACTCTTTGAGATGTGAACTTTCGTTACCAACTCTTTGAGCTGTGAACTTCCGTTCACAACTCTTTGAGCTGTGAACTTCCGTTCACAACTCTTTGAGCTGTGAACTTCCGTTCACAACTCTTTGAGCTGTGAAATTCCGTTCACAACTCTTTGAGCTGTGAACTTCCGTTCACAACTCTTTGAGCTGTGAACTTCCGTTCACAACTCTTTGAGCTGTGAACTTCCGTTCACAACTCTTTGAGCTGTGAACTTCCGTTCACAACTCTTTGAGCTGTGAACTTCCATTCACAACTCTTTGAGGTGTGAACTTCCATTAACAACTCTTTGAGCTGTGAACTTCCATTCACAACTCTTTGAGCTGTGAACTTAATAAGGTGGCTAAAGAAATGGAATGGTGCTATATTGAAGCAATGAGTGCTTGCCTCAAGGATTTTGAGGGGTCGCTCTGAGTGATGGAAATAAACCAAAAATTGAAATGATGGCTTAATTAATTGATTCTCATTTTTATATCATGAGAGATTTCTTGAACATTTTTCAATATCACCAAAATTCTTCTGGTAAATGAGGTTTCCAGTAAAATCTAAACATTAGGGCGTATCAAAGTTAGCAAACCCGCCATTAGAAACCCGCCATTTTTTTTGACAAAACCCGCCATTTTTGATGGCGGGTTTCTGAAATACACATATCCCCTAACTGGTATATTTCAAAATGGCGTGTTTCATGAAAATGGTGGATTTCAATCATCAAACACGCCATTAAACCCGCCATTTATGCATCATCATCCATCCACCATCCATCACATCAGCCAGGAAATCTGATCATCTATCCCAACCTTGATCTTCTTTCCATCCTTTGATTCTCGACAAGAGCACAAACTTCAACGAAATCTCAACAATTAGAAGATGATCCATCAAGACACTTTGAACGAGGATCCAACGATGCCAACGGATTCAGAACCAAAGATGCCATCATCAAGTTTGATGTTCAAGAAGAGGTCGTACTCAAAACCTCATCCAAGCCTCCCCCTTTCATCCCTTTCTACCCTCTCATTCTTCCTCTCAAGCCCATCATCCTCACCTCATCCTCAATCCTGCAGCTACCAATGATACTCCTACCCCCACTCCCACCACTCCATTCACAAAGTCATGAAACGGTTACTTTCCAGTCCCAGTAGATCTCCTAGGAGGTTATCCTCCATCTCCCCCCTCAAAGCTTGCCTCGTGACTACTACCAGAACCAATCCTCAAAGCACGTTTTGAAATTCCCCTCGAAAGAAGTTTGACGATCTCCTTCCCACTCCCTCCCCCTCAACCCCGGAGGGGGATCTCCAGCCAACGGATCCTTCCTACCCCTATTGATCCGAGCCCACCCTGAAGCCAACCGGCTCAACAAATCAGGCCTCAGACTTGTCATCATTGTTTCCATCCGAGCTCGTCCTGCCTCATTTGAACGCTCTCCTGAACCATTTGTCTGGCCTCAATCCTCTACCCATTTGTATTCCTCATCAACTTTGGTTGGACAAACTTCTCGAATCTTGATCCCAAGTCGACTTGGAATCTTGTACCCTTTCCATCATCAACCAAACACCTTGTCTGGTAGGCCTGGAAGATGTAGAGCTCAAACTGCGCTCAATCCTCCTCCGTGCTATCTCTCAGCACAAGGGTAACGTCCTCCTACTATCTGGCGCGAGAGGAAGTGGTAAAACTGCCGTATGTTGATTGATTAGGGAAATTTGATCTTGTAAATCCTGACTCACCCTTTCTCCCCCCTCCTGCCTTGCACCCCTTAGATCATCTCAAGGTCTTTATTGCTACTCAGGACCCTCGAATTGTTAGATGGGAATTGGGATGAATTCATCACAATCAGGTTGAATGGTCTGGTCCATTATAACAATAAGATCGTCCTCAAGGAGATCTGTTGTCAACTATTCTCATCCCTCTCCTCCTCATCCATCCAGTCGGACCAGGATCATTCGGTGCAACAGCGAAAGAATTTAAAAGAGTTTGAGGACAATTTAGATTTCAATCCAATTGTCAATCAAGAGGAACTGATTTAACCGGTTGACGATTGTGATGATTTTGCTCAGGAGGCTCAACCGCTCAAGTTTTCAAACTATGGCCAAGGTTTGAAGAACCTCTTTGAAGTCTTGGAAACTTGCCCTTTGCCTAGCTCTAACCCTCCCGCTCCTAGGAAGGCCCCCGTGATCATCTTGGAAGAGTTTTACAAGTTCTCCAAACTCAATCATTGTCAATCTTTCCTCTACTGCCTCTTAGATTCCGTTCAGGGTAACAAACGTCAAAGTGGAATCTGCGTGATTGGGGCTACCTTGGTGGTCGTAATTAATTCTCTTTTTTTCTGACAATCCGTCCATCGGCTCTTGTTTGGGAATCCCAATCAAAACAACTAACTTTGTCTTCCCAATTCTTGATTCTATCATTCTTTATCTTTGGGTGGACTGGGGGTTTTTTTTTGGGGGGGGGTGGGCATACCATTAGGATTGTCTGGATAAACTTGAGAAACATGTCAAATCAAGATGTCAATCCAGGATCAGATACTTGCACCCACCCAGGTCTGACGTCGATCAACTGGACCTATTGAGATCCTTACACAAACTTTCATTGCCTCCTACCGCTCCGCAGGACGCGCATGATGTCTCTTGAGTAAACTTCATCAAGCAGTGGAACGACCATCTGAGTCAGTTCATCAATCATCCTAGCGTGCTCGATTGGTTGAAGTCCAAGTTTGAAATGCTTAAAAACCCATTAATCCCGATCCTCCAAGATTTGGTGCGTTTGATTGTCATTGGTTCCGGCAATGGTAGTCTACACTTGTGCGGGGGGGAGGGGGGGTTGATCAACTCAACTTGGATGACTGACCATTGTCCCTTTATTTTTTTTTGTTGGTTCCTCCTAAAATTGTAAAATGTCTAGAATGGGATGGTGGCCATGATTGCCTATCGGGTCAGAAGAGCGCAAGCAATCACATTTCCAATCCTGAATCCAAACGATTTAACGGGTAGGAGGATGAGACTGACGACAGGAGGAGGGAGGGGATCAAAGGATAAGTCGGTCTGCCCCTCCTCGTCAGTCTGGTTGTCTTCCGAGTTGAGTTGCTTGGAGCTCTCGGTGTTGATCAAAACATAAAGAGAGGTGGAAAGCAGAGGGATCGTTGATTTTCATCTCTTTTTTATTTTTTTAATCCCACCGTTTGTCGCCAATAATGAGAATGTTACTGAAATTTTTTTTTTTGTTTTTTTGACCGGTCTTTTTGTTTTTCCAACACCTTTTTTGATATTGATTCCTTCACTGCCTACCAAACTCAAAATGTTATACAACCATTCAAATTTCACCTTGATCCTCACCTTGGGTGCAGCAAGTGCCTGGGAGGGAGAAAGATGGAAGGAGACGGTATGAAAAACATAAAGAGAGGTGGCAAGCAGAGGAATCTTAGAAAAAGGAGGGCTCAAATGATTGTCCAACCCCTTTTTTGATATCGATTCCTTCACTGCCTACCAAACTCAAAATGTTATACAACCATTCAAATTTCACCTTGATCCTCACCTTGGGTGCAGCAAGTGCCTGGGAGGGAGAAAGATGGAAGGAGATGGTATGAAAAACATAAAGAGAGGTGGCAAGCAGAGGAATTGTAGAAAAAGGAGGGCTCAAATGATTGTCCAACAACTTTTTTGATATTGATTCCTTCACTGCCTACCAAACTGAAAATGTTATACAACCATTAAAATTTCACCTTGATCCTCACCTTGGGTGCAGCAAGTGCCTGGGAGGGAGAAAGATGGAAGGAGATGGTATGAAAAACATAAAGAGAGGTGGCAAGCAGAGGAATTGTAGAAAAAGGAGGGCTCAAATGAGGGATTTGGAAATTTCTTTGGAAGTGACTGACAACTGGATCAAGGAAAAGTTTGCCTTGTCTAGAAAAAAGCTATGCCCTTTGGATCTGTACCCTGCTATCACGGCTGAAAAGAAAAAGAACCCTCAAAAACCCACCCAGGAAGAATTTAAGCAAGCAAAACAGAAAATTGGGGCTTTCCACTTCTTCCACCATGGAAAAGTTATTGTTCTCAACCAATCTGATCACCATGCTGTGGTTGCCGTCATTGAATTTGTGCCTTTGGATCGACTATCTGAGAAAGATAAGAAAGATATCAACTTTGTGACGACATTCCTTCACTGTTTGAAAAAATTTTTCAACCCGGTTGGTCCCTCAAGATCTTGGGGTGGAAAAATGTGGTCAATTGGTTGGCAAAAATTGATGAACCCTTTGGAGTTATTTGGAAGTTATGTGAAGAAATCATCCATTAGATCCTCTCCTCAAGAGTACTCTGTCCTCAACCTGAAGGCCAACAAAGTATCCCAAATTTTAGGACAAATGATTTGTAATTTGGCCAAACTTGCCTTTGAATCAAACCGTGATACCATGAAGGACAGCAACATCCCCTCTTTCTCTTTGTTAAAATTTGGTTCCAAGCCTACACCTTTTGATTGCTCCCCACACCTCACTTTCACCTCGGATTCTTTTTACAATTCTCCTCATATTTAAAAAGGCAAAATCTCTGGCTATTCCTTTTTACTTGTGGTCCCAACCAAAAAATTGAATGGTTGAATTATTGAAGATACACATGAATATCAAGTTTTGGATGGTCAATTTGTTTTTCCTGACCTTGGCTTTGGAATTGATTTCAAGCAAAAAGGTATATTCAAAATGGTTTGGGCGGCCAACAAGTAAAAGCACTGTACCTTTCCAGCTGTGGACACAGAAACCCATACCAGAATGGCCATGTCACTCCAAATTAATAAAAAAACTCAGAGCACTTTTAGGGACATGAAAAATGGCCAAATTTACTCTAGAGAAAAAAATATCAATAAAAACAAAAAAGATCTGTATATTGGTGGGGTTAAGAATGCTCTCAATCGTTGTTGTAGTAAAAAATAATTTGTATTTCTTTCATCCATGCAAATATATTTACAAGCCCAGCATTTGAGTAATCTGCTGTATTTCTTCTAACAATCTACCACTGCCAATGCAAGCCAAAGCTACTGATACCTTATCCTTTTTTTTGTTTGCCCGTTGTTCCCTCTCCTTTTCCAGTTGCACTTGCTGCCGATCCTTCTCCTTTTCCTCTTTTTGAAACTCTAGCTCAGCTTGTTTCAACCTCCACTCAGCATCCAATTTTTTTTGATTAGCCAAAGTCTTGGCTTGCTGCTTTTGACCATCCATGGCCAGTTGACGATCCCACTTTTGCTTTTCAAACTGAAGTTTATCTGATTCAATTTTTGATTTCACTGTTTTTTGGAGGGGAATGGCAATGAGCATGATTTTGAAAGCAAGGATATTGAATCAATCAACTTACATGAATCTTGCTTCTCCATGATTTCTTCAAAGCCCAAAAAACTGGAATTGTTTCTCCTCTTTTGATGAATTTTGGGGTTGAAATTGATGGAATTGGAGGCCTTTTGCTTACCCTTGGCAGAGCAGGTTTGAGTCTGAAAGTCCTCACTAGTATCTGAAGGCGATGTGGGAGGCCCTATTGGCTTGAGTTTTTGGCCAATAAAAAATGGATGAGCCTGTTTTTTTACAATGAAAATCAGTCAGGAGCAACCAGACAGAATCAAAAACAATTTAGTTCCTTACTTGAGCAGATGTTGATGGCAACGGTGATCCAGGAATAACATCCTCCTCATTGGGCAAGTTCTCCAGTTGTTCTGCCCCAGGAAGAGAGCAATCAAAAGAAGGAAGTGAGGGGTCCAAGGTCGGGATTCACTGATCAATCAATACCAAAGTAGAAGTGATTGGAGCCGATTGTGTTTGAATATCCTCCTCGTCATCAGATGGGGGCCACTCCAAGGCCAAGGTTTCATCAAGGTCCCCATTGGTAGGCTGAGCATCCCCAGCCAAGTCCTTGGCATCAATGGAATCGGATTGTTGGGCATTGAAAGCAGCTAGGGGGGTGATTTTGGCCTTCTTTCCAAAGATTTCATCCATTTGAATATAAAAAGGACAAATGGAGTCCAACTTATCAACCACCAAGTTGATTCCTTTGGCTTTGTCCAAGTCGGTGATACCAAAGCCAGTGGAGATAGACATTGAGTGGGCCTTTTTGTACTTGGCTTGATATTTTTTGAACCGCTCCCTCATCTGTTTGGATGACAGATCCAGCCTACCTTTTTTTTTGTTCTTGAGTTCATTGGCCCTCAGGAGATAACCATTGACCTTAGAGGATGGAGTTTGGCCAACATGTGTTTTGTTGTCGGATCCAAAGCAGGCATCGTAGTTGGAGGGAATTTTCAGCCAGTTTACCAGGATGATGTGATCAGCTCTCTTGAGCTGACTTGAGCCCTTGGAAGCTGATAGGGGAGGATTGTTTGTTGTGGAGTTCCTTGGCAATTTTCTCTTGGGTGTGTTGGACTTGCGGGGGGAGGTTTGCTGAGGGGCCATTTGAAAGAGTAAGGGCTATGCAAGTGATGAGAGCGATAAAGTGATGAGAGTGGTGAAGTTTTGAGAGCGATAAAGTGGATGAGAGTGATCAAGTGATAAGAGCGGTTAAGTGATGAGAGTGATGAAGTTTTGAGAGCGATGAAGTGGATGAGAGTGATCAAGTGATGAGAGCAATAAAGTGATGAGAGTGGTCAATCAATTGTATGATGAGGGTGGGGGTAAAAAATTTTCCAATGAGGTCAGAGGTAGAAGGAGGTGGGAAGACAGGGGTGTATGACGCGGACAGGTGGTGGAAGCATTTAAATACTTTATTTGAAAAAACCCACTTATTTCAGGTTAACTTTGACACGTCTGATCTGAAATAAGTGGTTTTTTTTGATTTATAATGGCGGGTTTGAAATGGCGGATTTGGGTTGAAACCCGCCATTAGAAAATGGCGGGTTTGGTTAACTTTGATACCCCCTATTATTTTTCATCATCATCTACACATGTGGGCTAGAAATAAAAACTTGCATCAGATACTTACAAAGGGAATCAAATTGAACAGAAAAAAGGTTCTTGGGGGGGAAGGCCTTCATGAGATCAGATGAGCAAGCAGCTGGAAGAGTGAAAACTGATGAATCCCAATTTAAGTAAGAGAAAGAAAAGCACCAATAAAAAAAGGTGCATAAAAGTTGGTGAATTAATTCAAATGGGAAATTAAAGCAAAAAGAGCAATAGATGGTTTCATGAAGCCAGGGTATATCACCCATGATGATTCATCATGCTTGACAGGTTTTTAGACTGACATGTGCAGCAAAAAAGCTTTTCTTTCCAACTTTTTCAGAAAATGTTCTTAGAAAGTCCTTTTTGGAGCTCATAAATCTCCTTAATTGTTGAGAAAATTTATTGAATTGGATCTAGGACAGAAGATACCCTTTTTGGAATTGATATTGGTAAAGTTTTGTGATAAAACTTAGTTGATTGGATCCATTTCCTGCTTGGCAGTGGGATGGATGAGGTTGAATAATATAGAATTTTTATTGGGTTTTGAATCAATATTTATTCTAGCCTATAGAATACCAATAGAATTGATAGCATTGTATGGTGAGTATTGATGATTTTTTTGGAGTTTCTTGGATTTCCTCTTGGTTCAATGGGTGGAAATGGTTGCTATCTTTATTCCATTGTGATGCTTGCTGTTCAGACTATTGGTGTGAGCACCTTCAATGTTGAAGGTCTTAGAAGATAGTTTTCACCTGAAAATTGGATGGGTGTGGTTGATGTGCAGCATCCTGGGAATGATGATGATGATGATTTTTTGGGGAAGTTTTGCTGAACTTGATTTTGAAATTTTTGAGAAAAATTGATGATAGATTAGAAATTGATAATTTGGAGTTTTGAACATGAATCTTGTAAAATTTATGAGTTTAGATTATTACTAAACCAATTCTTTTAGCATTGAAGAGCAAAAAAAAGTAGATTTCAAAATCTTGGAAACGACCAAATGCCAACATAAGATGAATTAGAAGTGGAGAGAGAGTATGTGAAAAATAAAGATTGATTGATTCTTGTTTTTCCTGAAATTTTTTGAGGAGTATTGCGGGAGTTTCAAATTCTTTAAGTATAAAAACATCTTGATAGAAAGAGATTTATATTGAAAAAATATTTGAAACCAACCACTTCTGACCGTTGTTTACAAGCCACACCTAATGATCCAGTTACCTCCCTCATCAAGGCAAAAAATGAACCTCTGTTAATCCAAATGTGCATTTAAATACAAATCAATTGTTTTCCTACATAAAAGCCTCCATTAATATTTTTTCTTTTCCTTGAAGATAATCACCTCCATCCAGTTGCCAAAATCTACCCTTGTTATCTTCCCCACCCAAGTCAACCTTTCATACTTTTACTCAGAGATATTTGATGCAATTTTCCAGAGATATTTGATTCAAGTTTCCAATCAATTCAATTCTCACTATGATTCTCCAAGCAAAACATAATCCACTCTTTAGCCACTAACCTTTGGTAATGTTTCATTTAAAATTATATTCAAGTAATATAGATATTACAGCCTTATTTTATACATGTAGTGAATATTCTCTTGGTCACATGTGCTTCTTTGATACTTGATTTGCATATTAATCTCTGATTTTTGATCCTTCCATTGTTTGAATATTTAAATAACCCACTTTTTTTACATTCTTCATTTCCTAAAAATTATTATACAAGATTCTCAGCTTTTGAAAGTGTACCCCAACTTGACTGATTTTTGGAATTGAAAACTACAATTACCCTTTTTCATTGAATTTTGTGAGCCCAGTGCCAGGCTCAAAACCTGAAAATTCCCTCAAATAACTCCCCAGCTTCCTCAGGATTTGTGAAACAAAATATTAGCTTGCTAAATCATTCAATTGATTTCAATTTTCTCTTAATTTTACATCCTAAAAAAATTATGTCTTTGTCCAGTGAAAACCTGGTCCCATCTTGAAACTACAGATTTATTTTTTATTGTGGACAGCCTTTCATTAATCTTTGAGACCCAGGTTGTGATAAGGAAGGAGAGAGAATATTTTCAATGGAAACATTCAGAGGCTTGAGAAAGCTTGCGGAGGTGGAATAGTGGTTGATTGAGTGGGTTGAGGTCAATTTTGGGTTGAAGGATTGATATTAGGATGGGATGGTGTGTATGAAGTGGAGGTATGGGTGGGTTATTTTGATTTTGATGATCAAAGATGCATGCAATTACTGATTTGGTTTTTGAAACACACAATTCTGGTGAAAACCTATATTTTGAACAGCAAAACCCCTCATTTTGAACAGCGCCATTTAAGATTTATGTGTCCTTTGTAATCCTGCCATTAAAAAGGACAGGTATTCTAAAACAAATGTTTTTTCATGGTGGATTTTATAATCCTGATATTTACCATTTTTTCAAAAAAATCTTTGGAGTCTTTTTTGAGAGATTTACACATATTTGTGGTATTTTCTGTTGTTTTTTTGATGTTCATATTCTGTAACTAACAAATTTAGTTACCTTTATCTCTAACTTAATTTTTCCATTAAATAACTACTCATGTCTCAGGCCCCTTCTTGGGCTCTCTAGTTGTCACTAACCTTCTGTCTTAGGCCCCTTTTGGGGGTTCTCTAGTTGTGCTTAAATACTGGTCCTCCCCTTGGACCAGGAATGAAACTCATCTGATTACCAGTCAACAATACCCAAGTGCCCCTTCCTCCTCATCAGATCAGTTCCTCTTGACTATACAAGAATTATCCCCTCTCTATTGGCTCTTTGTAGCCTTATTATTTCTCCTCATCAGGCTCCTCCATAGCCTACCATTACCTTTTCATCCCTCATCGCAGTATAGTCTTTCTTCAACTTTTCATTTTCAACAAAGCGTATATTGAAAATTTTTTTTCTTTTATTTTTGTGACAAAGGATTCTTCATCCAATCACAAATATAAATTCTTATTCAAAAAAATAATGCTGTATCAGATTTTGAGAAGATCCAATTAAAAAACCACTAGTTTTAATGGTGAGATTTTGGAATACACATACCCCTTAACTGGTGTATTTACAAATTGTGGATACACACCCCTTAACTGGTGCATTCAAAAATTGTGGATTTCATAGAAATTGTGGGTTTCAAACATAAAATCTACCATTATTCATCATGATCCTTGAATTTATACTCATGTATCAAACTGATAATCTTATTTTTCCTCCTTTAACAGATTAATCAGGATTCCAACCAAAACTCCAGTCTATCAACTTCAAATATTTTCTGCTATCAATTAATCAAACAGAATGTTGAACCCGACCTGTGATTTTCTCCAATAAAATAAATAGGATAAACCCACTGATAGCCATTGAATTAACCAAAAAAGGAGTGATCAAACTTTCATGAATTAAGAACCATCAGGAGGTTAGTGCGGAAGGTGGAAACTAGAATGGAAAGAATTTTTTCATTTGAATAGAGAAATTTAGGGCCTTCTCAGGCTTTCATTTGGTTGATTTACAAAGGTTTTTTTAATATGATCTTTTCTCATATTCATTAAATAGATGTAATTATTTGAGGCTTGCAAATTATCTCATAGTTTCTTAAAATGATGATAATGTAGAAACCTCTCTCATTTTCATCCTAGAAGTAATTCAAATGAGCTAAAAAAAGTCATTTATGAGACTGGAAGAACAAATGTGTTGCAAGAAAAAGGAAATGATGGATAATGAGACATAAACTTCCCCAATGAAATAAAAAATATGATTATTTTTTCTGCAGAATTTGTTTAGGCTTCCACAGAATAAGCTTAGTTCAAAAAAGCAAAAAAAGCCTTCTAATTTCAACCAAAATACCATCACCAAGCAAAAATAAGTACCACCCTCCAAACCTCCAAGCTCACAATCAACCTCTCCAAGAAATCCACTCCCATAGTCTCAAGCCCTCCTCACCACCACCCTGATCTCTCAAGCACAGGGCCTCTCCAGAATTTTCTCTCAATGAATTTTGCTCAAACCATAGGCCTTGCAATCAATTTCTTCAATCTGCTCAAACTGAAATTTTCTCCACTTAATTATCTCCAGCTTTCAAGGTATCACACTTCTCAGCCTCTCTTTTGGAAAATATGGTGAAAAAGTGCATCAATTCTGGGAATCATCAATCAAACAGAATCATACATATCAAGAGGGTCAAAATTCCAATGGATAGTGATCCCCCAAAAGGTTGCTTCAAAAAATGTTGCCCTAATACAATCTGTTTTTTTTTTCTTTCAAAAATAAAGCTCTGCCTACCCATGATGATTCTTTAACTACACCTGGAAAAATTTTTAGATTCCTGGATGCAGAATCTGATAGTTTTCACAGAGAAAATCGTGCTACCCAGCATTTTTTCCAGAAAGAGGGTTTTGTGCCAAGTAGGAGTAGTAGTTTACCCTCAATTTCGAAGGTTGTCAAAAAGATTTATAACCCAGAACCAATCCTGAATTGTCATTTAATTGCAATAGAACCTTACACCCCCCTCCTCCTTACGATTTCCAAATTGAAAAAAATCACAATATTAATAGAAAGGCTATGGAAAATAGTGAATTGATCTTAAAATAAAACCAACCACCATCCTCCTCAATCTCATCACCAATGGAAAAATTTTAATCATCATCTTTGCCACTATCATCATCCTATACACCAAATTTCCCCCCCTATTTACCTTTCATGATTCAAAAACCAAAGCAACATAAAAAATTTGATGAAACTTGCTAGCAAGTGAAATGAAAGAATCTCTGGTTGAGGCTCTGTCCAACCTCTAGTTGAATCTATGCTCATTCTTCAACCAAGTTTTGGTGCAAATTGACTGTGCATTGGAGCTTGGATAAAGCTGGACCTGAGATTGGCTGGAGGTTGACCTGCAATTGGTTTTAGATTGATCCTGATCTCCTTGATTGCAATTTCTGTTAGAATTTTAGTTGGGGGCTCCATTTGAAATGCTTAAGAGAAGAGGAGAAATGGTCTTGTGAGGCCAAGAGGAGCTGATCAGGGAGTCTAGAGGACAATCTCAGGGGACACTCAGGTTCAAAGATTGACTGAACAGATGGTTGTCAATTACTTGCAAGCTGGGAGCTCTAAGTAGGCAATGGACAAGCAGGGCAAGCAAGTGGTTGACATGAGGATAACAATAATGAATAATTATTCAAAGCTGAATCTTGGAGACCGGACAGATTGAAGGACAATTGGGACACACTGAGACTGGAGAGCAACTAGAATAAGAGTCAGAGGTACAAGTGTAAGAGAGACTAAACTAGCAATAGTATAGAGTGCACACTGAGGTGAGATACACAAGAGCTTAGCAAAGTAGGAATGGTCAGAGCAGGAATGCACTAAAGGTTCAGGGAATAAATGCTGTAAGATTCAAAACAGTGCTAGGCCGTGGAAGTTCTTTGGAGGGGAAAGGTTCTGTTTAGGCTGTCCTCCTGAAAGTTACCAAGATATTTAAATGTAAACAAGATCAAGGTCCAGAAAGTTTCGAGTGAGGAGTCAAGTAGTAAAGGATGAAGTTTGGTAATAGTTGGTAGCAATTGAAACGCAATTTCTGAGGCAAGATTATGTGGGAGATATTTGAACAAAATAAGTTTAAGTTTGTTTAAAATTGGAAAGAAAAAAACTGTTGTATATAAAAAATTCCTGAAAGCTAATAACTATGGTTGTCAGTAGAAGATTGGGGATGATCAACTCAAACCCCAACCAACCTCCAGGTTCTCAATGAACCTGCCCCAACTATCTGGAATCAAGCGCTTGAAGGGTACCAGATAACTGAGGGTGGCCGCACCAGACAAATCACAAAGTTTTTAGAAGCTCTAAAAGCAAACAGTATGTCAGCTTGCTAGTATTGCAGAGCAAGCTGCAAAAGTAACAGAAATAACATAAAAATAATCATAATAAAACTAAGCTAAGAAGGAGTAGGATAACCATGAATATTATTGCAAAAATGGATTTTCCACCCAAAATTAGGTAGGTTCACTCACTGCCCCCACCCTTGAAATCCAACTGCTTATATTTTTAAATAATTAAGGAAAGAAAGACCAAAATACCATGGCACCACTATTGAACTTTTTGGCCAATTAAATATTTCACATGTATTGTCACGTATAGGTTTCACACCTAAAATTCAGTCAGCATTGAGGTTTTGTGTATATTTTAGGAGTTACAGATAAAAATGTGTTCTGTCACAATTCCGGCATGCAGCCGCGGCAGCCTATGCACCCACGCGCCGCTGAGCTACAACTCTGTAACTCTGTCAAAGTTGTGTGCGCAGCCCTGGGCCTCTGGAAAGTACGCAGCCGCGGGAATACAGGTTGACAAAGTGACAGGTGGCCTGAGAAACCTAGGTACCACATAAACATGCTACAACCTACAAAGGAAAATTCTACATATGTAATAATGTTCCCGTGGATAGTAGATAGTCTAAAAGTACATAAAACTATATAAAAATACTTAAATAACCATTATAAGTATTTTTTATTAAATATAATTCAAAGTACCAAAAATGTCGAAAATAAGATAATGAATACTTCTAGAATTATATTAAAATATTTTAATATACTATTAGGAGAATTTCTAGAAATAACTATTTTCTTGACCTACTAAGAAAACGTATGACGTGAAAATATTACATGAATACCCATGACTTACATTTTTAAGTAATTATTTTAGTAAATAAACTGAATTTCGAAAATAAGGAGTAAAAACAATATCATGAGTTTACTCAAATTATTTAATACATAATGAGAAATCACCTGACATCAGAATATCCGTAGGAATGTCCATTAAAATAATTATTAACTTACTGGGAACATCTACTAAGGATAGATAATTAAATAATAAATAAAAAGGACAGATTAGTGTTATTCACACCTCCAATCATCAATTATAAAGTAGAATAATTCCCAGAACCTGTGGAATTAGATTCTACCCGTGTTACAGCACCACGAACATGTGACAGACTACCACTGATTACCCCGCTAGCCTCAGTGTCCGTCTCTTTGAGCCCCTTTTCCCATCAGAAGGACAATATTGGGACTCCAAAAACTTTAAATTAAGAGCTATTTAAAGGATGTTGATAACCAGAGACCAAGTTATATTTATATTCAGACACCGTGCCAAGGTATTCAAATACTTATAAAAGATAAGTAAGTGATTTATGGCTTAGTCTGATTAATAATATCTGTCCTCAACCCTCTTTTTATCAATTTGACCTGCCAAACAACCTGATAGCCTAAGTGTACAGGTTTAACCCATCAGTGCATGTCTCAAACAGATACCTGAAGGATTTAATAGTATACCAAGAAGTCATATTATCCTTTCTCTGTCGTGGCAGCATTGTTAAAAAGACCTGCTACTCCACTGTGTATTTTATATACATATTATCTTTGGGCAAAATATCCTTTAAACTAAAGGGCCCAAAGTAACCAGGCCTACGTGTTTTCATACTGAATTCCCTAAAGAGATGTTTTGAAGATCCCCAATATAATTGTGGCCCCTCTGTGAAAATATTTAATAATCATTTTATATATATTGATTTATAACAATGAACCATAACCAAAACAATTAACCTTGCAATAAGCTTCATCCAAATATTTTATGGATTTTTGCTGCATTTATTAAATAATATTGTTATTATTTATTCTATCACCTCTTGTAGCTAAAGGATAGAAAGGATCCTGGAATTCAGGAGGCTGAAAATTTGGGCTCTGGCCAGGAAATATTCCATTTTACTATATTTAATACTTTGGACCAGACATTTTGTGTAAAATTAAATCAAAGATAAATTTATCTGAATTTTTAACCGTGATTCACCATTAAATTCTTTTGCAGTGTATTTAAAAACCAATGCAGAATTAATAATCTATTATTTAAATCTTTTAAAGATAAGAAAAGAAGAATATATTCAAAATTATAAACCTACTGGTTAGGAAGCTTTAACTGAAGCTGAACAACAAAATATCTCTTCTGGACGTAAACACTTAGATAAACTCCTTGAACAAGAAGATCTTGAGAGGCGTATCAACTTTCAGGCCCTATTAAGAAAACATAAATGTTGGAAGAAATAGCGTAGAAATTAATTTTTAAAATATAAAAGTAAGTATAAAAATTGTACTACCATATTATTCTAATTAAAATAATATTAATATATTTCATTTACCAATAAAAAGACCTTTTACCATCAGTGAACCCTCCTATACCAGAAACCAGCACCGCTGAAACTGATTTATTGGATCAAGAAGTCTCAGATATCTCTGGACGCCCTAAAAATTTGATTTGACGGGTGAATACCTCAATGGGACACACCCAGACCCTGTAGGATTACCTATTAAGGACCAATTGAATCCCAAAAAATTCCTGGTACCTTTGAATATCAACTTAAGTGAGTTTTAAATAAAACTTATTTTTACATATTTTTTTCTGTAGAAAAATACTTATAAACATTTTATTCAATATGAATAGAGGTAACAAAAGAGCCTCAGGGAGAATTCCCTCCTATGGATCTTTGCCAGGAGCCCCCAGTAACCGTGAGACAACCAATAATGAAAAACATGAGGGGACTGGAACCTGTGAATTAAATTTTGATTGACAAGGAACAGCCCCAAGTACTTCTGCCCTCCCCCAACCTCGAGCTGGAGAAGGTAGTAGAATTAAGCCCCCCTCCATTAAAAGAAGATTCCCTGCAGCCACCCCAGCAGAATCTGGCCAAGGAAGCCAGGATCAAAGACTTAGTCAGAGAGAATGTGAAATATTGGGAAGAGTTCAAATAATCCCAAGCCAAAGAGGACATGGTATCTATGAAAAAGATAATCTCCGAGGAAAAAGCTACCCAGATAGCTCTTCATAAAATGATTACAATGAAAGAGGTAGAATCCTATGTAGAAAAATGGAATCCTTGGGATCAATTAGCCCAACTGAAAGGCAGAGGATCAGAAAAGAAGAGATCTTCTTCCCATCCAAAGCCAAAGGAAAAGAAGGATTGGGATCAGATAATATCCTTAACTCAAAATTGGAAAAAGGTGTACAACAATTAGCCTCTAATTCTGAACCCAGTAACTTGTATAAACCAACCTCTGATGTAATTACTTCCTTTTCTAATTATATGCATCATAATTTCAAGATTTTTTGTGGAAATTTGATGGTTTTTATACCCAGATGGATAAGTTAACCTCAGTATTAGCCAAATTAATTAATAACCAAACAAAACTGTAGGAATGGAAGATATTAATGAACATACAGAACAATTATTGGAAACAATTAATCAAGGTAAAATCAGACAGACTCAAACAATTGAGAATATGTTTTCAGGTATCCAAGAAGATCTTATTATGTCTTTTCAACCTTTAAAAGAGGAATTGGTAACTACAACTAACAGCTAAATTATGTCCCTTAGTGATAAATTAGATCTGCTTAATAATAAAGTGGACCTGCAACTTAATCTGATCAAGAATGATCTTAGAGACTTAAAAGTCTGTCTGATCAACCCCTTGGGGAGTACCACAGAGGAACCAAAACCTCCCAGACAAACAACTACTCCTTATGCACCACCCCTACTAGGAATGCATAGGAGTGACAACTTCAGGCCTAGTCCTACTCCTGAGATGGAAAAAGCCTTCAAACTTTACCCCCAATTTCTGAATGGCCTGAGTACTCTGGTGAAGGAGAATACAATCATATAAATTTCATTAAATTTATTGACTATACTATTAACTCTTATGACTTACCAGAAGCTATAGGTGTAGTCAGGCTTCCCAGACTATTTGAAGGAGTGGCTTTAGACTGGTTTATCATTAAAAGAGAAGAATTAGGATCCTTACCATTGAATTCTTGGAAACTTCTAATTCAAGAACAATTTGGTTCTAGAATGTAAAAAAGAAAAATGATGAAAAATTTCAAAAATTCCTCATTTGACCCCTCCAAGAATAAGCCTCAAAAATATTGCTTGGAACAGAAGAGGAGACTAGATTGCTTCTATCCACATGCTGATAAAGAGGAAGTGAATGAAAGACTCCTCAACTTGTGTCCTGGAAATCTTAACCATAGTGTAAGATGCAGGATCAGTATGGACTCTGACTTACCAACCCTAATCAATGTGTTAGAAGAAGTCATAGACATGAATGGGTTAGACAAGAAGGTTCCTTCTTTTGTCTTTTTGATGTTCATATTCTGTAACTAACAAATTTATTCAGCTTTATTTCTATTTTACTGCTTTGATCATCCTATTGTTCCTGACTCAGGCCCCCTCTGGGGGCTCTCTAGTTGTCTTAAACCTACTACCTGAGGCCCCCTTTGGTGTTCTCTAGTTGTCCATAAATACTGGTCCTTCCCTTGGACCAGGAATGAAACCCATTTGATTACCAGACAACTAAAACGGAGTGTCCCTTCCTCCCCTTCAGATCAGTTCCACTTGAATATACAAGTATTTTCTCTTTTCCCTTGGCTCTTTGTAGCCTTATCAGCACTTCTCATTTGGCTCTTCAGTAGCCTACCATACTCCTTCCTTCTACAAATAACCTTGCTCCTCATCTTGAACTTTTCACCTTCTAGACCTAAAGAGAACTTCAACATTAAAAAAACCAGAGAACAACCCCCCACAATAAATACCTCTGATAATCAGAAACCTAATGAGAACAGGGACAAAGAGAGAATGCCTGGAAATTTTTTTTAATTGTAACAAGATAGGGCATATGAGACAATACTACCCATTACCAAAGCAAAAGAAAGCAGTCTTGGAAGGAGAGCAGGAGGTTGAAGGGAATCAGAACTATGAAGATATAGCTGATACTGAAGGATCCCTTTCTGAATGTGAATTGATCCTGACCAACCCTGTTAATGTTATAGAAGGGGATATAGGCACTTCTATAGAAATAAATAACATCCATGGGGACTTTATTTTGCCCCAAAAATGGGATCCTACCATAATTCCTAGACATATCACAGACGTTAAACCATTAACAGTTAAACCTATGAGTAGTAAGAGTTATACTACTGGTCATACTTGCTATTCAACAGGATTGTATAGAGACAGACATATAAGGTTATTACTTGATAGTGGAGCTTTCTTCTCATGTGTCTGTACTAAATTCTTAAAAAAATGGGATCCCAATTGGAAAGAACACCTTCTTCCCGTCCCAAAAGCCAATTTTAGGTCTTGCAACTCTACCATGAATTCTATTGGAGTATGAACTTCTCCTATAATATTACCCCATACTAAAGGATCTTTGAGAATACCAGTGGAATTTGAGGTATTGCTCAATGGATTATGTGACTAACTGATAATAGGAAATGATGCTTTATGTCTATATGGTATAGATGTGTCCCAGAGTAAAGGGAGATACTTTACAGCGGGTGGTAATTGGGACAAAAAGTTTAATATATGCACCATAAAATATAACTTCCCCTCTTCCACTTATCAAAAGCATTTAGATGACTTTAATCAGGAATAATTCTCTCAAGTGGCTATAAATATGAAAATTTCTGAAGAACAGAAGAAAGATTTATTGAAAGTCTGCTTTGAGAGCCAAAATGGTTTTTTAATAAAGATCATCCCATTGGTGATATCAAAGGACATGACATGGTATTAACATTGACTATTAAGCCCCCTTATCCTCCAAACTTAAGAAGACGAGCTTATCCCTCTAGTCCAAAGTCTAGAATAGCTCTTGAGGAACATATCCAAGAACTGATAAACTTACAAGTATTAAGGAAAGTAGGGCACAATGAGCAGGTAGATGTGACCACACCTGTAATCATAGCTTGGCATAATGAAAAGTCAAGAATGGTAGGATACTTCAGAATGCTCAATAATTAGACTCAGGCAGATTATTATCCTATACCCCAGATTGATCATGCTTTACATAACATTTCCAAGGCCAAATATATCACTACTATGGATATGCTTAAAGTTTTTCACCAGAAACCTATAAGCCCTGAAAGCAGAAAGTTTATGAGAATAATCTGTCATTTCAGAATATATGAATATCTTAGGACGCCCTTTGGTATAAAGAATGCCCCCTCACACTTCCAGAGAACAATGGATACAGTTCTTGGTACATACATCAGACAAGGATGGATGATGGTATATATAGATGATGTTATCATATATTCTGATGATTGGGATACTCATATCAACCAAATAAGATTAGTACTATAAACTATCTCCAAAGCAGGATTAAAATTATCCATGAAGGAATGCAACTTTGGATATGGAGAATTGAAAATCCTAGGGCATATAGCCTCTGGTCTAACTCTAGCTGCAGATCAAAATAAGATAGCTGCTGTCATGAAAAGGCCCATGCCTAAAAATAAAGCAGAGTTATTGTCTTTCATTATTTTTTGCAGTTACTACCAACAATACATACCAAAGTTTTCTATGCTAACTAAAAGTCTGTACAAAATATGCAACAATAACACTCTATTTGAAATGACACATGAGTGATTGAAAAATTATGAGGAACTACAAATAGCAATGACCTCTACTCCTTCACTCATTCAACCAGATTAATCCAAGCTGTTTAAACTGTACATTGACGCCTTTATGGAAGGGTTAGGAGCTGCTCTACATTAAGAAAGAATAGAAGAAGACACACCAGTGGAGAAACCAGTACTGTTCATATCTAGACAGATCAAAGATACAGAAAAGAGATAAGGAGCAAGTCAGTGGGAATGCTTAGCTCTAGTATGGGCTTTAGAAAAGCTACACTATTACTTAGAAGGCACCACTTTCCAAGTGATAACAGACTGTAATGCTGTAAGAACTCTCATGAACATGAAAACCCCCAGCAGACATATGCTCAGGTGGCAAATTGCTATACAAAAGTATAGAGGTCAGATGACTATAGTGCATAAATCTGGAGCTAAACATCAGAATGCTGATAGTCTAAGTAGGAATGCTTTGCCTAATGACTCTAACAATCCAGCATATGACCCAGAGGATCAAGATATCCTTCCTATCTTGAAAATCAATATTTTTGCATTAAATGCTCCAATCATGGGGATCCACTTATGTGAATTAGATACTGCTTTCTTCAATCTAGTGAGGGACAACTACTACCCTGAAATCAAGCTGCTGATTACCATTATGGAATGTGAATCCCCATAGCAGCTCTGATAAATAGTTTACCTGCTTCATTAATTAAACCCTATAAAGCAGGAATATTTAACCTTTGGGATGGTCTCCTTTACTACAGACACCAACCTTCCAGTGTATTAGTACTAAGCAACAAAGAACATATATAAAACAAATACTCCAGGAATCCCATGAAGACTTTTAATCAGGGAATCTATCCACTGAAAGAACCTTGTAGAAAGTAAAACAAACTGATTGGTGGGTAGACTGGGAAGAAATCACTATTAAGTATGTTACTAGCTGTGAGACTTGCCAAAAATCTAATAAAACTACTGGAAAAAGTTTTGTATTCCTTCAGAAGATCTATGAACCCAAAACTAGATGGGAAATCATTAATATGGATTTTGTCACTGTCATCCCCCCTGGAGGTACTCATTCATATAACTTTGTCCTGGTTATAGTTGACAGATACTATAAGAAGGAAAAATCTTTACCTAATCATAAAGAAGATAGTGCTATGGATGTAGCTCTACTATTTTGGAATAAGATCATAGCTGATGTTGGTTTAACCAAGATTATAATCAGTGACAGAGACCCGGAATTCACCTCTGAGATTTGGAGGAATATAAATGATATACTGGGTACTACTCCAGCATTTTCTCCAGCATACCATCCCCAAACTGATGGATTAGCTGAAAGAATGATACAGACCCTAGAATATATGTGAAGAAGGTTCTGTAGCTTTGGTCTAGAATACAAAAACTCAGTGGGTTATTGCAATGATTGGGTAAGCCTACTCCCTGCCCTAGAGATGGCTCATAACAGCAGTAAACATTCTACTACCAAAGAAGGCCGTTACATACTAGAAAGAGGATGGATTCCAAAACTCCCTAGGAATAACTTAAACTATAACTTAGCCACCATTCATCCAAAATCTCTTGACTTTGAGAAACTGATAGATCTGGAACATAAGCATGCTCCAAAGTGTGTAGAAGAAGCAGTAGAACACAATAAAAAAATATGGGACAAATCACATAGGGAACGCTGACTTTAAAATAGGAGATCAGATTTTGATATCCATTACCAACTTCAAAAATCTAGCAGGTAACAGAAAGCTGAAACCAGCCTTTGTTGGACCATTTTTTATCAAAAGGATGCATGGCAAAAATGCTGTAGAAGTAATCTTGAGTGAAGAATTATCAAGAAAACACCCAGTATTTCCTGTTTGCCTAGTAAAACACTTTCAACCAAGGGAAGGTATAAACCTCCCTCCAGCAATAATCCCAATAAACCTGACCCTGTGAAAGAAAAAGGGAAAGTCAGCAGGATATTGAGAGAAAAGAAAGAGAGAATGCCACAAAAAGATGTTAGACTATACTTAGTAAGATAAAAAGGAGAATCTGCAGACAAAGATAAATGGTTACCAGAGAGTAATATATCTTATGAACCAATACATATCAGAAACTACAGAGCCAGCAAAAGGAACTGAAAAACACATGGAGTTACTTTTTCCCCAATATGCTCTAGTTTTTTTTCAGATATTGCCATATCTTGGAATGGGGGAATGTCAGATTGCTAATATTGCAGAGCAAGCTGCAAAAGTAACAGAAATAACATAAAAATAATAATTTTTAAATTTTGCTAAGAAGTAGTAAGAAAACCATAAATATTATTGCACAAATGGATTTTCCACCCAAAAGTAGGTAGGGTCACTCACTGACCCCACCCTTGAAATCCAACTCCTTATATTTTTAAATAATTAAGGAAAGAAGGACAAAAATACCATGGCACCACTATTGAACTTTTTGGCGAATTAAATATTTCACACTTAGTGTCACGCATTGTCACATAAAGTGTTCATACCTAAAATTCAGTCAGAATTAAGGTGTTGTCTATATTTTAGGAGTTACAGACAGAAATGTGTTCTGTCACAATTCCTGCACGCAGCCGCGGCAGCCAATGCACCCACGCGTGGCTGAGCTACAGTTCTGTAACTCTGTCAAAGTTGTGTACGCAGCCCCAGGCCTCTGACAAGTACGGAGCCGCAGGACTACAGGTTGAAAAAGTGACAGGTGGCCTGAGAAACCTAGGTACCGCATAAACATGCTACAACCTACACGGGAACATTCTACCTATTTAATAAATGCTCCTGTGGATTTTAGATAGTATGAAAGTACATAAAGTTATATAAAGATACTTAAATAACCTTTATACTTATTTTTGATTAAATATAATTCAAAGTACCAAAAATGTCGAAAATAAGACAATGACTACTTCTAAAAATATATCAAAATACTTCAATGTACTGTTATGAGAATTTCTAGAAATAAATATTTTTGTGAAATACTAAGAAAGATTATGATTTAAAAATATCACATGAATACTCATGACTTACATTTATAAGTAATTATTTCAGTAAATCAACTGAATTTGGAAAATAAGGAGTAAAAACAATATCATGACTTGAATCCAATTATTTAATACATAATGAGAAATCACCTGACATCAGAATATCCGTAGGAATTTATATTAAAATAATTATTAACTTACTGGGAACATCTACTAAGATTATTAATCAAATAATAAATAAAAAGGACAGGTAAGTGTTCTTCACACCTCCAAACATCAATTATAAAGTAGCATAATTCCCATTCCCTGTGGATTTAGATGCTACCCATGTTACAGAATCAAGAACACGTGACAGGCTACCACTGGCTACCCTGCTAGCCTCAGTGTCCGTCCATTTGAGCCCCTGTACCCTTCAGAAGGAAAATATTGGGACTCCAAGAACTATAAATAAAGAGCTCTTTAGAGGATATTGATACCCAGAGACCCAGTTATATTTATATCCAGACACCGTGCCAAGGTAATCAAATACTTATAAGAGATAACTAAGTGATTTATGGCTTAGTCTGATTAATAGTATCCTTCCTCAACTCTCTTTTTATGAATTTAAACTTCTGAATAATCTTATAACCCAAGTATACAGGTTTAACCCATCAGTGCACATCCCAAACAGATAACCAAAGGATTTAATAATATACCAGTGAGTTTGATTATCCTTTCTCTGTTGTGGAAGCTTGGTTACAAAGCCCTGCCACTCCACCATGTTTTCATATACATATTATCTTTGGGAAAAATTTCCTTTAAACTAAAGGGTCCAAAGTAACCAGGCCTATGTGTTTTCATACTGAATTCCCTGAAGAGAGGTGTTGAAGATCCCCAACATAATTGTGGCCCCTCTATAAGAATATTTAATGATCAATATATCCATATTGATTTATAAAAATTAACCATAACCAAACCAATGAACCTTGCAATAAGCTTCATCCAAATATTTTACCAATTTTGGCTGCATTTATTAAATAATATATTGATCATTTATTCTATCACCTCTGGTGGCTAAGGGATAGAAAGGGTCTTGGAATCCAGGAGGCTGACACAGTAACTGATTTGAACAGGGATAACCACAACACTTCTCAAGGAACTCAAGAGTAGGCTGGCAGAATGCAACTTTGAAAAACATAAAAGGAGGTATAACCCTCCAGTTTTTAAGCTTAATAAAATTTCTTCAATCAAATTTTATTGGCTCCAGAAAAATGATCAAGGAAGGATCAAGACCAGTATGGTCAGAGAAAGGGGTCACAGAGTGGTGTAACACACTCATGAATTCCAACAGACGGAATTTTCTTCAAGAAGAAAGGCTATTTGTTGGTGATAAGGATCAGGACACAGAGGGGAAAAGGCTAAGGATAAATGGATCAAGGGGTAATCATAGATATACCCAGGATAAGGATGAGGATCAATTACTTATAATAAGAGGGTGGCATACGCACAAACTCCCATGGATGATTGGAAAAAGGCAGGGGAGAGCCCCTCCTTTTATGGGCTATGGTTCCCTGTAGACTATTCACAGGAGATGACACAGATAGAGCAGAAAAAACCAACAATTATTGAAAAAAAGTTTTTTTTGTTTTTTTTTTAATGATCATAATGGAGGAACCAAAGATGCAATCAGATGCATGAGAAGCAGGAGATGATGATGGAAGAGGATGGTGAGAGCATTTGGTGGGAGATGGGGGAGATGACAGACAGCACTTGGATGAGCAAGTCTGACCGCGCACAGATGAATGGTGAGAATGGATTGCGGGATTTGAGATTGATGGGATTTAATCACACCCAACGCAGCGGTGGTGCGAGATCAGGTGGATGATTGAGTTGACCAATCACTCAACAGATGGAAGAAGGGGGGAGATTCAACCAATTGTTTGATGGATGGTTAGAGATGAAAGGACCGGGTTCAAGCGCAAGATGAGAAATGTGCAAGGATGATGGCATGACCAAAGCCAAAGGGGGTGACAACAAATTGGTTGGTTGGATGGATCAAGGGAAGTAAAGGAGGATGGAGGGGAGATTGGTTGTGGGAACAACCAATTGGGTAAGGTGATGTGGGAAGTGGATGATGATGAGCATCGGATGAAGCAAGCAATGTTTATTGCAACCGGTCCTTGGCCCAAAAGGGAAGGAGTACCATCAGAGAGGGGGGATTTGGTCGATCAAGGACAATTGGTTCAAGGATGATTGGAAGATTATCAATCATCTTTGGGAGGATTGGTCAGTGGATGAGGGCAAATGGATTGGCTAAAAAAGGTTTGATGGTCATGCCGGCGCCCAATGCAAAGACCAGGCCAAGTCAGGCTGGTCTTTGGCCGCGCTCTTGGTAAAAAAAAAAGTTGGGAGACGCAAGAAAAGCAAAGGTGAATTGAACAGAGGCCCTGGGCAATTGAATAGCCCAGGGTTCCTTCCTAGTCAAATAGGACAGGGGAATGCTGGGAGGTCTGAAAATTGAAGTTATACCATTCAAAAAGAGAAAAATCCAATCTATTTTTATTTTTATTTTCATTTTTTTTGATGAATGATGATTATAAAAAATCATAAAAAAATTAAATTTTCCGTGTTGCCCTGAGGTGTCCAGATTTGGTCACCACATCTCTCCCCAACTTACAGATTGTCCCTACTTTGCATCTGAGTTTGATGACATATAAAAAGGAAATAAAGATGATTGGAACCAAAGAATGGCAATTTGATCTTGAAGGTGATTGGAAAAGAATATCTTAATCCATCCAAAGAAAAGTGCTAGAAGTGACAAAGATAAAAAAAGGAGGCGTCCCAGGTGCTCACATATGTGGCATAAAGTAGAGTTTTACAACAAAGATGCAGCAGATGACCCTGGTGGTGCACAATTGGGAGGACTTACTTCTAAGTTGCCTCCACAACAATAAAATTTCTTGACTTGATCAGCAGAGAACCTCCTGGCCATCTGAGTACCCTCCATTTCTTCCAAAACATATGATCCACCTCTGACTTTGCGCACCACCAAATAAGGACCATTCCAGGGATTAGAGAAAATCTTTCCCCACTGAGTTTCCAAGGATTGATTATAAGCTAAAACAAGATCACCAGCATTCAAAGGGTCCCTGATCTGCTTTGAATGCATATCTTCCAAATACTGAACTAATTTTTCTCTGGATTTGATCATCTTCTGATAAGATTCACTGCAAAAATCCTCACTCCGCTGCACTTGCTTAGATTGGGCCACTAATAGATCAGTGGTAGAAGAAACCTGTTCCCAAGAAATATCTAAGAAAGATTACATTTACAGATCCAGAGGAAGGAAATCCCTTTTACCAAAGATAATTTTGTAGGGTGAGTAGCCAGTAGTTTTTTTAGTTGAAATTTGATCAGAGAAAAGGATCAGAGGAAGAAATTTGCAACAATTCTTCCCAATAGCCTTCAAAGGAGCATGGGCTCTTTTCACCATGCCTTGGCCTTCAGGATAATAAGTAGTGGTCACCCTCTGTTGACCAGGAAGCAATTGGATCATTTCAGCCAGTTTGCCACCAAACTCAGAGCCACAATAAGTTGAACAAGATTGGGCCAAGCCATAGCACATTGTCCAAGTCTCATTCAGAAAACCTTCTACTGATTCAGAACTGAGGTTCTTAAGGAGTTTTGCTTCAACCCATCCAGAAAAATCATCTCTAGACCCAATGAGGTACTTAGCTCCACCAGAATTAATGTGAACCACATCCATAGCAATTCTTCCAAAGACAGTGGACTCAACAGTTGGATAGCAAATTTCAGCTGGGTGCCTAAGATCAAGTTCCTGACAGAACTCACAACTCTTTCACCATTGAAAGACAGATTTCTTCAAAGATGGCCACCAGAATTTTTTGGATATTTCTTGATAAATTTCTGTTTCTCTACAATTAAAAAGTCCTTCATGGAGACTTTCCAAGATAAAATATTGTTTAGTAGCAATAGTGACAACAATAAGAGCACAAGGATTGCCCCTTTTCCTAAGCCTAGTACCTTGTACAAAGAATTTGGGGACTTTCTTTTAAGGGATCAAAAATCTTTAGCTGAGAGAGCAGGAGTTCTTTGGAGATTGGAAAGGTAATTCTCTAGTTTAAGTTAGAACCCTTGCTGGAAGCCAGAACAATTATGAGAGGAAAAGCTGAAGACAGGTCAAATAAAAGGTTCCTCCCCATCAAAATCCACTCCAAAATCCAATTATTCATCTTCAAGAGGACTTCAAGAGAACCTTCAGGCATTTTGAAAGACCTTCCAGGCCTATGAACAAGATCAAAAGAGAACAAGTGAATAAAAGCCACCCAAAAAGTCATTGGAGCATTTGGAAGGCTGGGGGCATTGATCATTTCAATGATGGATTGTGCATTGACTTGTAACTCAGAGTGTTGACCCCAGAGAATATTTTGGAGCTTCTTCATCATTTGGGCCAAACCACAAAGCTCCAGTTTTGCCTGGGAGTATGTAGATCCAACATCTGAAAAGAGAAGAGATTCATACAGAGCAGGACCATCCAAACCATTTTTGTCTTCCTGGGTAAGGGCAGCCCCAACAGATTGACAACTCAAATTGACAGCCAGCTTGATCTTGCCAGCTCCAGGTCTATAAGTCATCTTTTTCAAGACAATGTCTTTCCCAAAAATTGTTTTGAGCTTCTGAAATTTGTTCAAAAACTTGGAACAAAGCCATTCAGCATCCTTCCTGGTTAAGCAACACAAGGGAACACAGATTTCTGATAGAGAAGGAATAAAGATACAAAAATAAATGAAAACATCTAAGAAACCTCTGAATTCAGTGGCATTGATTGGAGTGGGCCAAGAGAGGATTTTGCTGACTTTGGATAGGGCCATTCTTCTTCCTTCCTTGCAGACCACATGCCCAACAATTTCCAGAGCAGGGACACAGGCAGCCAATTTTGATCCAGAGACAGTGAGACCAGACTCCTTGATTTGAAATAAGAGCCTTTCCAAAGTGGTTGGATATTCCCAGATAAATTGATGGATTCCTGAGTGCCAAGGTAAGAGCTCATTTTTATAGTCATAAAATGGACCTTTAATTCCACGATATTCAATAAATATACCAGAATGATCAGGGATTTCATCCTGGAGGATCCAAAACATCTGAGCCTGATAGACTGCAACCAAATTGGTGGCACCTTGGGGAAAACGAGTAAGTTTGAATCAAAAAAGAGGAGTATTGAAAGTAGTGAGAGGACAAGAAATTGGATTTAAGGATTTTTTTTCATAGCCACCCATAATATCACCTAGACAATAGCAAGCTCTCCCAGAGAAAAATTTGACAAATTCTTCAGTAGAAGGTGGAATACCAGAGTCTTTAATAGTAACCTTATTTAGAGGCTGTAGATAATGAACTATTCTAAGTTTACCCTTACATTTGAGGACAAAGAAGACAGGACTGGAATAGCTGGAAGTTGACTGCTTGTATAAACCAGTATGGACTTGTTCACAGACCAACTTGATGAATTTGTCAACCTTAGCAGCAGGGATATGAATCTTCCTCTTTTTCCAGGGATCATGTTCTACTACTGGAATGATATAAGGTAGGCCATAGGATTCTTTCAAGAGACCTCTCTCTTCTCCACATAAAGTAATATATTTTTATCTAAGAGCTAAAACATTTATTATCAAATTTAACTCATCAGGAAGAAGCCATCCATCTGGACAAAATTTGACCACCTTCAGACGTTCTTCAGTAACAAAATCACAAGGAAAAAAAGGGACCAGTGAGAGATTGAGATAAACCACAGTAAGGATCACAAGATAGAGGAGGACACATAAGAGGAGGATTGAGGTTGAGAGGCATTGGTTGGTTGACTGGTTGAACCTTTTTTGCAACTGGCTTATACTTAGTGGCAAAAGAGAGAAATCCTTGCTTCCTCCAAGCATTGACCAGCAAGACCTGACTAAAAAAGCTGAGACCAAGTTCCAACATCTTCCAATTTTGATGTTCCGAAACGTCCTCAAAAGGTGCCTTTTCAATAAAAGAGGATCCAAAAGATGATGCATTGCTCACATGTGTGGCACAAGGTAGGTATTTGAAAATTACAGTAGTAGAAGCCCCTGATGGTGAACAATTGGAAGGACTTACTTCTACTCCAAATTGCCTCCACCTAAGGCCATACTTGTTCATATCAAAACCACTCAGAAGAGAATTGACATTGGGATCTAGTTTAGACTCATTGCAGAGATTCAAAACTTGAATAGGAGAAGAATGATCAGGCTGAAAATAAAAAGGAAAAGAAGAGAAAACAGATCCAGAGAGAGAGAGGAAATATTTTTAGGATTTTCGGATTTTTCATGTTTTTGATTTTTAATCTTATTTGGATAAGAAGGAAATGATGAGGAAAAATAAAAATATGTCTCTGAAACAGAAGTTCATCCTTGATTTGAAGTCTGAGGCTGGGAAGAACTAAAACTATTAGTAGGACCAACTAATCCAATAAAAAATAAGAATGAGAGGAAGAAGAGGTGTCCTTCTGTTTCCCTTTTGGGACCAATTTAGGAGGATGACCAGGAAAATCTTGTTCCCAACAACCAGAATCCAAGGAGCAAAGGGAGCCTTCAATCTTCCTGCCATCAGCATCAGGGAGAAGACTTCTCTCCCCAACTAGATTAGAAAACATTAGGGTTGCACCAAAATTCATTAAGAAAGGCCTTCCCAAGCTTGTAGGTACATCCAAACAATTAATCCAGAAATGAAAGGTGCCAACAATATTTTTTCCAATTTGAACCAGGAAATCCTCAGCAATACCAACTAATTTGCATGACTGATTCCCTATACCATATACAGCAGAGTTAAAGCTGACCCTTGGGCTGATTTTGAGTTTGCAGGCCATGGCATCCAAAATTAAATTGAGATGGGAACTAGAATACACCAGAAGAGAAACCTTTTTAGCAGATTCACCAAGATAGCAGGAGAGGAAACCAAGAGGACAGGAATAAAAGTTGGTATCTGAAGAGGGATCTGTTACACCAGAGTCCTCCATCAAAGTACCAGAAGAAACTTTAAATTTTTCCGGACAAATCTCCACACGTCCACAAGAAACCCATTTCTTCATCCCTTCAGCCAAAGATGGACAGATTGACAGCAGTTCAGCCACAGAGAGATCATGAATTTTTAGATCAAAGATTTTCCTTAATACTCCTTCCATAGTATTGGGGTGATCCTTGGAAATTCCCCTCTCAAATCAAACTTTGGGCTGGGTGGAGGGAGGATGATCAGGTTGAGCAGGTGTGGAACAGGATCAGAAGGTCAAGGAGTTTGAACAGATTGAACAGGAAGAGGATCAGAGTGGTCCTGGAACCTTTCCATAAGTGGTTCCTTTTCCACTTCCATGTCTTCCACATCAGAGGAAGGGGGCTCAGTTGAGGATCAATGTTTGACAGGTTTTTGAAGGATTGAAGATGGGACCGGAGGAGACTTGTGAGGTTTGGGTTCCTCATGGCGTTTCCTAGCTGGATCAGACTGATAATTGCCAGAGAAGCTGGGAGAAGTGACAGCTGGAGGATAGCAAGTTTGTAGAGCGCCACAGGATGATTGAAAATCCAAGGAGACCAAATATGCATTCTTGCGAGTTGGTGGTTGATAAGAGGCCACCACATGGCAGATCAGAAGAGACAAATCAAAAGGGATCAAAGCACCATTAGGAAGAAAGAAATTTTTTCCCTTCTTCTCCACCAATTTTTCCTCCTTGTCCTTCTGGAGTTCAGGACATCTCCCAGTACCATGGCCTTCCCTATGACATTAATAGCAGACTAGAGTGGTTTTAGGAAGAGAGTTAGAAGGTTTAGGAGTAGATAAAGAAGAAATTTTCTGATCTATTTTGCTTTCAAATGCCTGAAGTAATTGAGTTATCTCATGTATGGTAGCAGTTTCCTTATTGGCCTGGGGATTTGATTTAGGTCTACAATTTGCTTCCATCTTCTTCATTATTTAATTGGAAACTTTAAAGCAAGGAGCATTTACTGGTTCAGTTACTCTAGTTTTTTCAAAATGGAGAGCTGATCTACCTTTCATCACTTTATCCACTGCACTCTTTAGGACCAGAAAAACAGGGAGCTTGAACAAATTATCTCTAGTAGTAATCATAGATCCAGATTTAACTAATTCATCTCTAATCCTTTCCTGCATTCCTGGAGAAAAAGACTGGAAAAAACAAACTCAAATTTTTTCCATTGTGTTGATGTGATTGTTTTTGATGAGGTAAGACTGAATAGGATCCCAAGATGTTTGAAAAGAATGATAATCAGAGGCAGAAGAGACACCACCATTGGAGATCCATTGAGAAACCAGAGCATCCAAGTCCTGTAAGGTAAACATAGACAAATCTACTTTTCCTCAATAAGCCAAAATAGCCTCCTCAACATCCTCCAGTCATGATTTTTTAATCCATCAAACAATTCAATCACTTCCAGAAATTCATCAGATGAGATAAAAAAATTGTAACTGATAAACCATATCATGTTCACTTGCAGGATCCACTTCAGCAGCCATCTCATAGGAGTCCAAGAATCATTCAACATTTGTTCCATTGAAGCTAAAGTTCTTGTTTTGAGGCTTGATCTTGACCATCTTGAAAAAAACAGATTAGGAGGAGGTACCAGTAGATTCCATTTTGAAGAGCAGAGTTCCCAAGAGATCCAAAGAGCAAAATTCCAACATGGCTCACAGGTGTGGCAAGAGTGGAGTTTCACAAAAGAAAAATGACAAGGATCTTGCCCAGATGGTGCACAATTGGGAGGTGTTACTTCTGCAACAATTGGCCTCCACAGATCAGATCTGGATGATAACAGAAAAAAGAAAAAAAGAAAAAGGATTGGATTGGATTTTGGAGTTGATTCTTCAAGTTTGGGACTGTAAATCCCAAAGTTTCTGGTTTGATACCGGCCCAGGGTGTTAAGCTGAGGGATGTCTTTATGTTTGATTGCTTACAAAGACCAATGGAAACTGAAAAGTAAAGCAAATAAAAATATTGACAAAAGAAAGTGATTACAAATGAAGGACAATGGTAAGATCTTACCCAGGTTATTTTCTCTGATATTGAGACAGACATTGGAAGTGAGAAAAGCAAGGAAATAAAGCAAAGGAATAGAACAAGGCAAAGGAATGGAGAGGGACGCTATGACAACAATGAAAAGGGATGATGAGAATGTGGTTGTGGAGCAATGAGAATTGTGAGTGAATATCTCACATCTGATCAATTCAATTGTTTTGAGAAAGGTGTTTGGATTCGTGGAACAATGATGATGTTGATGACATTGAATTTGGATTGATTGATCGAGGTTGAGGGGATTGAGGAGATAGCGGGAGATATGAGGATTTGGTTGGATGGGAGCAGGAAGTTGTTGAGGAGAGCAGTTGTAGGAGGGGCAGGTTGAGTTGAAGAGGGAAAGCAGCAAATCAGATGAGAGTTTATTGTGGTTGAGGGAAGGTGATGGAGGAGATGAGCGAGAGCGCGGATGAGGATCAGGATTGAGTAGTGATGGAGGAAAAGGATGGATGAATGCTTTGGATTTGGAGATCCAGCACTGGGAGCAAGCTGGAGGGAGGTTGCGGCTTCCTCTAGTGAGCAGGCAAATGCCAACACACCGCCGTGATCAGATGTGAGGAGATCAGACGGTGGAAGTGAGGTTGGCAACGGAAGATCTTAAGGCTGCTTTAGTGAGGGAGTCGGCTAACATTTGATTGGAGGGGATGAGATGAGTAATAAGAGAGTGATTTTCCTGCTGTTCTCGCAACCATTTGATTTGCGTGTTGACATGTTTCAGTGCACCATGATGAGATTCCTGATTTACTAGGTCGTTTAGGGATTTATTGTCAATGAAGGAGCAGTAGGTGTGATTTGAGGAGGGATTCATCTCGTGAAGAAGTTGCAAGAGCCAGATCTTTTCTTGAGTGGCCAGGACTAGAGCTTTGAGCTCTCCTTTGGTGGACAACAGAGAGACTGAGCCTTGAAGTTTGCTATGCCAGGAAACTGGGCACCCATAGAGTAAGATCAAGTAACCGGTATGACTTCTTCGTGATTCAGGGTTGTTGCCGCCGTCAAAGTCACTGTAGACTTCTATGTTGTATTGAAAGGACGGATTCTGAAGACATAGGGCCATTTCTTTGGTTGAGTTGAGATAGCACCAGGCATGTTTTGCTTCAGTCCAATGTTGAATGCCGGGCCTGTTGTTGAAGCAAGATAGGTTAGACACGGCGTAGGAAAGGTCAGGTCGCCTTTGGCTGGCGATAAAGTTTAGAAAGCCAGTGGATGACCAAAAGTTTATGTCAAGATTGAGGAAGGCTTTGTGTTTGTCATCAGAGGCGCCAGTGAGTTTGATGTTAGGGGTGAACGGAGTGCTAATTGGTTTGCACTCGGTGAGACCAAGCTCACTCATTGCGGTGTTGATGTGATTGCTTTGGACTAGTCCGTAGCCGTCTTTGGTGTTGACTAACTGATTTCCAAGGATCTTGCTTAGGGGTCCATCTTGCAAGATCTTGAATACCGTTTTGAGACTGTTCCAAAACTCGACCGAGTTTGCAACAATCAGCAAGTTGTTGATGTAGACAAACACATAGAGCTGTCTGGATGTGCTGATGTAGAGACAAGGGTTGGCACAGGATGTGGTAAAACCCTTGCTGAGTAACCAGGTCTTGAGCGTCTCGTACCAGCTCTTGGGTGCTTTTTTGAGTCCATAGAGTGCTTTATTCAGCTTGAGATATGGAAAGGGGGAGTTGTATCCAAGGGGAGTTTTGATGAAAATATCTTCGTCGAGTGGAGCGTGGAGAAAGGCGGACTTGATGTCCATCTGCCATAGTGTGAGCTTATGAAACAGTGCATAGACAAGTAATACTCGCAGTGTTATGATCAAGCCCGTTGGGGCATATTTTTGCCCATAATCAAGAAACTCTACTTGTTTGAATCCTTGAACACACAATCGCAATTTGAAAGATATTCCGGATTCATTGGGATTTTCTTTGATTCTGTAGACCCAGACTGTTGTTAGAGCATTCTTGCCTTCGGGAAGTGAGTGAAATCCTTCCCATACTTTCATGATTTCAATGCCATCTAGTTCAGAATTCATGGAGTTGATCCAGCTTGAACTTTCTTCACAATTGGTGGCTTTGTAATAGCTTTTAGGAACAGAACAAGCAATAAATCCATATTGCTGGGGTCTTTGAAGGGAGTTTTGATCACGAAGCGTAGGTGCAGATGAGACTAGCAATTTTTTGGCAACTGTGTTGTCTTCATCAGAGTTGGATTTTGATGATTCAGAGTGTGAGTCAGAATTAGTTGAAGAGGAAGGATTGGGAATGGTGGATTTATTTAGAGAATAGTTCTGAGTGGAGGAGGATTCAGTGGCAGAAGGTAGAGTATCGTTATTAGGATTGGGGAGATTGGAAGAGGATGAGTTGGAGTTTAGAGCGTCAAGGAGAAGGGAATCGTCAGTAAGAAGAGAATCAAAACAGGAATCGGGATGGGGATATTTGTCAGAGAGAGAAGAAGAGAGGGAAAGATTTTCAAAAATTTTGACATGTTTGGAACAAACTATAGACTTGGATGATGGACAATAGATTTGATAGGAGTTAAGGTCTAAATCAAATCCAGTTAGAATACCCTCTAAACCTTTTTCGTCTAATTTGCCGAGAGCATGAGTCTGATTGAGGACAATGGCCTTGGATCCAAGAACACAAATGAGGTGTAGTTTGGGAGAGGTTCTGTTCCAGAGTTTGTGGGCTGAGACCTTGGAGTTGAGAGACGGTGTAGAGACTCCTGTGGGATTATATAAATAAAGTAGCAAATAGCTTGCTGGCAGTCCTTGAAGGGGAATTTAGTATTGCTTCTACTCCTTTGGAGTAATAGTATATACTAAGAGTGGTTTTGAATTGCCTGCCCTTCTAGTACTATAGTAAGTCTGCACAATAATTTATTTAAATTAATGGCTGGTTTCTTTGAGACTTAAAATAGGTCTCAGATCAGACCTAGGTTAGTTATTAATTGTTATTGGTAGGGTTTGTTGAAGAATAGACCAGATGTATTGGATTATTGGTTAATTATTGATCAGATATATGTGATCTTAACCAGTATCCCAATATCAAAGGGTTCAAGGGGGTTATAAAAGGGATGGTTCAGGAGAGGACCCAAGGATGGGTTTACCCACAGGGGGCTGGGTAGAGGAAAGGTTGGTAGTTTCTTTTTGTTGTGCTCTCTTTCTTTGTAAGGGTTATTTATTAATTAATGGGTGGGTTTTCTTTAATCTGGTGCTGAATATTTAGGTCACAGAAGAACCCTTATTCAAGCACCTGTTGGGTGGTTTAACTGGTTAAATATGGTTAATAAATTGGTTTCTGATTTCCTGTTTCTTTATAATTGGTTCACTACTAATATGTATCTGGGTAGGTACCACAGATGGATGGGTTGATGGGGTGGATGGATAGATAATGAGATGGGTGGTTATGATTAGGTGAGTAGGTATACCACTTGGATAGGGCAGAGAGGCCCTCCTTAAATAGACAAATCCTGCCCCCAGGGGTGCTCAAGGCTGCCCCTGAGGGTTCTCCCTGTTCTGGTGAGGACAGTGAGATACAGTTACATGAGGCATTTCTGCTGGTTGGGAAAAGTTTGTACAGTTACATGAGGCATTTCTGCTGGTTGGGAAAAGCTTGTACAGGGGTTTCATGCATGCACAGCCTTGCATAGATTGCTGTGTAGTTCAGATAAGGTATATTGCTGTGCTGTACTGGTAGTTTATTCAGTGATTCTTGCTTCTACCTACATGTATTGCTGTGCAATACTGTTGGTTTGTTTGGTTCTGGTTAAGGCTGGTTCCACTTTCTCCTGCATATATTGCTCCTGTATACTTCTGCACAGCCTCTTGTATGTGTATTTGCTGCATGTTTGTTGGGTTCAGGTGACCAGATCTGACATGCTGCACTGCCTCCTGTATCTGTATTGCTGTATTCTGGCTGTGGTGACTGGATCTGGACTGGTTGCACTGCCTCCTGGATCTGTATACTGTATGCTGGATGAGGTGACTGGATCTGGCATGCTGCACTGCCTCCTGTATCTGTATGCTGTATTCTAGATGAGGTGACTGGATCTGGCATGCTGCACTGCCTCCTGTATCTGTATGCTGTATTCTGGATGAGCTGGTTGTTGTGTGGTCCTGGTCTTGAGGATAAGCTGCCACTGGTATGTACTTGAGGGTTTACTAGGTATGCCTTATGTCTTCCACAGAGATGTGACACCTGGGTGGGTATGAGTTTGCCACAGTTGAACGTTTCTTGGGCTGTATCTTCTAATCCATGAGAGATAGAGGGGTATGTTGGCTGAGTGACTATGGGTTATTTTCAATGTAGAATCCATTTCTGAGGTTAATTTGAGGGTTTGAGCTGTTTTTACACTAGAAAAGTGAGTCTGATGGCTATAGGACAGGTTTGGACTACCACAACGGAATAAGATTAAGTACTAGACAGGAGCTGACCAGTATCTCATCCCATAGGAAATAAGGAATGTTCATATCAATCATTGTTGTCCTAGCAGCATCTAGAATGGTTCAGTTTCCTCTCTTGGCAACTGGATTATGCTGTGAAGTATAGGGTTCGGAGGTTGAGTGTTTGATTCCATTTTCTGAGAAGAAGCTTGAGAGACAATGATTGACAAATTCACCGCCGTTATCGGAGTGAAAGATCTTCAGCATTCAACCTTTCTGATTGGCGTGAAGCTTGATGAATTTCATCACCTTGTCTGGTACGTCTGATTTGAGTCTGATTGGCACACATGTCTTGAACTTGGACCAGTTATTGGTGAGCAATAAAAAATATCAACATCCAGAGAGAGACGGTGGATTAATGGGTCCACAGACGTCAGCATGAATCTGCTTGAATGATTCTTGGCTAGGAGGAAGATGATTCAGGAAGGGTTGTCGGTGAATTTTTCCTTTTGAACAGGAGATGCAATCAAGGAGATTGTACTTGAGGTTGGGAAACTCTTTTGAGAGGAGACGGGTTTTTTCAAGATGGGGATGGCAGAAGTGTTTATGAATGGTAGATAAGGAGATAAAAGAATAAGAAATAACGGGGAGATTGAAACCTTTGTTAACGAAGAATAGATTTTCTTCAATAATGCCAGACATGATCTGCGTATTATTGAAGGGAATGGCAAACTGATTTGGAGATGAAAGCGTTAAGGAGCATCCTTTTTGAATGAGTTGGCCTAGGGACACCAGGTTTACAGCGAGATTGGGAAAATAAAGGGAGTTTTGAAGGTGAAGAGTGGCCGAGGTAGTTGTGAGATGAGCTGTTCCTTTACCAAGAGAGGAGATAGGAGCATTTGGGTTTCCAGTTTGTACCTTGGTTCCATCGGGGTGAAGATGAGGGAAGAAATTTGGGTTATTAAAAATGCAATTTGATGCACCAGAATCAAGAAGGACTCAATTTGAACTGAGAAGAGGTGACGAGACCATTGCAAACATGTAGGCTAGGTGAGCGGATGGCAACTTTTAGGGATTTGAAGGAGCGTTGGATGGAGTCGCTGAAAGGGACCACTTGGAGAGTTATTGTAGTTAGGTCAAAGATGAGGATAGAGCCACCAACACTTGTTTCTGTCGTGGTTGGCCTGAGGATTGTGCCAGTTTTACCTACACTTAATTGCCTCGTTCCTAGTTATCAGAGCTGAGGCTTAGGTTCTGGCCATAACCTTGTTTTTGACTTGATTGAGATGACGTAGGACTAGATCGGCATCAATCTTGGTCTCTCCGAGTGAGTGGGTGATAGTTGTTTTGAGATGTTCAAGAGGGGGAGGAAACTTGTAGAGCAGTAGATAGGCAGCTATGTCGTCGTCCATTTGGATTCCAATCTCAGCAATTTGAAGCAAACACAATTGGGCATCAGTAATGAATTTTTCAACTCTCTTTGGGTTGAACTGAAGGTTGAGCAGGTTAAAGAAGACCCTGGAACGATTTGCCGTTTGAGAGAAGGCGTAATATTCAGTGATGGATTTCCATAACTCGATCCCTTTGGTTAGCAGGTGGTCCTTGACGCAGTTGATGTAAGTACAATTGTCCAGTTTTGCAAAGATGTATCCTACTATTTCAAGATTTACTTCTGGGGGACATTTCTTGGGTTCAGAGGAGTCAAGCCAATGTGAGATCTTTTTGAGAGAGAGTATCTTGATGATTTTAGAGCGCCACAACGAGAAATTAGAGTCGGAGAGAGTGGGAACAGAGTCCGTCAGAGTCTTGAGCAGAGATTGTGAGGAATCCATTGTCCTTTATTGGTCAAACGTTATTTGGATCGTTTTGGTTGCTGGAACGTTCGGCTTTTAACCGTGTTGAGCTGGGGGATGTCTTTATGTTTGATTGCCTACAAAGACCAATGGAAACTGACAAGTAAAGCAAATAAAAATATTGACAAAAGAAAGTGATTACAAATGAAGGACAACGGTAAGGTCTTACCCAGGTTATTTTCTCTGATATTGAGACGGACGTTGGAAGTGAGAAAAGCAAGGAAATAAAGCAAAGGAATAGAACAAGGCAAAGGAATGGAGAGGGACGCTATGACAACAATGAAAAGGGATGATGAGAATTTGGTTGTGGAGCAATGAGAATTGTGAGTGAATATCTCACATCTGATCAATTCAATTGTTTTGAGAAAGGTGTTTGGATTTGTGGAACAATGATGATGTTGATGACATTAAATTCGGATTGATTGATTGAGGTTGAGGGGATTGAGGAGATAGCGGGAGATATGAGGATTTGGTTGGATGGGAGCAGGAAGTCGTTGAGGAGAGCAGTTGCAGGAGGGGCAGGTTGAGTTGAAGAGGGAAAGCAGCGAATCAGATGAGAGTTTATCGTGGTTGAGGAAAGGTGATGGAGGAGATGAGCAAGAGCGCGGATGAGGATCAGGATTGAGTAGTGATGGAGGAAAAGGATGGATGAATGCTTTGGATTTGGAGATCCAGCACCGGGAGCAAGCTGGAGGGAGGTTGCGGCTTCCTCTAGTGAGCAGGCAAATGTCAACACAGGGGACCAAATGTTATAATCCAAACTGTGCTAGGCCGTGGCAGACCTTTGGAGGGGAAAGGTGCTTTTGAGGCTACCCTCCTGAGTGTTACAAAAATATTTAAATGTAACCAAGATCAAGCTCCAGAGCTTTTTAAGTGAGGAATCACGTAGTAAATGAAAAAGTTTGATAATAGTTTGTAGAAATGGAACAGAACTATCTGAGGCAAGATTATGCGGGAGATATTTGAAAAAAAGAAGTTAAATTTTGTTTAAAGTTCAAAAGAACAAAGCTGTTGTATGTAAACAATGCCCACAAGCTAATAACTCTAGTCCTCAGAAGAAGATTGGGAGTGATCAACTCAAACCCCAACCAATCTCCAGGTTCTCAATGAACCTGCCAAATCTCCGCAATCAATTGTTGAAGGGTACCAGATAACTGAGGGTGGCCTTACCAGACAAAGCACAACGTTTTGAACAGCTCTAAAAGCAAACAGTAACTGATTTGAACAGGGATTACCTCAACACTTCTCAAGGAACTCAAGAGTAGGCTGGAAAAATGAAACTTTGAATAAAATAAAAGGAGGTATAACACTCCAGTTTTCAAGCTTAATAAAAGCTCTTCAATCAAACATGATTGGCTCCAGAAAGATTATCAAGGAAGGATCAAGATCAGTATGGTCAGCAAAAGGGATCAAAGATTGGTGTAACACACTCAAGAGTTCCAACAGGCAGAATTCTCTTCAACCAGCAAGGCTATTGGTTGGTGATAAGAATCAGGCCACAGAGGGGCAAAGACTAAGGATCAATGGATCAAGGGGCAATCATAGATATACCCGGGATAAGGATGAGGATCAATTACAGATAATAAGGGGGGAAATACACACAAACTCCCATGGATGATTGGAAAGGGGCAGAGGAAAGCCCCTCCTTTTGTTGGCAATGGGTCCCTGTAGACCATTTACAAGAGATGACACAGATAGAGCAGAAAAAAACAACAATTATTGAAAAAACATTTTTTTTTTAAAGGATCACAATGGAGGAACCAAAGATGCAATGAGATGGATGAGAAGCAGGAGATGATGATGGAAGAGGATGGTGAGAGCAGTTGGTGCGCAATGGGAGAGATGACAGACAGAACTTGGATGAGAGATTCTGACCGCGCATGGATGAATGATGAGAACGGATTGTGGGAGTTGAGATTGATGGGAGAAAATCACACACAACGGGGCAGTGGTGCAAGATCAGGTGGATGATTGAGTTGAAAAATCACTCAACCAATGGATGAAGGTGGGAGAGTCAACAAATTGGTCAATGGATGGTTAGAGATCAAAGGACCGGTTGCAAGCGCAAGATGAGCAATGTGAAACAGTGATTGCATGACCAAAGCCAAAGGGGGTGAGGACAAATTGGTTGTTTGGATTGATCAAGGGAAGTGGAGGAGGATTGAGTGGAGATTGGTTGTGGGAACAACCAATTGGGTCAGGTGATTCTGGAGGTGGATGATGATGAGCATTGGATGAAGCAAGAAGAGTTGCTTGCAACCGGTCCTTGGCCCAAAAGGGAAGGAGTACCATCAGAGAGGGGGGATTTGGTTGATTGAGGACAATTGGTTGAAGGATGATTTGAAGATGATCAATAATCTCTTGGAGGATTGGTCAGTGGATGAGGGCAAATGGATTGCCTAAACAAGGTTTGATGGTAATTCCAGCGCCGGATGAAAAGATCAGGCCAAGCCAGGCCAGTCTTTGGCCGCGCTCTTGGCAAAGAAAAAGTTGGGAGGGGAAAGAAAAGCAAAGGTGAATTGAACAGAGGCGCTGGGAAATTGAATAACCCAGGGTTCCTTTCTAGTCAACTAGGACAGGGGAATTCTGGGAGGTCTGAAAGTTGAAGGGATCCCATTCAGAAAGAGAAAAATCCGGTTTTTTTTTTCTGATGAATGATGGTTATAAAAAATTATAAAAAAATTTAAATTTTCTGTGTCGCCATGAGGTATCCAGATTTGGTCACCACAACGCAGATGAAAAAATTTGAAAAATTTCTAGCCATTTAAATGAACTTTTTTGTAGTGAGATAGGCTCTGAATTCTCTCAATTTCACAGAAAATTCATCTTTTGTTGCTTTTACTTCTCACTCCAACCTGTCTTTTCATAGCTGCTGTGTATACCCAATTCATAAAAAATGAAAACAGTGTTAAGGCAAATATATTTTAACCAACAGAATCATGAGCATTATATTTGAGATATAACTACCCTTTTAAAACTTTGGCCCATGTTTAATGTAACCAATGGTTTCTCTTGACTTGATATAAAATCAGGATAACAGAAATTTATGGAGTTATTGGGTAAATTCACCAAATTTTTACTATGTTTGATATACCCAATGGTCTCTTTATAAATCATTATAAAATCAGGATCATGGCAATTTGGATAGTGATTCAGTGAATTACCCTATATTTCAAATATCCAATTGTGTCTGTTGAAATGATTCTACAATGAGGATCATGAAAGTTGGAGCAGCGGTGTAAGACTCCAAACGGTGTTAGGCCCTGGCAGTTCTGTGGATGGGAAAGGTGCTGTTTAGGCTGCCCTCCTGAGTGTTACAAGAATATTTAAATGTAACCAAGATCAAAGTCCAGAACCTGGTAAACGGGGAACCAAATGTAAGAGGATAAAGATTATAGTATTTGGTAGCTGGGGAAAAAACACTATCTGAGGCAAGATGGTGCCAGGGAAAACTTGAATAGAAGAAGTAAAGTTTTTTTTGGAGTTCAACAAGACAAGGCAATTGTAAGTAACAACACCCACAACCTAATAGCTCTGGTCGTCAGCAGAAGCTTAGGAAATATCAACTCAATCCCAAACAACCTCCAGGTTCTCAATGAACCTGCCCAACTCTCCGCAATCAAGTGCTTGAAGGGTACCAGATAACTGTGGGTGGCTGCAAAACACAAAGCTTATGGTTTGAAGAAGCCCCAGAAGCAAAACAATAACTGATTCAAACAAGAATAACCCAACACTTCTCAAGGGACTCAAGAGTAGCGTGGCGGAATTCAACTTCAAAAGAGATGAAGGGAGGTTTAACACTCCAGGTTCTAAGCTTAATAAAACCTCTTCAGTCAAACGTGACTGGGTCCAGAGAGATAATCAAAGGATGATCAAGACCAGTATGGTTGGATAAAGGGTTCAGGAGTGGTGTAACACACTCAAGAATTCAATTAGTTGAATTCTTCTTCAACCATCAAAGCTATTGGTTGGTGATAAGGATCAAGGATCAAGGGTTTGAGTATGGAGGCTCAAGGATCAAGGGGGCAATCATAGATATACCCAAATTTTTGTCTTTCATAAAGGGGAATGAAGCCCCACGGATGATTTATTGCAAGGTGAAAATGATGATCTTAGGATGTGGTGTGTGTTAGGATACCATGTGCTGCTGCTCATCCCCCCCCCAAAAAGGCAGGGGAGAGCCCCTCCTTATATAGGCAGGAGGCCCTGTTAGACTATGTACAATGGATACTACAAATAGAGCGGAAAAGAAAGAATTTTTTTTTTGATTTTCAGGTGATCAGAAAAATTTGATCACGCAGGCCGGTCGAAATCCAGCCCACCTGACCTGGGTGGGATCCTTCTCATCCCTTCACCTCTCCCGCGTCCATCCGTGGACAGGGGCGCGGGACAATACCAGAATCACCCACCCCCCACCCAATGGCAAAAGGGGTGGGATCAGAAAATCAATCAGACCGTCCGCGGGTGTCCGCAGGCGGTAGACAACACTCTCCCACCCCCACCCAAAGATGGAAGGGGGTGCAATTTTGGAAGATTACCGCGATCGCGGGTAGACGGGAATCAATTGGATAAGGTGGGGCTAGCGATTGAAGGCCAAGGAGGATCTGATGAGGGGGGGAGATCAATGGGAGACTTTGGGTTGTAGACGGCAATGTTGGAGGTGAATTGGATTGATGGTAAAATGGTTCAAGGTAGGTTGAATTGTCTGTTGGTGACGATGATTGTTGGCTTGGTGACAATGATTGATGACAGTGATTGGGAAGGGGATGAGTTATTTATTGAAGGCTTTGATTGACTTGGTTACGGATTCAATGGATGATGATAGGATTCAAAGTGTGAGAGGTGATTGGATGATGATTGTAGGATAGGATCAAAGAATCAAAGCTACGGAATGCGTTGCGTCTAGGATTGTTTGAACGGTTGAATTGTTCAATGGAGTTCTTTATTGAGATCAAAGCTTGGTGAGAGATGAGGAACATTGTGGGATGGTGGATTGGAGAAGGTGAGATCCAAGGGGGAGCAATAGCTCAGGACAGGGATTGAGGGATCTTGGGTTGGGTTGAGGAGGAAGAGATCATCTCTGGGATTGGGATTGCTGAGTGGGGCTGGATCAAGTCATCAAGTTGGTGAGGATGGTTGGGTACTCTCGGGCCGAGCGGGTCTTGGCCCGCGCTTTTGGCCAAAAGGAAGAGGGCAGTGAAGAGAGAAGGGATCAAACGTGCTACCTAGAAGGTGAGGCCGAGAGAGGCCTGTCCTAGACCAATGGGACAGAGGGATGTTTGACAGGCACAGGAAATTGGAGAAGTGATACTGAAAAAGAAATACCAATTTTTTTCTTCTTCTTCTTTTTTTTTTTTTTTTTTTTTTTTCTTTTTCTTTTCTTTTTCTTTTTCTTTTTTTTATTTTTCTTTTTCTTTTTCTTTTTTTTTTCTGAATGACACCTAAATAAAAGAATTGTAAGAAATTTTTGAATTTTCCGCATCTGGTCCAGGGTGTCCAGATTTGGTCACCACAGCGGTTCAGGTATTGAAGATAAAGGGTTCTCTTTCCAAATATCTTGAGTCATGTGCCTTTATAATTCCTTATAAAAGAAGGATGACACTCAGATTCAGAGAAGAGTGTTTTTTTTTTGAAAGAAGCAGGAAAAGAGTTTAAAAATAAAAAAAACATAAGAGATAAATAAAAATGTTAGAAATTTTGTAAATATAAACAAAAAATTAAAAATGATTTTGGATAGTTTAAATTGTATCACGCATGTCTTTTTTTCCTCTCCAAAAATTGCAAAGCAATTTATTCAAAATCCAGGTATGTGAGAAATTTTGACCTTCCCAACTGTTGAAATAATAAATAAATAAAACGGCGAAGGAAATATTTTTCCTTTCCTCCAATGCAAGTAAATATTTTGAGGATTTTGAGGCCTTCATTTCTCCCTTTATTGAGGAAGAATGTTGCTGAACAGAATAGGGTTTATCAGAGTTAGAAAACCTGTCATTTTTAATGGTGGTTTTATGAAATACACATACCCCCTAACTGCTGTATTTCAAAATTTTGTGTTTCATGGAAATGGTAGATTTCAAACATCAAATCTGCCATTTATGCAACATCATCCATCCATCATCCATTGCATGAAAAACCCCCATCCACACCTCAACCTCAAAAAATCCATACCAATCACATCTCCATCCCTTCACACACACCTCATCTCCATTGCTTCACAAACATATCATCATAATTTCATCACCATCTTTCTCAACATTTCCAATCAAACTTCCCATCAGGAATTTGATAATGCAAAAAAGGTGACTGAACTTTTTTCATTATTTGACTCTGATTCACACTCTGATTTGGAATCAACTTGGTTATATTTGAATTCTCTACTGTAAAAGCAATAAATGTTTCCAAGAATGCAGACTCTCCACAACCCTATGTATGAAAGGAAAAAGCTTCATCTCCTCCCCAAGTTAGGCTTCAAGCACATATTTCAAACTTTTTTGCCTTCATTTGTGAAACTTTTGGAGATGATTGAAGACCACCACCTATCCCAGAACAATTTTCCAAATTCTCAATTCCATCAAGCTATTCAATTGGCTGCTTCCCTTTATAGATTGGGATCAAAACCAAATGGAGCAGAAATGCATCAATTGGAAAATCTATTCTCAGTCAGTTAGGGAACCATTGACTCATACACCAAAATAGTCATTATTGCTATCCTATCTTTCCATTTCTCAGTCCTATTTTTGACAACCAAAGAGAAACAGAAGGAGATATCTCAATTAATGCAGAAGGAAGGCTTTCTCAGTTGCATTGGTTTCTTTATGAAACCACTATCCCCTTGAGTCAAAAACACTAGCTAGATGGCAACCACTATTTTGATTGAAAAAAAGGAAATTAGTCAATTTCATTGCCAAAGCCTTTGAAAAAACTTTGATAAAAAACTGACCAAATATGTTTTATCTTTTTTTTTAGATACTACATGTAACTAAAACCTTTTTGTGATAAAAACAAGAATTTCATATCCCTCCATTTGTTGCATTTCTGTCTCCTTTTCCTCATTATCTCTCAGTTTCATTTATTCTCTTTTGTTGAATTTCTGTCTCCTTTTCATCATTATCTCTCAGTATCATTTATTCTCTTTCTTTTATTTTCAGTCTCATGTGCATCAGTGAAGGAACACGTCTCACATCTCTGCAAAGCTGTACCTACTGTCCTGCGTTCTCTACTTCAAGTCGCGCGTGTTCCAGTCCCAATACTCCATATTGGATTGCCACTCAGAGGCTACTTCAGCCCTGACTCAGGCACACCTCTGTCCTGTTCCTCACACAACCACAATGGTTGTTTCACTGGATTAAGGGCACTTTGAGTCAGGTAAGCATCATCTTCCTATTCTTCTGATGTTTCCACCTAACTGTCTCCTCAGTCATCATCTAAATAAGGGTTGTGTAGGCTTGTGTTCAGGGTCCGTTGCTACAGTGTTATGTTTCACATTTTTACTCCTTTTTAATCCTGGTTTTAGGTTATTACCTTTTCTTTATTCCTTATCCTCTTTGTCTTTATTCTTTCTTCATGCCTGACAAAATGAATCCTGGTTTTAGTTGCCTTTGAATTTTGCACCATGCTGGCCTTCCAGGTTCTTGTCACAATTCATATGTTTTCATTTGGATGCTGATTGCCCAACAACAAAAGAACCACTTTGACGAACATCAATAACTTCTAGCCAATCCAGGTTATGCTGGTGGGAAATATCTTGTTCAAGCTTATTGAAATTTTTCTTCCAATGATATAAAAAAAAAATTCAACTATCATCTTGCTCAATCACACATTTGGATGGACAGGAAATAGGTGTTTTGAAAGGAAGATGGGCAAGCTTAAGGGAAATGAAAATACAGGTCCAAGATGCAAAATAAATGATGGTCCTTATGAACTGGATTATCAGTTGTTTGATTATTCACAAACTTTAGGCCAACATCAAAGATGAATGGGACAAAATATTTGAATAAAATATTCCTGATCCTCTTCAAGTTATCCCTGTCTCTTTTTTTCCCTCATATTCTTCCATTAGAGAGAAGATTCTACCCCTAAAACTTTCTCAATTTGATGAGTAACATTCAGTTTTTAAATAGTTAAAAATTAACATCACAGTTATTGTTCTATGTTTTTTGTTGTTGAACCAAGAATCCTAAGCTGACTCCCATTTTTCTTGTTTTTTTTTCATTTTTTAGGACTTAGAAAAAAAACAATCCTTCACCTCATAACTCACCACTCACAAAACCACCCAACTTTCCCCACTCACTAAAAGGTCCACTCCTTCCTCCTCCTCACCAAACCACCTGTCCAATCCTTCCTCCTCCTCACCCAAACACCTCACCCACCACTTCCATCTCACCATCCACTTTCACCTCAAAGCTCCCCAGTCCTCCTCCTCCTCCTCCTCCTCCTCCTCCTCCTCCTCCTCCTCCTCCTCCTCCTCCTCCTCCTCCTCCTCCTCCTCCTCCTGCTTCTGCTCCCAATCCATCACCCAATCATCCTAGTAAGTACCCCCCTTCTCCTCCTCAACCTCCTTCTCCCTTCTATCAATCAATTTATCAATTGATCCATCCTTCCAATCTAGGTACACCCCTCTCACTTACCAACAGATCAATTGATTTTGTAATAAATCAATCCCTCTCCCTAGGTATGTCCTCCATCCCCTCCTCCTACTCCTCCTCCACCTCCCTTCAACAAACCAATTTTTAATCATTCAATCAATTGATAGATTATAAATTCATTTTTAATCAATTGGTTGATTGATTTCCCCCCCACTTCTTCTCCTCCTCTGCTAAGCTATTGATTGGTCAATTTTCTCCCCCTTATAATCCTCTTCCCCCTCCTCCTCCTCCAATTAGCTATTTATCAATCAATTGATTCCCCCCTACTCTTCCTAATCCTCATCCTCCTCCTCAACCAATTGATTGATTGGTTAGCAATCAATCAATTTTCCCCCCTTCTTCTCCTACTCCTTCTCTTCCTCCCCAAACTCATAATTTTTACACCATGAATTGAGTTTTTTCTTGATCCTTACTCCAGTTGAAGTATTTGGATGCAAGGAGATGATCTGATAAAAATACAGAGAGGTGTCAAGAATATGGCTTGCCATCAAAGGAGGGCTCAAATGAGCTGTTCTGAAATCTCATTGGAAGTAGCCAAGGAAAGGATTAATGAAACAGTTTTGTAGTCTGCGCAAAAACTAAACCATTTGGATCTGTATCCCACAATTTTTTCTGAAAAAAAAGAAAAGTCAAACAACCTACCCTGAAGGGTTTGATTAGGCCAAAAAGAACATCAAACAGTTCCATTTCTTCACCTCTGTAAACATTTTCATGATTGATCCAATCATGAGGCTATGGTTGCAATAATCAAATTTTTCCCTTTCAATGAACTCTCCAAGCATGATAAGAAGGAAATAAACTTGGTGACCACTTTCCTTCACCAGTAAAGAATTTTTGTCCACAATGTTGATCCCTCAAGATCTTGGGCTATAAAAATGTGGGCAATTGCATGGCATAAATTGAAGGTCCCTTCTCAGTTGTTTGGAAAATATTTGAAGAAAGCCTCTATTCAATCTTTCCCTCAATAGTTCACTTTCCTCAGCCTTATGTTGTTAAAATTCTCTCAAATTTTAGGCCAAATGTTCCAAAAATTATGCAGACTGTTGTTTTAATCAAACTGTCAATAAATGAAGGACAACCACATCCCCTCCTTCTCTTCTTTGGAATTTGCATCCCGCCTCACTCCTTTTGACTTCTCTCCACATATTACTTTGAAATCCAATTGCTTCTACAAAACTCCCCATATTGACAAAGGTGATGTCTCTTCCTAGTCCTTTTTACTGGTGGTTCAAACCAACAAATCAAATGGGCATATTATTTACAACAAGGATGAATATAAAGTATTCAACGGCCAATTTGTGTTTCCAACTTGGGTTTTGCAATTTATTTAAAATAAAAATGTGTTTTTAAACTGCTTTGGGAAGAAAAAAAATTACAAGAAATGTAAATTTCCTGCTGTGGAAACGGCCACACATACCAGAATGGCCCTGTCTATTCAAATCAACAAAACAACTCAGAAAACTTGCAAGAACTTGAACAGTGGAAAAATAAACTGTAGAAAAAAAAATAAAAAATTAAAAAGATTTTTTTATTGGAGGAGTTAAAAATAGTCTCAAACATTGTTTTAATCAAAAATATTTTTTTCTTCATGAAACTTTTACCCAAGTAAATATATTGAAAAGCCAAGAAATTGATTAATTTTCTGGATTTATTCCACTGTTCTACTGCTACCAATAAATGCCATGGCTACCAATAAACTATATTTTTTTCCATTTCCAGTTGTTCCCTGTCCTTTTTCAGTTGCCCTTCCAGTCAATCCTTCTAATTTTCCTCTTTTTCAAACTCCCACTCAGCCTGTTTAAATTTCAACTTGGAATCAAATTTTTGTTGATGAGCCAAACTCTTTGCTTTCTGCTTTTGAAAATCCCACTTTTATGTTTCAATTAAATTTTTTCAGATTCAATTTGTTATTTCACTGGTTTTTGAAGGGGAATAGCAATGAGCTTGATTTTGAAAGCAAGGAGATTCAATAAATGCACTTACTTGAACCTTTCTTCTCCATGATATCTTTAAAGCCTAAAGAATTGGAAGTGTTCTGCCTCTTTAAATTAGTTTTGGGGTAGATTTTTATTGAATTGGATGCCTTTTTCCTTCCCTTGTCAGATGAGGTTTGTGTATGAAATTCATCACTATTATTTAAATGCAATGTGGGAGGCTCCATTGGCTTGAGTTCTTGTCCATTCAGAAAAGGATGAGCCTTTTTCTTTACAATCTAAATCAGTCAGCATCAACCAGATGGAAAAGAAAGGAAATTGCTTCCTTACTTGAAAGGATGTTGATTTTAATGGAGATAGTGGAATAAATTTCTCCTCATTGGCCAATTTTTTGAGTTCTTCCAACCCAGGAAAAGAGAAATCTCAATAAGGAAGTGAGGCGGCCAAGGAAGGGTTTGAATCATTGATTAATGCCAATGTAGAAATTTTTGGAGCTGATTGTGTTGGAATATCCAACTTGGCATCAGATTGGGGCCACTAAAAGTTTTCATCAGGATCATAATTGCTAGGCTGAGCATCCACAGCCAAGTCCTCAGCATCAACTGAATTGGGTTTTTGGGCCTCAAAGGCAGCTAAAGGGGTGATGTTGGCCTTCTTTAAAAATACTTCATCAATATGAATATAAAAAGGAGAAATTGATTTTGAGTTATCTACCACCAATTCAATTCCCTTGGCTTTATCAGAGTCAGTGATACAAAACAGAGTGGAGATTTACATTGAGTGAGCATTTTGGTGCTTGGATCAATAATTCTTGAATTGCTGCCTCATCTGTTTTGATGAAAGATCCAGCCTAACTTTGGTTTTATTATTTAGTTCATTGACCATCAGGAGATAAACATTAACCTTAGAGGATGGAGGTTGTCCAAATCGTTTTTCATTATTGGATCCAAAGCAAGCATCATAGTTGGAGGGAATTTCAGCCATTTTACCAGTATGATGTGATCAGCTCTATTTTGCTGACTTTAGCCTTTTTAAGCTGATGGGCAAGTATTTGTTGTTTTATAGTTCCTTTGCAATGTTTGCTTTGGTGTATTTGACTTTTTGTAGACTTGCAGGGGGTGATTTTCTGAGGGGCCATTTGGAAAGAGTGACAGAAATGAAATGATTAGACTGATGAAGTTATGAGGAGAGAAATGATAGGATGAGAGATGAAGAAATTGGGATAGAAATGAGGAGATGAGAGCAATAAATGTATGGGAATGATGAAGTTACAAGAGCAAGAAAGTGATATTTTCTGATGAGGTTTGAGGTAGAATTCTTCCAATGAGGTTGGTGCTAGAAGTGATGAGAGTGATGAAGTGATGAGAGGGATAAAGTGATGAGAGTGATCAAGTGAAAAGAGAGATAAGGCAATGAGATTGATGAAGTGTTGAGAGCAATAAATTGATTGGATTGATGAATCCAATTTTTCCATTGAGGTTGGAGGTAGAATTTTTCCAATGAGATTCAAGGTAGAAGGAGGTGAGGTGAAAACTTGGGGTGTATGACGTGGACTGATGTTTGGGTGGGGTGTTGAAAGCCTTTGAATAATTTATCTGAAAAAACCATTTATTTTCAGATAACTCTGACATTTCTGATGTGGAATAAGTGAGTTTTTTTTATTTTCAATGGCGGGTTTGAAATGGTGCATTTGCGTTGAAATCCACCATTTAAAAATGGTGGTTATGGTTAACTCTGATAAACCCTAAAAAATTTTGTTGAAGGGTGAGCTGGGATACTGAAAAATTGATGAGAAATTTTGAACTGAAATGAGTGGATTTCAATTTGACAGGAAATATGGTTAGTTTGAGAGGGGGTGTTGAATTTTAATCATCTTCCATTTGGGGTATAAGCTCATTTAATTGACCCCAGCTTGGAATTATTTCTCCAAACTCCAAAGGAGCTAGTAATTGATCCAAAAAAGGATTACACTGAATTAAAGATGCTTATTTGGATTTTATTGGGCCCAATATAGCTGTATTTTCCTCCATTTCATCAGACACTGCACATTCAAGTAGCTCCAGAAGCTTCTCTTCATTACCACCACTTGGTTGGGGAATGGAAAAATTATCCTTGGAATTGAGTGAATTGGATATTTGAGGATAAAATTAGATAGTGGGCTGATATTAGCCTTCCTTCCAAAGATTTTTTCAATTTCCAAATAAAAAGGAAAGATCAAGTCCAATTTCTCAAATTCCAATTTTATTCCATGACTTTATTTAATTCAGTTATGCAAAAACCAGTGGGGATAGACAAGGAATGGGATTCCACATAATTTTGAAATAGTTCTTCAAACCCTCCCTCATCTGTTTTGATGAAAATCAAGCCTAATTTTTTCCTTTAGCTCATTTTCCATAAGGAGATGACCCACAGCCTTAGAAAATGGATGTCAGCCCCAAAATTTTTCATTTTTCATCCAAAAGCAAGCATTTTAGTTAGTAGTACTTTTGAGGAAGTTGAAAAAAAATAAATTCTCATATATCTCTAGTCAAACTACAGATATTTTATTGTATTAAGAATTAGGAATTCCTGAACTTGAATTCCTTGTGGAATTTTTGATTGCCAAGTGTTCTTTCTGATTTTTCTTGAAAGGCTTTTTTATTCAAAGGAATACATGAGGAAACAAAGAATATTGGTATTTAGTGCTAGTGATTCAAGAATTTGAGGATGAGGTTGGATATTTATGCAGAAATTTAAAGAGGAAAATTATATCTCCCATGAGGATGCAGTTAGATGGAAGTGGAAAGAAAGGGGGGAATGGTGTGGTCTGATGTGTGGTTGATTTGGTGAGTACCTTTATTTACTTTATTGAAAAAACCCAGCTTTTTTCTGGTAAATCCAACAAGCCTTTTTTTAAATCAAAAATTTTTTTAAGATTTAATTGTGGTTTTGGAATGGTGAATTTTTTTCAAACAAAATAATTAAAAAGATGGAATATTTGCTATCTGCAATCCAGCCTTTTAATTTTTGATCCTTTTTTATTATGCTTGATTCTCTTTAAACAAGGAAAAATTTGATGTCACTAGCTAGCAAGTTCCATCAATTAATTATTAGTTGAAGCACTCTTCAAAGTATAATTGCAGCCATCCCCATTCTTCAACCATGTATTTAGTGCTCAGTCACTGTGCAGTGGAGCTCGGTGAACTTTTAACCTGATTTTTGTTGGAGATTAGCCTGAGGTTCATCATAGATTGGGAATGAGTTCCTTGATGGCACTTGGATTAGTCAAAGTGGATGAATGTGGTGATTGGAATAGATAGATTTGAAATTTGCATTATGGCCTATTGTCTCTAATTCAAATTTGTTTTTTAAATGCACCAAAGCATCACAGTATAATGGCCTACCTTCTTGAGATCCAAAAATCAGACCACAAGAGAAATGATATCATGTCAGAGAAATTTATGATGATTAATGTGATGCTGATATTCAAGAGACAACCTGACAAGAAATTCTCTTTAGAAACATGATTGGAAGCAATTGATGTAATAATTGAATTCAAGAATGATGGGAGCAATTCAGATTACTTGGGTTTCTTTACTACTCACATTAAAAGTTGACATTTTCTGGACCAAATGTGCCATCCACTCATAAAATTTGAACCAATGAATTTACTTGCCAGAATTTGCATCAGAAGTGAACATCTTGAAAATACTATCCACCCACTGCTTGATTTGGATCAAAGGGGAGGAATCCAAAAAGGGACACAAGCTCTTTTTTGCTGTGGACAAATAAATTTAGGCATCAATAAATTGAGGATAATCCATGTTGACAAAATCACCAGTATTAGATTTTCAACCATTTCAGCATCAAACCTATCATCAGCTTAAAAAAGAAACTTTAAAATTCATCAGCCAACCTCAGAATTATGGTTGCAAATCAAAATAAAATTTTCTTTGTTAGTGGAGACAGCTCTTGATTGGCTCAAAGATTGAAGATTCCAGGTTGGTTCTTGTATTTGAGCTTTACACTCAAAGCTTGAATCTCAGGGGTTAGGCTCAAAGCTAAAATTTTCAGGCTTGAGCTTGAAGCTCAAATAAAATTTAAGATAAATCAAAAGAAAACAAGAAAGAAAATTTTCACTTATTGAAAAAAGACAAAAAACAGTCATCAAGATAAATTTTAAAATACCTTTCAGTAAAGGTTTTTTTTAGTCATTGAAAGTTTTGCATTGTGAGTTGTTGACCCCTTTTCATAGATCAAACCAAAATGGAAGCTATCTTATTGAAACAATTTTCCAGTCATTCTGACAAAATGCAAATTTTTTGAATTTTTGCAGGATATTACAGATTGTCAATTAGAGACTTTGAATCATGGCCTACTTTTTGTATAAATTTTGGTGCAAATTTTTGTTTTAAAATGACTAAGGAAAATTTGGGAGCCTATGATTTACTGAAAGAATGCTTTTCCAATGCACCATTGATTTTTCATCCAGGTCCTAAGAAACTATTAAATTTGTATGTGGATGGGTTTATGGAGGCTCTAGGAGCTGCCTTGCATCAGGTACAGATTGTAAATGATAAAACTGTGGAAGGACCCATATTTTCTTTCTGAAGAGAAATTTTACTATTAATTGGATGAATGTTGGTTTGAATAAATTACTGACTTTAAAGCTCTCAATTCCCTGTTTAGCCTGAAGAAAACCAACAGACTTATTTTGGGGTGGAAGATTTACATTGTGAAATGGAGAGGTGCTATGAAAATATTACACATAGAAGGATTGAGAAATAAGAATGCAGATATTTGTAAAGATGGTACTTTCCTAATGAAAAAAATACTCCTGCTTATGAAACTGAATATGATTTATGGTGTACAAGAAAAATAATTAGTGATAGAGACCCAGAGCTCACTTGTGAGTTTTGGAAAGGTTTTTTTTATCTTTTATGAAGCAGATTGTCCTTCTCCACAACTTATAATTCATCCAATGATGGTCCAGCAGAAAGAATGATACATAATTTAGAGGAAATTATCAGAAGATATGGTGCCTGTGGTATTGATTTAGAATATAAGGATGGTTACACACATGATTGGGTATCATTGTTACCAGCCTTGGATTTCTCTTATAATTCAAGTAATCATTTTAAAACTGACATATCACCTTTTTGATTAGAAAGAGGCTAGATTCAGCACATGCACAGAGAAATGCTCCTCATCAAGATTATCATATTAGACCCTTGTGTTGATTTCATTCAGAGAAATGATTATCAAATCTAAAAAAATTTCAAGCAGATTTGTAAAAGAAGCAGTAGAGTATAACAAAAGTAGATAGTATAAAACTCAAAAAGATCAAAACATTCAGATTGGGGAAATTGGTTTGATTTCCACAGTGAACGTTTCTAATATATAAAGACATAGAAAATTGAAAGACTCATTTGCGGGGTAATTTTTGGTAAAGGCTTTGAATTTTAAAAAAGCAGTTGAGGTCATTCTGAACAAGGAGTTTGACAGAAAACATCCAACTTTTCCAACCAGTCTGTTTAAGAAAATTTATAGAACCTACTGAAAAACTCTCGAAAAGAGGAGGAAAAGTGGTCCTGGTCTCACCCATGGAAGAAGTTGAGGAAGATATTGCTCACAAGATATGAAACCATAAAAGTATGATAAAATATGAAAATCAAGGGAACAAGAACTCTGATGTCATTTTAAGGAGATATACAGCTTCTAAGAGGGGTAAAAATTGCTCTGAAGGGTAATTTTTATTTTTTTTGTAGGGAGTGTCAGCCAGGAGACAGATACAGGTGTCTGAATTTCTCCACATGTTGGAATAAAATATCTGAAATTCTTAATAGGAATAAAACCAGCAACTACATACAGAGTGATCAGAGAGATGTAGTGCAGAAAACTCATAATGAAGAAGCAGTTCATACCCAGCTACTATGACGTCAACACTATGTGAATGACTAAAATGATGAAAATTGACTACGCTAGACTACCTCCTCTGATGTTGCCCAAATATTGCTCAAGTTGAGAATAACACAGAGTTATAAGATGGATGAATTAAACAAACCTTTTTTAAATGAAGGATCACACCAAATTAGCTAAACCTCTGCGCGAATGGGTTGTTCTTCTTGAAAGTGCTTGATTGTTGATACGTATTGATTGGTCTGAGTTTTTCAGTTCGATCAGGTTGAAAGTTGAGAGCTTCCAGATTGAAAAGAAGAAAGTCAACGCATTCCTTCTCTCAGGTTTTTTCGGGCCCACAGATTAAGTACCCCTGGTATTGTGCCGACCGGGTTTGGCATATTGAATAGTTGTTTTGAATGCCGGTTGGCCCGTGCGACAAGGAGACTGCGCGTATGGGAATGAGAGAAATGTGGAACGTAAAATAATAGTAAAATGAAATAATGAAATGAAATAAGATAATAGAAAAATAGTAGAAAAATATAAAATAATAAACATAGAAGGAAAATGGAAATGTGTCATATGTCAACACCACATTACATATGACTTGCTCAAGTCTAACCTTCCATTTCTTGATATCAAGATCACTGGTTCAACCCATGATAGACCTAAGAATAAATGATCATGGAGTGATTGATAATTGTAAAATAATTTTTTATAATATTTTATAATAATTTTAAAGTACTTTTTTATTATTATTGATTATGGAACGGTAATGTTGAATTCACAACTCTTTGAGTCGTTTAGAGTCATGTAAACAAATGGAGTGGGCCACATAGATTTTTTTTAAACAACTCCAATTGGCCATGTGGAACCCTACACGACTCAAATGGGAAGTGTGGCATGCTAAACGACTCAAATGGGGCATGTGGAATGCTGAAAAACTCAAATGGGCCGTGTGTCATGCTACACAACTCAAATGGGCCATGTTTCATGCTAAACAACTCAAATGGGCCGTGTGGCATGCTAAACATCCCATTTGAGTTGTGTGGCATGCTAAACAACTTAAATCAAGTTGTGTAGCCTCCACTAAATACTAAATAATTAATAATAAATACTAAATAATAAATAATAAATAATAAATAATAAATAATAAATAATAAATAATAAATAATAAATAATAAATAATAAATAATAAATAATAAATAATAAATAATAAATAATAAATAATAAATAATAAATAATAAATAATAAATAATAAATAATAAATAATAAATAATAAATAATAAATAATAAATAATAAATAATAAATAATAAATAATAAATAATAAATAATAAATAATAAATAATAAATAATAAATAATAAATAATAAATAATAAATAATAAATAATAAATAATAAATAATAAATAATAAATAATAAATAATAAATAATAAATAATAAATAATAAATAATAAATAATAAATAATAAATAATAAATAATAAATAATAAATAATAAATAATAAATAATAAATAATAAATAATAAATAATAAATAATAAATAATAAATAATAAATAATAAATAATAAATAATAAATAATAAATAATAAATAATAAATAATAAATAATAAATAATAAATAATAAATAATAAATAATAAATAATAAATAATAAATAATAAATAATAAATAATAAATAATAAATAATAAATAATAAATAATAAATAATAAATAATAAATAATAAATAATAAATAATAAATAATAAATAATAAATAATAAATAATAAATAATAAATAATAAATAATAAATAATAAATAATAAATAATAAATAATAAATAATAAATAATAAATAATAAATAATAAATAATAAATAATAAATAATAAATAATAAATAATAAATAATAAATAATAAATAATAAATAATAAATAATAAATAATAAATAATAAATAATAAATAATAAATAATAAATAATAAATAATAAATAATAAATAATAAATAATAAATAATAAATAATAAATAATAAATAATAAATAATAAATAATAAATAATAAATAATAAATAATAAATAATAAATAATAAATAATAAATAATAAATAATAAATAATAAATAATAAATAATAAATAATAAATAATAAATAATAAATAATAAATAATAAATAATAAATAATAAATAATAAATAATAAATAATAAATAATAAATAATAAATAATAAATAATAAATAATAAATAATAAATAATAAATAATAAATAATAAATAATAAATAATAAATAATAAATAATAAATAATAAATAATAAATAATAAATAATAAATAATAAATAATAAATAATAAATAATAAATAATAAATAATAAATAATAAATAATAAATAATAAATAATAAATAATAAATAATAAATAATAAATAATAAATAATAAATAATAAATAATAAATAATAAATAATAAATAATAAATAATAAATAATAAATAATAAATAATAAATAATAAATCATAAATCATAAATCATAATGAATAATAGATTATATGGTTGTGTACAGGGGTACAAAAATCATAAATGCCCATTATGGGGGGTATATGCCCCCTCAGGGGTTTTGTGTGTTTAGAAAAACCCTTTGGAGTTGTTTATGGGCTCTAAAAAACTCGCACATGACTGGAGTTGTGAATTTATCATCACCAATTATGGAATTAAAACCTTGATAATGTATACTACCATGGAGGGGAGACAATTTGAATTTAAATGAAGTTATGAGTAATTGAATACATCCAAACTAATCTTGTAGTAGTTCCTAATATCTTATATTCCTTTGGAAATAATTTATATAAATTATTTTAATCCATAATCTCTAAACTGTATAGATAAATGGGCAGTTTTAAATCCACAAGCCTTGGTGGTGAATGGAGGTTGAAAACTCAAAGAGTTGTGAAAAAACACTTCACAACACAGGCAACCTCCGGGAAAAAATCATGTGGGGCAAAATAGCCCCAAATGGTCCATTTTGATAATTAGGGGTAACTAGGCAACCCTGGATTACATTTGATGCAGCCAACCCAAAATTGAGGATTTGTCACACATTGTTGGACTATTGGACCACAGAAATAACTGAATAAAACATTCTGCTCAATGGCAAAAAGCAAGACCCTAAACAAGAATCACCCATTGAATAATTTTCTTTTTATAAACCCAAAATTGTGTACACTTTGCAGTTTTTGAAATTTTTGGATTGAATGATGAAGTTAATTGGAATTTTTTTGATTATGGGAAAAGTTTCAAGCCAAGCCCCCCTGTCTTCAACCTGGCTGCATTGAAGGACTGAATTAATAGTGCTTTTAGCAAGGAAGTTGCAGAACCTAGGGATTTGGGAAATAAAAAATTGGGAGACCCAATTTCATCCTCATCTAGGATTCAAATCGAGGAACAAGATTTTTCACAACTGGAATTTACTGTTGGTGGTGCGCTAAAATTTGATGTGCAATTTGATTGATTTGATTGGATGGAAACTAATTTAACTATGGCGGATGTAACTATGTAACCATAAGGCTCCAGAGCCCCTTGAACCTCCTCCAGTAAGATCTTTTACTGGGAGGGAATAAGCTGGATATTTTTCTCAAAATTGGTCATCCATGAATGGCTACAAGTTGATCACATTCAAGTCAAAGAAAGAAAAATACACAGAACTAGCATGATACAGACAGGGAACATATTCAGGGCTTCCGCTCACCCAATTTCAAAGCAGAACTCACACAAGGAATTTTGGTTCTAATTCATGATCCTTGAAATTTGCATAGTATCAGACCCCATGTGGCTCCTCTCCATTAGAAACAATCAACATAATCATCAACCATCTTCAAAACCCTCAGTGCATCCTCAACTGAGGATACTCTCTGGTGCAGCCTTAGATCAAATAATGGAAGGTATGCAAGATTGGCTCAATAAAATTAAAATCAAAAATAAAATTGAGAAAGATTAATGGTGGATAATACATTGACAATAGAAAAATATATAACACTAAGCGCAAGTTAAAAGCTTCAGAAAGCAAGGGTACAAATTGTGTTATGAATGTGCTATTCAAGAACCTTCAAGATACCGAGTGGGTTTCCAGGTCAAACTTCAGTGGAGAGGGTCACTTAGAGGCCCTGTAATTGGCTCATCCTGATTATATAAAACTTTGTAAAAAATTCCATCCTATTTCTTTGTTGGATTGTACTTATAAAAAAAATAGGCACAACATCCCACTATTGCATGTTGTAGGAATGACAGCCAACATGAAAACGTTTTAAAATGCTTTTTTTTTATGAAAAAAGAAACATATTAGTTCTAAAGTTGGTCTTTGAATGCACAAAAGGAGTTGGTTTATGATCCAGAGAAGCTTCCCAAAGTCATTGTGACTGACTGTGAAAAATTTCTGATTTTTGCTATTTATCACAGTTTCCCTGAGTCCTCCAGGCAGTTTTGATCTTGGCAATTGTATCAAAATATTCATGGCAACTGAAAATTTTTTTTCAGCAAGATTCTGAAGGATTGAAAATTTTTATTTCTCTGTGGGAAAATTATTGGGCCTCTAAAACCAAGTGGGAGGCAGAGGTCAATGATGCAGAAATCAGAGAAGACCAATTTATTGCTTCTTTGGTTCATCTCTTCTGGGATTTCTTATGTTGAGACTTTTATACATTTTTTTGTGAAAGACTGTGAGGATGTGACTGATTATATGGAAAATAACATTATCCCTACCAGAGAAATGTTTTTAACTGCATGGACTTGTGTCAACTCTGACTTTGTAAATAAAAACATTTCTTGGGTAGAAGGGGCCCATGCTACTTTCAAAAAATTACTTGCAAGTCTTTTGAGGAAAATTTTGGATGTGTAGAAACACCTGGATGGAAAAATTGATGGCCTAATTAAATAAGTGCATGCATTGCTTCATAACTCTCAAATAAAGTTAGGAACAGTTCTTCCAACAGAACTTTTAGCTTTGGGATGAAAATGTTTAATTGAGGCAATTGAAATCATTTGAGAAAAATTCAAGAAGTTAAAGAGTGATCATGATGGCAAAGTGTGCACCAAGTCATATTAAAAGACAACGGGCTTTCCCTGTTCCCTCATATTCAGCAAAATACTAGCATTGAGAGTATCTGTTGTGCATGAGGATCTATATCCTCAGTGGAGGTTAGACTTAAACCCTTCAAGCTTAGTAATTTGGATTTTTTGAATTTCTATTTGATGAATGCTTTTTGATTGATGATTCCAGAATGGATTTACCCATTACTGATGGTTTTGCCTTTTGAAATTTTGACACTGATCCAGTGCTCAACTCTCTCAATTTTTTGAAAAGCTCAGTTAAATTGTTATGGGAAATACTGAGGAATTTAAAGTGGAGCTTTGAAAGTCCCTGGTCAAGAATGTAGCAAATTTTGTTGCTAAGCCAAGGCATGGGCAAAAATTCTTAGGGTCCATCCACAGTGAACCCAAATTTAAAGACACCCCTTTTGAAATTTCAAGATTTGGAAATGTTGAAAAGGAAATTGAGCAGGAAAGGAGGGTTAGAAGGGAACCAAAAAGACCAAAAATTGCAATTATTTTGTTTTCATATATTTTCATTTTGATGTTTTTTTGAACTGATGGTGATATGATGTTTAAACTCCAATTCATTGGGATCAGAATACGAATTTCATAGTTAAGAGCAAGGGACTGAAATTAAATTACCTTCCCTTCATTTGGAATTAGAATCTTCTTCTGAGGAAGAAGACATGCAGGATAGGTCAACCAGAAGCTCATCTATGGTGAGTAATTATTTGATCAATTTGATTTGAATGCTGGATAAGTGAGTTTTGATTTTAGGAACCAACAGTGAAATACCTCAATCAAATACCTGAGAACTTACATAGGTTCTTGGGTGTGGTTTGGGATACTTTTGGTGATGGCAATTTTTAATTTAGAATCATTTCTAAATCGCTTTGATATGATGAAAACAGATTGTTTAAATTCCAAAGGTAAATGATAGCAAAATTGAGGAAACAAAATACATGCAATGCTAAGGTACTTGGTGGCAGAAAAGATTTAAAAAAGATCAAAAAAAAATTGATGTTGAAGAAATCAATCAAAATATTAGCTCTTCAAAATGGCTTTCAAAGTTGGAAATGGTTGAAATAATAGCAGATAATTATGAAAGGCCACTTTTCTTCATTTCATTGGATTCATGTTGTACTTATACCCTTATGAAAATGGGTGTAAAATACCATCAGAGGGCATCTTTATTTAATTTTTTAACAATAACCACTGGGCTCATTTATTACTTGAGGGAGATATGTTTCCAATCCCACCCATTGTATCAAAAACTTCTTTGTTGAATTCAAAGAGGGATTCTGGTTAGGTTGATCACCTCAAAGATCAACTGTATTTGTATTGCAACTTCTATACATCATATCATTTCATGATTTGGGTTTGGTTTAAAATTTCCTTCTGATGCCAATATTTTACTTCTATTAATATAAACAGTGATCAAATTTTTAACATTGTTATTTTGAGTGTTTTCAATGATATTTTATTGGTAATTCAGTTCAACTTTCCTTGGGCTGATCCCATCATAAGGAGTATTTACACTTGTTATGATGGGATCAGCTTAACACAAGTTGAACTTATGAAATTATGAAATGCCATGATATGAGTTAAATTTTATTTTTTTAATTTAATTTAGTTGAATTTTTTTGATTGAATTGGATTTATTTCTTAATATAGAGTAAATTTTTTGTATATTATTGTATTTTATTCAAAAATTATATTATATTATATTTTATTTCATTTTTTTATTTTATCTATATTGTTCCTTGTCATTTTTATTTTTTTTGGGCACAATTTTTCAAGTTTTTTTGGACTTTTTTATTGTTTATTTTGGTTTATTTATAGGGCCCTGAATCTGCATCCATGGCCCTGGATTTGTGAAATTTTCATTTTTTTTAAAACATTCTTTTTAAATTCTTTTTATTTTATTATTGTTTTTTGTTTCAATTTTTTTTTCAATGTTTGTGATTTTGTTTTGGAACTTTTTTGATGTTTTTGTTTTTTTATGTTTTTTTATGTTTAATTTTTTGTTTATTTTTGTTTATTTTGATTTTAATTTATTTTTATTTATTTCTTTTTTTTTGCTCACAACCCTGGAGTTGTGAAAAAGTTGTGAAAAGCAGGCCACAACTCAAAATGGGTCATGTTGCCCAGCTCACAACCCATCTGAGTCATGAAAATCCTTTCAAAACTATGTGGGTTGTGGAGAGCAATACATAACTCAAATTGGTTGTGAACCCCGCCACACAACCCATTTTTTGTTGAGTAAAGGTCTTGTAGGGTTTTGAATTTATCACAACCCTAGAAAAATTTCATTAAGTCAAACTTATTCTTCTTTGGGATGTATTAATACTTTAATACACATAACTGATCCTTTAGTGCGTACACACAGAGGACTTGGAGCTAATTTTTAAAGCTTAAATCATGTAATATCATTGCTAAGAGTATACATACTCTATATGTATAATACATGCCAAGACACCTGGAATTCAGAGATAAATAAATTTCAGGCTATAAAGTTAATTTAAATTAAGGTATGTAATTATTATGAGGTTTTATGGGAATTATCCATTATCTATTTGATTGATGTTTAATTCCTAAGATCAATTAATCATCCTTTCAGTATTTAAATTGAAACTTTTCATTTAAAATCACCCACTCCTCATTGGGGATGATAAAATGGGGTCTTGAGCCCTTGAGGAAAAAACCAGGCAGAGCGTGGCACTCCCCCAATGATTCCTTGAGTCCCCCGATGGCTCCTGTTACAATAAAAGAGGAGGTTCTTTGACCTATATCCCCTTACTTATTATTTACTATATTATTTATTATTGATCCAGAATACAGCAAGAGTTACAAAGCCCACCTACCTTCATCTTAGGAAAATGATAGACTGGGGCATTAAAATTTAGTATCAAAATCATCAAATAATCAACTCATCAACTGCAAGTTTTAGTGCAAAGTCCTTTGGATTTTTAAAATTTATTTTTACTATAAAGAGTGTGAGTTTATTTCTATAAAAAAAGATCCTTTGAGCCTTACTCAGTTAAGTCCAGTCCCCTTTTTCCTGAAATAGATTTAAGGTTTTCTTTCAATATTCATAATACTCTAGTATTATTTGAGTTTTGTTGCTGTTTAACAGTGGTACTGTTACAATAAATCAATAACTGATCTTAATGATTGGTTTTTGACTTAGTAGGTTTAACCACAGCCCACATGTAGCAATAGAAGTTGAAATCCTGACATTCTCTCTCACATTTGAAACCCATTAAAAGCCAGAATTTTTGCATGTGAGTGGAGGTTTCAAATTTCAATACCCATTACCCATTGGAGTGGATCTGAAACATGGTGCAAAAAAACAAACCCTTTCCCTTTCTCAAATAAAAATTGCCGTGTCTTGCATGTACTGAACCACAAATCAAACCTCATAAATGATTTTAGGACACCAAAATCTGTGGTGATACCCTCATTTGAATGTTCTCAGGTCAAAAGCCTTTTGTTTAATTTATAGTGTGCACTTCCAAAAGCACAACTGCTGTTTTTTTGAAAAAAAGGGGGTTTTTTTCAACCCCACCCCCATGAAATAAAAATCATGAATTGATTACAAATGAAAAAAACTCAGGAAAAAGGAGCAATTTGTGTCCTGGTATTTCACTTATAAGCAAGTGGGGATTGTCTCTTCAGCGCGCAGGGATTCCTTTGAACCCTAAAATTTGTGTTGAATTCCTGAAGAGGGATATTCTTCCGCTCCAGGAGGCTCTATAACCCTTAAAAACTTTTCCCAAACCTCAAATTTGTATATTCACTCCTTTTTTTAATGGGAACAAATTTTAAAACAATGCTTGCCTTCCTGGACTGGAAAAACTAAGCAAGAAAAGGGTTTCAATGATTACATATTGCCACATCAAATATTTTGTGTTGTTTAGTTTTTATATTCCATGGTAATTGTTTTCAGGAAGATTGTTGATATTTTTTCAAGTTCTTGAGTCATATTGGTTTAGAATATAGGATTAATATTGAAATTGAGAATATTAATGGGAAGGTTTTAACAGATTGATGGGTATTCAGTTATAGGCTGGGCTCATATCCTGAGAAAGTATGAGAGTCTGCAAATTTCAGAAGAATTAAGCAAATAAGATTAGTGGAGAAAATTGAGAAATACCTAGATACAAAAAATAGAATAAATAAAGATGAGAAGCTTGATAAGCATACAAGGTATCATCAATTACACAGAGTCAACAGAAAACCTCAGAGTGTGCAATGGTCAGGAAAACTTGTCAAATAAGATCAGTGGACGCAAGTTAGGAATACCCAGAAAAAAATCAAATAAGAAATAAAGGTGAGACACTGAATGAGGAAAGAGTGAAAAATATGGAGCTGAATGGGATCTCTTAAATGACGGTTATGATTTTGACTAGCTATATTTCTCATACAACAATCTTATCTTGATACTGCAAAAATTTGTTAACTTTCAAAAGAAGAAGAGAAATTAAGACTAAGAAAGCAAATCTGATAATGGCTTGAGAATTTTGTTCCCATGCTGCAATGGAGACTTTTTTTTCCCTGCCTTTAGATTTTGTAGAGTTATGGGAACAATTATTTTGGTAAAAACACACCAAAAGGCTTGAATTTAGGAAAAGATTACTTCGTTTAAAATTTCAGCTGGCCACTATGCCAGAGCCAGCTTTCAAAAGTAAAAAAACAATTAATTGAAAAAAATGATAAGGAGTAGTAATTTCAAATTTGTTTTTTCCTATTGGATTCCCCACCAAATTTCAGGTAAGGTCACTCAACAGTGAAAAGTTAAACATGAAATCTGACTGTATTGCAAACTAAGACCAATGGTCTGACAGGATCACAAGAGTTATTCTGAAGTTCCAAGAAATCAAAAAGACAAATCAAGAGAACCTTACCTGGGATCCCTTTGACTTAAGACTATGGACTAAAGAATGACAAGTAATAATGAAGGGAACAGTGGAGACAAGAGTGGAGTCTGTGACAGCGGAATAGAAAATGATGAGAATAAAGAAAAGGTTGAGGCAGCAAGTATGAGCCTCACGTCTGATCAATTTTGGGCTTTCAATGAATCTTGTGAATTTGAGGCAAGATCAGGGTAGTAATCAAGTTGAATTGACAATTGAGTGTAGGAGAAGTTCAGGAGCAAGGAGAGGTAGAAGGTTGTGGTAAGTCAGGAGATGGTGGCAAGCAATTGGAGGAAATTGGTGTGCCAAGGAAGAGATGATGATGGTGATAGGTGATACAAGAAGAATGGAGCGTCAAATGAGAGGTATTGGAGAGTTGGAGAGGAAGGAGGGAAGGAGAATGGATGCGGGAGGAAATAGCAAGGAAATGGATTGGAGGAAGGATGAGAGGAGTGATAGTGGAGATCAGAATGAGTGAGCAGGAGAGAGTGATCAGAATGGAGGAAGAATGCAGAAGTGGTGGGGATGAGGATGAGGAGGGGATGAGGAGTGGGAAAGGATTGGGGATCAGAGAGGATTGGGAAGCCAGACTGAGATCATGTGAATGAGGAGTCGAAGATCATGAGACAAAACATGGAAATGATGAGGCTTCAAATTTGGAGATTTTGCACTGGTGGCGCGGCCGGGCTAAGAGGGATGAGAAGGATGAAGCATGACAAACAGCCCTACCCTTGAAATCCCAATCCTTAATTACTCTATCTTACTTATTAAAAATGGATCAATAGCTACAGCCTCAACTTTGAACTTTTTTCCAAGTTAACATCTTTTAAGTTTTGTCATGTGTATCTCTCACATTTCAAATTCAGTGGGAATTTATGAATTACGTTTAATTTAGGACCAATTTTAAATTTGCAACCTTGCAACCCCCGTTCACTACCAAAAACAGGTTGGGGGCGCAATTGGCAACCTATTTTGGGTTGTGAACGCCCATTTGCAACCCATTTGAGTCGCAAACAGCCATTTGCGACTCAGATTGGTTGTGAATGGCCATTTTTGACCCATTCTGGGTTGCAGAACGCGCCACACAACCCATTTTGGGTAGTGAATGGCAAAAAAATATTTTAATTTATTTATTTATTTCATTTTATTTATATATATTTTTTTTATATTTTTATTTTTAATTTGATTTAATTAATTAATTTATTTTTGATATATTTATTTGATTTTTTGTTCATTTAATTTCATTTAAATTTATTTATTTGTATTTTTTTGAATTTATATTTTTAATTTAATTAATTAATTTATTTTTTATTTATTTTTTATTTATTTTTTATTTATTTTTGATTTATTTATTTTTTATTTATTTATTTATTTATTTCATTTTATTATATATATATATTTTTTATATTCATATTTTTAATTAATGCATTTATTTATTTATTATTTATTTCTTTTTATTAAAATAAAATAAAGAAATAAGATAACAAAAAGTAAAAAAAATGTTTTTTAAAAAAAACGTATGTATCAATTTGCACTTCAGATGGATTACCAACGGCCATTTGAAACTCAGATGGGTTAAAAACAGTGTTTTGCGCCCCTTTTGAGACCCCAGGGTTGCAAATTCAAGATTGGCCCTAATTTAGGAGTTACATACAAAAACAGGTTTTTTAAAAATTTGTGTATGCAGCTGTGGCAGCTACAAAACCCCATGCAGCTGCTACCAATGCCAAAACTGCAGCACACAGCATTGATAGAAACATAACAGGCTTTCAAGCAGGCACACATTACCAGGAGGGTGGCATGTATGCAGCTGGGGGACTTCACCACAGACAGCCTACAGCAGCAGCTGTCAAAGGACAAAAAGCTGCTGTTGAGGTACCTCATCAACATGCTAGAACCCAGATGGAGACCTACAGCATATGTAACAAATGTCTCTGTGGGTAGAGGTTGGGAACTTACACAAATACAATTAAAACACAGAAAAGATTGAAGAAACATATTCAAATAAATTATTTAAACAAATACATAAAACTTTGAAAATGAGTATTGACAAATTATGAGGGCCTCAACCCCCACTAAAAGTGACATGCATGGGGGCTACAGAACATCAAATTGTTTGTAGAATCTCCCTGAATATGAATATTCAATCGAATGCGTGAAATTCACATGACATCCATGACTCAAAGTGGATCATGTGAGCTATTGGACAGTTTTTCCAATAAAGATAAAAAACCATTATTGGAAATAACTCCAATTTTGGGCTGATTCAGCACTTATCCATGCTTCAGCACCTAGAGCACATGCTGAGCTACCACTGGTTGCACTGCTAGCTTCATCACCCATCTCCTTTGGCACCTATAGCCCTCAGAAAGACAGACTAGGACCCAAAAGGTATAAATAAAGACCACTTTCAATGATGTTTAGACCCCAGATCCAGATACATTTTCATCCAGACACCAGGCCATCATGTGATCAAGTACTTATAAGAGATAAGTAAGTGATTTATGGCTTTATTCTGATAATTGTTGCCCATCCCAAACCACAAATGGATCAATTTAATGCCATTGTGAGTCTTTGAAAACCCCAAAAAAGACTTAAGACCAACTAGTGTAAGTTATTGCAGGTAACTAGGCAAGTAATACTCAACCATGGCTGTATTGCTACAAGGCTCAGCTGCACCACCACATATTTCTATGTATCTCTTTGGACAATAATTCCTTTATTACTAAAGGTTCTAAAGAGATCAGGTATACCAGTTAAAAATTTAATCTCCTGAAGTAGAGGTGTTAAAGATCCCCAGTACACTACTGTGGCCCCTCTTTTTATGTATTTATCAATCTATTAATCAATAATAATCACCAATAACCAAACCAACACCCTTGCACTTTACAATATCTATATTTATAAGGATCATTGTTACAAATTTTTAATAATATATTTATTCTAGAAATCTATCATCTCTGGTAGCTAGAAGGTAGCAAGGACCTTGACATTTGGGTGGCTGACACACACCTTATTTGAAAAAAGCATGGATTTGGTAATTTTGAAGGCGTGAAGTTGGCCTGGGCCATAATGTACATCATATTTGATGTAAGCCAGCTTGAGTTCCAAAGCCAGGCAAATCTTGACACCCATACACACTGGTATTCCCTGGTGTCTTATCAATGAGATAAGGTGGCCGGAAAAGCAAGCTTTGTGGGGGGTAGCAGCGGGTGCACCACCCCAGGGGGTGGGTGCACCTCCGACGATTGTTAGAGGATCCACCATGGCAGTCACCCGTAAGTCATGAGGATGACGGATCCAAATATGAGTCGCTCGTGAGCCCGAATGAGCATTGTCATGTCGCAAGATCCAACTCCTCGCCTAAAAGTCCCATCGGAGAAAGAAACAAGCTCTGGATGGATGAGACGAGACGGAGCTCCATTGTCGCTTTTCAAGTAGGAACGAAGCGGATGTGTGCTTACACAACTACGTATGTATGTACCATCGGTTGCGTAGACGATCGAGTCGGACGGGTCATGACTCCTCATGAGTCGTCTGGCCTCTTTCAAGCTCTATCAGCGGGGAAGGAAAGGTCCCTAAGATCGATTATATTCCTAGCAGCGCACCCATCATCGACGTGATCTCTTCGATTGTCGAGGCCATGATCAGCTACACGACACGTCTGACGGGTACGCCGAGAAAGGATGACTGACTATTAGAATGGTGTCTCGTCAAGATCATCGTCAACGACTTCGATCATTCCAATCTCTCATAATCCGAACAAAGAAATCGGGTCCAAAGGGATAATGTTCGCTCATACTTCTGATGAGCTCAAAACATGCTTCCTGGCGATGTCGAGTAACGTCGTAGTCGCTGGTGATGATAAAATATATAAATCTTCTGGCTAGAGTCGGACTGCTTGATTTCATCAGCTAGTCCTATCCTTCAGGATTCAGTGATGCCACAATTCCGTCTTCTTTGAGTGAGAGCACAGGATCCACCATCTCAACCTCAGTCTTGGGACTCAAAATTTTTCTCCCTATACTTGATTCTTGATATCGCGTTCTTCTTGTCCTGCAACTATCGAAATCTACCGAGTCAATCTACAAGCAGCACATTTTTCCTCTTTGGTCCCACCACTGATTCATCAACACCAGATTGATTCAAGATTAACGTGAGCGGGTACTCAAATTCAAATTAAAAAAAAAAAAAATTGAGAAAGAGACAGACGGACAGAAAGTTAAAAATATCATAGATACCGGGGCAGGTGTAAAAAATCGATTGGCAGACGGAGACAAATACAATCCGAGATCGCGACAGAGGCAGGAAAACAAGTTCGAGCACAATTAGTCAAGATCAAGTTCTATCTTGGGCTTTTGTATAAGTACAAGATGTATCAGGGAACCGCTCAAGGATGCCTACGGTTCTGGTTGGTACTCCAGATCATAGTTTTATGCTTGGGACCTGACTCAAGCTTGGGACTTCCGTTTGGGATCTCCCTGACGAATTTCCTCAAGTCTTGGCTCGGCATTGGTGGTAGTGATTGGCTTCAAGACTTGGACCGCATCTCGGATTGTGTTCCCAAGAATGCGAAACCCGTTCAACGATCTTGGACCCGGAAAAATCCAGACGGGAGTACGACGATGACGACGTCCAGTGAAATGTCTTCCTCTGTTTCCTACAACTCAAGCGATCCTAACTCAAGCACTTCATCTTCGCATACTTCTGGAGGTAAGGATACCTTTCAATGATTCATTTCAAATCATTCAAAAACTTCAGGAGAGGGAGTAGCTTCCCCCCTTCATGGGTCTAGGTTTGCTCAATTAAGATAACTTGGTGCTAATCTATTTTACATCCCTCTCGAATTTCAAGGCACCCCCGACTGTGGCGGTTTAAGCGACGATAATCCCATAAATCCAATTGATCCCAATGAATTGACTGATACGGGCTCCATTTTAGGAAGCATGGGTCCGCTACTAGATAGCAGTGCCTCAAAAGATGGTAGTGAAACACTTACAGATCCGAACGTTCATCTAAACGCTTCTCAGTCGAGTTTGAAGCCAAACTCGATGACAAAAGTATTGGGGGATAAAGAGGACATGGCCGTTGAAGACGGAGGAGGAGGAGGAGGAGGAGGTGGTGGTGGTGGTGGTGGTGGCGGTGGCGGTGGTGGTGGCGGTGGTAGTGGTGGTGATGGTGGTGGTGGTGGTGGTGATGGTGGTGGGAGTGGTGGGAGTGGGGGTTTCTCAAAAGCCTTATCACCATCGACAAAACCCATGGCTAGTACCGAAACCATGAAGCCTAGCCAGTTAGCTACTTCAAATTCAACATCTTCAAGAAATCCATTTCCGAACAACGATGATGGTGTCACAAAACCAAACAAACCATGATTCAACCCAGGCCGAATTCTCCCATCTTCTCTCGGCTAAGATAAGCTAGAATAGATGACGATCTGGTTTTAAAGATGCCATCGTTTGGTGTAAAAGTAATCTAGTCTAGCTCAAAGAGAGAGCCTGCATCGATTATCCCCGATGACACGAGAATACGTTCAGAAATCATGGAAGATAAAGCTTACCGCGAAGGCGCAAAAAAGTTGTTTCCCAAAAACAAAAACAAGCACCGAAAACAGCCGATTGGTTGTAGTTATTGCCTCCTGAGACTACTGGGATCTTACAGTTTTTTTTATTGCTCTCGTTATTATTGTTGTACTTCGATTACATTCCAAAAGAATTTCAAGCCCTCAAGTGCGTAACGCTGTAGTAGATTTGACGATGTATGTACATTTCATGATATGTTTCTATGTCAGAGTTGACAATCGATGGTATAAACTCTTTTTCTCACCTACTTTGTCGATACAAGAAAGGGAAGGCGTGAGAGGCTTCGAAATGGAAGGTAAGATGAACGAACGGGGGATGCGCTCGGAACCTCTTTTGAGACAAGCGGTAATCATCTAAATGATGGATCGATGAACCGTGAATTCTTGTACAGTTGAGACAAACCAAACCTCCCTGCAAATGCATCTTTTCATTATGCTTGGACTGGCTCCCTTAAATTTGCTTATTTTCTAGTCTTGAGCTTTCAACTCTGATTTTGAGTACCGTTCAATTTGCCTACGATATTCCTTTCTCACAATTTCTTCCCTCTTGAATCATTATCGTTTCTCATGAGGTTCTCTCATTTAATCAATGAACTTTGAGTTTTGCTCGTTGAGATTCAACTGACGTTCTATTCACAAAGTGCACGAAGGGATAGACACATTTAGGACAATCTTTCCTTTGCGCTTCATTCTCCACCGTCCATTTCTTAAGAATTTTCTCCTGAATTTCAGGTATCATGCTCATCTTCTCATCAAACTTGACTAATGCAGAGTGCTCTTATGGTGTGCAAAGCTTGTTTGGGCGGCTTGTAAAGCCTTTTATGATTTTTTGTAAAATGCGCATGGCACCCATGAAAGTTGCCTTGGCCCCTAGCCAAGTGACTCGGGCACCTTCTCAAGCGCCAGTTGGCACATGGCCCAATTATGTTGGCACCTTGTCAAGTCCTCCGGAAGCAATCAACCCTGGTTGCAATGACTTAGTCACCGCTTATTTTTTGGAATTTTGATATCAAAAATTATGAAAGAAAAATCCTTATTTGTAAAAAAAAAATGAATGGTACAACATAATAAAAAAATAAAAGAAATAAGAAATAAGGATCCCCCAAGAGAGGGCCTGTGATTGGCTGCATCCTTTGATTTAGACTGTTTTATCTTGTCTTTCCTTGTTTTTTTTTTTCATTGCTTTCACGCTTGGTTTCATTGATTTTGACCATTGCTCATATTATCTCACCATTATTGTTCTGCAATTAGGAAATACATTCCTCATGGTAAAACTTCCCTCAATTGCCTTGCATACAATAGGGTGTATCAGAGTTAAGCAAACCTGCCATTAAAAAATGGCGGTTTTCAAACCAATTCCGCCATTAAAAATCAATAAAAACCACTTATTTCACATCAGACGTTGTGGAAACTTAAGGAGAGTTACCTTTGCAAGTTGTCCTGAGTTCCGGAAGTTATTGGTCTAGCGTCTTTAAGATGATTGGGCGCAATGAGTTTAAAGAAGAGAGAGTGATAATATGATGAAATTCCTTCCTTCCCCTTCCGTAAGGTGATGATGATCCTCCCCAACCCGGAGTTGAGGGTGAGGTCTTGAGTCCCCCCCCTCAACCCTAGCCTAAGTACAACCACAAACAGCAAGAACAAGTGATGAAATACAACCCTAAGCCGCAGAACCCTAGCCCAACCCTATCCCTCCATCCCTCGCCATTACCCGCGCCCTTCGGTATTAACGTAGCCCGGTTCGTCCTTCTCATGGTGCGGCCCTCCGCCGCGCCCTACTCGGAGCCCCCCGTGTTTCCGTCCGTGCTTTCTGCGGATCCCGCGATTCGCGGGTTGGCCCACGCTTATGCCCGCGAGGGCCTCCCCAGCGCGTATAGCCCATGATCGCCCCGCCCTCGCCTTCCGGACTAGCCACCCGCGAGCTTGATTGGGCCGGCTCCATCACTTGGTCCGCTTCTTCTGGGCGGGTTGTGGTCCGGCGCCGCCTAAGGTAGGCCCGACCCATACCTGGTGCTGAGCCCCGCAGCCCCTACTGCTGAGCCCGCAGCGGCTGCTGCTGAGCCCGCAGCAGGCACTGCTGAGACCGCGCGCACGCCAGATGCTGAGCCCGACCTACCCAACTGCTGAGCGCGCAGCCTGCGACGCAGCTCTTGATCCGGGGTTATAAATACAACACCACAATGTGTCAGAGTTACCTGAAAATAAATGAATTTTTTAAAATAAAGTATTTAAAGGGTTCCACTGCCTCAACCCATCATTTCACATCATCACCCCTGGTTTCAACCTCCAACCTTGGAAAAATTCTACCTCCAACCTCATCCAAAAAAAGTTTGATTCATTGCCCTTTATCACTTCATTGTTATCCTCATTGCTTCATTGCTATCCTCATCACTTCATTGCTATCCTCATCACTTCATTGCTATCCTCATCACTTCATTGCTATCCTCATCACTTCATTGCTATCCGCATCACTTTATTGCTATCCTCATCACTTCATTGCTATCCTCATCACTTCATTTCTATCCTCATCACTTCATTGCTATCCTCATCACTTCATTGCTATCCTCCTCAATTCATTGCTATCCTCATTACTTCATCACTATCCTCACACTTTATCACTTTCATCAGCAACCAACATGTTGAAACAAAAACAAGTAAGATTCCTCAAATGACTGTCAAGCTGATTCTCAAACTATCATCTCCAACTCCTTATCCTTCAAACCTCCTCATTTACACCAAGCTCTTTATATTCCTTTCCATTGGCTCCAGGATCTTGCACCACACCATCCATCTCTTGCTTCCACTTCCTCCTCATCATCATCAACCACTCCCACCACCTCCTTCCCCAACCACTATGCCTACCTCAATTCATCCTCATTACCATCCTCCTCATCTTCAATATTTTAAGCCACTCTGTAGTTTATACCCTTGGCATGCTCTTTTTCATCCTTCTTTCAAGATAATCTTGACCTTAGTACCCCTCTCTTCCTTCCACCTATTTCTGTTTGATCATTCTTTCCAAGTAAGTATGTATGTGAGGTGAGTGTGATACCATGTGATCTTCATACTTGATTTTCAAATACAGAGCTTTTTTCATCCTCAAGAGTAGATGGGAGAACTCATGACCCATGATTGAGAATATATCCTTCTTTCTCAGAGTCTCATTGAAAGACTTGAGATCCCTTAGATCTGATGATCCCTTAGATCTGATGATCATGGGGTAATGTTAGATAGGATGGATTACTCAGTCTATCAGCTTCTCCCAAAATTGAACAAAACTCTCAAAACTTTCCTCCTACACTGGTTATAGATACATACAATATTCAAATATGCTCTATGTACACCAAGTGATTCAGTTCCCATAGGGTGTGATAGGCCCAAGTTGATCAAGTTCAAAATTAGTGATTATCCTCATCATCCTTACTGTAATCCAGTTGATTGTCATCTGATAACCTTACAAACATACTCAATCAATTCCTACATCCTGAACAAGATGAGAGTAGATTGATTCCCAAATTGTTTGTAAGAATGCTTGTACAAAGTCCCATGAAACTTCATTCCATCCAATTGGTGTGTTCTGTTTGTGGGCAAGGATCAATGACCTTATCTATCTGCTTCTGCCTCCTTTCTGATTTGTGAAATGATCAATGATCCTCAGATCTGAATGTTGAGATGCTAATGGGATGATGATTGTTCAATCAAATGTCAATCATTGATTGATTAGGTGACTTCAAGATTTTGATCATGCTCATCACCCCCCAGAGATACCTAAGTTGGAGAGTCAAGAGAGTGCTTACTTAGTTGACCAGAGTAGGGTGAGTTGACCCGGCTGGATGAGTTTAGGCTGAGTTGCAGCTTCCTTGGCGGCTGGGCGCTAGGAGGTCATGGTGATGATGGCGTAGGGGTCTGTTGCAGAGTAAAGGTTAGAGAAAGCGTTTTAGTTATGTTCCATCAGGGTCAGATTGTGGTGAGCTGAGGTCTCACAGAATGGAATCCGTTGTTCAATTGAGGGGGATCCACCACCTATGCCAAGGGATTGCAGTCTTTCTTGAATCCTCCGCTGAGCTTCAGCTTGAATGAAGGCTTTCTTTTCTTTGGCTGTCATGGTTTTGGTTGGTTCCGACGTTGCAGGTGGTGGTGATTTGGTGAAACTGGTGGGTGAGGAAGATGGGGAACGCTTTTTATCCTCATTGCAATAATCTTTTTCACTACGGAGCTCTTGGGCGGAGGCTCTACACGGTGTATCTTGATATGAGCTCCTGGAAGGATTGTCTCTCAACCCGCGATCAGAGGCACGAGAGGGAAGATCGCGATCATAGCTGCTGCCTCTGAGGTAACCGCAATCAGGGTAACTATCCCGTTGATGGTTGTCATCATTTTAATCGCTATGTTGGTCAGAACCAAAGCAATGACAATTGTTTCAAAGGTCAGGCTGCCTAGCATAAGCCTGAGACTCCTTCCGTTGCTCACGGTCACGTCTGTCAATCATACTTTCCAGCTCAGGTAGATCTTTGTGACGCAGACAAAGTAGTTCACGCTCTAGTTTTCTTTGCTCTTGATTGTTGGCCAGACCGGGAGATGAACTCAATGTCATCCTGAATCCACTTGATGCAATAATTCAGTTTGTCAAGTTCATGATCAAGGTCATCATCGGCATCTTGGGTTTGTTTGGAAGTTTGGAGCATACTATCAGTTTGATCAAGCTCACGCTTCATGTCTTCCAAGTTGGCTTTCATCCTATCCTTGCCGGTGTGACGAACCAAACGACAATTGATGTAATGGGATCGGGATTTCTAGGTAGTAGAACTGTCTAACTCGTCATGCTTGTAAGTAGTGGAGTCTTTGTGTAAGTTTCTTGGAGGATTAGTATTGGGTTGAGGGAGAGGAGACCTTGAGGCTTTGGAGACTGACTGAGACAATGGGGATGGTGGTGGTTGGTCATTGTTGGACATGGTTTGAGGGTCTTGTGAAGTGTGAGGAGTTGGATTCGAGGGATCGGGTTGAATGGATTGTTGTCTTGGTCGTCGTTGTAGGAGGATTGAAGATTGGAAGCCTGCATCAAAACCAATTTCTGAGCGAAGGATTATATAAGTCTTGGATGAGCTTGGGGGTTTGAGTGGATTCAATGACCAAGGTTGAGGTTAAGGCTGAGGATAAAGAGATAAGGATAACAATTATGAAAATTAAGATGGAGGAGGAGAGCTCAGAACCCAAAAAGCATCTTGTCAAGCAGGAGGAAGGGGATGGGGGTGAAAAAGGACTGGGCAAGGAGACAAAGGAGGAGATCCAAGAAGAAAGTCAGCTTCATGGGAGAGACTTGAATGAGTCAAGGTTTGATTGAGTGAGGATCTTGATGGGTGAGATGATGAGGGTCAAGGTTGAATTGAAGGATGATGAGCCATATTCTTGCCATGTCTCTGTATGTTTGTAAAATTATCTACTGCCATTTTGTTCCCTCCCAGGCAAATTCTCTGCTTGGGGTGAGGATCAAGAAGGGATTCAAATCATGTATAACATTTTGAGGGTTGTGGGAGAAGAATTGGTGGTACATAAAAAGAGGATGAGGTGTGTGTGAAGCAATGGAGATGGGATTGGGATGGATTTGCTGAGGTGGAGGGGTGGATGGGTACTTTGCATGTTGATGGATGGTGGATGGATGATGATGCATAAACAGTGGGTTTAATGGCGGGTTTGATGTTTGAAATCCCCCATTTTCATGAAACCCACCATTTCAAAATACACCAGTTAGGGGGTATGTGTATTTCAGAAACCTGCCATTAAAAATGGCGGGTTTGGTAAAAAAAATGGCGGGTTTGGTCAAAAAAAATGGCGGGTTTGGTCAAAAAAAATGGCGGGTTTGGTCAAAAAAAATGGCGGGTTTGGTCAAAACAAATGGCGGGTTTGGTCAAAAAAGATGGTGGGTTTGGTCAAAAAAAATTGCAGGTTTCTAATGGCCAGTTTGCTAACTCTGATTCGCCCTAATGGTCCTTTCACTGGTTGTACTGTATTGGGTCCTCAGCCTCCTTGAACATAGCTTGGTAGAAGCTAGCAATTCTGTCTTTTACATTTATTCCCTTTTTTTTAAAAGACAGAGGTGTTTATGGCTTACTTCCTGCAATAATCACTATGCTGTTGAGAGACATGAATACTAGAAACTAGCATCATACACTGCTGTACTCAAGAATGCATTTAGGTATAAAAAAAGATTCCTCACAAAACAATAGCTAATAAATGTTTTTGAAAAAAACTGAAATTGAAATTGGATTTATGATGACATCTAATGTATTGAGGAGTGGAGGAGAGGAGAGCTGGTGGGTTGACTGAAACCAGCTTTTACTAGCATCCAGAGGAGTTTGATTGGTTGCTATCACCAGAAAAAGTCATACAAGCTCTGAGGATGCACACTAAGAAAAGGAATTTAATCAAATAGCCTTGAGGAAGCTGAGTAATGCTTTGAGGTTGCCTGTGGAGCAGGGGGAATTCTTAGAAGGGAGAACTCAGGTTGGCAGGCTGGGATTGGGCTAAATTAAATCCTATCACATACAAGTGGAACAGAATTATTGTTTTTATAAAAGCAGTCACTATTGAGGCAGAATTTCAAAAGCTCACAAAATATGATAATTAATTTCTAAAGAACAAAAAGTGGGAAGAAAAATGGCATGATTCTTTTTTAGTCAAAAAAAGGGAGGATTGATTGAGTTCTAGGCAAAAGCAACTTCAAAACAGCATGCATGAACTTGCTGGGATATTCATTAAATGCATACAAAGGGAGTTTACTATTTAGATGTGAATCAATTATTTTTTTAAATTGCAACTAGTTCCAAATTTAAAGGCTCAAAGATGCATACAAAATTCAATCAAAAACCAACAGGACACTATATCAACTAATTTTTCTACATTATAATCACACTAGAAAGTGATTAAAATAAGTTTAAATATCTGAAAGTGAGTACCCTGAGTGGAGTATGGATATAATTGAAGGATAATATTAGGTTAGTGAAGAAAAAGAAATTGAATATTACTGGGAAAATATGTAGAGTTTAGGCATGGATGATTTTTGTAATGTAGCAAGTTAGATAGTGGTTCTAGACAGAGGTGAAAATCTTTTAGGAAAAGCACAAAAAAAGGCAGAGGATTTTTCATTCTTGTCATTTTCTGTGAGGTGAATTTGAATTTTATTAAGCTCTCAAGGTAATTGAAACATTTTTGTTGAGGGTTGGTGTGAATGGATCCAATGTGGGGACTCTTAAAATATGCAATAAAAAAATTAAAAAATTATTTTTTACATTATTTGGCAGTTGAAGTAGTGGTTGTCTTAATGAAAAGAGCCATCTTAGAAAATATATCTACAATTTCTAGTCTAGCATCACAGGAAGAAGAGGGAGGAAGTTTGAACATTTGGTCCATGGAAACCAACATCCAAGGAACTTAAGTAAAAGAAAGATGCTGAAGAAGATAATATTGCTGGTTTTGAGTAGAATTATTGTGTCTGAAAGTGTGAAAGGCACCTAAAAATTTTTAAATTTTAATTTCCATATTGGGCAAAAAGAATCCCTGTATGATAAGTTGGTAATTCTTTTCACATAAAAAATCTTGAGACCAAGGTGTTTTTTATCAAAATGTAAAGACCCAAAACTTGCACTTGTTTTTCTTCAAGAAGGAATAATTTTTTCCAAAGTTGAGAAATTAATTTAATTGAGTCAAAGCCCTTTGGCATTGCTTGAAAGATGATTTCAAGAATAGTTTTATGGAAGCTAGAGGTCTTTGATAGAATGGAATATTTGGCTGAGACTGCATTGAACTTTGAGAGAAAAATTCAAGCTGAGATAAAAATCTTCTCAAAAAAGCTTTTGAAATTATTAGGGCTTTTATCCACAAAGGGCTCCCCCCTTTTGTTGTAAAAATTATACCAATGGGAGAGAATAGGGTGTATCAAATTGGAAACTTTCAAAAAATTCAATGGCTGATTTCAGGATTTTCTCTTTTATTTTTTTGAAATTTTATTTTTGTGAGCTAAACCTATTAGTTTATTGTTTTTTTTTTTTGATAAAGAAACATTTGTTGAAAAATTGATATTTTTCCTGAAATAAGAAATTCAAATTTTTCAAAATTTTTACTTTGAAAAACCCTAATATTGGACATGATATCTTGTTTACCAGTCATAAAAGAAATAAAAAGATGAAACTTTTAGGGAATCTCTTCCAAGAAAATATGGTGATAAGTGAGAACTCTAGAATTCATGATTTCTTTTACAATTAAATGATCTGTGAGGATGAAGAAAGGAGATAAAAAGAAAAGAATAAAAGAGAACCAATGATAAAGGAACTAAAAAATTTCAAGCAAGTCCTTGTCATTAATCTCAAAATCAGTCCCTGAACCTAATAGTTTAACTGGCTAAAATTCAAAAAGGAGACAAAGAAATTTTTCAAGTTTCTCCTGCATGAGCACTCCTGCAGGGGAGTATTCACTTCCACCAGTTTCAAAAATTGTTTCTGCGTCACAACCAGAGTTAGCTCAGGTTAGGGCAGTGGTGAACAATATTTTGAGTGCATCAAACTCCTTTTTGGGTTTTTCAATAAGAGTAAAGGGTATATCCATTTTTTTAAAAAAAATTGAATGCAAAATTAAGGTATGAAAAATAATTTATGACCCTTTGTTGAAATTTAGAAAATCCAGGAAAGGATTGAAGCTCTTCAAGTTTATTTTTTGGGGTTGAATTCAAGAACCTTTAAAGTTTTAACTCATTGAAATTAAAACCATTAGTGAAAACAAAATATTTGGGGAAGGTGAGTGAAATAGTGTAGAAATGAACTTTGTAAGCCTTAGAAAGAAGATTTTTCTTTTGTAAAATATGAAGAATACCTCAAACAGGATTTTCATGCTTCTCAAGCATTGAAGAGAATGGATGAATATTTCTTAATATATAAAACCATGTGTTTTTCAACAAGTTCAGAGAAGATATCATTGAGGAAATATTGTAATTTCAAGGAATAATTTTGTAGGGAAAAGGGCATGAAAAATTCAATTTGAAGCAAATCCAAAAACTATCTGATTTTTATGCAGGTGTTTTGGAAAGAGATTTTGTTTTTGTAAAATACCCAAAACAATTCCACTCCAAGTTCTGGAAATCCCACAAGCCCTTGAGTTATACTCCAGTATCCCCAAAAATTGAATAAAATCCTCTTTGCAAGGAAAGTTGCCATGGCCTGCAGTGTTTGAGAATCACGCGCAATCCTCTTCTCCACTATCAACAAAACTACTCTGAGCTAAGCCAGATCCTACTTAAGCCAACATTCAATGAAGTAATGGTAATAAACAAAGCAGACTCCCCAATGAGCTCTGCACTTGAATTTTCCCTATTAAAGACTCCAAGTTACTTAAGCAAGAAAATAATTCTCCAAAAAAATTTGTATATTGTATGCCTTTATTTAGTTCCATAGGATATGATATGATGTGATAAGATCCAATAAGATATCCCCCTTTTCTGGCGAGGAAATTTTCCCCTTTTATGTACAACTCAAATGCGCTAATCAAAAAGAATGGAAAACAAAAAAAGAACAACTTTCCTCCTAACGGCCCCTGCGCATTCCGCACTGATCCTCCTCACCATTAGTCAAAACCCTTACCTGATCCAATTGCCTGAAGTAGGTTTGGAAATTCATGTTCCCAATCCCTCTAACAGTTGATTCGTGCTGATGCATTACTAATGACAGATCCCCGTAACTCTTCCTTAGCAGATCTCTACAGTGCTGCATGAAGAATAACTAACAGATCCCCAACATGCTGTATGACGCCTCTTTGGCTTTAGTGTTGATTGTCCCATAGTCCCACAACCTCAGTGCATAGCCCATGGTCAGTCCTTGGTCTCTACTACATAGCTTTGATCACTTGCTTCCATGCTTTTAAACCCATATTTACAGAGGGGAAGTTATATTTGAACACTTTTGTTTTCTGCAAAATGAAAAAACTCCAGCCCATCCTTGCCATTGTGCCACGGAAAGCATGTGTTTCACCAATGCTGAGCCTTGACTTTTCTACTCTGAATTAGACATTCCGCCAATGCGCTTTTTCAAGCCTGTTCTTCTGCGGACTTCCTACCTTTTCTGAGCCGCTCCAAGTCAAATTTCCAGTGCTGAGCCTACTTGCCTTTGTGTCTATAAAAAACCACCACAGCATGCAATGATTCTGGGAAAAAAATATTCAAAATAAAAGGAGCTGGAATCTAGGTGGATAAACCTTGTTTGTTTTTTTGTTCCTGAAATGGAGAATCTTGTTCACAGGTTTTCTGAAAAGGGGAAAAATATCACAAATTACAAGTTTGAAAAAGGTGCAGAGTGGACAACCAAATGTATGGCTATGCATTACTCTGAGTACCTACAAATTTTTCAATTTAAAAAAACTTTCATCAGAAGATTTGAGAAAGTATCAAATCCCTTTCAAAATGTTTCAAGGAGGGTTCTAGAACCTTTTTTGATGATAGAATTCAACCAAGCCTTTAAGAAGCTCAAAGAAGTTGTTGGATTGGAAGATGGATTCTTCCAAAGGGAATGGAATTCTCCTAGGCAGGGATCTTCCTGGAATTGAATTAAAGAAATTTTGGAGCAGTTGGATTCCTGAAACATGAGGAAGATTTGAAGGAAAACCTATTTATTTAAGATTTGGTTAAAATGTTGGAGGTTGAGTTGAGTTACTCCAAAAAAAGCTACATTTATGCATATTAAACAGGATATGGAATTTGCTTCAGGATATTTTGTGGGGATTTGAGGTAAAATAAATGGTGTATGGGGATATTTTGATAGGCAGTGGAAAATCTCAACAGTTTCTGTTCTAAAATAAGATAAAATAAATGTTGCCACTATGGCATTTTGGGTGTTTAAAGGCTGTAGTATATTATTTATGGAATTTAAGTCCCAGGAACCTTCTGAGTTTGTTTTGGAATGGATCGGGTGTAAGTTGTCAGAGTCTTCATACCAGAAAAAAAAATTTTGGAAGAAATCCTAACTAGTTCTAATGGGCATAAGTAAACTGCAGGATCATCATTTTTTCCTGGGAATTTTTAAAAATGACTAAAAAATTGGGGGAAATTGGAAAAATTTAAGAGTTCAAGGGTTTGTTTCTGCTTTCCAAGATTGTTTTCTTGGTTTGAAATTGAGTTTGCAGTTTCATGTATCTTCAAAATATAGTGATTAGCTTCCATTGGAGGTAGTTGTTTGGAGTGGAAAGGATGCTCAATTTGGTCAAGTCTCCTTGGATTTAGTTCCCATCAACAAAGGGAAGTGTTCTTAGCTCTTGTGGTATGGAATCACCTTTCCAGATGAATTATGGCAAGGCATTGGGTTATTTTGTTTTTGGAAAGGATTCACTTGTGCCTTGGGGAGGACTCGCTTTTGTGTTTAAATTTGATTTAGCTTTAAGACAGTTACAAGTTCAAGGGTATCTCAAAAATAAAGTGAATACTTGAAAATGAAAGTTTGGGATTCTGAAGGAGTATTGTCCAGGATAAGGAGTTGAAACTGAGGAGGGGAATTACCCAAAATAAATAATTCTCTAGAAAAGATGTAAAGAGAAGAGTAGAAAAAGTGGGACGAGGCCCTGTCAGTGGTTTTGTTTGAAGATTGAAATTTGGTGAAAAATGAAACAGGTTACTTTCCAAAACACTTCCTTTATGGGAAGATGTCATTTCTTCCTCCACTGCATATTTCATGATTAATTAAATGGATATTCATTTGCAGGAGTTCAATTCATCCATGGAGTTGGTAGTTATGAGTGTTTAGAAGCTGTTGTGGTGGAATTATTCCATCCTCAAGGTATTAAAATGGCTGAGTGATAGTCAGTCCAAGTAATTACATTCATTTCAAAGGACATGAAAATACTGGTTGAGAAATATTTTTCAAGAAGTGGATCATGTTGTCACATATTAACAGATTATAAAGATTCACCAGTTGAATTTTTTGGTAGACTGTTGCAATGGTCCTTAATAATTGATCAGTCATTTTTTTGAGCAGGATTTACCAGTTGGAGGAGTTAGATGGAGAAAAATTGAAATAAGAAGGCTTCAGAAACTCATGTAATGAGGATTGATGCACAGTTTTTAATGGAGTTTCAGAATATGGTGGAGTTGGGAAATCTAGATTCTGAAATGGTGGAAATTGAAAGCAAGAAGAGTGTTTTTGAACATCTTGTTGAAATTATATTGTGGTCTGCTCTCACTTAAGTCCTTCAATTTATAAACTACTACTCCCCTTATATTTTTTGTTATTCCATCATTATCATAACTTCATAAAAGTAGTAGCATTATTGTATACATCTCCTTTTACTTATCTAATCAGTTGCTATCTTTGGTTGTTTATTTCCAGGTTAAGTGACCAACATGTCTGAAAGAATGCTGGACTGAGTAGTCTGATTATCCTTCTTAGATAAAATCTTGTAGCCATGAGCCCTGATCACTGTTCATCTATAGGTCTTCTTATCTCTAATGACCTGCTTTGATTTTATTGTTTTTCTTAACTATAATTTCTGTTTAATATGTCAGATAAACCTGAATTAATGCCTCAGATTTCTGTGATATCCACTCTTTTTTTGTCACTCATATGTTCTGTCTTATGTCCTTGAAGTTTCTCTGACCTGTGCTTTGTGTGTCACTGACTATGTGGTATCCCTCTGACTATTACTTCATTCATTATTCATAATATTTCTCACTGCCTGTACTTTTGTAGTCAATGATCAGATCATTAAATCTTACTCAACTCAGAAAGTTGAGGACTGGATTTGAAAGAAACAAATTTGATAAGTGAATTGCAAGGTGCTGGAAAAGACCAGTTTAAGTAGAAAACTAGAGAGCCCCTAACAGGGGGCCTAAGGCACTTGATGACTAATCAACCATGGCAGAAACTATATAGATAAATTACAAGATGAGGAAATATACAGTAATTCAATGAGAGAGTATTTATGATTCAACAAAGGACTAGCTGGAGGGGTTATGGCTAGCAGCAGAAAACATAATACTCCAACATGTACCACAAATTTTTCCATGCTATCTTGGCTTTTATTTAGTCTATTTAAATGAGTACTAGTCCTGCCAATTCACATTATCATTTCCAACTTACAAAAAACCTGAGTGCCTCCTTTGACTATTGTGATCCGCCCCTCTTGGTGTCACAAGATTCCTACACTTCCCCTTCTCTTGGTTCAACCAGAGCCAAAGCCCTCATTTTTTAACAAATATCTTTGTAGATTTTGGATATTTTTTGTATTGAGAACTTCCAAGTGAGCCTATTTTAATAAATTTTGTGAGGGGATGATAGAAAATTTCAGAAAAATTATTTTTGTCACCTTTCAAAATTAATTCAATTTTTCTGCCAAAAATTAAATGTTAAAACTCTTCTCAGTTTCCAACTTTGAACTACAGTTTTTAAAAATAAAATCAATCTAGAAACTTAGTGAATTCTGCTTTCTAATTTTGGTGTTAAGCTAGGGAAAAGGAATTTATTCCAACTTGGCTAACCCCTTTGAAAAATACTCAAATCCTAGAGTTCATACAAAAATTAACTCTGTGATGGATATTTCAATTCCCTGCACCTTCAATCATCACCAACCATTGAATTTTTTTTTTTTTTTTCATTCAATTCGCTTCTAGTTAACTTAGAACAATAATATTGCACCCTGGTGTTGCGGTGCAGATTATATTATTTTATAAATAAAGCAGTCATGCCCCAGCATCAATCAATTAAATTTTACCTTTAATTCAGATTTTATATAATTTTATCTTTAAGTTGATCTGATTCCAACACTTGAGTGAAGAATGAATTTCCTTAGAATTCACATAAAATGATATTCTGCTTTCCTGTTGTGATGAACTGATGGTTTTAATCTTCTTAATAAATTATTGGTTATAATTTGTAGTCACAAACCAATTCTCAGCCCTTCATCTCCCTAGAATATTGAATTGCTGTTTTTTCCATCTGAAATTTATTATCCATTTTCAATCTCTACTCCAGGGGTAAACCAATCCTGCTGCCTTTGAATTTTTGAATCTTTGTTTTTGCGTAAATTGGTGTCTTCTCTCCTTGTCAATGTCAGTATAATTATTTTTTTCAACCTGTCATTATATATTAGAGTATCTTTTTTCAGGTCTTATGCCTTCATGTTAAGGCCATTTTGGTTAACATATCTTGACTAGAATTTGATTTTTTATATAATCTAGGAACATCTGTTAAAATAATCATATATTAGATACCATTTGATTTTATATATTCAGCTTCCAAAGTACCTTTGTTATTTTACAAGCCACAATTAAGGATTTTCTTTTTCATCTGTTCCTTAATCAGGAATTTTTGCTTTCCTAATTTTGAAAAGAGATTTCATTGAGTTATTTTCAAGATTCATTAAACTCAATTAAATTTCAGTTATTCTATTCTATCATAAAACTAATTATCTTCTTGGGGCTTTCACCTAGATGAACTCATCTTATTGAATCATTTATTCCCCTCAATTTGTTTTTCTATCACTTAATTCAAACTAGATTGAAGGTTCGTCAGGTTTTTTCTTCCAATTACCACCAGGATTCAAATTAAAATGAAAGCAAAAATATTTTCACCTGTTTATTTTCTGCTTGTTTATTTGAAATCAAAAGCTCTTTAGTTTCTGAGATATACTCTGTTACATCAAGCTTCCCTTTTTTTAATATTGGAAATTTTCCTCCAACCTTGAAACTTCCTTCAAAGCATCAGCTTCAGAATTCAAATGGGAAAATCTAACTTTAAGAGTCTTTGTATGTTTGAATTCTCTGCTGTGTACCTTATACAACTAATTCCCTGTCTCCTCTCTAGAATTTGGGGCAGAAATGTGAATTTTTCTTGGTAAATTATTTTATTTTGGTTGTTTTTTCTGTATTTTTGTTCAGTTTCTTACTGAAATTTCAAAATGAATGGCAATTTTATTGGAACCTCAGAGAGGACTTTGGAATAAATTACAGAATGAAAATTATAATGATAGATCCCTTCATTGGATTTGAGGAGGTGGGCCTCCAATGCATTTTCCAGAAGAACCATTTTGAATTCTTCATTGCTTGGAATTAGGTGAGATTAGGATGACTCCAAGTTCATTCAAGGTCTAACCTGAGGGATAAAATTCAGAGATCTTGGGGTGAAAATGGTAAAATTTTGGGGATAGTAGAGATTGAATTATTTACTGCAGAGGATATATGGTTTTAGAATGAATCGTAAACCTTTAATGAAAAAACAAAGAAAAAAAAATTTGGATTGACCAATGTGTGAGGAAGCTCAGGGGAAAATGGAGTAAAAATTTCCAAACTTCATAGACATTTTGGAAAATCCAAAGCGGGATAAGTAGCCTGAAGAAAGAACTTGATAGCCATTATTAGGGCTGAAAATATTTGATTCTTTGGAAATGGTGCAGGCATGGCTTGTGGGAAAGGAATTATTGGATAGAAAAATTAAAAAAAACCTGGGTTGGTAGCTCTAGAAACAGGAGTCAAACCTTCTGTGGTTTTGATTCTTTTCTTTTCTGTCCAAAACTTTGCAGTGAGGAAATGTCAGCCTCCTGGATGCCAAGAACCTTGCTATCCTTTGGCTAACAGAGGTGATAGAACAAATAATAAATATATTATTCAATAAATGCAGAAAAAATCCCTAAAGTATTTGGATGAAGCTTATTGCAGGGTTAATTGGTTTGGATATGGTTTATTGTTATACATCAATATAGATAAATTGATTATTAAATATTTTTATAGAGGGGCCACAATTATATTGAAGATATTTAAAACCTCTCTTCAGGGAATTCAGTATGAAAACACATGGGCCTGGTTACTTTGGAACCTTTAGTTTAAAGGATATTTTTCCCAAAGATAATATGTATATAAAATACATGGTGGAGTGTCAGGGCGTTGTAAAAAAGCTGCCATGACAGAGAAAGAATAATAAGACTCACTGGTATATTATTGAATCCTTGGGGTACCTGTTTGGGACATGCACTGATGGGACAAACCTGTATACTGGGGTTACAAGGTATTTCAGCAGTTTAAATTGATAAAAGAGGGTTGAGGACGGATATTATTAATCAGACTAAAGCCATAAATCACTTACTAATCTCTTATAAGTATTTGATTACCTTGGTACGGTGTCTGGATGTAAATATAACTGGGTCTCTGGGTATCAATATCCTCAAAAGAGCTCTTTATTTATAGCTTTTGGGGTCCCAATATTGTCCTTCTGAGGGGTACAGGGGCTCAAAGGGACAAAAACTGAGGCTAGAAGGAAAAACCAGTGGTAGCCTTTCCCCTGTTTGTGGTGCTGTAACACGGGTAGCATCTAATTCCACAGGTTATGGGAATTATTCTACTTTATAATTGATGCTTGGACGTGTGAATAACACTAATCTGTCCTTTTTATTTATTATTTAATTAATTATCCTTAGTAAATGGTCCCAGTTTGTTAATAATTATTTTGATATAAATTCCTACGGATATTCTGATGTCAGGTGAGTTCTCATTACATATTAAATAATTGGAGTAAATTCATGATATCGATTTTACTCCTTATTTTCAAAATTCAGTTGATTTACTAAAATAATTACTTAAAAATGTAAGTCATGGTTATTCATGTAATATTTTTACATCATAAGTTTTCTTAGTATGTCACGAAAATATTGATGTCTAGAAATCTTCATAATAGTATATTAAAGTATTTTGATATATTTTTAGAAGTAGTCATTATCTTATTTTTGAAATTTTTGGTAATTTGAATTATATTTAATAAAAATTGCGTATAAAGATTATTTAAGTATTTTTATAGAGTTTTATGTATTTTTAGACTATCTACTATCCACAGGAAAATTTATTACATATGTAGAATCTTCCCGTGTAGGTTGTAGCATGTTTACACAGTACCTAGGTTTCTCAGGCCGCCTGTCACTTTTTCAACCCGTAGTCCCGCGGCTGCGTACTTGTCAGAGGCGTTGGTCTGCGTACATGGATTTGAAAGAGTGACATAGCTGTAGCTCAGCCGCGCGTGGGTGTATTGGCTGCCACGGCTGCTTGCGGGAATTGTGACAGAACACATTTCCATCTGTAACTCCTCAAATATAAACAACACCTCAATTCTGACTGAATTTTAGGTGTGAAACCTATACATGAAAATACGTGTGAAATACCTAATTGGCCAAAAAGTTCAATAGTGGTGCCGTGGTATTTTGGTCTTTCTTTCTTTAATTATTTAAAAATATAAGGAGTTGGATTTCAAGGCTGGGGTCATTGAGTGACCCTACCTAATTTTGGGTGGAGAATCTATTTTTGCAATAATATGTATGGTTTTCCTACTCTTTCTTAGGTTAATTTTGATATTATTATTATTATGTTATTTCTGTTACTTTTTCAGCTTGCTCTGCAATAGTAGCAATCTGACATTCCCTCACTCCAAGATATGGCCATATCTGAAAAAAATCTGGAGCATGTTGGGAAAAAATCAATTCCATGTGTGTTTCAGTTCCTTTTTCTGGCTCTGTAGTTTCTAAGATGTATTGGTCCATCAGGTATATTATTCTCTGGTAACCATTCATCTTTTTCTGCAGATTCTCCTTTGTATCTTACTAAGTATAGTCTAACATCTTTTCCTTGCACTCTCTCTTTCTTGTCTCTCAATATCCTGCTGAATTTCCCTTTTTCTTTCACAGGGTCAGGTTCTATTGGGATTATTGCTGGAGGGAGGTTGCTACTTTCTTTTGGTTGAAAGTGTTTTACTAGGAAAACAGGAAATGCTGGGTGTTTTCTTGATAATTCTTCACTCAAGATTACTTCTACAGCATTTTTGACATGCATCTTTTTGATAACAAATGGTCCAACAAAGGCTGGTTTCAGCTTTCTGTTACCTGATAGATTTTTGAAGTTGGTAGTGGATACCAAGATCTGATCTCCTATTTCAAAGTAAGGTTCCCTATGTGATTTTTCCCATCTTTGTTTGTTGTTTTCTTCTGCTTCTTCTATTCTTTCTTGATTTAGAGCAGCTCCTAACCCTTCCATAAAGGCGTCTATGTACATTTTAAATTGCTTGAAGTACTCTGGTTGAATGATTAAAGGAGTAGAGGTTGTAGCTATTTTTAGTTCCTTATAGTTTTTCAATTTCTCATGTGTTACTTCAAAGAGAGTGTTATTGTTGCATATTTCATACGGACTTTTAGTTAGCATAGCAAACTTTGGTATGTATTGTCTGTAGTAACTGAAAAAACTAATGAAAGACAGTAACTCTGTTTTATTTTGAGGCATGTTTCTGTTCATGAAAGCAGCTATCTTATTTTGATCAGAAGCTAGAGTTAGACCAGAAACTATATTCCCTAGAGCTTTCACCTCTCCATATCCAAAGTTGCATTTCTTCATGGATACTTTTAATCCTGCTTTGGAGATAGATTGGAGTAATAATCTTATTTGGTTGATATGAGTATCCCAATCATCAGAATATATGATAAAATCATCTATATATACCATCATCCATCCTTGTCTGATGTATGTACCTAGAACTGTATCCATTGTTCTCTGGAAGTGTGATGGGGCATTCTTTATACCAAAGGGAATCCTAAGATATTCATATATTCCCAAATGAAAGATTATTCTCATAAAATTTGTGCTTTCAGGGCTTATAGTTATTGGGTGGAAACCTTTAAGATATCCATAGTAGTGATATATTTGGCCTTGGACAAGTTATGTAGAGCATGATCAATCCGGGGTATAGGATAATAATCTTCCTGAGTATAATTATTGAGCATTCTGAAGTCTCCTACCATCCTTTACTTGTCATTATGCCAAGCTATGATTACAGGTGTGGTCAAATCTACCTGCTCATTGTGCCCTACTTTCCTTAATACTTTTAATTCTATCAGCTCTTGAATATGGTCCTCAAGAGCTATTCTAGATTTAGGACTAGAGGGATAAGCTGGTCTCCTTAAGTTTGGAGGATAAGGAGGCTTAATGGTCAATTTTAATACCATTTCATGTTTTGATATCACCAATGGGGTGATCTTTAGTACAAAAAGCATTTTGGTTCTCAAAGCAGACTGTCAATATATCTTTCTTCTGTTCCTCAGAAATTTTCATATTTAGAGCTGCTTGAGAGAAGTATTCTTGATTAAAGTCTTCAAAGTGGAAGAGGGGAAGTTAGTTTGGATGGTGCATATCTTAAACTTCTTGTCCCAATTACCACCCACTTTGAAGTATCTCCCTTTACTCTGGAACACATCTAAACCATATAGACATAAAGCATCATTACCTATTATCAGGTAGTTACATAATACGTTGAGCAATACCACAAATTCCACTTGTATTCTCAAAGATCCTTTAGTATTGGGTAATATTATAGGAGAAGTCCATACTCCAATAGCATTCATGGTAAAGTTGCAAGAGCTAAACTTGGCTTTTGTGAAGGGCAGAAGGTGTTCTTTCCAATTGGGATCCCATTTGTTTAAGAATTCAGTACAGACACATGAGCAGAAAGCTGCACTATCCAGTAATACCCTTATAGTTCTGTCTCTATACAATAATGCTGCATAGCAAGTTTGACCAGTAGTATTACTCTTACCACCCATAGGTTTAAAAGTTGATGGTTTAACCCCCTTATATGTCTAGGAATTATGGTAGGATCCCATTTTTGGGGAAAACTAGAGTCCCCATGGATGTTATTGATTCCTATAGAAGTGCCTATATCTCCTTCTATAACATTAATAGAGTTGGTCAGGATCAATTCAAATTCAGAAAGGGATCCTTCAGTCTCAGCTATATCTTCATAGTTCTGATTCCCTTCAAAATCCTGATCTCCTTCCAAGACTGCTATCTTTCTTTTTTGTAATGGGAAGTCTTGTCTCATATGCCCTGTCTTGTTACAATTCCAACAAGTTCCAGGCATTCTCTCTTTGTCCCTTTTCTCATTAGGTTTCTTATTATCAGAGGTATTTATCAGAGGGGGTAGTTCTCTGGTTTTGTTGATATTGAAGTTCTCTTTAGGTCTAGAAGGAACTTTCTTGTCTAACCCATTCATGTGTATGACTTCTTCTAACACATTTGTTAGAGTTGGTAAGTTTGCATCCATACTCATCCTGCATCTTACACTACGGTTAAGATTCCCAGGACACAAGTTGAGGAGTCTTTCATTCACTTCCTCTTTATCAGCATCTGGATAGAAGCAATATAGTCTTCTCTTCTGTTCCAAGCACCATTTGTGAGGCTTATCCTTGGAGGGACCAAATGAGGAATTTTCAAAATTTTTCATCATTTTTCTTTTCAACATTCTAGAACCAAATTGTTCTTGAATTAGAAGTTTCCAAGAATTCCAAGGTAAGGATCCCACTTCTTCTCTTTTACTGATGAACCAGTCTAAATCTACTCCTTCAAATAGTCTGGGAAGCCTGACTACAGCTATAGCTTCTGGTAAATCATAAGAGTTAATAGTATAGTCAATAAAATTAATGAAATTAATATGATTGTATTCTCCTTCACCGGAGAACTTAGGCCATTCAGAAAATGGGGGTAAAGGTTTGAGGGCTTGTTCAATTTCAGGAGTAGGACTAGGCCTGAATGTTTCACTCCTATGCATTCCTAGTAAGGTTGGTGCATAAGGTGTAGTTGTTTGTCTTGGAGGTTTAGGTTCCTCTGTGGTACTCCCCAAGGGGTTGCTCAGACAGACTTTTAAGTCTCTAAGATCATTCTTGATCATATTAAGTTGCAGGTCCACTTTATTATTAAGCAGATCTAATTTTGCACTAAGGGAAAGAATGGAGATGTTAGTAGTATTTACCAATTCTTCTTTTAAAGGTTTTAAATACATAATAAAATCTTCTTGGATACCTGATAACATATTCTCAATTGTTTGAGTCCGTATGATTTTACCTTGGATAATTGTCTCCAATAATTGTTCTGTATGTTCTTTAATATCTTCCATTCCTACAGTTTTTGTTTGGTTATTAATTAATTTGCATACTACTGAGGTTAACTTACCTATTTGGGTATAAACACCATCCAAATTTCCACAAACAATCTTGAAATTATGGCGCATATCATTAGAAAAGGAAGTAATTAGATCAGAGGTTGGTTTCGACAAGTTACTGGGTTCAGAATTAGAGTTCAATTGTTTTACACCTTTTTCCACTTTTGAGCTAAGGATATTATGTGATCCCAATCCTTCTTTCACTTTGGCTTTGCATTGGAAGAAGATCTCTTCTTTCCTGATCCTTTGCCTTTCAGTTGGGCTAATTGATCCCAAGGATTCCAATTTTCTATGTAGGATTCTACCTCTTTTCTTGGAATCATTTTCTGAAGAGCTATCTGGGTAGCTTTTGCCTGGGAGATTATCTTTTTCATAGATACCATTTACTCCTTGGCTTGGACTTCTTTGAACTCTTCCCAATATTTCACATGCTCTCTGACTAAGTCTTTGATCCTGGCTTCCTTGGCCAGATTTTGCTGCGGTGGCTGCAGGGAATCTTCTTGTAATGGAGGGGGCATAATTCTACTACCTTCTCTGGCTCTGGGTTGGGGGAGGGCAGAAGTACTTGGGGCTGTTCCTTGTCCATCAACATTTGATTCAGGGGTTCCAGTCCCCTCATGGTTGGCATTATTGGTGTCCTCACGGTTACTGGGGGCTCCTGGCAAATATCCATAGGAGGGAATTCTCCCTGAGGCTCTTGTGTTAAGTCTATTCATATTGAATAAAATGTTTATAAGTATTTTTCTACAGAAAAAAATATGTAAAAATAAGTTTTATTTAAAACTCACTTAAGTTTATATTCAAAGGTGCCAGGAATTTAATGGAATTAAATTGGTCCTCAATAGGTAATCCTACGGGGTCTTGGTGTGTCCCAATGAGGTCTTCACCCGTCAAATCAATATTTTCAGGGCGTCCAGAGATATCTGGGACTTCTTGACCCAATAAATCAGTTTCAGTGGTAGTGGTTCCTGGTATAGGAGGGTTCACTGATGGTAAAAGGTTATTTTATTGGTGAATAAAATATATCAATATTATTTTGATAATAACAATATTGTATTACAAGTTTTATACTTAATTTTATATTTTAAAAAGAAATTTATACGGTATTTCTTCCAAGCTTTATGTTGTCTTAATAGGGCCTGTAAGTTCATAAGCCTCTCAAGATCTTCTTTTTGAAGGATTTTATCTAAGTGTTTACGTGCAGAAGAGATATTAAGTTTCTCAGCTTGAGTTAAAGCTTCCCAACCAGTAGTTTTATAATTTTTAATATATTCTTTTTTTCTTATCTTTAAAAGAGTTAAATAATAGATTATTAATTCTGCATTTGTTTTTAAATCCACTGCAAAAGAATTTAATCAGAATCACAGTTAAAAAGTCATATAAATTGATCTTTGATTTAATTTTACACAAAATGTCTGGTCCAAGGTATTGTATATAATAAAATGGAATATTTCCCGGCCAGACCCCCAATTGTCAGCCTCCTGGATACCAAGAACCTTGCTATCCTTTAGCTACCAGAGGTGATAGAAAAAATAATAAATATATTATTCAATAAATGCAGCAGAAATCTGTAAAATATTTGGATAACGCTTATTGCAGGGTTAATTGGTTTGGATATGGTTTATTGTTATAAATAAATATAGATAAATTTATTATTAAATATTTTTATAGAGGGGCCACAATTATATTGGGGATCTTTAACACCTCTCTTCAGGGAATTCAGTATGAAAACACGTAGGCCTGGTTACTTTGGAACCTTTAGTTTAAAAAATATTTTTCCCAAATATAATATGTATATAAAATACACGGTGTAGTGGCAGGGCTTTCTAACCAAGCTTCCACGACAGGGAAAGGATAATAAGACTCACTTGTATTGTATTAAATCCTTTGGGTACCTTTTTGGGATGTGCACCAATGTATTAAACCTGTATACTGGGGTTATAAGGTATTTCAGCAGTTTAAATTGATAAAAGAGGGTTGAGGACGGATATTATTAATCAGACTAAAGCCATAAATCACTTACTTATCTCTTATAAGTATTTGATTACCTTGGAAAAGTGTCTGGATGTAAATATAACTGGGTCTCTGGGTATCAATATCCTCAAAAGAGCTCTTTATTTATAGCTTTTGGAGTCCCAATATTGTCCTTCTGAGGGGTACAGGGGCTCAAAGGGATGAACACTGAGGCTAGAAGGGTAGCAAGTGGTAGCCTGTCACTTGTTCTTGGTGCTGTAACACGGGTAGCATCTAATTCCACAGGGTATGGGAATTATTCTACTTTATAATTGATGCTTGGACGTGTCAATAACACTAATCTGTCCTTTTTATTTATTATTTAATTAATTATCCTTAGTAAATGGTCCCAGTTTGTTAATAATTATTTTAATAGACATTCCTACGGATATTCTGATGTCAGGTTAGTTCTCATTATGTATTAAGTAATTGGAGTAAAGTCATGATATTGATTTTACTCCTTATTTTCAAAATTCAGTTCATTTACTAAAATAATTTCTTAAAAATGTAAGTCATGGGTATTCATGTAATACTTTTACATCATATATTTTCTTAGTATGTCAAAAAAATATTGATGTCTATAAATTCTCATAATAGTATATTAAATTATTTTGATATATTTTTAGAAGTAGTCATTATCTTATTTTCGACATTTTTGGTGCTTTGAATTATATTTAATAAAAAATAAGTATAAAGGTTATTTAAGTATTTTTAGAAAATTTTATTTATTTTTAGACTATCTACTATCCACGGGAACATTTATTGCATATGTAGAATGTTCCCGTGTAGGTTGTAGCACATTTAAGTGGTACCTAGGTTTCTCAGGCCGCCTGTCACTTCATCAACCTGTAGTCCCGTGGCTGCATACTAGTCAGAGGCCCGGGGCTGCATACACGGCTTTGAAAGAGTGATAGAGCTTTAGCTCAGCTGCGCGCGGGTGTATTGGCTGCCGCGGCTGCGTTGGGGAATTGTGACAGAACATATTTCAGTCTGTAACTCCTAAAATACACAACACCTCAATTCTGACTGAATTTTAGGTGTGAAACCTATACATGAAAATACGTGTGAAATATTTAATTGGCCAAAAAGCTCAATAGTGGTGCCGTGGTATTTTGGTCTTTCTTCCTTTAATTATTTAAAAATATAAGGAGTTGGATTTCAAGGCTGGGGTCAGTGAGTGACCATACCTAATTTTGGATGGAGAATCCATTTTTGCAATAATATGTATGGTTTTCCTACTCCTTCTTAGGTTAATTTTTTATTATTATTTTTATGTTATTTCTGTTACTTTTGCAGCTTGCTCTGCAGTGGTAGCAAGCTGAAAGGAAAGTAGGAAATTTTTAGAAAGTAGAAAGAATGCAGAACTGTATTTTCTGAAGATTAAAAAGAGTAATGTGGGATAGAGTCAGTATTAGGATACAAATTTTTTAGTGGAAAGTTTCAGTTTGATGAATTTTTGAACATTATGGAAGTTATGAATATCACAGGGAGTCCCAAAAACAATTTTAAGAAGATTTGATTGAAGAGGTTGTGGAAAGATATGAAATGCTTGCAGAGGATCCAAACTATGAAATTCTGATTAATAAAAAATTTCTTGAGAATATCTTCCTTGAAACTTGCCATTTATGATGCAGGAAGATTTTTCAGAATTTCAGGATGAGGAATCAATATTTAGGGTTACTGAAATAAATTGTTTTCCTACAGGTTTCCAAAGGAAATGGGTAAGGTTACTTTTGGTTGGAATAAGCCCAAGAGAGATTGATTTCAGCAAGATTATTTCTTTGAATTGGTGAATCATGATTTCAATATACATAATATGAAAGATTTTTTGACAACAAGCCTTTACCAGATCAATTTCACCCCTTTTTTTAATGAATATGAGGATTGAGATTTCAAGTGAGTTTCCAAAGATTTATTCCTGAAGCTTTTAGGGCCATATTTCTTCCTTGGCTGAGTTTTTTAAGGTAATTAAATTTAATTGTGTGGAAAATAGTGAGTTCATTGGCTTACAAGAATACCAGAAGGAGATTCCTTGAATATCCAGAAATTTCTATATTCCAGTTTGAGATTTTCTAGCATATGGGAAATTTCACCACTAACGTTCAACATATTCTCTGGCCTTTTAATTTGGTTGTATTATGAAAAAAATTCCCTGTTTTGATTGTATGTAAAAAAACCTTAACTGTGACTGTATAATAATGAAGATCTCAGTTTTCAATATTTTTGGACAGTATAATGGATTTAAGAGAAATTTTGGGTCTGTTTAGTAAACAAAATCAATTCAGAGAGACAATCATTTCTCTGTAGTTGATGCTTAGACTGAGAAAATCTGGTTGATTTCTGTTGTTTTCATTCTTTAGTTGTTTTATGGGGTGCATCAGGAAAGAGGCTGGAAGATCATTTTCTACCCTGCCAGAAACATGGTTTCAATAAATATAGTTGTGTTGGTCAATGCAAAAAGATTTGGGAGTTTTTTTTATATTTATTAATAGTAAAAAATCCAAACTACCATATTTTTTATTCTGAATTTGTCCAATTTTTCTTATTTAAAGAAAAAAATTTCTTTTTCAATGATGAAAATTTTTTCAAAATGAACTAATACCCAATTTGGAAAATCTTTTATACCATAAAAAGCACAAGGGTCCAATAGTGGTTTCTTGAACCCCAATTTATCCAAATAACTGTTATATTGTTTTTTACAGACTAAGGGAGATTTCTCAAGTCCATAGATGGTTCATTGAAGCTATAACATGGTTTAATTTTTTATAGGTATTGAGATGGTGGAAGAAGGCATACTTTTTCTGGGAGCACAAGTGTTATTAAGGTGCTCAAAATGTAAATTTTTCATTTTTTGAGTTTTTTTTCTTGTTAGAGTCAAGTCCATGAGTATACTTGAGTCCTTGCATACCAATATGAGCCTTTTCTTTGGTGATTTTATTTTCATATCACATCTTCAAATAATAGGGGCATAAAGATTGAATAGGATGGATATATTCTTGCCTAGCTTCCTCTTTCAATACCTTGTTTTGCTTCATTTTTTTTATTTAAGTGAATTCCACAAGCTTTTATTCCTTATTTTATTCAAAAGTCATTTATTTCCTGTGGTTTTAAGGTTAAATATTCTTTACAAGCAATGCTCAAGGAGACTGAGATTAAAAGAGGGACTTGAGAAAGGTTACTCCAAGATTGAAATTTTAATCAGGTTAGGATATGTTGAGCGCTTTAAAACTAGGTTCCTGGGAATTTCTGGTGTGGTTGATTTCTAATTGGAGGGTGAGTTGCCTTTGAGCAGCACTGTCTTCTAAACCTCTGATGGATTTCTGTGGTTTTCAGAGCCACCAAAAAAGTTTGAATAATTGATCCTCTCCTCAAAGAAGGGGAGCATCATTTTGTACTCAAAGTTTGAGGTTCATTTTTTCTTTTTTTGGATGTTGCAGGTTGCTTTGAGAGGAGGAAATAATCCTTCATTGAAGCAAATGTTATAACCATAAAATAATCTTGCATTGGTAGTTAGGGAACTTGTAGCAACTGAAATGTTTTGAGTAGAACTTTTCAATAAATTTCCACAAAGTTCCTTTGAGTGCCCATAGTCAATTTTTAGGAGGAATAAGGGACCATGACCTACAGGAAAATTTTTAGAAGATCAAAAGGTTTTTTTTTCCTTTTTTAAAATTAATTCAATTGGGGATAGATCTGTTTTTGGCTAGGGTGGGAATACTGTTGGTGATTTCCATTGCAGTTTTAGCCACTCCTTCCCAATATTTTTTTTCTCATTTGGGTTTTAGGAGAAAGCATCTTGTCATGTTGATAAATGTATTTTTTTCCCTTTCTGAAAATACATTTTTTTGAGAGGTTAATGGAAGTGAGACCTTGTGCAAGATTTCATGCTAAATTGATGAATTCTTCATCTGTTTACTAATTAAATCTTCTCCACCCTCACTGAAAAGGTTTTTGATCTTCTTCTCAATTAGGGTATTTCAAAATGATTTGAATTTCTTGAATTATTTGAAGGCCTTTTTTCAGATTTTGAATGGTAATGCAGTTCAAGCCCATGGCTTGATATTAAAGGGTTAGAAAGTTCTGAAATCATCCTTTGGTTGAGGGAGATATGGCTGTTTTCATCTTGATTTGAATCATTTCCAAGGCCATGATTGCTTTGTAAAAGTTGCTGAATAATGAAATTCCAATGAATTTACCTCATGTGGATGTTTTTCAGAATTTCATGGAATCCAGTTTTGTTTTTTGAAACATTCTCCTATTCTCCTTACACTTGCATGCCCAAATGAATTTTTCCACATAAAGAAAGTGCTTGTCAGTTTGGCTTTTGAAGCACCATACTGCATGTTTGAGTGAATTCTTTCTACTACAATGGTCCATGTCTTAGTGTTAAATAACATTCTTAGGTTGTTGGAGAATGCAAAAATTTATGAAAATCATTAAATTTGGATAGTTGTGTGCACTCTTAAATCCTCCCAAATAAAATGATATTTTGGGTGAGTCCTGGAAACAATAGGCAATTGTGTATGTTAAAGATTTTGTTCTGGTTATTTCTAATTTGACCTATGCCTCTTGCTTCACCAAGGATCTTGTTTTATCCTTTTACTCACCATGGAAAAACAATGATTTCCTCATCTCAAGTGATCATTAGGGCCCATCAGAGGTAAATAAACACACCATTTTTTAATGGAAGGTTTTAACCCAAATTCACCATTTCAAAACCGCCATTAAAAATCAAAAAAACACACTTATTTCACATCAGACGTTTCAGAGTTACCTGCAAATAAATGGTTTTTTTAAAATTTATTATTCAAAGACGTTCACAGCCTCAGCCCATCATTTCATATAATCACCCCTGGTTTCAACCTCCAACCTCATTGGAAAAGTTCTACCTCCAACCTCATCCAAAAAATATGATTCATCTCTCTCATCACTTCATCAGTCTCATATCTTTTTTCTATCCTCATTGCTTCATCACTATCATTGCTTTATCACTCTCATAAATTAATCAATCTTATCACTTTATCACTCTTATCACTTTTATCACATCCTAACTCTCATTGCTTTATCACTCATGTCACTTCCTCACTCTCATCTCTTCATTGATATGCTCATTTCTTCATTGCTCTCATTGCTTTATCACTCCTGTCAATTCCTCACTCATCTCTTCATTGCTATGCTCATTTCTTCATTTCTCTCATCACTTTATTGCTTTCATCACATCCTAACTATAATCACTTTATTGCTCTGATTGCTTGATCCCTTCATAACTCTTACTCTTTTCAAATTGACCCTCAGCAAACCTCCCCCCACAAGCACACACCAAAATACAATGAACCAAAGCAAAAATATCCAAGGAACTCTACATCAAAAAATCCTCCCCCATCAGATTCCAAAGGCTCAAGTCAGTTCAAGAGAGCTGATCACATCATCCTGGTAAACTGGCTGAAAATTCCCTCCATCTAAGATGCTTTCTTTGGATCCAAAAACGAAGCTAAATTTGGCCAAAATTCATCCTCTAAGGTTAATTGTTACCTCCTGATGGCCAATCAACTCAAGAATAAAAAAAGAGGTAGGCTGGATATTTCATCCTAACAGATGAGTGCGCAATGCAAGAACTATTGAGCCAAGTACAAAAAGGCCTGCCCATTGTCCATTTCCACTGGCTTTGGTATCACCAACTCCAATAAAGCCAAGGGAATCAACTTGGTGGTTGATAATATGGAGGCCATTTTTCCTTTTTATATTCATATGGATGAAATATTTGGAGAGAAGGCCAACATCACCCCTTGAGCAGCTCTTCACCCCAAACAATCCAGTTCAGTAGATTCCAAGGACTTGGCTGTGGATTCTCAGCCTAGCAATGATGATCCCAAGACAACCTATGAGTGGCCCAAATTGGATTGGAGGAGGATATTCCAACGCAACCAGCTCCAATAATTTCTACATCAGAATTCATCAATGATTCAAAAGACTCCTTGGAACCCTTACTTCCTTCTTTGGATTGCTCTCTTCCTGGGGTGAAAGAACTTAACAACTTGGCAAATGAGGAGCAAGTTATTCCACCATGTCCATCAAAATCAACATCTGTTCAAGTAAGGAAGCAAGTTCCTTTCTTTTCTTTCTGGTTAATCCTGAATGATTTAGATTGTAAAAAACCAGCAACATCCATTTCTGAATGGCCAAAAACTCAAGGCAATGGGGCCTCCCACATCACCTTCAAACAAGAGTGATGTCATTCTCACACAAACCTCCTCTGCAAAGGGAAAGAAGACGGCCTCCAATTCAATCAACATCAACCCCAATAGCCATCAAAAGAGGAGAAAAACTTCCAATTTTTCTGGCTTTGAATATATCATGGGAAAGAAATATTGAATTCATTTAGTTTATTTAATTTTCTCACTTTCAAAATCAAGCGCATTCCTATTCCCATCCAAAAAACAGTGAAATCACAAATTGAATCTGAAAAACTTCAATTTGAAAAGGAAAAGTGTGATCCTCAACTGGCTATTGGTTTTCAAAAGCAGAAAGCCAAGATTTTGGAAAATCAACAGAAATTGGATTCTGAGTGGAAATTTAAACAGACAGGGCAGGATTTTCAAAAAGAGGAAAATGAGAAGGATTGACAGGAAGAGAGACTGGAAAAGGAGAGAAAACAACTGGGAATGGAAAAAAAGATAGGTTATCAGTAGCCAAGGAATATATTTGTAGCAGGAGAACTGTGGAAGAAATAAAGGAAATTGATTGACTTCTTGGCTTGTAAAATATTATATTTGATAAAAAATTTGAGAATAAAAACAAAAAAATTATTTTCAAATACAATAATATTTGAGCATAATTTTGATCCCACAAATGAAAGTTTCTTTTTTATTATTTTTATTAATAAAAAAAATGAAAAAGAATAGCAGGAGAATTTTGGAAGAAATGAAGGAAATTAATTGACTGCTTGGCTTTTAAAATATTTGCTTTGACAAAAAATTTGAGAATAAAAACAAAAAAATTATTTTTAAATACAACAATATTTGAGCATACTTTTAACCCCACAAATATAATTTTCTTTTTTATTTTTATTTCCATTTTTTGTCTGGAGTATATTTGACTGCTTTCCATGTCTTTCCAAGTGTTCCAAGTAGTATTAATAATTTCATAGACATGGCCATCCTTGTATTGGTGGAAGTCTACACAGCAGGAAAAGGACAGTGCTTGTACTTATTGGAAGCCCAAATCATTTTAAGCACATCTTTTTCTTTGAAATCAATACCAAAACCCAAGTCAGGAAAAAAAATTGGCCATTGGATACTTGCTATTCTCCCATTTTTTCCATGATTTTTCCATTTGATTTTTTGATTGGAACCAAAAGTAAACAGGAATAGGAAGAGATGTCACATTTGTCAATGTGGGGAGAATTTTAGATTGAATTTGAAGTGAAGGTGATGTGGGGGGAACAATCAAAAGTAGAGAGGCTGGATCCAAATTCCAATGAAGAGAAAGGAGGGATATTAATGTACAGCATTGCTTGACCGCTGGAATCATGTGCCAGTCTGGCTAATTTTTGGAAGATTTGGTCTATAGTTTGTGAGATCTTGCCTGACCTAAGGCTCAAAAAAGCAAACTATTGAAGGGAAGATTGAATACCTTCTTTCTTTAAATATTGTTCAAATAGTTCAGAAGGGTGCAGCAATTTTTGCCATCCCATTGCCAAACTTTTTCAACCCCAAGATCTTGAGGGACCAACAGTTTTTACAAAGGTTTTTGATTGTTGAACAAAGGTGGCAACCAAGTTGATTTCCTTCTTCTCTTCTTCAGAGAGTTTATTCAATGGGAAAAATTCAATTATTGCAACCAGAGCCTCATTATTGGATTGATTGTGAACAAATACTTTTCCGGAGGAGAAGAAATAGAACTGTTTGATCTTCTGTTTGGCCTTTTCAAGATCTTCAGGGGAGGGTTTTCAATGTTTTTTTTTTTTGGAATTGATGGCAGGATACAGATTCAAAGGCTGTAGTTTTTGCTCATAACACACAACCTGATAATTGATTTATCCCTCTTCTATCTCCAAAGAGATTTTGGAATCTTGAAATTGAGCCCTATTCTTGCAATCTCTCTGTATGCTTATTGAATCATTCCCTCCCATCCCAATACTTTAGTTGGGGTGAGGATGAGGAAAGGATTCAAGTGATTGGGTCATATTTTGATTTTGGTGGGAGAAGAATTTGATGGCTAAAACAATGGCAGTTGTAGACCAAGAAAGGCGTGGAAAGAAGTTTTGAATTGCATGGAATCAAAAAATAAAAAAACATCCATTAGTGAGTTATAATAGAGGTAGATGATCAAAAAACATAGAAAAAAAATAATTAAAAAGTACCAGTCAATCTTCCCCCCCCCACAAAAGAAAAGGTCAGCCAGACATTTAAACCATCCAGGAGGAGGCAGAGGAGGAGGAGAGGAAGGGAGGGGGGGCTGCAAATGATTGACCAATCAATTTATTGGCAAACAATTGGTCAATTTCTGGCAGTTTGATTGACAAAACAAAATGCAAACAATCAATCAATTTTTTGCAGTTTTTTTGATTGATCAAACCACCAGCAATCAACCAATTGTTTTCAGTTTGAGAAATTGATAAAACTTCAAGCAATCAATTAATTTCTTGCAGTTTTTTAGATTGATTGGATCAAACCGCAAATAATTGATTTATTGAACCGCAAGAAAACAATTTTTTGCTTGCCATTCAAGGGATGAGGAGGAGGAGGGCGGGGGCTAAACTGGGTTGCTGGGAAGTTCCCTTCAAATAAAGAGCAAGGAGGGGTGTAATATCTGAAAGGAGGAGGAGCAGGGAGGAGGTTGCCCAATTATGGGGTGGAGGAGGAGGGGGGGATTACCTGGGGTTCCAAGAAAAGAACAAGAAAGATAAGGAGCTTAAGAAGGAGGAGGATGACTGGGGGGGACTTTGAGGTGGAGGTGGATGGTGAGGTGGAGGAAGTGGGTGAGGTGCAGGAGGTGGGTGAGGTGGTTTGGTGAGGAGGAGGAAGGAGTGGACCTGTGGCGGTTGAGGTGGAGGTGGTTTGGTGAGGAGGAGGAAGTAGTGTACTAGCAGTTTGGTGGTGTGAGGTATGAGATGGAGCTTTTCTTTTGTTTTATCTAAGTTCACCAAAAAAAAAAAAAGTCAGCCTAGGATTCTTGGTTGAAAAATAAATAAATAAAAACTACAATGTGAATTTCTACCTATTTTAAGACAGAATTTGACTCATCAAAGTGAGCAAGTGTGAGGGTTAGAATCTGCTCCCTCATGGAAGAGGATGAGGGACAAGATGAGATGGGGATGACTTGAGGAGGATTCGGAATATTATCTTCAAATATTTTGTCCCATTCATCTTTGATTTTGACCAGAAGGTTGTGAAGGATTACACAACTGATAATCCAGTTGATGAGGATCTTCACATCTGTGTAATTTTGAATCTGGTTTTGCATTTTGCTCAAGCTGGCCCATCTTCCTTTAAGGAGTCCTATGGCATGCTCAATCCAAACTTAGGATTGGGTAAGATTATAGTTAGAATCAGTTTTGGCTTGCTTGTTGGATGAAACATTGCGGTATGTGGGAACCACATATTTCCTGCCATCATAAGCTGAATCAGCCAGAAAGCATTGATCTTTCCCAAAGTAGGTCTCTGGTTTTTGGGAAATCCACATCCAATTGAAAAAATATGAATTGTCAAAAGAATCTGGAAGGCCAGCATGGTGGGATATGAAATTCTTGTTGTTATCACAAACAAGTTGTAGTGCCACAGAGTATCCATAAAAAAAGATAAAACATATTTGGTCAGTGTGTTATCAAAGGCTTTGGAAAAGAAATGAATCCATTGCCTTTTTTACAATAAAAATAGTGGTTGCCATCTTACTTGGGTTTTTGACTCAAGGGGATGGTGGTTCCATAAACAAAACCAATGCAACCAGGAAAGCCCTCAGTCTTCATTACTTGAGATATCTCCTTGCATTCTTCTTTAGTTGGCCAAGAAGGGACCAAGTGACAGAAAGATAGGATAGCAATCATGACTCTTTTGGTGTATGAGTCAATTGTTCCATAACCAAATGAGAATATATTTTCTAATTGATGAATTTCTGCTCCATTTCTATTTGATAACAATCTAAAAAGAGAAACAGCCAGTTGGATAGCTGGATTGCGTTGAGGATTCCAGGAATTTTTCTGGAAGATGTGGTGGTCTTCAATCATATCCAAAAGTTCCATGAATGAAGGCAATAAAGTTCTGAAAAGTTTTTGGAAACATAAGTTGGGGAGGAGATGAATCTTTTGCCTTTCATAAATAGAGTTGTACAGAGTTTTTATTCTTGGAACCATGTATTGATTTTCCAATAGAGAATTCAAAGCTGACAAAGTTGATTACAAATCAGATTCTGAACCAGAGTAAAATAATGAAAACCTTTCAGTCAGCTCTTTGGAATTTTTGAATTGATTCCAGGAAGTTTGATTGTACATTTTGAGAAAGATGGTGATTTAATGTGGGGTTATGAGATGATGATGGGATTTGTGTGAAGAAATGGAGATGAGATGTGCGTGATGCAATGGAGATGGCATTGGTATGGATGTGCTGAGGTGGAGGTTTGGATGGGTTTTTTGCATGGGATGGATGGTGGATGGATGATATTGCATAAATGGTGGGTTTGAGATTTGAAATCTGGCATTTTCATGAAACACACCATTTTGAAATACACCAGTTAGGGTGTATGTGTATTTCAGAAACCCACCATTAGAAATGGGGGGTTTGTTAAAAAGAAAGGGTGTTTTTCTAATGGTGGGTTTGCTAACTCTGATAAACCCTATTGTTTTTTCATGGTGCCTATTGCTATTGGGATAGTGCATTGAGAGATTCTGAAAGATTACTTAGATTTGTTGAAAATGTGATGAATTTCTCTGGTGGGAGGATGATTAAATTGTAGAAGGTGGTTCTAGCTGTCCAAGCTTTAAAATATGATTTTTGAAAGCTTCTGTGATTGATTTATGCACTATTTTTTGGTCAAGTTCTGATAAATGAGACAAATTCTTAGCAGATTGCTGGGATTTTCTTTCCCTTATTGTTCTCTAAAATTTAAAAGATCCAGATTTTCTTCCTAGAATTGATCTTCAGTGTGTAATTTGATGGTATTATTTAAATTTTCATTCTTTCAGTCAGGAGGACAATTTTTATTGTAATTTTCATATCTGTGAAAGTTTATTGTTGGTGGTTTTGGTGGAATAAAAATTTATTTTTCTTTTTTCAGTTCCTTGAGCTGGCAGATTAGTTCGAGAGAAGATTATCTGAAATAATGGCTGAGTTTTAGAGGAGTAGTGAGGTCTGTTCTGTGATCTTCCATTCAATATAGGATCGTAGCACAGGAAGCTTGCCTGGATTCCAATTATCTTATTCTTTCAAATTGCATCAAGCAGATTTTGATTTGGTCCCAATGTTGAGAAAAAATTTGATTAAATTTGATGAAGTTCTATCCTCTGAGGTCTCTCAATTTCCTGAGGGGTAAATTTTCTGTTCTAATCATTGATATTTTCTCATATCTTAAAGGAACTCCTTCTATTCTTGGTGGTGATTATCCTTTTGTGGCTGTAGTTTCTCAGATAATATACATGTATCCAGGGAACTTTACTAAATGTTTCCTGTTCCTCATGCTTAGTACTGCATTTTTTTCATCAATAGTGATGTTCCACAAATTCCTGGCTGGCAAAAAGGACATCATACATGATTTCTAAATGGGGAAGTTTTTGGCACCTTGGATAGCAAGGATAATCTTATTTGGTTAAGGTGGTGAGGAAAGATTTTGAGAGAACCACTGTGTTTTAGAAGTTGAGAAAACACAATGAGTGAGATGGAAGAAATGGGGGACTGAGGACCAAGGATCACCTGATGGTGGTGACAAATATATTCCAAGATCAGACCAAATATTAGATTACTGTTTGGGAAAGACATCAGATGATTCAGAAGAATTTTGAGAAAAAAAAATGAAACCAGGCCATGGAGAATGGAAAAACAGATGAGAAAAATCTTGAATTTTTGAGAGAACCACTGCATGTTAGAAGTTGAGACAAGACAACAGGTTATACAGAAGAAATGGCAGACTGAGGAGCAAGGATCACCTGATGGTGGTGAAAACAATAACTGGAGATGAGAAAAAAGAAAAAAGGAAAGAATAAACAGAAGGAGAAAAACATGAGGGCTATTTAAGTTTAGCGCGCCCTCTGATCCCACATGCATATGCATGATTCCATTCCCCTCCCTTTCTTCCCTGTTTACCAAATTGGTCCTGTGGGTCTGAATCTTTGAAAATCTGAGAATATTCCTTGCTAAAAAAATTGCTCCTGCTCTTGTTTTTTGAAAGAAATTTAGTTTTACTTTTAATCTGTTGGACTTTAGGTAGGAAAATAAGAGTTTGATTTATCAGATCACAGAAAATACAAGGACACAATCTGGATTTAGAAAAAACAGAAGCTCTTAAAAAAAGGATCAAATGAATTTCAACAAGGATTTTAGGAGGGAAGAATGAGAAAAGATTCAGGAATATCAGAGAGAAAAGGAGATGGAAGATGAATACCAGGAGATTCTGAAGGAGATTGGTGGATTGAGATAACCATTGTTTGGAAGAGAGTAATAAGATGTTTTTCATGAGTTTTGAGGAGCAATATGTTGCAAGTAAAAGTTTTTAAAGTTTTGATTAAGGATAGGTGTTTAATCAAAAGTGATGCAAGAATGAAGAATGTGGGTGATGAACAGAATAAGATCAAGGGTGCATGATGGATCTGGTCCATGTCCCGGTACTGTTTTATCTGAGTTCTCTTATGGGAGATACTTGCCTAGTTTTGGTTCTTTTCCTTGTGGGTGGATGATTTCAGTTGCAGCCTTGGTTTATGCATTGGGCTATAATCATTGGATTGACAGATTGAGATGAGCAGGATGAGCATGGGTAACAGTCTGACAAGCCATGGTTACAGTTATTATTGGTTTGATCTTCTCTGGCTTACCAGGATTTTTTTCTGTACCATGAGTATCTAACTGTTCTAGTCTTTTTACAGGCAGTAGTTGGACTATGACATGCGGAGTAATTTGCAATGTCTTGAGAATTCCTCCTTGACGGGTTCAATCTGTGAAAGGAAGAGGTTAGGTTTTGAGTTGGAAGTGGTCTGGTCTCATGGCCTTATGTAGTACATACTTATCTGGTCTCTGAGTGGTCGTGACGTGGTAAACCACAACACCCCCAACGCCGAGTGTTGACGCGTGTGTATGGAAGAATATAAGTATGTATCTATTATCGAAAGGTGAAGTTGTTTTGCTTCGGTCATTCAGGGGGCAGGGGGGGAGGGGGGGTAGGGGGTTCGACCGGTACGGTCGTGAGGATGATGAGTTCCTGCCGTCCGGGCCGGTTGCGACGCAATCATCGCTACTCACACAGCTTGCGGGAGGGTATGTGATGTCCTGCAACTTTTTTTTTTTTTCTGAAAATGGATAGATGACCAGTGAAAAATGACCAGTGAAAGCTCACATTGATGATCCGCGGCTGACGGATCGGTTGCTAAAAGGACCTCACCATGGAAGCTGAGTATGTCATGTCGGGCGATAGTGAGGGGGTTCGATGATGGGTGACGATGAAACACTCACGCGGGTTTCTTTTTGCCAGGGTGCAAGGTTTTGCTTAAATCACCAGCATCCTACCCAAATAAGCCAGATTTTATATCCACAGGGAAACAAAGAAAAATCATTCCTTCTCACGAACAGTTCTACTCACATTGATTTTTTTTTCTTGCTCAACCGACCATCAACATCATGATCGGGTTCAATCTTTCGACTGTTTACCTTACTTCCTGGGCCATCTGGGCTCTCCACTCCATGTTGGCCCCTCTGGTAGTCTTCGCATTTCACCCTTTCCAGATAACGCCATGTACCAACTTTGATGTCAATCCCAACTCTTCAGAACTCCCTGTAGGTAGGAAGGTTTGAACCATCTCTCATCACGCCATTTACCATCACTCGAGTAGATATATATATAATCCCCTAGAGCTCATGACCTTTTGTGCCTTGATCCTACCATGATCAACTCAGTTTGTGATGACCGACAAGTTTGCGAAAGCTGTGACAGCGAAATTGTGGGATATGATTGCGTTGATACCAAACATGCCTTCAGTTTATCTCAGAACTGCACGACAGCATTCAAGATTATCCAGGACGCACCGCAGCCTACCTATCGTAAGCGACAGTACAAAACAAACCAAAAACCATGGGAGCCAAGCTACTTGTCCGCTTACCGTGAATTTTTTTTCCTGCGGCCCGCGGTCTCCTCTGCTTACCAAATCAAATCAAAAAAGTGTGTAAAAGCCTAGATAATTCTTTCACTTGCAAGAACAAAAAGGGAGATTACGCAAGTGAGTGGTGACCAGTTGACTCTGATTATGATCAAAATTCGAAACCAGTGAGGGTCTCACACCTCACATTTGCATCCTTCAATTCGTGCGATCGATCTTACCCTACAGATTGTCAAAACTGCGTGGATCCTTCATAAACAATTCGGTCGAACTGGTGAGCTCGACGTGAGACACAGATGCTCCCAACAGCCCCACGCACAGTTTTGGAACGATGAGTTCAGCGCTTCGAAGTGGACCAGACACCCGCCTGCCCTCGTAGTCAAAGCAAGGTGCCGAAGAGCCCCCCGAAATCAGTATCTGGCGCATTGCAAGCGGATCAACACCCGGGGGTACAACGGTCGAGACGATGGACCAGGACGGGATCGGTAAGTCAATCGAGCGACCCCACCATCAATCTAAACAACTCAAAGTTTTCTTGAACCACCCGACAATTGTGAGCCACGAAGGGGGCGGGGTTCAATCCGGAAGCCAGAATTTTTTGGTGAAACAAAAGACCACCATCGATCGATCCATGAAACGATCATTCAATGGAGGAGGGGTGCTTTCCGATGTTACTGATTGAATGATTTTCCATTTCTTTTTTTGTTTGTAATCAATTATATTCCTTTCATTTAATCCTCCTTGCCAACTAAGGCAAATTGTACCGTACCTTTACAAATCAAATGCTTGACGAAATTTTCTTCATAAGAGATGTATCAAGAATTACACACCAAAAGATCAAACTGATTGAGTTATTTTTGTAATGAAAGCAAATCACCTTTTACAATTCTTTCTATTTTTTTAAAAAAAAAAACCTAAAGAAAAGGATACAAACCCAACATATTGAGTCACTGTCGAGTTTAAATCTTGAAGGTGGATAGATGGAGGATATTCAAAATTGAATTTTGGTGGAAAAAAAAAAACATCAAAAAACACCAAAAGAAAACAACAAGGGTCCCGGTGATAAATGTATATTTGCAACAGGTTATCATTGCATTTGTACTGCTTGATTTCCCAAAAAAAAAAACAAAAATGGTCTTCTTCAGATAAAATCTAAAAGTATGGGTCTTTCAAGGATTTCCCAGAACCAGTAAGCTCTCCTTTTGTCCCCCCAACTCTTCCTGAAAATTCAAAATTTCACAAAGAATTATGCTAGACAAGCTGCTAATTTTGGTGTTTTTTAATCACCATTTCAGAATTAGAAAACCAAAATATATGACCCTCCACCTATGCCAATACCGTATTACCAATATCATTTATTGAAGCACCTCAAACCCCATCTTTTTATTGTTACATGGCTGAGGAGACCCTCAACAAATACAGTCTCAATAACACAGCCTGCTTTCCAATAAAAATGCCATTGATTTTCCAAAACAAATTTCAACACCATAATGAGCTTGTCAAGTATTTTTTGGAGAAGAAAAAATAATTTTGAGAATTGGGTTCCCATATTAGAACAAAATAATATTGTTGTAAGATTTGGTCCAATTATCATGCAGTGGAATGGTTCCAAGAGGTTAATTTCAAAAAAATGCATAGATTAAATTGATTCAATAGACAAAATGATAATTAATTCCAAATTTTTCAACAACAACCCCCCATTATTGACAAGTTTGGATTGATTATAAATTCAAAAGAATTTCTCCTTCCCAACTCATAAATCATGTAAGATTTCTTAAATTTTTTGATGATTTTAGAAAGTTTCCTTCTTGCTGTAGCACAACAAACCTCAATGTCAGCTTGCTACTATTGCAGAGCAAGCTGCAAAAGTAACAAAAATAAAATAAAAATAATAATAATACAATTAACCTAAGAAGGAGTAGGAAAACCATAAATATTATTACAGAAATAGATTCTCCACCCAAAATTAGGTAGGGTCACTCACTGACCCCACCCTTGAAATCCAACTCCACATATTTTAAAATAATTAAGGAAAGAGAAACCAACATACTACGGCTCCATTATTGAGCTTTTTGGCAAATTAAATAATTCACGCACATTGTCACGTATAGGTTTCACACCTAAAATTCAGTCAGAATTGAGGTGTTGTGTATATTTTAGGAGTTACGGGCGGAAATGTGTTTTGTCACAATTCTCGCACGCAGCCGCGGAAGCCAAAGCACCCGAGCGCGGCTGAGATACAGCCTTGTCAACCCGTCGAGGTCGTGTACGCAGCCACGGGCCTCTGACAAGTACGCAGCCGCGGGACTACAGGCTGACAGAGTGACAGGCGGCCTTAGAGGCTCAGGTACCGCATAAACAGGCTACAACATACACGGGAACTTTCTACATATGTAATAAAGGTTCCCTTGGATAGTAGACTGTCTAAAAATACATAATATTATATAAAAATACATAAATAATCCTTACACGTATTTTTCACTTAATATAATGCAAAGTACCAAGAATGTCGAAAATAAGACAATGAAAACTTATAAAAATATATTAAAATACTTCAATATACTTTTATGAGAATTGCTATACATCAATATTTTCGCGACATACTAAGGAAGATAATGATGTAAAAACATTACATCAATTCTCATGAATTATATTTTAAAGTAATTATCTTAACAAATTAACTGGAACTCGCAATCAAAGAGTAAAATCAATATTATGACTTTTACTCCAGTTATATAATACATAATGAGAACTTACCTGAAATCAAAATGTCTATAAAAATGTCTATTAATATAATTATTAAATTACTGGGAACATTTACTAAGGATAATTAATTAAATAATACATAAATAGGACAGATTAGTGTTATTCACACGTCCTAATGTCTATTATAAGGTAGAATAATTCCCATACCCTAAGGAATTAGATGCTACCCGGGCTATAGCACCAAGAACACATGACAGGCTACCCCAGGTTATCCTGCTAGCCTTAGTGTCCGTCCCTTTGAGCACCTACCACCCTAAGAAGGACCATATTGGGACGCCAAAAGCTATAAATAAAGAGCTCTTTTGAGGATATTGATGGGCAGAGACCCAGTAATGTTCATATCCAGACGCCATGCCAAGGTAATCAAGTACTTATAAGAGATAAGTAAGTGATTTATGGCAATGTCTGATCAGTAATATCCGTCCTCAAAACCTCTTTTTATCAATTAAAACTGCTGAACAACCTTATAACCCCAGTATACAGGTTTAACCCATCAGTACATGTCTCAAAAAGATACCCAAAGGATTTAATAATATACCAGTGAGTCTTATTATCCTTTCTCTGTTGTTGTAGCTTGGCTACAAGGCCCTAACACTCCATTGTGTATTTTATATACATATTATCTTTGGGCATAATAATCTGTAAAATAAAGAACCCAAAGTAACCAGGACTACGTGTTTTCATACTGAAATCCCTGAAGAGAGGTGTTAAAGATCCCCAATATAATAGTGGCCCCTCTAAAAACATTTAATAATCAATTTTGATTTGAAACAATAAAAAATAACCAAACCATTTAACCTTGCAATAAGCTTAATCCAAGTATTCTATGGATTTTTGCTGCATTTATTGAATAATATATTTATTATTTAATCTATCGCCTCTGGTAGCTAAAGGATAGCAAGGGTCTTGGCATCCAGGAGGCTGACACTCAAGATGGTCACCCCACTTGAAGAAGCTTCCAATTCAAAGAACTCTGGGTATTTAGCTCATCATTTTTCCATCATGAATGCTTTCCAAGAAAGAAAAATCAATTTCAATGCCAACCCCCCAAAAAAACCAATTGAATTAAGTAGTTAAATCTAGGATTAGAAATTTGAAACACCATCACCTTACAGAAAAAAAATTTGCTTGCTTTTTTTTCTTGATGCTTGAACCAGTATTTCATTCAGGAGAAGCAACCCGCTTATTTACAATGGTTCAAGACCTCTGAGAAAAGATTAAATGGAAAAATTAATAAAAAATAATATCAAAAAGAAAATAAAATCTCACCATCTTAATAAAATCATAATCTGGAAGCCTTTCATCTTCTTCATCTTCCTCTACATTCAAATATGGAAGCTCATCATCTTCTGAATATTCCTCTTCATTAAGAAGTCATTCTATGTTAAAAAAATGAAAAGGAATAATCAAAAAAATGATTGTATATTTTGAAAAAAAATATATACAAATAAAACTCTTCCCCTGACACTTCCTTCTTTTTAACATCTGCTTTCTTGAAACCTGAATTAATACATAAAAAATATTGATTATGAAAGTTGATTTTTTTTTTCAAAAAATGGTGACTGACCTTTTATTTTTGCTGTGAATTTTTTCTTTGGCCTTCTGCTTCTTTTGGGTTCTTTTAAATATTCAAAGCCAGATGGATCTATTTTAATTGAGTACTGCAAGATTTTCTTGAGCTTAAAGGCTGCTCCTTTGGCTCTTGCTCTTACTTTGTATCTCTGAGTATAATTTGGCTCTTGAATCAAAAGAAGTTGATATTTACCACTATAAATTTTCTTTCTTGCAACCAAATATTTTTCTTCTCCAGGGATCAAAGTGTGGAATTATTCAAAACTATCAGTATGAAATAGATATTCATTATTGGTTTTGAATTTAAATTCAAGGGTTGGTTATTCTTAAGTTGAATCAGGGTTTAGAGTTAACTAGAGAGAGCAAAATAGAAATCAATCAGAAACTTTTTCCTTTGGGCTTGAATCAAAATCAAAATTAAAAACATAGTGAGAAGGAGGGTTTGAAATTCTATTGAGGATGAAAATATTCATTTTTGAAGATTTCACCCTTTCTGATAGCTAGTTTGAATTTTTGAATACATGATATAAACATATAAGAAAATTTATCAGTTTATGCAAGAGGTTGAAGATTCTGATACATAATGAAATGAATGAATTATTTTCAGGGAAAAGTGGCTGAGTTTCCAGAGAAATGATCCACAAAGTGGGGCAAACCAATGAGATGCTTGAATTCTTTCTGAGAGGCTTCAATAGCTCTCTCATGGATTTGGATGGTGACAGAACTGTAAATTTTCTGAACCACATGAGAAAAAGAGCCAATGGATTAATTAATGAAGCTTTTAATGTCAGATTTTAGTCCTTCTATACTAGAGGTAATTGTATTTTGAAAGTGAATGTGATGGTTGGCCAAGTAGGAGGCAAATTTCTTTTGTTTGGGAACCAGTTGTCAAGAAGATAGTCTGATGTAGGGGGATTCCAGAATAGAGAAAGGTTTTTAAAATTTTCATGATACATTAATTCAGATTTGGAATTGACCAACTGATTCCATATTTTCTGGAAAAGCTTCCATTAATCTTTATATTTGAAGTGCTTCCTGAAATGGGTTTGATCATTTTTGAAAATATGCCAGAAAGAGATGATTATGACACAAAGGGAAAAAATTTTGAATGTAAATAATGAATGCTTGCTATTTTTCTGTCACAATACCTGTGGTTTCTTGATTTACAAAGATTTCCTGAATTTGAGTGAGGGCCAATTCATAGTTTTATTTGTTATCTTGAGATAAAAATCAAAAACAACTGAGAAAGTTCTTACAAAATTGTTTACCCCAAAGATATGAAGAAGGGGAATTCCAAACTTGTCTGGTGTACATGTGCATTCAATCATAAGAAAATTAGGGGTATATTTGAGAAGATTAACATAATCAGAGTTTCAAATAAATAAAGTAGTGATTTGTCCATTCATATTTTCAATTTTGTAGAAAAGAGAATAATTGTGAATTTAAAGTATGAGGGATCCAATGGCAGTTTTTCCATCAAAATATGTTTTTGTAAAACCAAGGCTTGACACAAAGAAAGGGTGGCAATTAAATAACAGTATTAAAGTGACTAGACAATTTTAGAGACTCTTGTGGGATTATGTAAATAAAGTAGCAAATAGCTTGCTGGCATTCCTTGAAGGGTAATCTAGTATTAATTCTATTACTTTGGATTATTAGTAAGAATAAGAGTGGTTTTGAGTTTCCTGCCCTTCTAGTACTATAGTAAGTTTGCACAATAATTTATGTAAATTAATGTCTGGTTTCTTTGAGACTTGATATAGGGATCAGACCTAGATTGATGACTAACTGTTATTGGTGGGATTTGTTGAAGAATGGACTAGATTTATTGCATTATTGGTTCATTATTGGTTAGTGGTTGATCAGATATATTTTATCTTAACCAATCTCCCAATATTAAAGGTTTCAAGGGTTTATCAAAGGGATGGTTCAGGAGAGGATTCAAGGATGGGTTTACCTACAGGGGGATGGGTAGAGGAAAGGTTGGTACTTTGTTTTTGGTTGTGCTCTCTTTCTTTGTAAGGGTTATTTATTAATTAATGGGTGGTTTTTCTTTAATATGGTGCTAAATATTTAGGTCAAAGAAGAACCCTTATTCAAGCACCTTTTGGGTGGTTTAATTGGTTAAAGATGGGTTAGAACTTGGTTTCTGATTTCCTGTTTCTTTATAATTGGTTCAATGATGATATTTATCTGGGTAATACCAAAGATGACTACTGATAGGTTGGGTGATTGGGTGCCCTGAGGCTATGAGCCAGATGGAATGAGGATAAAACTTGGATAGGGCAGAGAGGCCCTCCATAAATAGAAAATTCCTGCCCCCAGGGGTGCTCAAGCCTGCCCCTGAGGATTCTCCCTGTTCTGGTCAGGAACAGTGAGATACAGTTACATGGGACATTTCTGCTGTTTGGAAAAAGCTTGTACAGTTACATGAGGCATTTCTTCTGTTTTTGAAAAGCTTGTACAGGGGTTTCATGCATGCACATCCCTGCATAAACTGCTGTGAAGTTCAGGTAAAATTTATTCCTCTGCAGTACTGGTGGTTGGTTTGGTGCTACTTGATACTTCCTGCATGTGTTTCTGTGCATTCACTGGTGGTTTTTTTGGTGCTACTTTTTTCTACCTTCATGTATTTCTATGAATTACTGGTTTTTTTTTTGATGCTACATGGTCTTGACTTCCTGCATGTATTTCTAGGTAGCCCTGTGGTACTTTTACTGTTGGGTTGTTTTGTATCACATGCCTCTGACTACATAAATTGATGCATGGTTCTGGGATTTTTTGGTACTACATAGTTCTGGCTTCCTTCCCATATTGCTAGGTAGCCCTGTGGTACTTGTACTGGTGGGTGTTTGGTATCACATGCTTGTGACTACATAAATTGATGTGTGGTGCTGGGATTTTTTGGTACTACATGGTTCTTGTTGAGACTGGTTTCACTTCCTCCCTATAATGTTCCTGTATACCTCTTCAAAGCCTTCTGTATTTATATTTGAATGCATTCTGGGTGAGGTGACAGGAGCTGAACTAGTTGCACTGCCTCCTATATCTGTTTTTCTGTATTATGGCAGGGGTGACAGGGTTGGTGTATGGTTCTGGTGTTGAGGGTGAGCGGTCACTGGTATGTACTTGAGGGTTTGGAAAGTATGTATTTAGTTACCTTCCACAGAGATGTGGAACCTGCTTGGGTATGATTTTGCCACAATTGAAGGGTTCTTGGGCTGTATCTTCTAATCCAGGAGGGATAGAGGAGTACTTTAGCTGAGTGACTGTAGGTTATCCTTGATTTAGAACCCATTACCAAGGTTAATATGAGGGTTTGAGCTGTTGTTATACTGTAAAACTTAGTCTGATGGCCATAGGACAGGTTTGGTCTACCACACAAGAAGGGATAAAAGATTGATCAGGCTGAAGATTCAGCAAAGGGATTAAAGAATCCAAGATGGTAAAAGACCCAAAGAGGACTCAAGTTTTAGTCAAGATGTTAATGGTTTGAGGAGGACTCAATAGATGGATTAGACTGAAATTCAGGGTTCTAAAAAAGTGGATTAAATTTCATGAGGAAGGAGTTGAAAGTGTAGGATGAGTTGGGTTTATATAATTCTATTTACAACCTGTGATAATTTGTTTTTTTAACATGTTAATGAAACTTTAAAGGATGAATAATCACTTAGGTTTAATTGCATAATCCAAGTACTATCTGTGTCATAAGTCACCAGGAAAAATCTGGTGGATCTGGCCAGCCAGTGACATCACATCCTTTGGATGAGATGGTTGAATCGAATTGATTTCTAGAATGTTCCAATTGTTTGGAAACACAGATTACCCCCAGTTAACAATTAGTTGATTAACAGTTTCTCAAATTATTCACATTTGCTTCTGGTTTCATCCCATTCTATTTCCCCTTTTGATATCCTACCTTTCCCCTTCTTTTCCTCTTGTCTTACTTATGATTTCAATTGGTATTTTACAAGTTTTCTATTTTAATTCCTCCCCAATTCCATGTGGTTTCCAATTTTTTCCTCCCTGATTTCTCCTTGATTTCTCCCTGATTTCCCACAAGTTTCCATTTTTACACCTATTAGCACAATCCCTCCTAATTTTCTGAAATGAAATAAATGCATTTTTTGAACAAAATTTATCCTCATAATTCATAAAATTCTTTCTCTCATGAAATTTCTGTTCTATCTACAGGTAATTCTTTATAAATTTAATTGGAATTAACTCCAAAAATAATCCAAAGAAAAAAAATCAAAACAATTTATAATACTTTTCCTATTCTATAATTTCATAATTTCACTTTCATGATAATAAAATTTTGTGACTAGTATCATTCCATTTTGAGAGAAATATGAAAACTGGCCATCAACAGTATCACAGAAATTATTTTTTTTTGCAATCCCATGTTTAAATTTATAAACATTTGGATGCTTCCAATCAAGTAAAAAATTCCTGTCAATTTGAAATGGAGTCACTTCCAACAAGTAACTTGGTATGCTCCCATATGGATCCACCACACTGAATATGAGTTTTATCTGACCCAAGAAGTAGACTTTACCCAGATTATTGCGTATAAACTGAGTTTGGTTGGGTGGTCAACTGAGTGGTTTATTTTAAAAAACCACAGTTGGCAGATGCTCAAAGTTGCATGGCAGTGGATCAAATGCCCCTTGTCAGGTGGTAAACCAATGGGTGTGTGCCATCAACTTGGCCATGGAAGCTTTCAACTGAAGCCTCCAAGATGGCTTTCTTTTGCTGAAGGTCATCTTGTTGGCCATATTGGTCATGAGAATTAAAACAGCAGTGAAAGAAATTCTTTTCACTTTGTGTTGAGCAAAAAATAATTCAGGTTGATGACCCAACAAGATTGGGCTCCATTGAATTTTTCCCCATCAACCCATTTTTTCAGGTCATCAAGCATGGCTTTTTGAATGACCAGCAGTAGTTGACCACCCAAAAAAAACTCATTTGATGTTGGAATGCACACTTGCCCACTTGCACTCCTCTGCCCATACTACAAACCTGGAGTTCCTGACCAGGCTTCACATCAAGTGCTCCCAACTCAATCCAACATCTCATCCAAATTTTTCTTTCCTCAACTATCATCAGTCTTGCTCTGATCAATACCAGACTCACATGATCTCCTTAACTCTTCAAGCTCAACACCTAATGGATCAATTGCCTTGATGAACCCAATTTGGTACAACTAAGTAATCCAATGTCCTCCCAGGAATCCCACTGAACTCCTTCAACTCCAGATCTTCAGTTTCATCTCATCCCATCTCTTACGGTCATCAAGATTAAAAGATGTTTCCTCTCCTCTAGTTGTAAGGTTTCCTCCTGTTGTCATCTGCTGCTCAAGCTGACTCAAAATCATTGCTCTAGCCGTTGCTTCTATCTTCTCAGCTTCTCAATGCCTGCCTTTCAATAGTTGTCCCTCCTCAGAGTGCCAACAGCCCAGACAACTTTTTTTCACATTTCTAGTCTATCCATCATTTCTTAGTTCTCAATCACTCATGAATTTCATTGCAATCAACAGTGGTCCTGGTGTTGCAAAATCATAACTTCTTCACGGTTAAAAGCAAAAGCTCCTCCAGAAAACCAAAATGGCATCACCATTGCCAGGACCAGGGGGAGAAATGTCCAAGAACATGACTCTCAAGGGAATCTACAACTCAATCCCTCTACTTAACAAGGAAAACTACTCCATCTGGCAATCCAAGTTCCAGAACCTCTTCCAACTCAGGCGGATCCTATCAATCATGGAATCTGAAGACTCATCAAGTGAAATAGACGAGGACATGAACAAGGAAATTAGGGCCTACCTTCTCTCTTGGTTGGAACCGTCCACCCACTCTAACATCATCACTCCTGACAACAAGAGAAGCGCAAAGGCCATCTGGAATGCAGCAAAAACCCACTTTTCTTCCTTAAAATTGGCAAAAAGAGCAAGAATCTTCATGAACTTCCTGTATCTAGTCTTCTCCAAAAACAAAATCAAGAAATTTATCATGACTGTCTGGGTTCATCTCAACAAACTCACAGAAGTTGGCATAGAACTTCCCTCGGACATTCTGGCATATCTTGTGCTCTTCAAATTTCCAGCCAGCCTCAAGCCAATGCAGTCCCAAATAATTCACGGAGTGAAAACAATCACGGTCAAATACCTCCTCAATCACCTCACCCAGCACAAAAATGAGATCAAAGCCACCAAGAACAAACCATCCTCAAAGTGCAATCTGTTGCTCTTCAATTGTGACTATCCCAGATGCACCAATGGAGTCCACAACAACAAAGTATGAAACCACAAACGGGAAGAATGTTGGGCAGAGTTCCCTCATCTCAAGCAAAAAGAAAAGAAATCTGACAAGAAAAAAGATGAAGAAGTGGCTCATTTTTTCACTTTCTTCTGTAGAGTTGCTCATTCCACTTGCCTTGGACACTCCAGCTTTGTATTGGACTCAGGATGCTCCATAAACTTGATTAACAACCAAAATTTCTTCTCTCACCTCACTCCTGGAGATGAAAATGATGAAATCAAAACTGGAAAACCAGGGGATTTGCTGTCCATAAAAGGACGGGGTACTGCCACCATTTGTGTTGGGAAAAACATCATCACGCTAAAAGATGAATGCTGGGTCCCAGATGCCACTTTCAACCTTCTGTCTCTAGGGAAATTCCTTCTTGAAGGATGTTCTCTCCACACCTACAAGTCCACAGACCCCACTCAATTTAGGCTGGTCCAACGGGGGAAAATCTGTCTCACCCGAAAGATTACTCAGAACTTTTTCAAAGTGGACAACCCAACGCACATTGCTCTTCAGATGACCCTGAGGGAAGTCAACAAACTCCACAAGCAATTGGGACACGCCAGCATTGGGCACATGGAAAAATACCTTGGAAAACCTCCAAGCCGCAGCGTGGTACAGCACTTTGACTGCCTGGGATGTGACCGCAGAAAAATCATTGAGAATTCTTTCCAAGCCTCCTCCACCCCCGCATCCAAGGTCTTTGAGCAAATCCACCTCAACCTCATAGGACCTATATCTCCCCAATCCAAAGGTTGCCACTGGTACTCTCTCACTCTGGTCAACAACTTCTCCGGTTACATTGGGGCCTTTCCGTTGAAACTAAAAAGCAAAGCCACCAAGACCATCATCTTAATCCTGACTAACAAGCACCACAAGATGGGGTACTATCCCACAGAAGTCTGTTCCAATGGTGGACATGATTTTATCAGAAAATCTCTCAAGGACTTCTTTGATGCAAAATCCATCAAACGGATCATATCCAAACCATACCATCCCCAATACAATGGGAAGGCCAAGCGTGAAAAAAGGAACCTATCAGAAGCTGTGCGGGCCACTCTCTCATTTACCAGACTTCCACAGAACCGCTGGCACAAAGCAATCAAAGCCTGCGCAGTAGCTTTAAATAAAATACCCAAAGAATCTGGTAAGCTCTCTCCCTGGGTACTCATGCATGGAAGCACGCTTCCTCCTCACTACCTGAAGCCAATTGGTACATACCTGACTTACCTAAATCTCAAAGACAAGAAGTCCTGGTCCAAATTCAAAGAAAAGGGTAAATTGGGTGTCCTCATTGGATATGTCCAGCAACTTCTCTCCTACGGCATTCTCAATGAATCCAGATCCATCTTTGAAACCAAAAATGTGAAATTTGGAGCCACTAATGCCAAATTCACCACCAATAACTATCACTCCTGGGATGATCTGCCAAAAAATCCTCCAATGATTGCATTTGACGCCAACTCTGGCCAAGATCAAGAATTTGACTCAGCAAGCCAGCAGAGTCATGCCTCAACAGAGTCTGAGATCAAATCAGAACAAGTTGAAGACAGTTGCCCTGAAAGTGAGGATGAACCAAAACTTTTGCCCGGTCCTGCTCCCAACAAACAACTGCGGGATTGGACTTCCATTCAAAACCAGACCGGTACGGCTTCCTTACTACCAAATTCCCACAAACTGTCAAGGAGGCTTTGAAAACACCAGAATGGACGAAATCCCTCCTGAAGGAAGACAATACTTGAAAAGCGCTTGGGGTTTGGGAAGACTACAATGGCACAACTCCCTCCAACGTTCTAAACACCACCTATGTCTTCAAGCTCAAAGAAAACGCACACAGAGAACCACCTACCTGCAAGTCCAGGATATGATTCAAAGGATTCATGCAACAGTATGCCATAGATTAGTTTGAAACCTATGCACAGACTGGAAAAACAATATCTCTCCAAGCCCTTCTCTTGTTATTTCTTGAAAAAAACCTGGACATCCTCCAACTCAACGTGAAGGGTGCCTTTCTGCAAGCCAACCTAGACAAAGAAGTTTTCATCTGGAGACCACAAGACAACAAGCAGAATTCTAAGATAATCAAGCTTAAGAAGTACCTGTACGGGCTCAAGAAGGCCCCTAGGAACTGATACAGGACCCTTTGCAAATGGATACAAAGTCTTGGTTACATCCCATTGGACACTGAACCGTGTCTCTACATCAACAGGGACAAAGTATTGGCCTTTTTTTTCCACATTGACAACCTACTAGTATGTGGCAAATCCCACAATTTTGAATGGGCCTTTCTAAAAAAATTCCCTAACTTTTCCAGCCATCAAACCAAGATCCTGTTAGGCATGAGGGTGAACCAATCAGCTGACAAAATTGGTCTTTTTTTGCCCATCCACATTGACAAGGGACTAGGGAATCTCAAGAACATGAGTTTAAAACCCATCTCCATGCCCCGCACCCCGGGTCTTCAGCTCTCTCCTGCCACTGACGACAAAAACCAACAATTCAAAACCCTCAATGAGAACTACCAAAGCCAAATTGGAAGGCTCAATAACATTGCCAGCCTAGCTCAACCTGACATCTCCTTTGCAGTCTCAAATCTTGCTTGCTTCAGTGAAAAACCAGGCATTCCCCATTGGAAAAAACTCACTTGGGTCTGGAGATACCTGGCAGCCACAAAACACCTTGAGCTGACCCTTTCAAAGAAAAACTCTTCCCCAAACCTGGTATATTAAAGTGATGCAACATGGGGAGATGATCCCCAGACTTGTGGGTCTCACAAAGACCTAATCTGCACCCTGTTTGGCGCTCCTCTATATTGGACCAGCCGCAAGCAGAGGAATGTCACCTTCTCCTTCATGGAGGCAAAGTGCAATGCTCTCAACAATGGTCAACTTGAAGCTTGTTGTATCAATCAGCTAATCAACAAGCTGTGGAATTGCTCTCCTCTCCCTAGCATTCATCTAATTGACAACAAAGGGCTGGATGATAATGTAAAGAAATTGGAAGCAACTCAAAGACAAAATTCATAGACATTAAGACCAAAGGCCTCAGAGAAGATCTAACCAACAAGAATATCAAGGTGATGCTCATCTCCTCCCAACACATGATTTCCAATGCCCTCACAAAACCCGCCAATAAGCACTCCATCACCAGACTCATAGCTCATATCAGTTCCCAAAGACATTGAATTAAGAGGGGGTGTTGGAATGCACACTTGCGCACTCTTTCTCCTCTGCCCATACTCCAAACCTGGAGTTCCTGACCAGGCTTCACACCAAGCGCTCCCAACTTGATCCAACATCTCATCCAATATTTTCTTTCCTCAACCGTCATCAGTCTTGCTCTCATCAATACAAAACTCACACAATCTCCTCAACTCTTCAAGCTAGACACCTAATGGATCAATCACCTTGATGAACCCAATTTGGTACAACTAAGTAATCTAATGTCCTCTCAGGAATCCCAATGACCTCCTTCAATTCCAGATCTTCAGTTTCATCTCATCCCATCTTGTATGGTCATAAAGATTAAAAGATGTTTCCTCTCCTCTAGTCGTAAGGTTTCTTCCTGTCGTCATCTCCTGCTCAAGCTTACTCAACATCATTGCTCTAGCCGTTGCTTCTATCTACTGAACTTCTCAATGCCTGCCTTTCAATAGTTTTACCTCCTCAGAGTTCAAACAGCACAGACAAACGTTGGTTACATTTCTAGTCTATCCATCATGTCTTATTCTCAATCACTCATGAATTTCATTGCAATGAACAGTGATCCTGGTGTCGCAAAATCATAACTTCTTCATTTGATAAACCATATATGACATGGTACTGTTTCCAGAATTTTATTCTGTAGTTGATAATTCCATTTTATTCCACTGGAGATAATTCTGATAGTTCCACCATGATGAGATATTAACAGCTTTTGATTTATTGGAACTGTTAATTTGATTGAAATCTTGCCAAATTATAGAATAGATGGAATTACTGAGATAATTGAGGAATTTGTAATGAGATTTGGGATTTGCATGGACAGAATTTAGGTTTGGGATTGATTTTGACATGGTAGATGATTCAAGAATTTATGAAAGTTTATTTATCTACGGTGGTGCACCTGGTGAGTTGATCAGAGAATTTCAAGTTGAAAGTCTGCAGAACCTTTGAAATATAGTAAGTGGTATTTCATCTAAGTTTAATGTGAATTCTAGTCAGAATTGTGGTAAGCTGTATATCTTTGATTGAAAGAAATTCACACACCCAAAATATTGTTGCTTTTGAACTTGGAAAATAGCCCATTCAAGCACTCATAAGCCCAGGTAGGAAATGTGGGGCCAGGCCCCCCCCCTTTTTAAAATCTCAGATATATGGGATGCAAGATGATGATTTGGCTTTTGATTTTGCTCCAGAAAGAGCTTCCTACAAATTTGGAAATATTTCTTACAGTGCCTGGTGAAATCAGAACCATTTTGGGAGCTGGTATTCCAAATAGTGGCCATGTTCAAACAGGTCACTAAATGGAAGGTATTTTCAACAACTGTCTATGCGAATGAAAATTATTCAAATTGCATGGCAATGATGAAATTGGGAATGTAGAATTTATAAAGAAGAGACCACTCTGCAGCCATGAGAATTCCATGACTTTCTTCTCCAAGGTTTTTTTGGTACTATTGTCAAATAAGATGGGACCAAAGTAATCTTGATGACTTGTTGAAGATTTTTTAGCAGAACAGAATCAAACTTGAATTTTGATAAAATTGGAGGGCTTTTCTCAGGGATTTAACTACTGCTTGGATCCAAAAATGAAACAGGTAAATAATCTAAATCAGAGAATGAAGATGCCCCCATGAATTCTTCATTGGGGCCAGGTATGATTCCTACCAGATAAATCTTTTCTGATTTCAGACATATTTCAGGTGGAAGATTCAGGAATACCATGGCAATGGTTCCAAGAGAGGCATGAAAAATAGACTTCAAAATCATTGAACCAGTCAAAATTTAGGGTAAATTCCAAGTTCCCATGCTTTGAAGAAAAAGGGGATGTTTTGTTTGGGCCCTTGAATCTTTGCAAAAACTCCCATCCCAGATATCTTTCATTATCTCAGAGGGTTTTTTTTTGGAGATGTTTGAGAATTTCTTCCTCAATAACTGGACGGTTCAAAAATCTTGCCAGCCATTTTTCAAAAGGTTGGTAAATGAAATGTTTGCTTGCAGAGTATTTTGACTCTTAAAGATTTTTTCTGTTAGGCATGGAGTTAATGGAAGTGTTCATAGATCCCAAGGTGGATGAGCAAGGTGGAAACTGGTCAAATTTTTTTAAATGTTGTGTGCATTTGATATTAGGTTCTGTGAAATTTTTCTCTTGGTCAAAAAATTAGAAGCACTCTTGACAACAGACATATATTTCCAGTGAAACATTCAGGTTGAGATGCTTGAAGATAATCAAAATTCTGAGGGGAATCTCTTAACTGTTATTGGTCTGATGGGTTTGAAGAGTATTTTGAAAATTTTCTTCAGTTTGAATATTGAAAGCACAAAGCAGGAACCTTGATGCCTCTGTACTAATTTGATGAAACACATTCATGATGGTTGTGATAAATTTCTGAAGTTAAAATTTAAGAAATGATAATCAAAAAAAAGAGGGCTGCACAGAGCCACGTATCAGTAAAAGAGTGACAAAAGAAGAAAATGAGGAAAGAAGAAGAAAGAAGGCACGCATAAAACCAACATCAAGCGGATTGACTCTAGAAATAGAGGAAAGAAGTTATTGAGAGAAGAGCAGTCGATGAAGTCTTTGATAAAGGTGAGTGGTCTGATTTGAAAGAAGACTGTGAGTTAGATCAGGAGACTTAGAGCGAGGACAAGACCAGCCAAGCCAGACATACTTGAGATTGAAGTCGTCCAGGAGTGAGGTTTGAGGTGGAAGAGATTGCGAGTGAGAGTTAGGAAAGGATAAGAAAAGAAAATAGAAGAGACAAGAGGAGATAGAATGAATCAGAAGAGGCCATGAGATTGGTTGAGAGTGATAGTTGTGGATTGAGGTGTATCAAGGTTCGGAGTTGATTGAGTTTTGTAGTGTTGAGTTGAGTTCGATTTGGTTCAGTGTTTCAAGAGAGGTTCACCCTTCCGGGTGTAGAGTTTTGGTTAAGTTAGGTAGACGAGAGCGCGCGCGTGTGGGTAGGCAGTTAGGTTAAGAGCTGGGAGCGTGCGCTTGAGTGCAGTAACAGCTCGTGAGAGGCAAGATAGCTCAAGAGAGCATAAAGAAAATAAAGAAAAAGAAACATGAATCATCAAACATAAAAGAAAAGAAGCAAAAGAATAAAAGAACAGAAACTTAGGAAAAAGAAAAGAGAAGAAGGAAAAAGAAGAGTAAATATTCAACACCCCCCATGTCTGGTAGGGCTGGAGACAAGATAGAAATCAGGATTGATAAGAGAGGTGAGATTTGCTAAGAGATTAGGTGGTAGGGCCTTTGTGAGTCCGTCGGCGTTCATGTTCTCAGAGGGAATGAGATTGATGACAAGACTTCTGCGTTTTAATTCTTCCCGTATGGCCTTAGTCTTGATGTCAATATGTCGAGTTTTTGAGTTACAGCCAAACTTTTTGAGTTTATCAACAAGACCTTTATTATCTACGTAATGATTTCTGGGTTCCACATCTTTCTTCAAGAGTTCAGAAACTGAGTCTTTCATCCAAATGGCTTCCAGAAAAGAATTGACGAGCGGATTAAGTTCCGCTTCGGTAGTTGAGTGAGTAACGTTTCGCTGACGGTAGCTTCTCCATGAGATGAGAGATCCGAAAAGCAAGGATAAATGACCAGATTGCAATCTTCTGGTTTCTAGATCGTCACTCCAGGTAGCATTGCTATAACATTGAATTTGAGTTTTGGAATTGCAGACAGAAAGCGAAAGTTTGAGGTGTTTTGTTGCGTTTAAGTACTTCCAGCAACGCTTCACTTCCCTCCAGTGCTGGATGCCGGGTTTTTCGCAAAATCTAGCAAGACTAGAGACTGCAAAACTAAGATCCAGACGAGTTAGACAAGCAATATAGTTCATGAGAAAGAGAGCCGATCAATAGTTGACGTTAAGAGACAAAAACTCTTGATGTTTGTCATTGGACGCAGGGGATAGATTTGTGTTGGCAGTGAGAGGAACAGAAGAGGGTTTTCAATCAATCATTTTTAATTCTTCGAGTCCGTGATTGATGTGTTTGGGCTGAGACAGTAAGATCAAGTTGTTGAGTCTTTCGAATTTCATTCCTAATATAGTGTTGGGTTCATGATGACTAGAGTTAGGAAATCTTTTGAGAAAATTTGTTAAAAAATTATTGCCGGAGCCTACTAGGATGAGATCATCAACGTGGAAGAAAAGAACTGAGTTGGTTGAAGGATGGATGTAAAGGCAGGGGTCTGACATGGATTCGTGGAAGCCCAGTTTGCAGATCCAAGACGTAAGAGTACTGAACCAGTTGAGCGGAGCCTGTTTTAGACCGTATAGAGATTTGTTCAGGATGAGATATTTTGAAGTTCGCTTAGATCCTTTGGGTTGCTTTATGATGACAGTGTCGGACAGTGGGTCATGTAAGAAGGCGCTTTTAACGTCAAGTTGAGTAATGGGAAGGGAATGATAAAGCCCAAAGAGAAGAGCAATTCGGAGGGAAGCTGCCTTTCCGGTGGGAGAGAAAGTGTCGAGATAGTCTATTCTGTAGATTTGATCAAATCCTTGGACGCAGAGTCTACTTTTGAAGATAAGGGGATCGCCGTGACAATTATCCTTAAGACGGTAGACCCAAGTTGTATTGAGTGGATTAGCAGGTTCAGGTCCGTTGTAGTCGTCCCACACTTTGAGATCCTCAATACCGTTGAGTTCGACGTCCATAGAAGCGTCCCAGTTGAGAGAGTCAGGGCATTTCTTGGCTTGTTCATAAGTCTTAGGCACAAAGTAGTGGTGGTAGCCATATTGTTGAGGAGGGTTGATGGATGATTGGTCTTGAAGAGCGTAGGTTGGATTGAGTTGAATAGCAAGATTGTCGGATTCTTCAGAAGAGGAGTCAGAGAGATGATTGTCTGAAGGTTTGGGAAAGAGAGAGGGAGAAGAATTGTGCCTGTTGGGTTCAACAGGATTGTTAGGAGTAGGAGGAGCAGAAGAAGATTCCGAGAGAGAGAAGGAAAGGGGAAGATCAACATCCAAGTTAAGAGGAGATGGTATGTTGGATTCGGAAGTGGGAGAGGATGATTGTATCTGGGAGGAAGAAGAATTTTTGAGTATCTTTACGTGTTTGGAAGAAATGATAGAATTTTCAGGGCACAGAATACGGTAGGAAAGAAAGTGAGGGTTATAGCCCACAAGGATGCCGGCAAGGCCGTGTTCTTTGAATTTTTTGCCTCGAGCAACCTTGGTGTTGAGGTAGACAGCCTTGGAGCCAATCGGATGGAAGTAATTGAGAGGAAGAGTTTTATTGATGAAAAGTTGATAGGGAGAGGGTGAGGCTGAATTCTTGGGGATTTGATTGAGAACTAGAAAAGCTGATTTAGAGACTTCAGCCCAGAGATTGAGCGGCAACTTGGAGCTTTGAAGAATGGCTCGAATTGATTCAGTAAGTGTTCTGTTGGCTTGTTCGACTTTGCCATTGTGTTCGTGATGGTAGGGTTTAGAGACAAGATGTTGGATAGAGTTCGATTGGAAGAAATCCTTCAAGTCCAAGGAAGTAAACTCCCCTCCACCGTCAGAACAGATGGTGGCGGGGAAGGCGTTTCGTTTTTGCTTTTCAAAGTTTAAGATGGTTTTAAGTTGAGGGCCCGCATCGGACTTCTTTTGGAGAGGGAATGCAGATATGTAGCCGGAGTAATTATCGATGATGGTCATGATGTAGTTCATCCCATTTCGGGAAGAAGGAGTTATGGGTCCAACAAGATTGATGTGAAGTTGTTCGAATGACCGGGAGGCAGAGGTAGAGGTGTTTTTGAAAGAACTTTTAGTTATTTTAGAGAATAGGCAGTCTTTGAATTGGAAGTTAGATAAAAGATCAGGGGAAAGGCCGGGATATAGAGTTTTGAGTCAATAGGGACTGGCATGGCCGAAGGATAGGTGGAGATTTTTGAGCTTTTTGGAGTTCCAATCACTTTGAGAAACGTAACAGAGTTTTTGATTTAATCCAACTTTGGAAGGGTTTTTTAAGACGAAAAGATTACCTCGAATGAATCCAGAGAAGACAGGACAAGAGTTTGAGAACAGTCTGAACTGATTTCCGTTAGTGTAGAGAGAGCAGCGTTTGGTGACGATGAGTTCTCCGGGACTGATTAGATTAACGACGAGGTTGGGAACAAAAAAGGCATTTGAAAGGGTAACCATGGTGTCTTTACAGGTAAGCTGCACAGTTCCTTTTCCTTTGATGGGAAGCTTAGCTCCTTCCTTTCCAGTACTAATAAACTTGTCCCCAGAGCAATTGTTGAGATCGGTGAAGAAATTTGCTGAGTTGAACATGTGACATGAGACTCCAGAGTCAAGGATGATTTGATTGTGCAAATTTATCTCTTTGATCCAGGTAGTGAGAAGAGCATGGTAGTGAGCTACTTCCTTACCTTTAGAGTTTGCGTTGAATTGCGCTCTCCAATTAGATTGAGCTTCTTTCCACCAATTGGGAGCAAGATGCTCGTGTTTGTGCCAACATTTATCTTTGGTGTGATCGGGTGATTGTGGATTGTGGTAACCTCTTTTACAGCGAAGTTCCCAAGGTACGGGCTTTTTAAAATTACGAGAGACAACTAGGGCGGTGTTGAGAGATTGTGAATCTTTAGATTTTGATTTGGTTTCTTTGTCGAGTTGGGTGAGGTGATTAAGAACAAGATTGACAGAGACACTTTTATCCAAGTGCATGATTTGTTGACAAAGTGATTGGAGAGAGGAAGGGAATTTGAAAAGAATAAGGTAGGCTAGAATATTGTCTGGTAGATTGATTCCAATGTCTATCATTTTCTTCATGGAAATTTTAGTTTTGGTAATAAACAAATTAATCGAGTTGGTTTTGAATTGGTGGTAAAGAAATTCGTTGAAAACTCTTGCTCAATTGGCGGTTTGAGAGGAGGCAAACCTTTCCTTGATGGTTTGCCAGAGAATCTTCGCAGAAGAGATGTTTTTTGGATTTACGACGTTATTGTGATTAATCGAGTCGATTCTGGAGAGTAAGATAACCCTGATTTCCATGTTGTCGGTAGTCTTGAGCAATTTGGAGTCATCCTCGAGAGCTTCTTTGACGCCTTTCAATTCCAGGAGAATGGTCATTTTATCCTTCCAGATCGAGTAGTTTTTGTCGGTTAGAATGGGTACAGCCTCCAGAGCTGCCTTGAGTATGATTTGTCAAAATCCATTGCTGCTGCTTGATCCCTCCATGATTTGGTGAGATTAGTCGGGCTGATCTTCGGCTTTTAACCGTGATAAATTTCTGAAGTTAAAATTTAAGAAATGATAATCAAAAAAAAGAGGGGTGCACAGAGCCACGTATCAGTAAAAGAGTGACAAAAGAAGGAAATGAGGAAAGAAGAAGAAAGAAGGCACGCATAAAACCAACATCAAGCAGATTGACTCTAGAAATAGAGGAAAGAAGTTATTGAGAGAAGAGCAGTCGATGAAGTCTTTGATAAAGGTGAGTGGTCTGATTTGAAAGAAGACTGTGAGTTAGATCAGGAGACTTAGAGCGAGGAAAAGACCAGCCAAGCCAGACATACTTGAGATTGAAGTCGTCCAGGAGTGAGGTTTGAGGTGGAAGAGATTGCGAGTGAGAGTTAGGAAAGGATAAGAAAAGAAAATAGAAGAGACGAGAGGAGATAAAATGAATCAGAAGAGGCCATGAGATTGGTTGAGAGTGATAGTTGTGGATTGAGGTGTATCAAGGTTCTGAGTTGATCGAGTTTTGTAGTGTTGAGTTGAGTTCGATTTGGTTCAGTGTTTCAAGAGAGGTTCACCCTTCCGGGTGTAGAGTTTTGGTTAAGTTAGGTAGACGAGAGCGCGCGCGTGTGGGTAGGCAGTTAGGTTAAGAGCTGGGAGCGTGCGCTTGAGTGCAGTAACAGCTCGTGAGAGGCAAGAGAGCTCAAGAGAGCATAAAGAAAATAAAGAAAAAGAAACATGAATCATCAAACATAAAAGAAAAGAAGCAAAAGAATAAAAGATCAGAAACTAAGGAAAAAGAAAAGAGAAGAAGGAAAAAGAAGAGTAAATATTCAACAGGTTGTGATCACCATTAAAAGGATGATATGGTTTTGGTTTTGTATGCAGGGTAATAGGACAAATTATTGAGTGTCAAATATGGGAACCCCAGCTGGAGGTGAAATTAAATGAATATCATCTTGAGATTGGGCCATTTTTGCATTGTTATTATCTAATGGATACCTATGGTTTTTTTGCTGATTTTGGGGGAAGTGCTTATGGAGCAACTTGATTTGAAAAAGAAATTGTGGTGATTTTATGATACTTAGCATATCCAGAAGGGGTAAATGCTCTTTCTTGCTTTATCCCATTTGGATTCATACAAGTTTTTCTGGAGAAATTTTCACACATGCAAACAATAAGTTGGATATTTTTGGGGGCCATTTTGTTCCAAGTTCTTGATGAGTGGAAGAATGGATGATGGAGGAGAAAAGTTTCTCTTTATATGCAAAACTTTCCGTGAAATAGATTGCAGGTAAAATATTTTTGTTTTCTTCCTCTCAGTGTCTTATGTGGCTTATGAAGATGAAAAAAATTGAGTGCTTATCTTGAAACATTCAAAATGATTCCATGAGAAATTTTTCAGGAACATGGAAGAAATATTGTCTTCACTTATCATGAAACAATTGATGGCTTATGATGAAGCAGTTGATGGCTTTTCATGAAGCAGTTGATTCCCTATAATGAAATAATAGAGGCCTATCATGAAAAATTTGAAGGCTTATTATCAAAAATTTGAAGGCTTATCATGAGGTGTTTCATTTAATTACTTATCATGAAGAATTATTTACATAGTTTTTTGTTTCCCAAAATACATTACCCCAAGAGTGAGACTTTTGTAGAGTTTTTAGGTTTTGATTTCTGATGGAGGAGAATTGATTTTTTCCATTGAATTCCATTTCCAGCGTGAATGAATCAATTTTTTTTATATTTTGATAATTAAAATTCTCATGATAATTGGAAATAACACTTCTTCAAGGTGATGCCTGTTTTCTAGAAACTGTTCATCACAGGCAGTGTTATTCCTGTTGAATTATCAGGCCTAATCATGTTTAAATCATTCACGCGCACACTCAATTCAAACCTAAGGGTGAAGATACTCCAAATTCAGCAGGTCACTTGGCTTTATCAACCCATCCCAATGCAATCTCAAGTTAATTCATCACCAGCCTTCTGAGGGAGCATAGCTACCTCAGTCAAAGACTCAAGATCTAATATTGGTATCAAATTCTCACCATCTACAAGTCAAACTGGAACAACACGGTTTCTTATATCTCATCTGGTACAGGTTTCCTTCACTTCTTTCTTGTTCTGTTTGTGTTCTTCATTAATGACTCACCTCACATAACATAGCAAGGAACTATAGGACTGTTGAAGGAGGGATTGTGTTGTCTATTTGTTTATACTTTTTCTTTACTGTTTCTGGCTGTCTGCCAAGTCTTGCTGTTAGGTGAACTAGCGCTGCATTCATGTCATTCTAGATTTTATTCTTACTTTCAATTTGATGGCTGAAATTTATTCTTTTAGTTGAATGGAAAATTAACAGATTAACAGTTGGAACGGCTAACCAATGGCGACAAATCAAATTAAGAAAGCAAGATGGCAGAGACGGCAGAAGACAAATTGTCAAGCTGTAACATCCCAAAATTAAACAATCACAACTTCCCACAATGGTCAATGAGGATGAAGGCCCACCTACAAGCAAAAGGAATCCTTGACGTGTGCATCTTTCAACCTCAAGACATCTCAGGTCTTACTGGAGCAGCACTCACAAACGCGACTAAAAAGAGGAATAAAGCAATTGAAACCCTAATGAATTACCTAGGAGACAATGCCTTTGATTCAATCATCATGCCTGAAAATGAGGAAACTCCTCACGCCATATGGACCCAGATTGTGGCACCTTATGCCTCACAATTGGTCAACAATAAGGGTCGAGTCTGGCTGAAGTTCATGAGGTACGAGTTCAATGGAAATCTAAAGGAATACATCTCAGAATGTACCAAGATGCTCAATGAGATAGCCATTGTGAAACTTGGGGTTCCGGACGACGTACTGTGCTACTCAATACTTGCCAAACTCTCAAAGGATCTTTGGAACGTGGTCAACAACATCATTATGAATGAACACCTGGTTGCTCACCCTGACGCTACACTGGCAAAACTTCAAGAAATGGTATACTTGGACAACTCGAGGAAAGATCCTAAAAAGCCATACAGTCAAGACAAGATTGAGAAGGAAGAAGCAAGGGCCTTATTTAAAAACAAAAAAAAGAAGAGAAAGCAAAATCAGCTCCACTTATCTTCTCTCCAAAGCACCAGTACTCGACACCAGCACTTTGAACCATATGGTGAGCAATCCTGAACTACTTTTCAACACAAAGAAATTCAACATCCCTGTCAACACTGGAAACAAGGAAAGCCAGTTAAAAGCCATCCTCATTGGATCCTCCTACCTTGCCAACACGGCCGGAGAGGAAATTCTTTTGAAGGATGTCCTCTGTGTACCCAATCTCAGCCAAACCTTAATATCTGGAGAATGACTCTTCAATGACAACATGACTATGAAGAAAACAAACAATGAGATTCAGATTACAATAGATGGGGTCTTCTCTATTTCTTCCCTAAACATCAATCATTTACTTGTACTCAAGAATGCCTCTATCAAAGTAATGAAAGCTCCTGTTCACTTGTATTCCACTATAGCGCAACCAAACTGGCACAATAGATTGGGACATCCAAGTGAGAGATTTCTAAAGAGGATCTTTCCTAAGGAAAGTACAAGAAAATGTGAAATCTATCTAGAGAGTAAGATGAAGAAGAAGCCGTTTCAAGGTCACTTCACACCAGTGTTAGAAAGATTTGAGGCCATCCATGTTGACTTAATGGGGCCTTTTCCTGTTAAATCTTTGAGCGGATCTATCTACGTCCTAAAAATAATAGATCAATTCTCTGGTTATAAGGTAGTAAAATCCCTGAGCTCTAAGTCCAACACCCTCCACAACCTGAAAGAGTTCCAAAGATGGGCAGAGAAACAAACTGGACTCAAGATTAAAGCTATTGTATCTGATAATGGCGGTGAGTTCAAAAACTCTGAATTCCAAGCCTGGACCTCAGACCAAGGAATTTCACATTCTTTTTCCCCATCCTACACGCCAGAAACTAATGGTCTTGCCAAGAGATCTAATCACATACTTCTAGTTAAGGCAAGATGCATGCTCAACCAATCTAAGCTGTCTCACTGCTACTGGGCCACAGCTACACAAACTGCTTGCAACTTGAGCAATATCTTACCTTCAGGCACTCAAAATTTTGAAACTTCCTACTTCAGATGGTTTCAACGTGTGCCCAACTTCAACATCCTCAGAAAATTTGGATGCGAAGCTTATTGCTTCATTCCAAGTCAAAATTGCAATAACAAGCTCAATCCTACTGGTGAGAAATGTATCCTCATTGGGTTTCTGAACAATTTCTCAACCTATAAATTAGTAAAGTTGAACTCCGGAAAAATTGTTGCAAGTCAAAATGTTACTTTTGTTGAGACTAGCTTTCCAGGAATAAAGGCAGAAACATTGATTGATCCCTTTTCTTTGAACAAAAAGCCCAAGAAGACTCAAGCTAATCAATCCACTTTTGTTGATCCAGAAACAAATGTTAAGATATCTTCAGATATCCTTAATTAACCACCAACAAATTTGTCAAGATTAATTAGCGCTGAATTCTCAACTAGCAACATTCTAAACTACAATCAAAGAGGTATGCCTATAGCCTTGCTGAGCAAGATCAGAGAAAACAAAAGAGATCCTACAACCTACGAAGAAGCTATGAACAGCATATACAAAGAGGATTGGAAGAGAAAAATAAAGAAAGAACTCAATAGTTTAATAAAATAAAAAGTCTGGTCGCAAAGAAAGAATTTGCCAAGCTCTAAGCCCTTGAGGTGCACCTGGGTCTTTCAAACTAAGCAAGATACCTCAGGTAATGTTCTGGAACAAAAGGCCAGACTCTGCGTCCAAGGCTTCAATAAAAAGGAAGGAGTAAATTACTACAATACCTACGCTCCCACTGGAAAACTATCTTCACTACGGATGATGATCTCTTTTGCATTGCCGCACAACCTAAAATTTCATCAAATTGACATCAAATTGGCATTTTTAAATGCTCCTCTCAATCAAGATGTCTCAATTTATTCCCCTGAAGGAACTGACTTTCCAGGAGAAATACTCAAGTTGTATAAGGCACTTTACGGTTTGAAACAAGCTCCTTTGGCTTGGCATGAAACCTGAACTAAATATCTTTTCTTTATAGGTTTCAGAAAATGAAATGAAGAACCTTGCCTGCTGTGGAGGAAGGGAACTTACCTCTACATACACATGGACAATATTGCAATATTCAGTCTCAAACCTGAAATCTTTATTGAAGAGATGAAGAAAAGATTTGAAGTTAAGGACCTAGGTCCAGCCAAACTCCTTCTAGGGATGGAAGTCAACCAGTCCGAATCCACAGTCAAACTGTCTCAGTGCCATTACGTCAAGCAGCTTTTAGAAAGAGGAAAAATCAATCATTTACCGCCTCTCAAAACGCCCATGAAACCTAACTTGAAACTCACAGCTGCCCCAAGCAATGAAATTCAATAATTTAATCTTCTAGACATGAATTACCAAGCAGTCATTGGCGCACTAAACTACCTGAGCTGCACGACAAGACCTGACCTCTCATTCTCAGTAGGAGCCTTATCTCAATTCCTAAATAAGACAGGAATCAAACACTGGAATGCGTGCCTTCACGTTTTACATTACTTAAAGGGAACTCTTAATCAATCTATTACAATCCACAAAAAAAAAGAACCACAATCACTGATTGGCTATTCTGACGCGGATTGGGGTAGTTGTGAAAACTCTAGAAGGTCAATCTCAGGTTACATTGTGAAATGGAACAGAAACTTAATTTCCTGGAAGTCAAAGAAACAGTCAAACGTTGCTTTCTATTCTGCAAAAGCTGGATATCAAGCTCTGTCCAACTTGGTTAAATAGATTATGTGGCTAAAAATCATCCTTAAACAAGCTCTCAATACTACGTTCAAAAATCCAACAAAAATTTTTGAAGACAATCAGAGCGCAATAAATTCGGCTCAAAATACTGTAAATCATTCTAACTTTAGAACAAAGCACATGTCAATCAAGTATCATTTTATTAGACAAGAAATCAAGCTTAAACACATCTGCTTAACCTACATCAAAAATTAACATATGCTTGCGGACTTTCTTACAAAACCTGTTAGCAATCCAATCTTAATCAGATCATTGAAGGCCTTAGATATAATCAGTAATTCCGCCTCTGAAGAACGTAATTATGGGGGAGTGTTGAACTATCAGGCCTAATCATGTTTAAATCATTCACGCGCACACTCAATTCTAACCTAAGGGTGAAGATACTCCAAATTCAGCAGTTCACTCGGCTTTATCAACCCATCCCAATGCGATCTCAAGTTACTTCCTCACCAGCCTTCTGAAGGAGCATAGCTACCTCATTCAAAGACTCATGATCTAATATTGGTATTGAATTCTCACCATCTACAAGTCAAACTGGAACAACACAACACAGTTCCTTATATCTCATCTGGTACAGGTTTCCTTCAATTCTTTCTTGTTCTGTTTGTGTTCTTCATTACTGACTCACCTCACATAACGTAGCAAGGAACTATAGGACTGTTGAAGGAGGGATTGCTTTTTCTATTTGTTTATACTTTTCTTTACAGTTGCTGGCTGTCTGCCAAGTCTTGCTTTTAGGTGAACTAGCGCTGCATTCATGTCATTCTAGATTTTATTCTTACTTTCAATTTGATTGCTGAAATTTATTCTTTTAGTTGAATGGAAAATTAACAATTCCCCTGTAGAGAATGAAACACCCCTTGATGAAAAGTGAAAGAAATCTGGTAAAATGTGGAGTTTTGTTAAATTCCTTGCTTGGTTTTCTCTATGGGGGCATTACACTGCCCAAATTTGATGTCCGTTTTCCAGAAAACAGGCATCAACATCCATCAATTTAATTTGAAAAACAAGGGATGTAGAAGGACAAAGAACAAGCATAATGATACTTGTGGATAGTGTTGTTTTGATGTGCTCTATGGGGGCTTAAAATTGTTGCTTGGTGATGCCTTGTTTCTGCAAACCAGGAATCAGCCTGGAATAAATCTTCTCAAATATTGGTTGCTTCAATTTCCTTGCTTATTTTGCTCTATGGGGACATAACTTTTCCCAAAGTTGATGCCTGGTTTTCAACATCCATAAATTAAACTGGCCATACAGAGTGAAAGCATGAGATGAAGAAGGACAAAGAAGCAGCATAATAAGACTTGAAGATAGTCTGGTTTTGATGTGGTCTATGGGGGAATAACACTTCTCAAAGTTGATGTCTGTTTTACAGAAAACAGGCATCACAGGCAATGTTATTCCCCTGTAGAGGGTGAAACACCACATGATGCAAAGTTAAAAAAATCTTGTCTGATCTGGCTGCTTTAAAAATCCTTGCTTATTTGGCACTACAGAAGTATAACACTGAACAGAGTCAATGCCCAATTTCCAGAAACCAGACATCAACATCCATAAATGTTTGAACTTCCATACAGGATAAATCTATTATGTTAAGAATTATAAAGAGGCTGTACTTCAAGAGAAATGCATTACATGCTTTTTGATGTGTGCTACAGGGGCATGACAGTGCCCAAAGGTGATGCCTGGTTTCTGGAAACTGGGCATCACCTTTGAGCACTGTCATGCCCCCATAGAGAGTGAAACATCCCACATGATTAAAAGTGAAATGAATCTTATTGAATTAACCACTAGTTACCCCAATCAGGTCAACTTTGGCAGGCTGTATGAGTTCTGGGCATTTTCATACTTGGGGAATAACATAGCTGAATCATGATGCCCGGTTTGCGCAAACCAGGCATCACATGATGGCGACTTTCTTTTTTTTTAGTATGAAACTGATTCCTGTTGATAGGCTGGGTTGAAATGCTTAAAAGAAGAATAGCACAGCTGATTAATGATGCCCGGTTTGCATAAACAGGGCATCACCATTCAGCTATTTTTTGCACCAATAGACAGAGAAGGATGATACTCAATAGACCTTGAGATAGAATGCAGTGGGGGTATTAGCAAATGCCCGGCTTGCGCAAACCGGGCATCACATGATGGCCAATTTCTTTTCTATGAGTATGACACTGATTCCTGTCAATAGGCTGGGGTGAAATGCTTAACAGGAGAATAGAACAGCTGATTGATGATTCCCGGTTTGCATAAACCGGGAATCATCATTCAACTATTTTATGCACCCATAGACAGAGAAGGATCATACTCAATAGACCTTGAGATTTAATGCAGGGGGGGTATTAGCTAATTCCCGGTTTGCGCAAAACGGTCATCACATGATGGCCAATTTCTTTTTTTTGAGTATGAAGCTGATTCCTGTCAATAGGCTGGGGTGAAATGCTTAACAGGAGCATAGAACAGCTGATTGATGATGCCCAGTGTAAGACTTCAAACGGTGCTAAGCCACAGACAGTTCTGTGGAGGGGAAAGGTGCTTTTTAGGCTGCCCTCCTAAGAGTTACAATAATATTTAAATGTAACCAAAATTGAGGTCCAGGAAATTGTAAATAAGGAATCAATATAAGGGATGAGTTTGGGAATAGTTGGTAGAAAAGGAATCAACACTATCTGAGGCAAGATGGTGGAGGGAAAGACTTGAACAAATTAAGTCAAAGTTCTGTTCAGAGTTCAATGGAACAAGGCAGTTGCAAGTAACAACTCCCACAAGCTAATAACGCTGGTTGTCAGCCAAAGATTAGGAAAGATCAACTCAATCCCAACCAACCTCCAGGTTCTCAATTATCCTTCCCAACTCTCTGCAATCAAGCGCTTGGAGGGTACAAGATAACTGTGGGTGGCTGAAAAAAAAAAGAAATTTGTTTGTGAAGCTCTAGAAGCAAAGCAATAACAGATTTGAACAAGACTAACCCAACACTTCTCAATGAACTCAAGAGTAGCGTGGCAGAATTCAACTTTAAAGGATTAAGGGAGGTATAAAACTCAAGGTCTTAAGCTTAATAAGAACTCTTCAATAAATTGTGATTGGCTCCAGAAAGATGATCAGGAAGGATGAAGACCAGTATGGTTGGGAAAAGGGATCAAGGAGTGGTATAACACACTCAAGAATTCCAACAGACAGAATTCTAATCAACCAGCAAGGCTATTGTTGGTGATAAGAATCAGGGTCACAGATGGAAAGATCAAAAATTTGAGTATGGAGGCTCAAAGGATCAAGGGGCAATCATGGATATACCCAGAATGAGGATTCGGACCAAATTTACTATGATGACAGCGGGGCCATACACTCAAACTCCCATGGATGATTCAGAAAAAGCAGGCAAGAGCCCCTCCTTTTATAGACCAGAGGCCTGTAGACCATTTACAAGAGAGATTTACCAATAGAGCAGAAGAGAATTTTTTTTTTTTTTTTTTTTTTTTTTTTTTTTTTTTTTTTTTTAGGATTGTCATGAGAAAATAAAAAGGAAAAAACAAACAAAAAAAACACTCAAAAAAAGATGAATTGGATCAAAAATGAGAGGAATAGGAAGACCCGGTGTGGTGCCCCATCCTGGACACCCTTGCCACCTTAAGACCTCGATCCATAAACTGTTGCACAAACGTACCGTCCGGCATCTAAAAAAAAAAAAAAACAATTCCAACACATCCTCATCCACGCGCGTCGCACGTCCCTCATCCCCATCATCATCCTTGCGCGTCGCGCGTCCCTCATCCGCGCTCATCATCTTCGCGCCCCGCCCATCCTCATCCTTATTGCCGCACGTCCCAATCTCCTGTCCGCCGCGCGTCCCAATCTCCTCTCCGCCGCGCGTCCCAATCTCTGATATGACCGCTGCGTGGCGCTCATCCATGACTTACCAAATCCATCCTGACCGCACCCCAAGCATTTGTCCAATCCTCGGATCTGTCAATCTCCAATCTCACTTGGTCTATCAGTCATGAATGTCAATCCTGTCAGGATTTACTCAACTGCCTCAAGCCAATCTCCTATCCGCCCATCCGCGCTCTCACAAACTTCATCCGTCACCTTTCCCAGGACTCTCCCACCCAATTCCACCTTTTGACAAGGGGTGGAGAGTGGCGACTACCACCTGCGGACATCCGCGGCAGTTTGGTTCATTTCCCTTTCCCACCCTGTCCGCCTTTGGACAAGGGGTGGGTGATTCCGGTATTGTCGTGCAAGCCCATCCACGGACAGAAGCAAGTGACCACATGATTTTCTTTCCTTTTCCACTCTATTTGTAGAATCCGTTGTACATAGTCTAACAGGGCCTCCTGCCCATAAAAGGAGGGGCTCTCCCCTGACTTTTGGATCCATAATTGAATGATAAAGCAGGAACTCATCCATCAGAAAATCGGCACACCCTTGATCCTTGAGCCTCCATACTCAACCCTTGATCCTTGATCCTTATCACCAACCAATAGCCTTGCTGGTTGAAGAAAAATTCTGTCTGTTGGAGTTTTTGAGTGTGTTATACCACTCCTTGATCCCTTTCTCTGACCATACTGGTCCTGATCCTTGATCATCTTTCTGGAGCCAATCACGACTGATTGAAGATGTGTTATTAAGCTTAAGACCTGGAGTGTTACACCTCCCTTTACTTCCTTTGGAGTTGCATTCTGCCAGCCTACTCTTGATTCCCTTGAGAAGTGTTGAGGTTATCCTTGCTTCAAATCAGTTACTGTTTGCTTTTGAGCTTCTTAAACATTGTGCTTTGTCTTGTACAGCCACCCTCAGTTATCTGGTACCCTTCAAGCGCTGGATTGCAGAGAGTTGGGCAGGTTCATTGAGAACCTGGAGGTTGCTTGGGTTTGAGTTGATCATCCCCAATCTTCTACTGACAAACAGAGTTATTAGTGTTGAGTTGAAAGCTGGCTCCCTCAAATAAATCAACGTACCCTTGGGTTGATACTCCAAATCCATGCCAACCCGTGGCTCTCCACTCTCAGCCCCGCTCACTCAACCTCAACCTCTTGATCTCCATCTCAACCATCCCTTTTCCAATTCTCTCCACGCTCAATCCTTCCCACTATCCTTGCTCACTAGAACCCTCCAATTCACCCTCTCAACCCTCTCATTCTCTCCCGCTCACTCGACTACCTCCACTTCTGACTCCTCTGATCCCGTATCCGATTCTATACATCCTGTATCTGATTCTATCCGTGTCAATCCTTGATCCTGGCACCACGTCCATACAATCACTAGCTCTTCAACTCTGATCTTCTGTTTAGCTGTGAGGCTCATTATGAAATCATTGTCTGGCGTTGGGAACGTCCTAACATTTCTTTCAGTCTCCTGTTTCCTTCTTCTGTCTCCTTTATCCACCTGTTGTTCTTGATTTGCCTCTCCTCGGTCAAATCCTTGTCCTCATTTCCTCTCAACTCTCAAATAACCTTCCACCACTCCGTTGGTCTTACTTTGAAATACAGATAAGAAGCTTTCATGGTTAAAATCCGAAAGGGCTGCAACAATCAAGCTACCGGCAGCATGGATTCAACCAAACCAACAGACTTCACCTCCTCCCTTCTCAAAACCCTAATGAATTCCATCCCTAACCTCAACAAATCAAATTTCTTGTTATGGCAATCAAAGTTAACGACCATATTCTCCCTTAAAGGTATAGCCCACTGGCTGAAAGACAAAGAGGCTAAGAACTGCCCCTGGGCGACCAACCTCAAAATTGCTGGCTAAATTCTGGCCAAACTTGATACTCAAACATATATCAATTGCGTCAAGGAAAACGATGCGCTGGACGGGATCACCTTGTGGAGATCAATTAACAAGTTCTATGCCTCATCACAAACCACGAATTGATCCCAAATCTTCTTTAACTTCCTGAATCTTGCCTTTGACCCCAAAAACGTGGAAAAGTTCATTACCAACGTACGGTCATGCCTGCTTCAAATTGCGGAAATTGGTATAAAAATGGATGAAAATATAGTGGCCTATTTGATTCTATTCAAATTCCCTCCTCAGCTTGAACATCTGAAGACAACAATAACTCATTCGCTTGGAGAGGCCAAGATAAACAGAGACATGGTCCTCAGGCACTTGAATCAAATCAAGAACAAAATAGCCGCTGGAACATACACCTCTGCTCTGCTTGCCAATCAGGAACCATTGCGATGTAAACCCAATTGGCATAATCCTCAAGCCTTTCATCCACAGAACAGGTGTTTTGCGCTCTATCCCCACCTTATCCCAAACAGTAACTCTACCTCCAAAAATCCAGCCCCTTCCTCACAATTTGCCCCTAATCCTAAGGCCTCCGCAAACCTGGCCTACACCTTTGCCATGGCAAACTTTCACCACATTGACCGCCACTCCCTGCTACTCAACTCCGGCGCGTCAAACAACATGTTCAACGATTCCAGTTACTTTGATTGGCTCAAAGACAACAACACTGAGGTGAATACGGGAAAACCAAGTGCCTCAATAATGTCTTGGGGAACTGGGAATGAAACAATTCATACCAAAACCACATCTCTCACCTTAACCAACTCTCTATTTATACCCGATCTGGCCGTAAATTTAATCTCCCTTGGACAATTAATTCAGAAGGGGTGCATTCTATCCCAACTCAATTCCAAAAGCTTTGGCGTTTTCTTCAAAAAAAAAATGATAATGTCCGGATACATACAAAACAATCTCCTCTACATTGAAGAATCAAATTCAAATTTTTCCGATTGTCATCTTTTCCTAACCATGTCAACCATTCACAAGCGGTTTGGACACATTCACCACAATCAAGTAAAACTGCTTTTGACCTCATTCACAAACCTCAAATGGGACCACAAACCCTGCATCGCATGTGCTAAAGGAAAAATTCACCAATCACCCTTCAAAGATCACATTCCCTCCAGCTCTCATCCATTCAAATTTATCCATGCCAACTTTGCGGACCAATCAGCCCCATATCCCAGTCGGGTCATTGCTATTTCCTCCTCTTAACTGATAATTATTCCAAATTCAAGACTTGTATCCCAATCAAGCTCAAATCTGATGTGGCCAATGAAGTCATCAATTTCATCAAACTAAATTCAAACCGTTTCAACAGAATGCTGAGGATCTTCCATTCCAATAACGGTGGCAAATTTGTCAACAATCAACTGACCTCCTTCCTGAAAGACAACGGCATCTTACACACCACCTCAGAACCTTACACACCAAAACATACCCGGTTTCCAAGAAAGGAAACAGAACATTAGTCAAGGCCACCAGGACCTCCATGATTGACATGTCCATCCCACTGAACCTGTGGGATGAGATCATGGTCAGTACTTGTCAAATCCTAAACTCAATCCCCTCAGTAAAGCTTAACACCTCACCTTTCAAACTCTGGAATAATCAACGTCCAAAATTGAAGCTATTCTGCACTTTGGGCTCCAAGACCGTAGTTTTGAACAATCACCCAGGCTTCTCAAAGCTTGGCAAAAAGGGTACTGAGGGCATCTTGGTGGGATTCAATCTTGACCTAAATTCCTACAAAATTTTCTGCCCTGAGACTGGATCTATAGTTTGAAGCAAACATGTTAAGATATTTGAAAAAAATAAATTAAATGACATCTCTCCTTCCTCCTCTGACTCTCCTTTTGACTCCCTTCTCAATAGTGATCTTCTCACTGATATTCTCATCTCCCCTACTCCAAAAATCACCAAAAATCCTAATTCAAACCCATCTCAACCTCTTCAATCCATTTCATCCACAACCTCCTTTGATTCCCCTACTTCACCATCCTCGTCTCAGGCATCTGAAGACAAACCATCATCCGTTTCAGACTACAACACCTTGGAAAATGAACAAATCTCAAGTTCTCTCACTCCCCACAATACCTATAATCTTTGCGATTGTTCCAGCGTACAATGTCCTCAAAGATACAGCTTCCTAATGCGCTCCATCCCAAGATCCTATAAGGAAGTCAAGAAAAGCTTGGACCAAAACAGATGGTTGGAATCCATGCAGGTTGAACTAGACGGAATAGAATTGTTGAATGTGTGGGAGGGATGCCATTCTCTCCCCAACAGAAAGCAAGCTCTATCCACCGTCTGGGTCTATCGGCTAAAAAAACAACCAGACGGATTGGGGTCCCTATTTAAATCTCAACTTTGCGTACAGGGATTCAAGCAGCTGGAATTCTGCGACTACGTGGAGACATATGCCCCTACCGGTTCAATCATCACTCTCTGCGTCCTTCTTGTTTATTCCTTTCACCATTCACTTCAAATTGTCCAAATGGACATCAATTCAGCCTTCCTACATTCTCCCCTCAATGAAGACTTTTACATCAAACATCCCAATGGCTACCGCTCCCCTTTTACCTTCTTCAAACTTAATACGGCTCTTTATGGGCTAAAACAGGCGCCTAAGAGTTGGTTTAATACGTTACAATCTTGGATAATATCCAAAGGCTTCATTGTCTCAAGCGCCAATCCCTGTCTCTACATGAACCAAGATTCATCTTTTTTTGTGTTTGTCTACGTGGACGACCTGATAGTCATTGGAAACTCATCCAAGTTCTGCTCTCGCTTAAAATCCCAGTTCTCCATCTCTCACGAAGGCCCGCTTCAAAAAATCCTTGGACACCACTTGGTTGAAACTGCCCATGGTCCTGCCCTATTGCAAGCGGCTCATATTGAGTATTCCCTGAAGGAACTGGGGTTGCTTGAATCTAGACCAATCACCACTCCAATGATGCCAAATGTCCATCTATCCCCTGCCTCCGATGAGGAGCATAGTGAATTCCTCAAACTTAATATAAATTGCAGATTGTTTTCCGGTTTTCTCAACTTCATAGCTAGCAGAACTTGTCCCAATCTATCTCATGCAGTATCCTCCCTATCTCAATTCAACACCAAGCCCGGTCTCCAAAATTGGATGGAGGCAAAGCACGCCTGGTGGTATCTCAACCACACCAAGAATATTTCTCTCCGGCTAAAGTCCACCAACTTCAAATATGATATCGAGTGCTTTAGCAACTCCAATGGTGGCAATGATACAGAAACGCGACTGAGTCACACTGACTAACTCATAATCTTGTACGGCTGTCCGGTCTCATGGAACAGCAAACTTCAGCCCTCAGTTTCTTTATCTTCCACCAAAGGCAAACTGAAGGCACTAGTATTGGTTGCCCAGGAAAAGCTTTGGCTCAATAATCTCCTCCACAAATTGCATCCTTCTCTCACTCTCTCTCATTGTTTCAATATAGACAACAAGGCGGTAAATGATCTGGTCAACTTTTGCTCACACCATAGCGCTCTCAAGCACGTGGACACTCAGATAAAGTGGCTTTGGGAACAACAGGCAGCCAAGAAATTGATTACAAACCAAATTCCATCACACCAAATGCTTGCCAATCCCCTAACAAAACCAGCTATCAAGGCGTCAGTTCTCAACTTAAGGATGGCCGTTCTTACGCCTCACAACTAAACACGGCAGTGTGTTGAGTTCACAGCCGGCTCCCTCAAATAAATCAACGTACCCTGGTGTTGATACTCCAAATCCATGCCAACCTGTGGCTCTCCACTCTCAGCCCCGCTCACTCAACCTCAACCTCTTGATCTCCATTTCAACCATCCCTTTTCTGATTCTTTCCAGGCTCCATCCTTCCCACTATCCTTGCTCACTAGAACCCTCCAATTCACCCTCTCAAACCTCTCATTCTCTCCCGCTCACTTGACTACCTCCACTTCCGACTCCTCTGATCCCGTATCCAATTCTATCCATCCCGTATCCGATTCTATCCGTCTCAATCCTTGATCCCGGCACCACGTCCATACAATCACCGGCTCTTCAACTCTGATCTTCTGTTTAGCTGTGAGGCTCATTATTAAATCATTGTCTCGCGTTGGGAACGTCCTAAAATTTCTTTCAGTCTCCTGTTTCCTTCTTCTGTCTCCTTTATCCGCCTGTTGTTCTTGATTTGCCTGTCCTCTGTCAAATCCTTGTTCTCATTTCCTCTCAACTCTCAAATAACCTTTCACAACTCCGTTGGTCTTACTTTGAAATACAGATAAGAAGCTTTCAATTGGCTTGTGGGCGTTGTTTACATACAACAGCTTTTGTTCTTTGAACTCTAAGCAGACTTTAACTTCTTTTGTTCAATTTTTTCCCTGCATAATCTTGTCTCAGATAGTGCTGTTCCATTGCTACCAAACTATTATCATCTTAATCCTCTACTCCTTGATTCCTCATTTACCAGGTTCTGGACCTTGATCTTGGTTACATCTAAATATTTTTGTAACACTCAGGAGGAAAGCCTAAACAGCACCTTTCCCCTCCACAGAACTGCCATGGCCTAGCACTGTTTGGATTCTTACATTTGGTCCCCTGGGCCGGGATTGAACCAGCAACCTTGGGATTTACAGTCCCAACTTGAAGAATCAACTCCGAAATCCAATCCAATTTTTTTTTATTTTCTTTCTTTTTCTGTTTGTTCTTTTTTCAGATCTGATCCGTGGAGGCAACTTGGTCCAGAAGTAAGTCCTCCAAATTGTGCACATTCTGGGCAAGATTCTTGTCTTTTTTTGTGAAACTCTACTCTTGCCACACTTGTGAGCCACCTTGGAACTCTGCTTGTTTGGATCTCTTAGGAACCCTTCAACATGGAATCTGCTGGATCCTCTTAATCTGTTTGGGCCAAGATGGTCAAAATCAAACCTCAGAACAAAAATTTAGCCTTCAATGGGATCAATTTCAAACAATTTCTGGACTCCTATGAGATGGCTGCAGAAGTGGATGGTGCCAGTGAATATGATATGGCTTATCAGTTACAATTTTTTATCTCTTCTGAAAAAGTTATGGAGGTTATAGAATTGTTTGTGGGATTTAAAACTCACAACTGGAGGCTCCTGAAGGAGGCTATGTTGGCCTATTGGGGAAAAATAGATGTAGCCAGATTTACTTTGCAAGACTTGGATGCCCTGGTTTCTCAATGGATCTCCAATGGTGGTATCTCCTCAGCCTCTGACCATCAGACTTTCAGAAAATCTTGGGACCCTATCCAGTCCTATCTTATCCAGAACAATCACATTGATACATTGGACGAAATTTGAGTGCAATTTTTTCAGTCTTTCTCTCCAGGAGTGCAGGAAATAATTAAGGATGAATTGGTGAAATCTGGATCCATGATCACGACAAGAGAAAATTGGTTCAAGCTCCCTGCTTTCATGGTTCTTAGGAATAATGTGGATAAAGTGATGAAAGGTCAAACAGCTCTCACCTTTGAAAAACCTAAAATCACTGAACCAGTCCTTGCCCCCTCTTTTCAAGCATCTAACAAAATCATGAATAAAATGGAAGCCAATTGCAGACCTAAACCCAATCCTCAGACCCACCGGGAGACAACTACTATAGATGAGATCACTAAATTACTTCAGGCATTTGAGAATAAAATAGATCAGAAAATATCCTCTTTAGCCACTCCTAAACCTTCTAATTCTATTCCTAAATCTACCATAGTCTGTTATTATTGCCATAGGGAAGGCCATGGTGCTGGTAGATGCCCTGAAATCCAGAAGGACAAGAAGGAGAAGTTAGTAGAGCAGAAGGGAAATAATTTTTTCCTTCCTAATGGTGCTATGATCCCTTTTGATTTGTCTGAACCAATCTGTCATGTGGTGGCCTCATACCAACCACCAACTCCTAAGAAGGCATCCTTGGTCTCTGTGGATTTTTGATCATCCTGTGGAACTCTGCAACCTTGGTATCCTCCAGCTATCACTTCTTCCAGCTTCCCTGGCACCTATCAATCTGATCCAGCTAGGAAATGCCATGAGGAACCAAAAACTCATAAGTCTCCCCCTGTTCCATCCTCAATTCTGCAAAAACCTGTTAAACGTCAATCTTCACCTGAGCCTCCTTCCTCTGATGTGGAAGACACGGAAGTAGAAAGGGAACCACTTATGGAAAGGTTCCAGGACAACTCTGATCTTCCCCCTCTTCAACCTGCCCAACCCTCAGATCCTCTTCCATCACCTATTTCACTTGATCTTCCTTCCTCCACCCAGCCCAAAATTTGATTTGAGAGGGGCATCTCCAAGGACTACCCTAATGCTGTGGAAGGAGTATTAAAGAAAATTTCTGATCTTAAAATCCCTGATCTATCTGTGGCTGAACTCCTGTCAATCTCTCCATCTGTGGCTCAAGGGATGAAGAAATGGGTTTCTTGTTGACGTGTGGAGATTGGTCCGGACAAATTAAAGGTCTCCTCTGGTACTCTGATGGAGGATTCTGGTGGAACAGATCCCTCTTCAGATACCGACCTGTATTCCTGTCCTCTTTGTTTTCTCCCATGTTATCTTGGTGATTAAACTAAAACGGTTTCTCTCCTTGTGGATTTGGGTTCTCAGCTCAACTTGATTTTGGACTCCATGGCCTGAAAGCTTAAACTTAGCCCAAGGGTCAGTTTCAACTCTGCGGTTTATGGAATTGGGAATCAGTCCTGTGAGCTGGTTGGTATTGCTGAGGATATCCCTGTTCAAACTTGTCAAAATATTGTTGGCACCTGTCACTTCTGGATCACTCGTCTGGATGGTCCCTTGATCTTGGGAAGGCCTTTCTTAATGGATTTTGGTGCTACCCTGATGTTTTCTGATCAAGTTGGGGAGAGAATTCTCCTCCCTGATGCTGATGGCAGAAATATTGAAGTTCCTCTTTGTTCTCTGGATTCGGGTCGCTGGGAAAGAGACTTCCCTGGTCATCCTCCCAAATCTGTCCTGAAAGGAAAGCAGAAAGAAAACTCTCATTCCTCTCATCCTCATTTTTTAGCAGGATAGTTGGCCCTACTGATAGTTGTAGTTCTTCTCAGCCTCAGACTTCAACTCCTGGACCAACTCCCACCTCAGAGGCATATCTTCTTTTTCCTCATCATTTCCTTCTCATCCAAATAAGATCAAAACCCAAACACATGAAAAATCCAAAAATATTTCTTCTCTGTCTGGACCTGTTGTATCTTCTTTTCCTTTTTCGTTTCAGCCCAATCAATCATCCTCTATTCCCGTTTCAAATCTCCCCAATGAGTCTAAACTAGATCTCAATCTCAATTCTTTTCTTGGTGGCTTTGGTATGAAGGAGTATGGTCTTAGGTGGAGGCAATTTGGGGTAGAAGTAAGTCCTCCCAATTGTGCACCACCAAGGGCTTCTACTACTGTTGTTTTCAAAACTCTACCCTGTGCCACACATGTGAGAAATGTGTTATCTTTTGGATCCTCTTTTATGGAGAAGGCACCTTTCAAGGACGCAGAAGAACATCAAACTTGGAAGATGTTGGAATATGGCCTCAGTTTTCGTAGTCAGGTCTAACTGGTCAATGCTTGGAGGAAGCAAGGATTCCTCTCCTTTGCCACCAAGTACAAACCAGTTGCAAAGAAGGTCCAGCCAGTCAACCAACCAATGCCTCTCAACCTCTATCCTCCTCTTAAGCGTCCTCCTCTATCCCGCGATCCTTACTGTGGTCTATCCCAATCCCTCACTGGTCCATTTAATCCCTCTGGTTGGGTCACTGAGGAACATCTGAAAGTGGTCAACTTTGGTCCAGATGAATGGCTTCTTCCTGATGAGTTAAATTTGATAAAAAATATATTTTCTCTAAGGGAAAAATCTATTGCATTCTGTGAAGAAGAGAGAGGTCTCTTGAAAGAATCCTATGGTCTCCCTTAAATCATCCCTGTAGTTGAACATGACCCTTGGCAAAAGAAAAAGATCCCGATCCCTGCTGCTAAAGTTGAAAAATTCATCAAGTTGGTCCGCAAACGAGTCCGAACCGGTTTATATAAACAATTGACTTCTAGCTATTCCAGTCCTGTTTTCTATGTTCTAAAGAGTAATGGTAAACTTAGAGTAGTTCATGATCTCCAACCTCTTAATAAAGTTACTATTAAAGACTCTGGCGTGCCTCCTGCCACTGAAGGATTTGTTGAATCCTTCTCTGGGAGAGCTTGCTATGGTCTAGGTGACATTATGGGTGGGAATGACAAACAATCCTTGCATCCTATTTCTTGTCCCCTCACTACTTTTGATACTCCCCTTGGTCAATTTCAGCTGACTCAATTGCCTCAAGGTTCCACCAACTTGGTTGCAGTCTATCAGGCTCAGATGATGTGGATCCTCCAGGACAAAATCCCGGATCATGCGGGTATCTTTATCAATGATGGTGGGATTAAAGGTCCAGTTTCTGACTATGATAATGAGCTCTTACCTTGGAACTCAGGAATCCAACAATTTATTTGGGAGTATGCTACTATCTTGGAAAGAATTTTGTTTTGAATCAATGAATCTGGCCTTAATGTCTCTGGATCAAAACTTGCCGCCTGTGTCCCTGCCTTGGAAATCGTTGGTCATATAGTCTGCAAGGAAGGAAGAAGGATGGAACCCTCTAAAGTAAACAAAATAATCTCCTGGCCTACTCTAATAAATCCAACGGAAGTTAGAGGTTTACTAGGTGTTGTAACTTATGTCAGGATCTTCATTCCCTCACTATGCAAAATATGTATTCCCTTGCGTTGCTTAACCAGGAAGGATGCTGAATGGATTTGGACCCAAGACTGCAAAAAATCATTTCAGTTTCTCAAAACAATTGTTGGGAAAGACATTGTTTTGAAACAGATCACTTATGGGCCCGGAGCCGGCAAGATCAAGCTGGCAGTGGACTCTAGTTATCAATCTGTTGGGGCTGTCCTTACCCAGGAAGATGATAATGGTTTGGATTGTCCTGCTCTGTATGAATCCCTTCTTTTCTCAGATGTGGAATCCAGGTACTCCCAGCCAAAACTGGAACTGTGCGGTGTGGCCCAAATGTTGAAAAAGCTTCATACTATCCTTTGGGGGCAACACTTTGAGTTACAAGTTGATGCACAATCCATTATTGAAATGATCAACACCCCCAGCCTCCCAAATGCTCCAATGACTTGTTGCGTGGCTTTCATCCAGTTGTTCTCTTTTGATATTGTTCACAGGCCTGGAAAATCTTTCACCATGCCTGATGGTTTATCTAGGAGACCTATTGGAGATGATGAATCAGATGTTGGAATGGATTTTGATGAGGAAGAACCCTTGGTCCGCCCTGTCTTTGCCTTTTCCTCCCAAGATTACTCTGGTTTCCAGCAAGGTTTCTGGCTTAAGCTAGAGCAGTACCTTTCAAATCTCCAAAGACCCCCTGATCTCTCTGCCAAACAATTTTGGTCCCTTAAAAGGAAGTCCTCCAACTTCTTTCTCCAAGGTTCTAGGCTTAAGAAAAGAGAAACTCCTTGTGCACTTGTTGTGGTCAGTATCCTTTCTAAGCAAGATTCAATCCTGGAAAGTCTCCATGAAGGCCTTGGTCATTGTGGGGAAACCAAAATTTATCAACAAATATCCGAACAATTTTGGTGGCCATCCCTGAAGAAATCCATTGCTCAATGGTGCAGGAGTTGTGAAGTGTGCCAGAAACGTGATCTTAGGCGCCCGGCCGAAATTTGTTACCCCACTGGAGATTCCACTTTCTTTGGGAGGATTGCTATGGATGTGGTTCACATTAAGGCTGGTGGAGCTAAGTACCTCATTGTGGCTAGAGATGATTTTTCTGGATGGGTTGAAGGAAAGTTTCTTAAGAACCTCAGCTCTGAATCAGTAGCAGCTTTCCTTTATGAGACTTGGACAATGTGTTATGGCTTGGCTCAATCTTATTCTATGGATGGTGGCTTGGAATTTGGTGGAAAACTTGCTTAAATGATCTGATTGCTCCCTGGACAACATAGAGTTACTACTCCCTATTATCCAGAAAGAAAAGGCATGGTGGAAAGAGGCCATGCACCCTTGAAGGCTGCTCTGGTTAAATTGGCTGGTGAAAGTGGCAAGAATTGTTGGAAGTTTCTCCCCTTGGTCCTCTTCTCTGATTGAATTTCCACCAAGCAAACCACTGGTTACTCTCCTTATGAAATCATCTTTGTTCAGAGGGCTGTTCTTCCTCTTGATCTTGAAATGGAGTCTTCCTTGGGCATATCTTGGGAACAAGTTTCCTCAACTACTGACCTATTAGTTGCCAGATCAAAGCAACTGGAGCGGAGTGAAGATATTCGTAACAAAGCTTATCAGAAGATGATGGAATCAAGAGCAAAATCAGTTCAGTATTGGGAAGATAAACACCTAAATCAAATCAGGGACCCTTTAAAGCCTGGTGATCTGGTATTGGCTTATAATCGATCTTTAGAAACTCAGTGGGGAAAGCTTTTCTGTAACCGCTGGAATGGTCCTTACCAAGTGACCCATCAAATTAGAGGGGGATCATATGTTTTGGAGGAACTGGATGGTACTCAGATGGCCAGAAGGTTCTCTGCTGATCAGGTCAAGAAATTTCATTCTTGAGGACGCAACTTGTTCCAAAAGTAAGTCCTCCCAATTGTGCACCACCAGGGTCATCTGCTGCAAAACTCTACTTCGTGCCACGCATGTGAGCACCTGGGACGCCTTCTCCATTATATCTCAGGCACTTCTAGGATTTCCCTTTGGATGAATCAACATATTCTTTTTTGATCTCTCTCAAGATCAAAATGGCCATCCCTGGGTTTCAAGCATCTTTCTTTCTTTCCTTTCTTTATGACATCATACTTTGGAGCAGACTAGGGACAGTCTGTAAGTTGGCGAGAGATGTGGTGCCCCATCCTGGACACCCTGGCCACCTTAAGACCTTGATCCATAAACTGTTGCACAAACGTACCATCCGGCATCTAAAAAAAAAAAAAAAAAAAAATTCCAACACATCCTCATCCACATGCGTCGCCCGTCCCTCATCCGCATCATCATCCTTGCGGGTTGCGCGTCCATCATCCGCGCTCATCATCTTTGCGCCCCGCCCATCCTCATCCTTATCGCCGCGCGTCCCGATCTCCTGTCTGCCGCACGACCCGATCTCCTGTCCGCCGCGCGTCCCAATCTCCTGTCCGTCGTGCGTCCCAATCTCTTGTCCGCCCCGCGTCCCAATCTCTGATACAACCGCCGCGTGGCGCTCATCCATGACTTACTGAATCCATCCTGACCGCACCCCAAGCATTTGTCCAATCCTTGGATCTGTCAATCTCCCATCTCACTTGGTCTATCAGTCGTGAATCTCAAGCCTGTCAGTATTTACTCAACCGCCTCAAGCCAATCTCCTATCCGCCCATCCGCGCTCTCACAAACTTCCTCCGTCACCATTCCCGGGACTCTCCCACCCACTTCTGCCTTCAGACGAGGGGTGGAGAGTGGCGACTACCACCCGCGGACATCTGCGGCGGTTTGGTTCATTTCCCTTTCCCACCCCGTCCGCCTTTGGACGGGGGGTGGGTGATTCCGGTATTGTCGCGCGAGCCCATCCACGGACGGACGCAAGTGACCACATGATTTTCTTTCCTTTTCCTATCTATTTGTAGAATCCTTTGTACATAGTCTAACAGGGCCTCCTGCCCATAAAAGGAGGGGCTCTCCCGTGCGTTTTGGATCCATAATTGAATGATCAAGCAGTAAATCATCCATCAGGAAATCAGCACACACTTGATCCTTGAGCCTCCATACTCAACCCTTGATCCTTGATCCTTATCACCAACCAATAGCCTTGCTGGTTGAAGAAAAATTCTGTCTGTTGGAATTTTTGAGTGTGTTTTAACACTCCTTGATCCCTTTCTCTGACCATACTGGTCCTGATCCTAGATCATCTTTCTGGAGCCAATCACAACTGATTGAAGAGGTCTTATTAAGCTTAAGACCTGGAGTGTTACACCTCCCTTTACTTCCTTTGGAGTTGCATTTTGCCAGCCTACTCTTGAGTCCCTTGAGAAGTGTTGAGGTTATCCTTGCTTCAAATCAGTTACTGTTTGCTTTTGAGCTTCTTAAACATTGTGCTTTGTCTTGTAAAGCCACCCTCAGTTATCTGGTAACCTTCAAGCGCTTGATTGCGGAGAGTTGGGCAGGTTCATTGAGAACCTGGAGGTCGCTTGGGTTTGAGTTGATCATCCCCAATCTTCTGCTGAGAACCAGATTTATTAGCTTGTGGGCGTTGTTTACATACAACATCTTTTGTTCTTTGAACTCTAAGAAGACTTTAACTTCTTTTGTTCAAGTTTTTCCCTGCATAATCATGTCTCAGATAGTGCTGTTCCATCGCTACCAAAATATTATCATCTTAATCCTCTACGCCTTGATTCCTCATTTACCAGGTTCTGGACCTTGATCTTGGTTACATCTAAATATTTTTGTAACACTCAGGAGGGCAGCCTAAACAGCATCTTTCCCCTCCACAGAACTGCCACAGCCTAGCACCATTTGGAGTCTTACACCGGCCCTTGCCAATGATGGGCATGGGAAGGAGATTAGCTAGTGAGGGGCCCACAGACATCCTGATGGGCCCGGGCGGGAAACAGACAAGCTACGCGGGAGAACTGTGAGATGGAGGTGGATTGAGGCAGTTATGCAAAGGTTCCAAAGACCGCAAGCAACGCTTGGGGTCATTGACCAATGGTTTGGGCGGGGAATGATGGTTGATGGTGTAATGATGATTGTGTTGGTGTTGGTGTTGTTTCTGTGATGGAGTGGGGGACGCTGGAGGGATCTGGCATGATAGGTGGAGGAGGAGCCTTTGACAACTGATCTTCCCAACTCTGAGAGACTCGTCCAACGCCTTGATTGATTGTGGGGATCAAAGCTGAGGCCAAGTTTGTTGTGGGAGATCTTGGTGGGCAGTAGTTGGTTGTTGGTAGGATTGGATGATCTCTGATGAACCAGGGGATCAATTGTTGGTGATTGAATGTTGAGCATGATTGGTGGCTGATTGAAAGAAGAGATTTTTGATTGAAAATCCATGTTTTAAAATCATCCTTGAAGGATGATGAGCAGTATTTTAGTTGTTTATCATCTCATACAACCTGTTATGATCCTTGGGGTACTGGATGATGGCAGCGGTAATCTTGGGGTTGATCCAACTAGCACCATGATCATCGCTTGGAAACATCTTGGCAACTGTCCTGATTGTCCAGCGTTAGGTGGTCAGATCTAACAGTGAATGATGGGAAGATGATGAGGTGAGGATTGATGGCCGTCCGTGCGCGCTTTTGGCAAGCAAAAGGAAAAAAAAAGGACCTGAAGGATGAGGAGTAAAGTGAGGAGGACTTAAACACCGGGCACAGGGGTCTAGGCACTGAGAGATCTGCCTAGAAATGTCAGCCTCCTGGATGCCAAGACTCTTGCTATCCTTTAGCTACCAGAGGTGATGTTGTAAATAATAAATATATTATTTATTAAATGCAGCAAAAATTGGTAGAATACTTGGATTAAGCTTATTGCAAGGTTAAATGGTTTGGTTATTGTTTCTTGTTTTGAATCAAAATTGATTATTCAATATTTATAGAGGGGCCACAATTATATTGGGGATCTTTAACACCTCTATTCAGGGATTTCAGTATGAAAACACGTAGTCCTGGTTACTTTGGGTTCTTTAGTTTAAAGATTATTATACCCAAAGATAATATGTATATAAAATACACAATGGAGTTGTAGGGCCTTTTAGCCAAGCTACCACGACAGATAAAGGATAATAAGACTCACTGGTATATTATTAAATCCTTTGGGTATCTGTTTGGGACGTGTACTGAGGGGTTAAACCTGTATACTGGGGTTATAAGGTTGTTCAGCAGTTTTAATTGATAAAAAGAGGTTTGAGGACCAATATTACTGATCAGACATTGCCATAAATCACTTAATTATCTCTTATAAGTATTTGATTACCTTGGCACGGCTTCTGGATATGAATATTACTGGGTCTCTTCCCAACAACATCCTCAAAAGAGCTCTGTATTTATAGTTTTTAGGGTCCCAATATGGTCCTTCTGAGGGTTGTAGGTGCTCAAAGGGACGGAAATTAAGGCTAGCAGGGTAACCAGGGGTAGCCTGTCATGTGCCCTTGGTGCTATATCCCGGGTGGCATCTAATTCCTTAGGGTATGGGAATAATTCTACCTTATAATGGACATTTGGACGTGTGAATAACACTAACCTGTCCTATTTATGTATTATTTAATTAATTATCCTTAGTATATGTTCCCTGTAATATAATAATTATATTATTAGACATCTCTACGGAAATTTTTATTTCAGGTAAGTTCTCATTATGTATCATATAACTGGAGTAAAAGGTCATAATATTGTTTTTACTCTTTATCTACGAGTTCCAGTTGATTTGTTAAGATAATTACTTAAAAATATAAGTCATGAGAATTCATGTAATATTATTACATCATTATCTTCCTTAGTATGTCACAAAGATGTTAATGTATAGTAATTCTCATAAAAGTATATTAAAGTATTTTAATATATTTTTTGAAGCTGTCATTGTATTATTTTCGACATTCTTGATTCTTTGCATTATTTTAAATAAAAAATACGTGTAAAGATTATTTAGGTATTTTTATATAATATTATGTATGTTTAGATAGTCTACTATCCATGGGAACCTTTATTACATATGTAACAAGTTCCCGTGTATGTTGTAGCCTGTTTACGCGGTACCCGGGCCACCTTTCACTATGTCAGCCCGTAGTCCCGCGGCTGCGTACTTGTCAGAGGCCTGGGGCTGTGTACACGACCCTGACGGGTTGACACGGCTGTATCTCAGCTGCGCGCGGGTGCTGTGGCTGCCGCGGCTGCGTGCGGGAATTGTGACAAAACACATTTCCGCCCGTAACTCCTAAAATATAAACAACACCTCAATTCTGACTGAATTTTAGGTGTGAAACCTATACGTGACAATGTGTGTGAAATATTTAATTGGGCAAAAATTTCAATACTGGAGCCATAGTATTTTGATTCTTGTTTCTTTAATTATTTAAAAATTTAAGGAGTTGGATTTCAAGGGTGGGGTCAGTGAGTGACCCTACCTAATTTTGGATGGAGAATCCATTTCTGTAATAATATTTATAGTTTTACTACTCCTTCCTAGGTTAGTTGTATTATTATTATTTTTATTTTATTTTAGTTACTTTTGCAGCTTGCTCTGCAATAGTAGCAAGCTGACAAGAAAACTGGGAGAAGGGAAAGCTGAGACTTGGAAACTGAAAAAATCATAAAAAATCAAATTTTTCCACAGTGGTCTTGAGGTGCCCAGATTTGGTAACCACACCGGTTTAGGTAAACCAGGCATCATCATTCAGCTTTTTAATGCACCCAAAGACAGAGAAGGATGGTACTCAATAGAACATGAGATAGAATGCAGGTGGGGTATTAGCCAAAGCCCGTTTTTCACAAACCGGGCATCACATGATGGCCAATTTCTTTTTTTTTTAGTATGACACTTATTCCTGTCAATATGCTGGGGTGAAATGCTTAACAGGAGCATAGAAAAGCTGATTGATGATTCCTGGTATGCGTAAAGCAGGAATCATCATTCAGCTATTTTATGTACCCATAGACAGAGAAGGATGATAATCAATAGACCATGAGATAGAATACAGGTGGGGTATTAGCCAATGCCCGGTTTGTGCAAACTGGGAATCACATGACAGCCACTTTCTTTTTTTTGAGTATGACACTGATTCCTGTTGATAGGCTGGGTTGAAATGATGAACAGCAGTATAGCACAGCTGATTTATGATGTAAGGTTTGCATAAACTGGGCATCATCATTAAGCTATTTTATTCACCCATAGACAGAAAAGGATGATACTCAATAGACTGTGAGATGGAATGCAGCTGGGGTATTAGAATGTTCTAATTGGTTGATATTCATCAGCCTGCTGGCTCCAGTGTTCCAATCATAAGGTGTGACCAGAATAGCCTGTACATATTGGAAGGCTTAGAAATTTTTGCCACTTGAATGAGGGAAGGCAGACCAAGTTTGGAGGAAAGCCAAGTCACATCTTCGATCCATCAGAGTTGGGTTCATGACTAGTCCATCAGCTTCCGGAAAAATTTCAGCTTACATGCGCCGGTTGATGGCAAATGCCAAGTCCAGGTAAGGGTTGGAGCCATCAGTCCAAGCACCCAAGTAGGCCTTTCCATCACTTTCCAAGTTAAATACCCAGTCAATTTCCACTGCAAAAACCAACCCATCAGTGCAACCAGGGACCTATCAATGGATTTCCACACTATTTGCAGTTTTGACCAACTCAAACTCACGGCAGTTCTCCCAAACTTTGGCTGTGGGCAAGGTGGAAGATTTGCCTGAAGAAAATCATCCATATCACCAACTTGGCTCTAGTCAAGATGTTTGACAAAAAATGCATTCCATCACCCGGAAACCCCATCATCAAATTCTTCAAAGGGATAACTGATATGAATGGAGTAGTTTTGGTTTTTTAGGGTCTTGAGATCAGAGGAGGAGGAAGAGCATCACAAGCCAACTCAAGATTCAGATAAGGATATAAATAAAAAATAGTCATCTCAGCTAGTTGACAATCCATTGATGGACCAAGAACAGAGGTTGCTATTCATGAATCAACCCAGCATCAAGACAAAAGGAGTCTCTTGGGGGTTTCTCCATTGTATCAACGTGGAAATGAGATGTTCCTTTGCGGGGCTAAGGTTTGACATCAAACTAACCAGCAAATCCAGCCAAAGGAGGAAAAGGAAAATCAATTTCAATTACATCTTAGTTAATCACTTGCCCAGAATAGCCAAGTCAAACAGCCAACCTGATTGAGTATGTCAGTACTTGTAGAATCCATCAATGGCAGCCATCACAGACAAAACAGATTTCCATCAAGTCTTTAGATCAAGGCCACCAGAATCAACTAGGGACTTCCCTTCTGGTAACTTTCATCCCATCCTCAAATTATTCTGAGAACGGTGAAATTGCATATCCAGTTCTTCCCATCAGACCAATTGGCATTTAATTCATTTCATTCTCTTCAAAATTTTTAATTTTGGGATCACAAACTTGGTATCATTGAAGCTTTAAGAATCAAAATCCCCTAGGTGTACTGATTTTTCAAATCTTTTATCACTGACTTAAACAAATCAGGATCTATGACAAGAATTTATGCAATTCAAGCAGGGAAAAGATCAGCTGTACCAATTACCAACTAGAATCTAGATGAACCAGCAGAAAATTCTGGAGTCAGAAGACTGGCCCCTAGAATTTAAACTACCTTCAAGGGTTCATACACATCTACATCCTTCTATCCAATTTTTTCTTATGCCTCCATGGCTAGGCTAAATTAAGGCCCCCCAAACCCCCTGTGGGGTCTGTCTGAGGTAAAACTTTTTGGAGCATTCAAATATGGATGTGATATTGAGCTCTTGTAGCATGTAAAAATACTAAAAATATGTATTTTTTTCAAGGAATGCAAATCTGGAGTCAGATTTTGGAAAAAACTTGATACCTCAAATGAACAATAAAAAAATGATAAAAAAGAATTTGTGCGGATAGAATTCATTGTTGCTGACACCTATCAAGCTCACCTGTACCCATGTAAAACAATGCTAAAAATTGGAGTTTTTTTTTCAAGGAGTTTAAACCTAGGGTCATATTTTGGGAAAATCTTGGTACCTCATATGCAAAATAATTAAAATAATACAAATGGAATTGTATGGAAAGAAAAAAAATACAAAAGTGGTACAAGGAAAGTCATCCATGAAACATATGAGACAAAAATTGATCACTTAATACATATCAATATCAACATGTTTTACAGGATGTTTTAAAGTTTCCCAGATGTTTAAATATTTAAACGACTCAATTTACCAATTTTTTTACCCCCCTTCTGGACCTACATTCCTTCCAGATATTGTCAACAGTTGGCAAAAGAAATATCATGAATTTTACATCCACCCTGTTTCTTCAAATCCAATGCTACAAAATGTCATTTTTCAACAAAAGCTATGATCAAGGGGCTTTGTAGTGTGACAGGAAAATCAAATGGGAAAAATTTCATTGATTGTGATTTTGAGATCCAAAAAATGGGAAATTCATAGACATTATTAAAAACATGCCCCAGATGGGGAATCCTTATCCAATTCTTGGTTGAAATACTTCTTCCAGAGGAATCAACATCCATGCTTTTCAAAATTTTATCAAAAGCTTATGGTTCACCAAATGTTATCCATATAACTTCATAGAAAACCTTCCTTGTTTCTAGCTCAATCTTGCATTTCTTTCCCACATCCATATATGTTCCTTTCACCTGATGGGAAACTGCATGATAACCACAACTTCCATCTCTGTGAGGATCATAAACATCAAACACGTAATCTGAAATGGCTTTTGGAAGCTAGTAAATGTAAGGCATCCTTTTATCTCTTGAAGATGAAGATGATTGAACTGGAATTGTATATCTTGAATTTGATTTTATGTGTTTAATGGCTTCATTGAAGTAAGCCTGAAGGATTTTTGCAAAATCAGAGCCCAATTGGCTTTGAGATTGAAGTCTTCTTGTGGCAAATTCCTCTTTCACTTGTTCATAATCTCTTAATTTAGCTTGATGATCTTCCCTGATTGGTTTGATGTGCTCCTGTTGTTCCAATTCTTCCTTATTCTTTTCCCCTGCCAAAAATTTTTCTTTTTAATGGATTTCTCTTTGGATTTTTTGTTTCTCAGTCCATTTTTTTCCTTAATAAACCTCATTTCAACATCCCTCTTGAATGCCAAAATTTGCATTTCCAACTGTTCCCTTTCCGCTTCCTCTTGCTTCATTGTATACTGGAACATTTATTCTTCAATTTAAAAAAATGAGGGATCCCTTGTATTGGACTGCTGGCTCAAGCTTTCAGCCCATTTTGAAGACTGTTTTCTTACCCTTTGAGCAGGAGGTCTTCCTCTGGTTGATTCCAGTGACTCAGGGGTGCCAACCTGATGGAACTTGTGAGCATAGAACCCTGAAAGAATTGAGTCCAATTCATCCAAAAGTTTGAATTGCCTCTCTGCTGAAGGACACTTCAATTTCATGGAAATTTAATTGAGCCTGTCTTCACAATTTGTTGCCAACATTGAAAGTCCAGGCTCCACATAGTTTGCTTTAAAATTCAGATACCACTGAGGATGAAAATCATGGACTCCGAGGAGTTAAAAGCAGTGCCACATGTTCCTTCATATTCCTTGATCCAAAATATTTATCCCAAAAAGAAATGAAAGAATCCCATGTTGTCTTTTTGATGTTCATATTCTGTAACTAACAAATTTAGTTATCTTTATCTCTAACTTAATTTTTCCATTAAATAACTACTCATGTCTCAAATAACTACTCATGTCTCAGGCCCCCTCTGGGGCTCTCTCGTTGTCACTAACCTTCTGTCTTAGGCCCCTTTTGGGGGTTCTCTAGTTGTGCTTAAATACTGGTCCTTCCTTGGGACCATGAATGAAAAATCATCTGATTACCAGACAACTAAACCGGAGTGTCCCTTCCTCCTCTTCAGATCAGTTCCACTTGACTATAAAATAATTTCTATCTTTCATTGGCTCTTTTTAGCATTATCAATACATCTCATTTGGCTCTTAAGTAGCCTACCATATTCCTTCCTTCTCCAAATAACCTTGCTTCTCATATTAATCTTTTCACGGTTAAAAGCCAAAAGCTCATCCCACTAAGTCATCCGGTAAACTTCATTGTTCCAACTGGTTGTCTCATTTCAAATCTCATCAATTCTCACTATCCAATTTTTTCCCTCCTCTTCATCCCTTCTTTCATGATCTTGAAACATCCCTATTCCTTCAAACCCTTACTCAACCTCAGTTCTTACCTCTCACTCATCCAGTCCTCAGCCTCAACCCTTATTCTTGATCCCCAGTCCCACCGCCTCAGAATCATCATCTACCACTCAACCCCTCTGAGAATCTCCCAAACAATGCCTCTACAAGTCCAAGGATGATGACAAGGATGACCTTCCAGAAAAACTGATTTTGTTGGAAGCCAAAACCAAGACTGTCAAACTATCATCCTCCTTGAGCTTGGAGCTTGGGGCCCAAATGGACATGATCCCCACATCTCCCTTCTTATCCCATCCTATACTATCTCTATACCATACCAGTTATGGGCATCCTATCAACCTTCATCGCTATTTCCTCAGGATCTGCTTTGCTTTACCTCCTTTGCTGAAATTCTCCCCTCCATTGCTCTCCTGCAATCTCATATCCTACCCCATCCATTGCAAGATCAAATTCCGTTTCTCAAATCAAGGCTACCTCAGATCCCATCCTAACATATATCCTAAGACCAATTCATTCACCCTCAATGACAGTAGGACGGCCCCGCTGGTATCACTCATAGGGATGATTGCCGTTGACTATTGCGGTTCAAGCTTGCTTCCCCAGCTCATCCTCCAACCATGGTTCTGGCTCCTTGGATCCTTCCCTGCTCAAATTTGCGCCTTCAATTGTATCTTGACCACCTGAATTGATCTATAATTTCCAACCTCATCATTTTTAAATCAACTGACCTCTCATCATTATCCTGACCTCCAATTGACATCAAACCATTACTCCCAATCATACTACTATCTCTGTCCTGACCAATCCTAACTCAAGTTCAACCAGTACAATCCCCAGGATCCTCATCATCATCCCAGAAGCTGTCCCTAGCCTAGTTGGCCATCAGATTTCTCTCCATCTCTCTTGGATTGGTCTCACCATGGTTACTGGCGTCTCCTGCTTTGAATTATCCATCTACACCTCTGTTCCCTCCAACATTTAATCTCATCACCAGCAAATCAACATCAACCATCAACCAGATCAAGATTAAAATTGGTTGAAGATCATGATGAAGACTATCAAGAGGTCTTGCTATCCTTTGATCCGATTCATTCCCATCCATCCTCACCCTCATCCTCATCCTCACCCTCTTCTCATCTGACAACAACCCAACTCCTCCTCAGCTTCAAACCATCATTGCCTTCAACTCCTCAAGTCCTACAATCCTCAATCAGTTCTCCAAATCCCATTCTGGCCATCCCAATCTCAACCTGCTTATCTGGCCATCTCCTCTTTCTACTCTCAGTTGAACTTGATCCCAACCTCCACCTCTTCTGATCAACCTATCATCACTCAACTTTGCTACAAGTGGTGGAGGGATGCCATTGAGAGTTGTTATAAACACTCCACCCATCCATCCAATCCCCAAGCCTCCTCTCAATCTGTTTGACACCAAACCTTGAATGAGAACCCTACAAACCATCCTCTAGTCAAGCCACTCAAGCTGTGCATCAAAACCCATTGACTGTCCAAGTATCACTTCAACAGAATCATCAATGGTATGTGTAGGAGACTCATCACCTCAAGCCTTGGTTTTTGACCATTGATGCATTGATCAATCACTTGCAATCAACAACCTATTACGTCCTCTCCTTACTCCTTCAAGTCATCAAATCAACCTAAAAACCTTCAATCAAGATCCCACTTAAAACAATTGACCATGCCCTATCTCACCTGGCTAACTTCTTGACAATCACCAAGATCTTGAAACTCTTACCCTACTACCTTCATTGTAACCAACTCAATATCATTCCCATTGATCTCTTGGATTGTTCAAATGAAGATCTCTTTTGATTCTTCTTCCCCAATTTCTTCTGAGCCTTGCCTTTGCAACCTTAGCCGCTTCCCAGCTCCACCTGCTACCTCAACTAACATTGCTTTATCTTCTCCATCTCATTGGGTTCACCTGCTAAATCACCACCTAATTCTATGTGGGGTGGTCCATTCATTTGGCGCGTCCTGTAACCCTAACCATTCTCCCATCGCTCCGCCCGCTACTTCTCTTCTTGCTTCATCTCATCCGCTCCTCCCAATAATTTTCTCTCTCCTCCACTATGATTGCGACATTTGTCGCGCTCCTCTCCTTGCTTGTCCACCACTTCTCTTGCTACCTTGATGGCAAACTCAATGGCGACCTTGATGGCAACCTCCATTGCTGCTCAACTCCGCCTTGGATTGCTCACTCACTCACTTAACCCTGCTTGAAACTTTGATTGCCTCCCTTTTGGTACTCACCTCCAGCATCTTGCACAATCTTGCATCCTCAAAATCTGCAACCTTGCTTGTGATTCATCTGCAACTTCTCCTACTGCTTCACTCGCCATCCCTGTTCAATATGATGCATCCTCCCTTGCGACCTTGCTCTTCCACCTCTCAATCTTGCTTGATTGCTTATCATCCCAACACTGCTCCATTTCTCCATCTCAAATGCTTGCTTGCTCCCATTGTGATTTCACGTCGTGATCAATTCCTTAGATTGCTTAAAACAGGAAATTGAATTAATTAAAATAGATCAACACTAGTTTAGTCCTACAATGTTGGTCTGACACAGTATATGAGGAATGAAATAGGAAAAAAGCCTGGATCAACCAGTTGGTGTGAGTTGAGATTGATTGAGAAAACAAGACTGAGTGAGGATTTTGATAGAGATAGATGATGAGGAAAGAATGAGAGAAAAGTCCTAAGTTACCTCCACTTGTACCTAGTTGCGCCCTCCTCCTGAGTCAGCTTCGCGTAGAACCTCCGGTTGTTGTGTTGGTTGCAAGTTGAGTCAATGAGTGGCGGCGTGGTTCAGGTGGTCAAGTGAGGGTTCATGAGGTAGAGGCTGCGAGGAAGAAGATTCCCTGCCAGACTTTGCTATCCGTTTTTCAAGGTTGAGACTGAGACTTGGCTTGAGGGCGCGATTGCACGCAGCGGGCGGCGGAGCGGTGAAACCCTGCGTAGCCTGAATCACACCACCCTGACACTCCTCCTTGATTCATGCGGGAGCCATGTGAATGAGATCCAGAGCCGCCCAATGTTTGATGGTACACAGTGGTTTGGTGAGTAAGTCTGCTAGCATCTCAGCGGAAGGAATTTGTTGTACAGATAGCAGGTTCTTTGACACAAGATTGCATATATACTGATATCTGACTTTGATGTGTTTCAAATTTGGGTTCAATTGAGCTTCTTTGCTGATCATGACCGCACTTGCATTATTGTTTTGTAGGATGACGTTGAGGGGAGGCTTCTTACTGAGGATCTTCAGATTTTGGAGCAGGATTGAGAGCCAGCGCAGTTGTTTAGCGCACTCTTTTGTGGAGATGAACTCTGCCTCACAGGTTGATTGCGCTAAGAAAGATTGTTTCTTTGCAACCCAGGAGATTGGGTTGTTGAAGAGAGTTATCTAATACCTGGAAGTGGAATTCTTGGACAGCAGAAATCCTGCGTAGTCCGCATCTGCCCAACCACATAAGGTGGACGTTTCAGCGGCTCAGCGTGAGTAAACAATGCCCATGTTTCTGGTGCCGTTGAGGTAGCAAAAGAGGTGTTTCACGGCTGACCAGTGAGAGGAGGTAAGCTTTGATAAAAACTGAGACAGGAGATTGGTGGTGAAAGCAATTTCAGGCCGCATGTGGATAGCTAGATGAAGGAGCATTCCAATGGCCTTCTGATACGTATGGCGATCCACCAGTTCCGCGTCTTGGGCCACCGGCTTTTGAAGATCCATAAGAGCCGGGGTCTTCACGGGGTGACTGTTCTCCATTTGGAATCCAGTGAGGGTCTTCTTGCAGAAATCTCCCTGATGAAGAAAGAGGGACCCATCCGGCCACCAGTGTAGACTGTACCCAAGATGTTGGCTTGGTTTTTCTTTGATCCTCAGCTTGTAGTGCTTGCCAAGTTGATGAAGAAATTGGAGAATTATTTTACAATCAGGCCCAACAACCAACCCATCATTGACGTGTATGTGGAGTTTCATGGATATGTTGGAGCTGACAAAGAGAGATTCATCACCCACAAATGGCCTTAACCCTCATTTTGCAAGCGTTTTGACCAGGTGAGCTTTCCATTGTCTGGGGGCTTGCTTGGTCCCATAGAGAGATTTTTTCAAGAGCCAGACATGGTCTTCCTTACCCAGTTCCTTGAAACCGCTAACCTGCAACATGTAGACCGCGGGGTTGATGAGGCCGTTCAAAAAAGCTGTTGCTACGTCGAATTGAAATACGTGTAGTTCCTGTTGCATGGCACTTGACAGGAGTACCTTGAGGGATATGTTGCGCGCCACCAAGGCGTAAGTCTCAAAGTAGTGAATTCCCTTATCCTGATGATTACCAAAACACACCCAGCGCGCCTTCCGGCAAGCGACTTCCCCAAATTCATTTAGCTTGTTGACCAAACGCCACATGCCACCAATTATCTTGGCACCCGGGGGAGGCTTGACCAAAGTACCCGTGTTCTTGAAGATTAGCTGGCCATGCTCTTCTTTCATTACGTCTAGATATTTGTTGGCTTAGGGTGTGTTCAGGGAGTCCTTTACCAAGATTACCTCAGTTAGGTTGGCTTCATCAATTGGACCACGGCAACTACGCGAGCCTTCTAGTATATTGGATGGGTCAATTCTGGAGCTGACATCTCTAGGGGCTTTGTTGTAGTACGGAACAAAAGCATAGTGCTTTGATGTGGCAGCGGTTGAGCCTTGAGTTTGAGTATTATCAGCCCCTGGGACAATGTTTTGATCAGTGGCTGTGGTGGGCTGATACGGTACCAAATCAATTGGCAAGGGGGTTTGCGACATGATGCCAGGTGTATTGGAGGTTGTGTTGGTCGTAGGTTTTGGGGGATTTGCGGTGATCAATACTGTTGAGTGGTGAAAGGGTTTCAGGGGCTTGGTCCGAGGAAGTGAGGAATGGCGTTTTTGGACCGCGGAAGGTTCCCGGTAGGGAAAGTTTAGCGGGCAAGGAGAGAAGTCCCGACTGACAATTATTCTAAAACTGGAGGGTTCAAGGAATTGTGATGCGTTGGAGAAGGGCTAAAAGCCTAGGTACAGGAGAGGTTTCAAGGGAGGTCTGACTTTGTCTTGGTTGGGCCGGGTTACAAAAACCTTGAGGCCAAAGGGGAATAGCTTAGTTAGATCCCGCTGAGGCTCAATGGAGGTGTTGGCCTTTGCCAAGGTGTCCATGGGAGATGACCACGCAAGACTTTTGGTAGGGAGTATGTTTATGAGATGGGAGGCGTATCTTGCCACTTTGTTCCAGAGGTTCACGGGAACCAACAAGTGAGCTAGTATGCATCTCATTTTCATGAGTAACGTAGAGTTGAATTTTTCTGCAATTTCATTTGTTTGAGGGCTATCAGCTGGGCCTTGTTCCGTGGTTATTCCTGTGAAAGATTGAGCTGAGTTGGTAAACCTGAACCAGGCTGATTAATTTCACAGAAAGAGAGCAAGGTAAGACAGCAATAAAAGATAATTCTTTGGCAGAAATAAAAAGGAAACAAACATAAGCACAGTCTCTACTGGCAGGGTTATGGTCCTTGCACAGACTATGTAGAGAGTTAAGCGCTTTCTGACTATCCAACTAATCCATGGATGGGAATGTAAAGGGTGAGAAAGGATCAGTTAATTGAGTCCTGATGTTGAGTTGATGACTGAGTCAGTTATTGAGCCTACCCTACTGTTGATGATCACGGATGGTTGGTTTGCAAGTTCAAAGTTGAGTGCTGTTCCAGTCCATAGATGATGATAGGTTCAAGTGTAGGGGAATGGAAGAAAGGAAGATGAGGACAAGCTATACTAGACCTGACGGTCACAAAGGAAGTAGCTCCCGGGAGGGGAGTGCAAGACTGCTGAGTGACAGGCGCAAGACAGCTTGAACTTACGCTAATACAAGTGACATCTATTTACGCAACAAGAAGACGTCAGACGGGAAAAACAGAAACAGCACATGACATGAGAATCAAAGAGAGGATGACTGGTTTCTCCAGCGTGGCAGGTGCCTGTGCTGAATTCTGCACATGTTGAGGACCATAGTCAACACGCCTGCTCAACTTAACATCAGGATTGATCTGATGCCCCAACATACTTGGCTAATCAATCCACAGCGGCAGTGCCGGCCGCTTTGGTGAGGGAGTCCGCTAACATATCTTGGGACAAAATCAATTTTATGTCTATCAGTTGATCTTTCCAGTTTTTTCTAAGACTCTTTAGCTTGATATTGATGTACTTGGAATGTGACTTATGTTAATGTTAAATAAATTTTACTCCTCTTACTCTTTCACATCCGCGCTCTTCTTTCGTGATACCTCCCATTCTTAACTCACAATCACATGTCACTAACTCCCGCGCGGCTCTCGGGGACTCAAACTCCTCTCAGATTCTTTAACACACAACAATCATCCAACGGGATAAAGTCATCACTTCAACACCAAACCACATCACCTCGACTCTCAAGATCATCACTGAGCCATCACTTGACTCACAATCAAACCTCAATTCTTCGTCTTTTTCCTTTAGTCTTTTCATTCCTTTTATTTCTTTTTCTTATTTCTTTATTCTCTCCATTATCTTTCTTTATCATGCAACTACTTCAATTCAAACCTCCTTTGACTTTATCTTGAATCCTGGTCTGACTGGTAAGACCTTTGTCTATCGCCTATTCTATAACTCTGGCTCAACCTAACGCACAGCTTCTCTTTTATTATCAAAGTCTCCTCAATCGTGCTGTTTCTTTTTCCATTGTGTCTTCTCCAATAAATCAACTGCCACTCTCCACAACTGGCTCATGCTCTATGTTTGTTATCTCATTCTTATTCTTCTTTTCTTATTTTTGATTGTTTCCCAACTGATGAATCCTCTGGTTCAGCCCTCTTTGATCTTTATCAATAAATTTATATTTCAGTAATTCTACAACTTACAGCCAAAATTCTTTATTTTGTCATTCAGCCCTTTGTTTTCAATAAGATGGATAGGAGAGAGAGGTGTCCTCCTCCAGATTTCACCTATCAGATGATTGATCCATCTTCCCTCTAGGTGTCCAGCGGAGAGAGCATTTCATTCTGTTGGGATTTCATGGCAGTGGTCTCTCAATGATCTAAGCTGTCACAAACAATTAGTTGGAATCCCCCGGGTACTCGACAAATGGATCTCACCCAGGGTACTTGACTGGAGAACAACAATCATTCTCACGTACTGGACAACATCAAAATCACTATTGACCTGAATCATAATCTTTCTCAATCAAACCATAATTGACCGCAAGATCTCCGCCATCCTCTTTTCCTTATTTATTCTTATAATATTTCTTCTCTTCTTTCTTCCTTCTTGTTTCCTGTTTTGTCCTTCAATTTTCCGCGATCAACTGCTCACTGCCTGAAATCATGCCCGGTGAGATTCATCATTCATCTTTGACCTGTCTCGAATGATCTCTTCCCAACTCAAGACTTACTGTCTGCTCAATCTCAGCATGCTCGTCACAACTCACACCTCAAACCCAGGAATCCTTCAATTGATCAGTCCATCCAACTCTTGTCTCTGATAATGACTTTTGCAGTCTTCATTTCATGTTTTTGTTTCTTCTCAAATGTGCTCTGCATGTTTTTCTTCATGTTCTCACCTGTTCTTATTCTAATCTTTCTCCAGATCTCATCTCAAAAATCAATTCAAACTTGTGTTATCTCTTTACGGTTAAAAGCCGAAGGCATCTTGAACCCGCTCAACCGCTGAAGAACCAACTGAGAGAGGATCCGAACTGGGCGTCATGGACATCTTCAAGCAAACAATGCTCAAGACTGCGCTGGAAACTATTCCTTTTCTCGGAGAGGAAAATTACGGAATATGGAGAGACAAAATGGACGCTGTAGTCAACGTTAGAGGATTCACTGCGGCCATGAACAATGAGATTAATCCGCTGGACGCTTCTATCAAAAACCAGATGAAACTCCTCATTATCTCAAAACTTGATTCAACAGCTCCTGAGAACATAGTTACCTCCAAAAACAGAAATTCTGCTAAACTTCTATGGAAGGCCATCATACACAAGTACGCCTCATTGCAAGCCTCAAACCAAGCCAGAGTCTTTAACAGCTTTCTTTACCTCTCATTCAACCCTGACAATATAGTCAATTTCATCACAAAGGTAAAAGTCTGCCTCAAGAAGATGGGCAAGGTTGGTATCAAGTTACCATACAACATTGTGGCCTACCTCATCCTTTTCAAGTTCCCTTCCGCCATGGACAATTTCAAAAGGCAGATTATGCATTCAGACAAAGAACTCTCTGTCAAATTTGTTATCAATCACTTAACTCAACTGAACAATGAGTCTATGGCACAATCCTCTATTTCAAGCTCTTGGTCAAAAGGTGATGTTGCACTCTTTGGTGGAAAGGTATCTTCTCACTCTACTTCATCAAAGGGGTCCAATCCAAAACTATGCGTGGAAGGCTATCATCACCCAGGCCAAGATTGGAATCACTCGGCTGGAGACTGTTTGCACCTCCATCCTGAAGTGGCTCCCAAATGGTGGAAGAAAAACCAGGCTAAATGGAAAGCAAAAAAGGGCGGATCAAAAGCTAAGACCAAATCACACTCAGCTCACTATCTTGCTTTGCTCAATTTGTTGATTGAACACAGAGATCCTAACCAACGTTTTCTGCTCAATAGTGGAGCCTCAGTCCACATGATCAACGATAGTTGCTTCTTCATCAACTTGGAACGCTACTCCAGTAATCCTATCAAGACCGGCAAGGAAGGAGCGAGTCTTCCGATAAAAGAAAAGGGCACCAAATTTCTTGATCACTGGAGCAATCTCACACTCGAGCTCAGCAAGGCCTTCTATGTGCCTGACATGACCATCAACTTAATCAGCGCAGGGGCCGTGAATGGCAAGGTTTGTACGATTACTTCAAGTGGAGAAAAATTTTCCATCACGCACTCAGGCAAAGAGGTTCTTGCCGGACAGATTAGGAGTAATCTTTACACTCTTCCTACTCCTTCTTGCAGCACTCCTCCTTCATCAAAATCTCTTTTTTCGTCCATCTCATCCACTCTGGAAGAAGCTTTGATCAAGATTCATCAAAAATACGGGCACGCCTTGCTGTCAAGACTCGACTCCCTCATTCAACATATTCCCAGCGAAGTCAAACAAAGATTCCAGTGTGTCGACTGCGTCAAGATCGAGATTACCAAATTGCGTTTCAAGCTCACATCTGCAAAGTCCACAAAAATCATCAACCAAATTCATCTTGATCTCATGGGACTGATTCGACCGTCATGCAAGTCCGGTCACAGGTTCATCCTTTCATTGGTTGAAAACACTAGCGGGTATCTTGCAGCCTTCCCTCTTGTTTCAAAGGACAAGACAGCAGACATCATCATCACCTTACTTGAAAAAGAAAATCCTCGTCGCGGGGTTTACCCATCCAAGGTCTGCTCCGATGGAGGGACCAAGTTTGTTAATAAAAAGCTTTCTACTTTTTTTGAAGATAAGCACATCACTCACATTATTTCAGAACCATACCATCCAGAACACAATGGTTGGGCGGAACGGGTGAATCAAACTATCATCGAATCTACCCAAGCAACTCTCAAGGATGATTTTCTTCCTCCTTCAGTGTGGCATGAGGTGATAAAAGCATGCTGTCTCATGCTCAACCACATCCCTCTGAAAGATGAAACGGCGATGCCTTGGGAGAAAATACACAGTCGACCTCTTCATAGTTCTTTTCTCAAGCCGGTCAGAAACCCCTGCATCTTCCTAATCAACAAAAGAAAGAAGGGATCAAAACTCGACTTGAAAGGTGAAGAAGGAATACTAGTAGGCTTCAACCAGCTTCTCCATTCTTATTGAATCCCAACTAAAAATGGTTCTATTGTCTCATCCAAGCATGTAAGATTTCTACGCATGCCAACACCAAAAACAATTGGACTCAACTTTGACATCAAATCCGTATCAGACAGCAGCAATCTCATACCAATGTCTGATCAACGGACTGATGGTTTTCCTAACAATTGAGTCCCTTGGACTGGCTATTGGGACAAATCTGTGGACTCTTTCAGTTCAGCTGAGGAAGAAGAGTCTATTAGTCAATCATCCAACAAATCAAATTCGTCCCCTCCATCTGGTGAGGAGAACCAAGAGACGTCTCAGAAAGTCAGTTGTGTTAATCAACGTGTTGATAAAGAAACTGTTGCACCCATGGGACGGATCCTTCAAGATCAATTGCAAATCAAGCCACCACAACAATATGGGTTATTCCACTATTACAAGCCAAAATCCTATGAAGATGGTATACGCTGCGACAAAAGACTGGAATGGATAGATGCGATGGATGTCAAATTAAGTTTGATTGAGGATCTCCGTGTGTGGGATGAATACAACGGTCCCGACCCGAAGAATGCTCTCAAAACTACATGGATCTACAAAATCAAGCTCGACTGCCATGGAGACCCGGTTAGATACAAAGCTAGACTCTGTGTCCAAGGCTTTAGTCAGATCAAGGGTGTGGACTATTTTGAAACCTTTGCTTCAACTGGCAAACCCTCAACCTTGAGGCTTCTTCTTCTCTAAGCGCTCAAGTCAAAACAGAAGATTTGACAATTCGACGTCAAGAGTGCTTTTCTTCACTCGCCAATCGACAAAGAAGTGATCATTCAAACCCCAAAGGGATCCAAGGGGGAGTGTTGATTTCTCAAGATTTGAAGGTCTCTCTATGGCCTGAAACAGGCTCCAAAAAACTGGTACAAAACCCTTACCGCGTGGTTCAGCGAGGTAGGTTTCAAAGAATCCTCCTGCAATCAATGCCTTTACCTTTTGAAGGATGGGAAATCACGGATCTTCTTCCATGTAGAAAACCTCATCTTGGTTGGCAATGGTGACGGCTTCAAAAGAAAATTCTTGAGTTGCTTTGCTGGCTCTACTGCGAAAGATCCAGACACCATCCTAGGCATGCGAATTGAGGTAAAGGCCCATGAAATTCTTCTCAGTCAACCCAAACATATCAAAAGGGGACTCAAGGAACTGGGCCTAGAAGATGCCAAAGTCAGCAAGTCACCCCTCACTCCAAATCTTCAACTCACTCCTGCAACAGAAAAAAAATTTGAACAGTTCATAACTTTAAATGTCAACTATTGATTGGCAATTGGTCTGCTCAACCACATTGCATGCTACTCATGGCCTGACATAAGTTATGCGGTTTCTAGTTTGTCAAGGTTCAATGTCAAACCCGGTGTGCCTCACTGGAACAAATTAAAGAAGACATGGAAGTACCTGAAAGGAACTGCAAATGTCAAGCTGCAATTGAGAATTAAGGATGCGAGCTCTGTGATCTCTGCTTACTCCAACGCATCGTGGGAAGATGACCCTGACACCAGACAATTGCAGACGGGGTATCTTTGCGCTGTTTACGGGTGCGTAGTGTCATGGAACAGTTGAAAGCAAAAGAATATCACGTACAGCTCCACCAATGCTGAACTCAACACATTTTTCAACGCGTTTCAAGAATCCACTTGGATCTGGTCTCTCACTTCTGAAATCTTCATGATCAAAATTTCTCCCATTGCCATTCACACGGACAATAGTGGATTAATTGACAAACTTGAAAGATTCAGTTCAAACTCGAAAACTCACCACCTGGATTTGAAAACCAAAGGAATGAGGGAGGAGCTGTAATCTGGAAACATCACAACCTTGTTAGTCAAGTCAGAAGAAATGCCAGCAGATGCTTTTACCAAAAGTTCAGATCTAGCAAGCCTAAAGCGTTCGCAACTTTCTTTTTCTTCTCTTGTTTCTTCTTGTTTTTGTGGTTTTGTTTTCTTTTCTTCTTCTACTCACTGGGGCTAACTCAATGCCTCATCTCACCTTGCATGGGGCGTGTTGGGATTTCATGGCAGTGGTGTCTCAATGATCTAAGCTGTCACACACAATTAGTCGGAATCCCCCAGGTACTCAACAAATGGATCTCACCCAGGGTACTCAACTGGAGAACAACAATCATGCTCACGTACTGGACGACATCAAAATCACTATTGACCTGAATCATCATCTTGCTCAATCAAACCATCATTGACCGCGAGATCTCCGCCATCCTCTTTTCCTTATTTATTCTTATACCATTTCTTCTCTTCTTCCTTCCTTCTTGTTTCCTGTTTTGTCCTTCAATTTTCCGCAATCAACTGCTCACTGCCTGAAATCATGCCTGGTGAGATTCATCATTCATCTTTGACTTGTCTCGAATGATCTCTTCCAATCTCAAGACTCACTGTCCTCTCAATCTCAGCGTGCTTGTCACAACTCACACCTCAAACCCTGGAATCCTTCAATTGATCAGTCCATCCAACTCTTGTCACTGATAATGACTGTTGCAGTCTTCATTTCATGTTTTTTTTTCTTCTCAAATGTGCTCTGCATGTTTTTCTTCATGTTCTCACCTGTTCTTATTCTAATCTGTCTCCAGCTCTCATCTAAACAATCAATTCAAACTTTTGTTATCTCTTTACATTCTGACTCCGTAGAGGAGTGGGCAATGGTTTGTTGCCGGCGACTGGTCCAATAGACTGGGGAGCCCTTGAGTAAACTGATATGACCGGTTTGCAATAGACGAGTTTTAGGGTCGTCTCCGCAGGTTGCATCACTATAAATCACTAGCTGAGTTGCGGGAGTCCTGGCGCGGAATACAAGTTGGTAATTGATGGTTTTGAGCAGATATCTCCAAATGTGTTCCACCTCTTTCCAGTGTTTGATCCCAGGGTTTTTGGAGAAGCGCGCCAGATTTGACACGGAATAACTGATATCCAGCCTTGCGAGGGTGCAATAAAATTGAGTCGCCCAATTGGAGATCTGTAACTCTTGTTCAGCTTCTTGAAAGCCTCAGCCTCTTCCTCAGAGGCAGGCAGAAGATGCAACTCAGAGGTGCATGGATTGTTCAATGGTTTGGCATTGAGAAAGTCCATTTCTTCTAACCATTTCTTGATGTGATTTGGAAGGGAAACCAAAATACAGTCCTTACCAATGTCAACTTTCATTCCCAAAAAGGTGTCAACCTCATGAGCAGAGGAATCTTTGAACCAATTGAGAAATTTTGTCTTGAAGCCTTCTGCGTTGCCAACAACAACCAGGTTGTCAACGTGGAAGAAGAGGGCCGTGATGTTGTCCTTATGAAGATAGAGACATGGATTGCTGTCACTTTCTTCAAATCCATTGTCTTTGATCCACAAGCTCAGGGTCTTGTACCAGTTAAGTGGTGCCTGTTTCAGGCCGTATAAAGACTTCTTGAGTTTGAGGAACTTAGAGGTTCTTTTTGACCCGGCTGGAGTTTTGATAAAGACATCCTTGTCAATGGGAGCATGTAGGAAAGCTCCCTTGACGTCGAACTGAAGGATTCTGAGACGTTTGTCGACTGAGTAAGTGAGTAGGGCTTGCAGGGAAGCTACTTTGCCTGTCAGGGCAAAGGTGTCAAAGTAATCAATACCGAACCTTTGGTTGAAACCCTGAACACAGACTTGAGCTTTCAGAGTAGTCTCACCAGTGTGAAGATCTTCCTTGCTCCGAAATGCCCACGTTGTGTTGAGCGGGTTGACCACCTTGGATTCCTCAGCGTCTTCCCAGACTCCAAGATCTTCAATAGTGTTCAGTTCCTTCTCTATAGGCAGCAGCCAGATCAGTATCTCAAGAGCCTCTTTGATATTTTGAGGAACAGTCTCATGATGATAGCCATAGCAATCAGGGGCCTTCAGGTTGGATCAATCCCTCAGCTTGGGCTTCAGGACCTCTTGAACTTCAGAGGCAGAATCATCCAAGTCTGAAAATTTGGAATTGTCCAAATTGACTGCTTCAGGCTTCAGATCTTTGGAGGTATCTTCCTTTAAATTGTCTCTGGGTGCAGCTGCATCAGTTGATTTTCCAGGGAAACAAGCAACAGTTGATGCGTCATCATCTAGGGGCAAGGAGGTGTTGAGAGAAGTGGTCTTGAGAAACTTTACATGTTTTGTTTCAATAATTTTCCCTGACTTTGAAAGGACTTTGTATGAGAGCAAGCAAGGAATTTAACCTATAAGAGTGCCTTCTTTGCCTTTTTCATTCAATTTTGACTTGATGTTCTTATCATTGAGAAGATAGATAACTCCAATTCCAATTGGTTGAAGGTAGTCTTCTGGGAGTGGTGTGTTGTGCATCATTTCCCAGGGGGTTGTTCCTCCTTTCACCAACGGGATCTGATTCAAAGCCAGGCAGCAGCTTTGGATAACTACATCCCAATAGTTTTTTGAAATTTTGGCTGATCTGAAGACGGATCTTAGTGACTCCATAATGGTGCAATTTGCTCTTTCAGCTTTACCATTATGCGGAGAGTGATATGGTTCACTTATCAGGTGGTTGATTGATTTTGACTTGAGGAAGGATTTGAGAGATTCATTTACAAACTCCCCTCCTCCGTTGGAGACAATCTCAATTGGATATTGTTGTTTCTTCTTTGCTTTGTTTTCAATTATAAATTTGATGGTTTTTCCGGAGGCATCCTTGGATGGAAGGGGAAAGGCAGATAAATATCCAGATTTGTTGTCCACAACTGTGAGCAAGAATCTCATCCCCCCTTTGCTGGTGGGATTGAGAGGACCCATCAGGTCAAGGTGGAGCCTATCAAACACTCTAGTAGCTGGGGTTTGATCCTGGTTGAAGGGAGTTTTATTGATTTTGCTCTTCTTAAATGAAATGCATTCAAACTGATCAGTAACTTCCCTGTCAATGGTGGACCCAAGATGCTTCTCTATTCGTTTGACACTAGCATGACCAAGTTTTAGATGGAGTTCCTGAAGTCCAACTAGAGACAGATAGCAGGATTTATCCTTTTTGGCCACTGGATTCTCTGAGATTGACGAAGGAGATGACTTGTCAATTTGAATCATGAGAAGATTGTTTTCGACGTTGCCGGTCATAACAGAGCCTTTCAATCGACAAAGTGAGACAAAGGAGGATTGGACCTGGAGTTGACTCTGAGCGAACACCCTTTTAGCAGAAGGGCACCAAGGGAAAACCAGATTGATGGTTGCGTCAGGCACCCATGCAGCTTTTTCAAGATGGACAATTTTTCCTCCACTTAAGAGAATGGCGGTGCCTAGACCTCAAATAGCAATTCCTTCTCCTTTCTTTCCAGTTCTGACGTGTTTGTCCCTGGGTTTTTCAGTGAGTGACAGGAACAAGTTTGGATCTCAAAACATGTGGATGGAACATCCACTGTCCAGGATGAATCAATCTGAATGAACATTCAAGAGGTGATTGGAGGCGCAGAAGAAGGTGTAGTTGTGGAGATGGGACTCGGCCTGTGCCTTCTTCTTTGAACCCCGTTTCCCTTTGTTGGAGGGAGGATCTGGACAGAGCTCTGGGAATTCAACCCAGAAGGAGGACAAAGGATGAGATTTCATAGCCGGGTTATGCTTTCCGTTCTTGCATCTGGGGGAATCATTGCCGTTTGAACTTTTAAAGTGAAACAGAGCAGAGTTGGTTTTGGAGGTTTCTGTTGACTTTGACTGAACTTCATTCCGGTGTTGGACCAGGTGGTTGAGAATAAATTTGACAGATAAATCCACACCTGAGTGCATAATCTGAGATCTCATGGTCTTGAGAGAATCAGGCAGTTTGAAAAGAATCAAGTAACTGAGTATGTCTTCAGGCAGGATAATACCTACTTTTTCCAGTCTCCCAAGATGTGCCTTAACAGATGTGATGAAGCCGTCTATGTCATTCTGATCAAATCCCAGGTAGAGGAAATTAAAGAAAATTCTAGCAAAATTGGCAGCCTGGCTTGAAGCAAAATGGTTCTTAGCAGCAAGCCAGATCAGTCAAGTTGAATCCTTGTTTTCCGGGGTAATAATGTTGGTATGGGTGCTGGGATCCAATTTAGACATTAGGTATCCGGCCATCTTGTCATCGTCAGGAATGTCCACGAGAGGGTCCGAAGAGTTGACTAGATCCAAGATCCCTCTCATCTTGAAAAGTCTGTCCATTTTCTTCCTCCAGATAGAATATTTTGTTTCTGTCAACAAGGGGGTGGATTCCATAAGAGATTTCAGCGCCAGCGCTTTGAAGTTACCATTGAATCCTGGTCCAGGTGATTCAGAGTTTCATGCCAGGTTGATTGAGCTTGGGTGATCCATTTTTGGCTTTTAACCATGTGAAAGATTGATCTGAGTTGGTAAACCTGAACCAGGCTGATTAATTTCACAGAAAGAGAGCAAGGTAAGACAGCAATAAAAGACAATTCTTCAGCAGAAATAAAAAGGAAAAAAACATAAGCCAAGTCTCTACTTCCAGGGTTATGGTCCTTGCACGGACTATGTAGAGAGTTAAGCCCGTTCTGACTATCCAATTAATCCATGGATGGGAACGTAAAGCGTGAGAAAGGATCATTTAATCAAGTCCTGATGTTGAGTTGATGACTGAGTCAGTTATTGAGCCTACCCTACTGTCAATGATCACGGATGGTTGGTTTGCAAGTTCAAAGTTGAGTGCTGTTCCGGTCCCTAGATGATGATAGGTTCAAGCGTAGGGGAATGGAAGAAAGAAAGATGAGGACAAGCTATACTAGAACTGACGGTCACAAAGGAAGTATCTCCCAGGAGGGGATTGTGAGACTGCTGAGTGACAGGCGCAAGACAGCTTGAACTAACGCTACAACAAGTGACATCTATTTAGGCAAAAAGAAGACATGAGACGGGAAAAACAGAAACAGCACATGACATGAGAATCAAAGAGAGGATGACTGGTTGCTCCGGTGTAAGACTCCAAACGGTGCTAGGCCATGGAAGTTCTGTGGAGGGGAAAGGTGCTGTTTAGGCTGACCTGCTGAGTGTTACAAAAACATTTAAATGTAACCAAGATCAAGGTCCAGAACCTGGTAAATGAAGAATCAAGGAGGAGAGGATAAAGATGATAATAGTTTGGTAGCAATGGAACAGAACTATCTGAGACAAGATTATGCAGGGAAAAACATGAACAAAAGAAGTTAAAGTCCTCTTAGATTTCAAAGAAAAAAAGCTGTTGTATGTAAACAACGCCCACAAGCTAATAACTCTGGTCATCAGCAGAAGATTGGGGATGATCAACTCAAACCCAAGCAACCTCCAGGTTCTCAATGAACCTGCCCAACTCTCTGCAATAAAGCGCTTGAAGGGTACCAGATAACTGAGGGTGGCTGTAAAAGACAAAGCACAATGTTTAAGAAGCTCCAAAGCAAACAGTAACTGATTTGAAGCAAGGATAACCTCAAAACATTTCAAGGGACTCAAGAATAGGCTGGCAGAATGCAACTACAAAGAAATTAAAGGGAGGTATAACACTCCAGGTCTTAAGCTTAATAAGACCTCTTCAATCAATTTTGATTGGCTCCAGAAAGGTGATCAGGGATCAGGACCAGTATGGTCAGAGAAAGGGATCAAGGAGTGGTATAACACACTCAAAAATTCCAACAGACAGAATTTTTCTTCAACCAGCAAGGCTATTGGTTGGTGATAAGGATCAGGCCACAGAGGGGAAAAGACTTTGGGTCAAAAAAATGGATCAGGGGGCAATCAAAGATATACCCAGGATAAGGATCAGGATTAAATTTCACAATGATGGGGGGACACAGGCACACACCCCTATGGATGATTCTATTGACCAATGATCTGATGTCTGATGCCCAGAAAAAGCAGGGGAGAGCCCCTCCTTTTATAGACCAGAGGCCTGTGGACTATTTACAAGAGAGATTTACAAAAGGGAGCGGAAAACTTTTTTTTTTTTTTTTTTTTTTTTTAGGGATCAAGATCATGAGAAAACAAAAGAAAGAAGAAAAAAAAAGAAACAAACAGTTACTCAGAGAAAAAGAAACCCAAAGAGGGACGCCCGCGGGCATCCTGATGGGCCCGGGCGACTGCCAATGCCGCAGATGACCACCGGCAGATGTCCGACGGGCCTGGGCGACTGCCGTGGCCGTGGATGACCTCTGGCCGGTGTCCAACGGGCATTGGAAACGTAAGAGACCCGCAGATGACCGCGAGCTAGGAGGGGATCCGGTTCCAAAGCCTCCAAATGACGGGGACTACTGAGGAGGATTGTGATGGTACCAATGATGGCCAAACTGATGCCAAGCCCATCGCGTCGTTTGATGTGTTCTACAAGGATGATTGGAGCCATGACACAGTTTCCAATCAGGGCAACCATGCCAAGAGGGGCGACAACACTAGCGGGTGCAAAACTGTAAGAGATGAAGTTTCCCAGTTCGCCGGCGGACATGAGGATGAAGAGGGTCCACCAGATGGGGGAGGACAGATAGCTGAGATCATGATGGGCTCGGTGGGGCAGGGGATCGGAGGCATGAGGGTGGTGATTGTTGAATGGAGAGGACTTGGATATGGGATGATTGAGGGCGTTTTTGGATTGAGGGGAGGAGAGGGTGAGGATACGTTGATGGGCCAGCTTCTGAAGGTTGAGGGCCAGGGAGATGAGTAGGTTTCCAAGGATGGAGAGTGCGACGCCGCTGAGCGGGTTCTTGTCCAAAGCTTGAGCCAGATCACTAAGCAGGAGGAGGCTGGGAGTGGGGGTGGACATGGGAGAAGGATGGGGATGGTGCAATTCTTGACATCATCAGGAGCTTGATGGTTTGAATTCCTACAACGCTTCTGACGCTCAATTGGCAGGGTGTTATTTGCTTTGCTGGTTTGCTTGGCTTCTTCCTTCCTTTGTTTGGATCTCTTGCGTTTGATCAATGGCTGGTTCAGCTTGGCGTGGGACCTGGTGGGTGATGATGGATGGCAATGGCAATGGTTTTTTTTTTTTTGATAATGATACCTATGAATGATGATAAGGAAAACATTAAAATCTCCGCACTGGCCAGGGTTTCCAGGATGGGGCACCACACCCGCGTGGCAGGTGCCTGTGCTGAATTCTGCACATGTTGAGGACCATAGTCAACAATTCCCAGATCTTCCATGGTGGTTAGGAAAGAATTAGAGCTAAATTCTCCTCCTTGGTCTGAGTGGAGATATGCTGGTAATTTACCCGCTTTGTTCTGTATTTCCCGTATGAAGGAGAGTATTTTTGCTTCGGAATGGGACCTTTTCTTGAGAGTGTATATAAGGTTAAAGCAGGAGTAATTATCAATAATCACAAGAATGTATTGATAACCACTACAACACAACGGGGAGATTTGAAGCCCGCCAAAATGGAGTTTTTTGAATGGGCAAGTGGCGGAAGGAAGGGGGTTAAGATGTGGATTTTTTTTAGCTTGCATTGTTGACAGACCTTGCACACGGAATCCAGACTTGTTGTGGTCGGTTTGGGTAGATTGTATAGTTGAAGAAATTTCTTTAAGTATACATTGGATGGGTGTCCCAGAGTTACGTGCCAATTGGTATATTTGGTTAAATGGAAACCTGATACCCAGACAAGGTCTGAGGCATAGAGGTTTCTGTTCCAAGAGAATCAAGCTACAACATTTTCTCCTTGCTTCACCACCAGCATACAATGATGCTGGGATATAACCAGCCCATGATCTTCTAGTTGAGAGACTGAAAGAAGATTTTGAGGCCCCTTTGGAGCATAGTATGCAGGGTGTATCCAGGTACCGCCAACTTCAAGTCTACCGGAGTGGGTGACTGGGATGGACCCGGGGTGCGTTATCATCTCCTTTTTGATGGGACCTGGGGAGGTTAGCAAGGATAGATTGCATACAATTGATTTGGTTGCAACGGAGTCTAGGATGAACATGGAGTTGGTTTTACTTGATGGAACCAGATAGACTTTGTCCGTGAGACAGAATCCGTAATCATCCGGGTCGTTTGATACTTCCATGCAACCAATCTCCTCCTGCGCTTCATTGTTGTTTTCAGAAGACTTGTCAGAAAGATGGTGCTCCTTGGGATTTCCCTTGATCTGCTTGAGATGCTTGGCAACCAATCTGGCAATCTTGTCGTCCAATGATTTGCCTTGAGGGTGGTTTCTTGTAAGAATTGCACTCCTGGGTTGGTTGGAAGATGAGGTTGGATGGTTGACAGGCTTTCTAGGTCCAGGGTTGCTCTTGCTGTGTGAGCTGGTATGGTTTGGACCCTTGATCGCCAGGTTCATTTCTTCTTTTGTCTCCAGATTTTCTCTATGGTTGTGTTCAAGTATAAGACGGTCTCTTACAGTTTTGTAGTTAAAGGGGTTAACGTTGAACATGTTTTGAACCAACGGAGTTAAGGTTTTGTTGTAGTTAAGCTTTATCAGAAGCAGACATGCAGCCAGTCCAGTGGAGATTGATGCAAATTACGGAATGTTAGCAAGGGAGGACTTCAACAATGTTTAGAGAGAAGAAAAAATGTTGATGTGATCCTGTAGGGACATTCCAGGTGTGTACTCCATCCTTGTCAGCCGTTGAAACGTGGTCACTATTGTCAGGATGGATGCATCCCCGCAAGTGTTTCACAGGGCGGTATAAGCATTGATGAAACTTCCTTTGTTTGCCTCAATGTTGTGATGGAGATTCCTCGAGGTAGTAGAGAACATTTGGTTGAGAGCCCAGGCGTTTCTGCGTTTGAACATGGATGTAACGCGATTTGCCTTAGTCCATTCCTCGTCCAACAGGTCCTCGTACCCCTTACTGGTTAGGATATTAGCAAATCTCATTTGCCCTTGATTCCATTTCTTCACCATCAACTTGACCACTTTAACGCAATGAATGGTCCCCAAGCTTGAGTCCGACAAGTCCTACTTGGGTATTACTATTGCCGTCCCATTGTTGTTGCTCATTCTTATTTGATTGAGGTTGCTTGTTGCTGAGGAAGTTGCTCTTGCTACCATGTTATTTCACATTGTGATCACTTCCTTAGATGGCTTAAAACAGGCAATTGAATTACTTAGAATAGATCAACAATATTTTAGTCCTACAATGTTGGTCTGAAACAGTATATGAGGAATGAAATAGGAAAAAAGCCTGGATCAACCAGTTGGTGTGAGTTGAGATTGATTGAGAAAACAAGACTGAGTGAGGATTTTGATAGAGATAGATGATGAGGAAAGAATGAGAGAAAAGTCCTAAGTTACCTCCACTTGTACCTAGTCGCGCCCTCCTCCTGAGTCAGCTTCCTGTAGAACCTCAGGTTTTTGTGTTGGTTGCAAGTCGAGTTGATGAGTGGCAGCATGGTTCAGGTGGTCAAGTGAGGGTTGATGAGGGAGAGGCTGCGAGGAAGAAGATTCCATGCCAGACTTCACTATCCATTGGTCGAGGTTGAGACTGAGACTTGGCTTGAGGGGGCAATCGCGTGCAGCGGGCGGCGGAGCGGTGCAACCGTGCGTAGCGTGAATCACACCACCCTGACACCCATCCATCTCCTCCGCTCTGCCTCTACATCCAAACTCACTCCATCTCCGAAATCGCATCCTACTCTACAACAACAACTCACCCATCATCCTCAAACCACATTTCAACTTGCTCCTCCACATCTCCACCATCAATCCTTTCAACCATCAACCATATCAACTACCACATCACAATATCATGATCATCAACCTTAAAAAATAACATCAACATTCTTCCATCCAGTATTGAACAGGCTGGTATGTTGGAATACTTCCCTTATTTTTTTTTCAATACTCTCTCTATATCTTCCTACTCTTCCACCTTCTATTTTTACTGCAATCACATTCATCACTATTGAAAAATGTTATCCCCACCATTATTCAACAACTGCTACCAATCCATTTCATCTCTATCAATCACCATCACCATCACCATCACCATCACCATCACCATCACCATCACCATCATCATCACCATCACCATCACCATCACCATCACCATCACCATCACTATCACCATCACCATCATCATCAGCTTTACCATCACCATTACCATTACCATCACCATTGCCATTACCCTCATCATCATCATCATTATCATCATCATGATCATCATGATCATCATAATCATCATATCATTCTCCCCATTAAGCTAGGCAACTATGCCTGAGGTCCTTGTTTCTCCTCTTAAAATAGGCTTTCATCATGCTAGGCAACTATGCCTGAGGTCCTTGTTGCTCCTCTTAAAATAGGCTTTCCTTCACCATCTCATATCCTGACAAGTTGGTTTCTTGTCAATTATTCTCAAAATCTCATATCTCTCATATCCTCTTCTCAATTCTCATAAATCTCTGAAATTTTGATTTGTCTCAAATTGGTTCCTAAATTTGTCAGTTAAGGTGGTGGGTTGTCTTTTTGATGTTCATATTCTGTAACTAAAAAATTTAGTTACCTTTATCTCTAACTTACTTTTTCCATTAAATAACTACTCATGTCTCAGGCCCCCTCTGAGGCTCTCTAGTTGTCACTAACCTGCTGTCTTAGGCCCCTTTTGGGGGTTCTCTAGTTGTGCTTAAATACTGGTCCTTCCTTGGGACCATGAATGAAAAATCATCTGATTACCAGACAACTAAACCGGAGTGTCCCTTCCTCCTCTTCAGATCAGTTCCACTTGACTATACAAGTAGTTTCCCTCTTTCCTTGGCTCTTTGTAGCCTTATCAATACATCTAATTTGGCTCTTCAGTAGCCTACCATATTCCTTCCTTCTCCAAATAACCCTGCTTCTCATATTTAATCTTTTCATACCAAAGGGCCTCAGTTCTGAATACCTTTTTGTATGTTGCCAAGATGTTCCTATTTATATGTCATGTACAATGAAGGTGAACAGATTGAAAATACATGTTTTCAATTCCATTTTTGACCTTTTGCGCAAATTCAGCATCTTGATGTTCTTCTTGATGGGTGTTTTCACCAAATTCATGCTTGAGTGCTTTCATGAGGGCCAAATCCCTGTCAGTTACAAATACTTTGGGGATTTTTTTTTCAGGCCAAATCAGTCTGAGATTTGATAAAGGCCAAGAATAATATCCTTGGGTTTCATGGCTCATAAGAAAAAAATAATTGGGAAATTTCTGGCCTGTTGAAGCCATACCAACAAAGTTCTCAAAGAGAAACTAAGGAGAAACCACGGGGATTCTTGGGGGAAAAATAAAGGAAAATCACAAGATACATTTGATAATTCCTGCAGAAACCAATTAGAAACACAGTGGATAATTTGAAGAATAAAATGAGAATTCATTGGTAAATTTTGGAGAATTTAAGAATAGACTCAGAAGCAAACATGGAGCAACTGTGTTTCCATATTTTTGAACTCTAGCAGAAACAAAACAGATTTAATGGTGATTTTCTCTGGAAATCAATTATAAACTGTGAAGCGATTGGGGAAACCATCATGGTGAAGTGAAGTCTCTGGTCAGGCAGAGATGCCTGATTTTTCCTGGTGAGTATGCCAGAATCCCCCCAGAAAAAAATTTCTCCTCCTGAACACCATAAAATAAAAAAAGGAACAAACCTGGTTGGAAAATTTCACTCATATTTTGGAGAGGCAAGTTTATTTTAAAGGATTGTGAATTGGTGGTGGGGGGGGGAGTCATGAGCATTCCAGCAAAGCCATCCAAGTTGTACTATTGCAACTTGTTGGTTGCAAAAAGGCCAAGTGCACAGGATGATGAGTTACCAGTTGAATTGCATAAGGTTGGATATTATTGGAATGGTGCTATGAATTTTCACCTGGCTGATTGAGGAGGGTGCAAGCAACAGTGAGGTTTATAGATGCTTTGGGTGATTTGATTGTTTGTTGCCTTGCTTAAAGGGGAGAAAGAAAGCAAAAATATTAATATTGAGGATTGCAACAGCCACTCAGGTTTGGGGATGTTGATGAGTTGATTTTGCAAGGGTGATGGAGCAATAGGTTTTTGCGCAAGATTGAAGGGAAGGAAGCGTACTGAAGGTAGAGGGGAGTAAGCAAGCCAAAATGTTGGATTTGATGGTTGCTTTGGAAAATGCAATTGCTTTTTGCCTTGCTGAAGGCAGAGAAAATAAGCAAAAAAGATGCCAAGTTTTGAGAGGGTGGTGTAGAGTTGAGAAGGCCAATGTGAATAATCAGGAAGTGAGACTGAGGAAGACCGCTTTCAATAGATCACCCAGGGAGGATGCATTCAGGGTTGTAAATTTTCTGGACTGATTTTGAATGCTCAAGATCCCATGACCAAAACACAAACAAGAACAACCAGTGGGGGCTTTTGAAACTGGCGCAAGAATCCCAGTGGCTAGGAAAAGGAGAAATTTGTGGTAAAAACTGTCAATTCAATTATTTGATTTGAATTGATCTTACTCTTCACCTTGGAGGTACCAAGGATTAAGAAGATCATTGAGGCCATAAAGGAACTATCAAGGTTTGAAATTGAAGTAAGGTCAGGTTACCAATCACAAGTAACCATTAAACATTATGATTTTCAAGATTTTACTCAAAAGGTGAGGATTCCACCAAGGATGGTGGGGATTAAGGATGGTAATAGTTCTAGGATGAGGTTGAAGGTCAAGAACTGGATGGGAGATGGATTTTTGGATGGGGATGTTGATTGTAAGTTAGGCATCAAGGGATCTAGTCTGACTATGATTGAGATTGGAAGAGAATTCAAGTAAATGGGAGTTGTGTCAAGGACATTTGAGTTTGAAAAAAACAAGACAAAGTATACAAGTATACAGCAGCAGTATCAGTGAGCTAACTTTTTTTGACTACAAGGATGAAATTTATTGTAATTTAACACAGAGTATTTACACAAATACAGGGTTTCAGTTAACTAACAGTACAAAAGATACCAGAATAGAAGGTATCTGAGATGGATCAGGCTGAAGATTCAGCAAAGGGAGTAAAGAATCAAAGATGGGTAAAGAACCAACAAGGACTCAAGGTTGAGCCAAGATGGTACTAGTATGAGGATGAATTCAAAGATTGATTAGACCAAAATTCAGGGTGCTTAGAAATTAGCATAAATTTCATCAGGAAGGACTTGAAAGTGTAGGATGAGTTGTGGTTATGTAATGCTATTTACAACCTGTGATACTTTGTTTTTGTAAAATGTTGATGAAAATTTGAATGATTATTAACCAATTAGGTTTTATTACATAATCCAAGTACTATCTCTTCCAAAAGTATTACAGTTTTTTTAATTTTTATTATTTTATTTCAAATATTATTTATGTTGGTATGAACAGGAGATAAGTAGGATTTTATAAGAGAATTTAAAATTTTCAAGGGTTTAACTCCAGCTTTGGTTGAATTTTCAACATTCTAACGTTGCTTCCCTTGAATTCTTGTGTGAATTGGATGGGTTGAAGGATAATTTGAAGGTGGATGGTTGTGGTCTGAAAATATAAAACTAACCTTCCAGAGACTTAATATTTTGGAAAAATGGGTAGATAATCTGAAAGGAAAATTGTTCTTTCTGGAATTTTTCCAACCTCTTGGTATCTTTTCTGGGTTTATATTCCCCAAATTTATAATGTTGATATGTGTAGGTATGGTCCTTGTTGTCAGCATCCTGGATGCCATGGCCTTTGCTACCTCCTAGCTACCAGTGGTGATAGAATAAGGAATAAATATATTACTCAAAACAATTTAGCAATGATCTGTAATTATATGGATAAAGGAAATGCAAGGTAAATTGGTTTGGTTAATGGTGATTAATATTAATAAATTAATTGATAATTAAATGAAAAGAGTGGCAAAAGTAGTAAACTTGGGATCTTTGACACCTATTCTTCAGGATATTAAATTTTTAACATGTATACCTGGTTACTTCAGAACCTTCAATAATATTTTAAGGAATTATTTCCCAAAGACAATCTGTAGAAAAATGTGGTGGAGCAGCAGAGCCTTGTAGAAAGAAAGACACAGAAGACAGGAGATAATTAAATTAATTTTTTATTATTATATTCATTAGGTACCTGCAAAAATGTATACTGGTTGGTTTTGAACCTGTTCTGGGGTTAGATGACTTTGAGAAGCATAAATTGTTTTTTAACAGTTTTTGGCACAGGGAACAATTATAAGGCTAAAGAAAAAAATAAATTAATTATCCTTTATAATTATATGATCACTTCTGAATGGTTTCTGGATGTGTATGTAACTTGTTCTAGGGTTTAAAAATCATAAAATGGTGTCCTTATTTATACCTTTCTGGGAAACAGACTGTCTTTCTGAGGGCGCTAGGGGCCAGAGGGGATGTATGCTAAGGATAGAAGGGTACCCAGTGATTTCCCAGCATGCGCACTAGGTTCTGTAGCACCAGTAGAAGCTGAATCATTTGGTTATTGGAGCTATTTCCAATAATACTTTGTTGATATGGCTCAAAAAAGTGCTCAGTTGTTCTCATGATCTTATTTTAGTCAGGGATTTAATGGGGATTTCATATTTTTGATTTCATATTCTCATTAATAGAGTCCCTCTGGATATTTATATGCCATTAAAGTCTTGTTTATTTTGTTCTGAGTAGGAGTTAAGAACCTGTGAAGTTATCAATAGTGATTTTTGGAAAATTTAGTATTTTTTTGAAACAATTTATTAAAAATACTTGCTTTGGGATATTAAGCAATATGTTAACATATTAAATCTCTTGAAAATATCAAGGACATTTTGGTCTCCTGATTTCCTCACATATGTCACATGAAGTGAGGTACTGAGGCCTCAAAAGTTGTTAATAGTATTTTTCACAGTTTTATGTATTTATTTCAATATTTTATTTCAATATGATATCTTGACTTCTTATGTATTCTTATTTGAATTTTATAAAATTTTACTCATGCTCTACCCGCTGAGATATTTATTATATACACTATATGTATCTTCCTGAGTAGTAGCATCCCCATGGGGTACCTCAACACCCCTATAGCTTCTTTTGACAACAACTTTTCCAGATGTCTGTGGTGTAGTCCAACAGTGGTGTGTGGGTTACCTTCCCAAGGCTGCGCTCCCGCTTGCTAACTTAGTCTTTCAGAATTTTTTTTATTTATTACAGCAGTTGCGCTGTGGTGACCAATCCGGGACACCTCAGGAAAAAGGTTATTTTTTTTTTGAAAAAATTTTATATACAAATTCTTTCATCCAGCACTGATCAAGGAAAAAAGAAAAAAAACTTAGACTTAATTCATGTTTCACTATGGGTACTCTTTCTCTTTCAATTCTCCCAGCTTCTTCTTGTCCTAATGGTCTAGGAAAGGCTTCTGCAAGCCTTTCAAACCCCCAGATCCATTTTTCAACTCCTGTTTTTTGCGCTTGCGGAACCAATTTTTGGCCAAGCAGAAGGAATCATCATCACGATTTTCATCCCCATCCTGATCCTTGCCAAACATATCCATTGCCACTGACGCCATTTTTCAAAAAACCCACAATCCCCCCCCTTCAAACGGTCCGCCAACAAAGGTCCTCTTCACCCATCATTATTCCAACCAACTGTCACCCATAAAACAACAGCCTGCAAAAGAATCCCTCATCCATCATCACCTTTGGTTTGGTCACCTGAAAAATAGCAACCTGTTGCTTGCGGCCGTGGGTCATCAGCTTTCCCATTGTTCATTGGCCATCTCAATCCCATAATCACCAAATAGCACCCCTTATTTTTCTCAATGTCTTGAGCATTTCTTTCAGAATTTTGAACCATCCATCCTCATCATACCCAAGTGATTTAGCAATGACTTTAAAACCAAAATCTCCATCACCAACTAGGTCCCAAACCTCACCCAAGAACTTATTTATGCTCTCAGTTATTTGATTGAGGTAATTGACTTCCTAAAATCAAAAATTAGTCAGCAAAAATTCTAATCTCATTAAATTAATCACCATTCACCAAAGATGAGCTTCTGTTTGACTCTTGCATTGAATCTTCTTCATCCTGTGAAAAGGAATTTGATTCCAGCGGCTCCAAACACAATGAACTTTCAGTCTCTTCCACTGAAATATGAAATTCATATGAAGAGCCTGATTAGGAATATATAAATTTCTGAATCAGTTCATGAAACCAAAAAAATGAACCTTTCAAAAAAGAAAAGACGTGCAATCTTTTGTCTTTTCTTCTTTGGTTCCCTTCTACTTCTCTTTTCACGCTTAAGTTCCGTTTCAATGTGTTCCAATTGAGAAGGGCGTTGCTGTATATCTGTAAATTATGGGCAGCCTCTGCTTCATCCCTGGACTCTAGGTTCAAGTCTTGGATTTGATTGATAATTGGCCATCTTTTTTATCAAGTGCTTCAACATCTCACAAAAATCTTGATCAGGATGATTCAAGACCATTGCATTGAGCTTCTCATGTAACTGAAAATCATTGACCATTTCACCAACATTGACCTTTCAAAATTCAAAAGGATCAAATATTATTCAAGTAGGAATCATCATTTTAGTCAAATAGGAATCATCATTCAAAAATCATTAATCACAAATTTATTTGAAAAATCCAACTTAAAACAACTTACAGAACTAGAACTTCAAGGATCATAATCCAACCTCCACTGAGGTTGAACATCTTCAGGCGCAATGGAGCCTCTTGATGCTAGTAGGTCCCCTATTTGGTGGGAAGTGGGAAAACCTGTTAGAATTTGAGTTTATATATATGTGACTTCCACTGGAGTTCAAAGTATCATTGATTGCATTGATTTGATTTATATTATTGTTGTTATTGAAGTATTAAAATAATTGCTAAAATATAACTAGGCTGTGTTCTCAGTAGTGATTGTCAGACTGTCCAAGCATAGCATTTCACTTACCATGTCACTTAAACTGCTTATGCTAATTTTACCTTATTCATTTTGTACTCAACCACTTGTCAGCCTATAGTGTATTTAGTCTATATAAACACCAGTGCTCACAAGTGGAATTCATCATCTGTTCAGCCAACACATCAACTGGAGTGTCCTTTTCCTCCTGATCTCAGGTCTGTTAAGCTTGAAGTTACAAGCCCCTTTCACTCATTCTTTAATCCTTTCATCTCATTAGAGCTCAGCTCTTTTTATCCTTTACAAAACCTATAGTCATTAAGTATGACTTGGTGCACACTTCCCCATCATGGTTCCACTTTAACCTCTCTAATTGATCCCCAACAAGTTTGATTGCTTTTAAAGAAACCTTGTATCCCAATGGTAATAGTTCAGTAGGAAGAACTATTCCAATCTTCATTAAAGAGTTGTAAATCCCAGCCTTAACCAATTTAATTTCATTTGAAACTTTGCCACCTTGGTTTTGCCAAACATCCAACGTGTTTACAAACAATTTTTCAAGGAGTTTTTTGAGAGTAGCATGGGCCCCTTCAACCCAAGACATTTTTTTATTTCCAAAGTGTGGGTTTTTGAAAGTCCAAGCCATTAAAAAAATCTCTTCAATATGGAAGATATTATGATCCATATACTCAAGTACATCCTCATGGTCTTCCAAAAAACACTTTACACCAGTCATAATGTAAGCAAACCAAAACTAGGAAGATTAAAAGTAGAGGCAGTGATTTGGCACTTACTCTACCTTCTGCATCATTGACCTCTACCTCCTCCTTTGTTTTTGAGGCCCCATACTTAGCCCACAGAGACATAAAGCCTTGCCACCCTTCAACTTCATTATTAAAGTGCACTCTACAGTTTTCTTATATGATTTTAGACAAGTGCCATTTACAGAACTGTCTTGTTGACTCAGGGAATGTTTGTTCTGTAGCACCAATCAAAGCTTTTTCACGGTCTATCACAAAGACTTTGGGAAGTCTCTCAAAATCATAAGCCAACTCCTTTAGTGCATTTAGAGACCAAATGTAGAAATCAAACATTTCTCTTGTTATAGAAACAAGGGCTTTTGTGAAAGTTTTGTGGTTGGAAGTAATTCCTATGAGGTGCAATAGGGGGATGTTGTACTTATTTTTCTTCTAAGTAAAATCCATCATAGCTATATGATGGAATTGCTTGCAAATCTTTAATGTTTGTGGGTGAGCCAAGAATAGGGCCCCCAAGTGACCCTCTCCATTGAATTTTGTTTGATGAACCCAAACTAAATTACAAAGTTGTTCAAAGAGGACCTCCATAACACTTGTCCCCCTCCATTTCTTCAAGTGCTACCTATGCTTAGTGTTATAGATTTTTTGGTGATCAAAATATTTTCCACCATTCATCTTGCTCAATTTTTTCTTGATTTGAATTTTATTGAGCCCATCATTAATGCCTTCTGTTAGATTTTCTAAGGCTACCCCAGAGATACTCCTCAGGTGAGGATGCACTGAGGGGTGAGGAGATGGTTCATTGATATGTTGATCATTCTTGTAGGAGATTTTCCACAAGGGACCCGCCTTATTGTGACTAGCACATATCAAAAACTTGCACCCAACCTTCCTTGTTTGAGTTTGCCTTGACTTTTTGGTGACCCATTGCCCAGAGTAAAAACCATGTCTATAAAAGCCTAAATCCACATATTTATGAAACCTTTAGTTGAAAACTGGTGAAGTGTAACCATGCTTCATTGCCCATGTTTTACAATACATTTGTGCCTCTTTCCTATTAGGAAAAGCTCTCACAGGAGGTGGGACAAGTGGAACTTTCATAGTTACATAGTTATATTGATGGAATTCACTCCATAAAATTCTATCAAATTAAATATGGCAAAGAAAAATAACATAAAATTTTATTTACCACCAGAGGTCATGTCCATTTGTGAAAAATTTTGTTACTCAATTTTCACCCTTGATGAGGATGAAATTGTGGCTTCCAATGATTCATTCCCCAAATCCTTCTTTTCTGCAGCTTTTTTCATTGCAAAAATGTAGTCCTTCAATGTGGCCATGTTACAAGGAGGGCTTGCCACTGTTCCCATAATGCAAAGAAATGCAATGCTACTTCAGTATTCAATCCAACTTTCAATTGAACAACTACCAAGTTTTCTCACTTTAAAGTTGAGAAAGATCAATTTTGTGGGATGTTTTATTTGCAGTTTGCTAGAGTGTTTTTTTAATTTCACTAGATTTCTCTTTAATTTAACTTTAGTGTCACGTTATGATTGCTAGATGTGGAAAAACAGTCCCACATAGTAAACGTTGATCCCAAATTTGGGTTGATTGAACCCAAACGTGGTCCAGGGGCACCCAAAAAGTTTGAAACAACCCTGGCGGGGCCGCGTACCCCCAAAAACGGCTCAAGACCGCAGTTTATCGAGGTACACGGCTTGAATATTCCATTTAGGCGGTGTATTTGGCCCCCAGGGGTCACGCATGTTTGAGACGACCACTTTGGGGCGTATAGACGCGTTTTTTTGCCCGCACGCGCATCTTGGACGCCTGTATGGGCCCCACGCGTCCATTGGGTCGTGTAGGGTCTTACACAACTGCGAACGACTGGCGGTTGTGAATTTAACATCACTTCCTATTTCAAATCATAATTCATTTTTTCAGAAAAAAAATAAAATCAATAAAGAAAGACCACCACTTTTCTTTTGAAATATTTTCATTGTGGTATATATTTTGAGGGGTAAAACATGTAAAAAACAGTCGGAATAATCTTTATTTTGATATTTGGAAGATTTTCTCAAGTTCCTTTTAAAAATAGTGAGGGAGAATTTAATGCCAGATGTAAAAAAAAACATGGAAATAGATGTGCTATTTGGAAGTGTTTTTACTTTGGATTGAATTTTTTGAGGCCAAGAATACATCTGAAAATCCCAAAGAAAGATTAGCAATCTATTTTATTTTTGGCCAATGTTGAATTTGCAACCTTGGGGTTGCAAATGGCAATTCATGGCTCAAAAAGGAGCAAGAAACCTTGCTCCCAACTTGCACATCCCCAATTCGAACTTTGAAATTGGGGAATTGAAACTTTAAAAGGGTTGAAATTGGGGATTTGCAAGCCCCCAGGGGATGCGCAAGTTGTGAGAAGGGGTTGCCCCTATTTTCTATACCCATTTTGTGCAAAAAAGCCCAAATGGGCTATTTGAGGGTGATTTGGGGTACCTAGGCACCCCTGGAGCACATTTTAGTGCTTTCAATCCAAATTTGGGGATTTTACATACTATATGGGACTATTATTGGACCAAAAGAAGAAACTTTGGAATCAAAAACTCTGCGTATTGGCAAAAAAAACCTTGTCACAAACTGGGTACACAAACAACACACACCCATTGGACAAATTAATTTTTCTCAACCAAAAAGTGAGAAAATCTTTGGAGTTGTTGGATTGAAAATTGGATTGAATATTAAATTTCTGTTGAATTTTGTTGTTTTATGGGAAAAGTGGCAAGCCCAAGCCCTCCCAGTTTAAAAATGGCTACGTTGTGGAAGGTAAAGGAGATTTACGCTCATAAGTTGTCCGCAAGTCCGGAAGTTATTGATCTAGGCGTCTGTAAGGAGGTTGGATGCAATGAGTTCTTAAGTGTAGTGAGATAAAAGAGAGATAATGAGATGTATTCTTTTTCCTTCAATCCTTCCTCTTCCTTTCCTTTCCTTCTCCAATGGATTGATTGCTTGATAGATTGATTGATCCTAACCCAACCCAGAGTTGAGGGTGAGGACTTGGATCCCCCCCTTCAACCCTAACCTAAGTACAACCACAAACGCAAAAGAACAATGAAACACAACCCCTAAGCACAGAACCCTAGCCCAACCCTACCCCTCCATTCCTTGCCCCATACCCGTGCCCTTTGATATTGACGTACGCCCGGTTTGTCCTTCTCATGGCGCGGCCCTCCGCCGCGCCCTACTTGGAGCCCCCCGGTTTGCCCGCCTGCGCGCGTCCGCAGACCTCGCGGTCCGCAAGTCGGCCTGCGCGCGCCTAACCCCTGATTGCCATGCCCTTGCTTTCCGGACTAGCCACCCGCGAGCCTGGTTGGGCTGGCTCCATCACTTGATATGCGTTTCCTGGGCGGGTCCCGGCCTGGCCCCCTCAGAGTAGACCCAACCCGCACCTGGTGCTGAGCCCCGTGATTCCTACTACTGAGCCCGCAGCGGCTGCTGATGAGCTCTCAGAAAGCACTGCTGAGACCGCGCGCACCCAAATGCTGAGCCTGACCTACCCAACTGCTGAGCGCGCAGCCTGCGACGCAGCTCTTGACCCAAGGTTATAAATACAACACCACATCCCCCCCAAGTTGAGTTCTGTCCCCAGAGGTCTCCCATTGCTACCTCTCCTTCATCACTCTACCAATCCACCTCTCACCCACCCACCCCAACTCACCCCAGCCCCTCTTCCACTTCCGCTCCATTGCCACCATGGTTCCCTGCGAATTCTGCGCCTGGAACGGGCTCGCTTGCTCAATTGTTCCCGGTTGACGCGCTTGCACTTCTTGCCGTTGTGGCAATCGCCGCTGATCGCTTGGCAAGGGAATGCCGCTCCTCCCTCCTCAATCCAGTTCCCATCCCCGGCCGCGCAAGAGGGCCCGTCCGGACCCATTCGTGTTTTTGGACAATGAAACAATTTCCAAGGACTTGTGGACTCTGCCCAGATCTCCTCGTGCCCGCCCCCCCCCAGGACCAATTCGCGACTCTGCCTCCCCATTCCGCCACGCAGGGCCCCCACAGAAGGAGGACTATCCAAACTTCGCGGCTTATTGGTCTGCCTTACGGTTCTGGGCGGACCGCGTTTGGGTCACGCAAGGCGCAAGGGACCCGCCCATCAATGAGATCCTCCAATGCCGCGCTGGCCCTCCTCTGGTCCCTACCCCAGCCCTGGCTCCTCCCCAAACTCCAGCTCCTCTGTAATCGTTGGACTCGGACAAGAGGCCCCCAACCCCGCGGGGCACCCCTCCGCCACCCGCGTCGCCGGTGGTTATCTTGTTGTTGCCTCCCCCTTGACCAAGCCCCCCCAATGGTCCTCCGGGGACCCCTTCTTCACCGTTCCTGCCTCCTCCCAGCCCGCCCAAGATTCCGGATATCCCCGTCTTCCTGGCTGTTCCGCTTGCAAGGTTTGATGCAATGGTGGACAACCCGGACGGCCTCCTTTGGAAATTCCTGGCGGCCCCTCGCGCCAACACCACCGGCAACCGACGGGAACTATTGGTGGCTTTCAGGACTTTAGCCGCAGGGGCTTGCACGGACGCGGAGGAGGTGATGAGGACTCCTCCAGCGTAGACAGATCACCCCCCCTTTTCTTCCTTCTCTTCTTGTATCCTTTTCCGTGCCTTCTTGAAAAGCAATAAAACTTTTTCCGCGCCCTCCTGAGTAGCCTCTGGGCTTGTGAGAACCTTTGCGCACAAGATCAGCGTCTTGAAAGGGATCCGCGCAAGTGAGAGCAAGAGTGAGTGAGAAAGAGGTCCGCGCCCGCGTCCTGAGTGAGATTGGGAGTGAGAATAAAAGGCGGAGTTGAGAGTGAGGATGAGTGAAATGAAAGTCCACGCCTGTGTCCTGAGCCAACAAAGTTCCCCAGAAGGTACCTGGACCGCCCCAGCCAAACTGCCACACAGTTCCCCGTACCCAATCATGCAAAAAACGCAAAAATCCTAAACCAGCACGCGCACAGTCATCCAAGAGAGGCAAAGGAGGAAGTTGAGAAAACAAACATTCTGGGGTGTCTAGCTATTCCGGCTGTGAACAGGCTAGGACACCCCCTTACCAAATTAGACCTGACCCGTACGTGTCCCTGCCAAGAGGAAACAAGGAAAAATAACCAAGCCCATAAAAAAAGGAAACCAAAACCCCAAGAAAAGAGCTTTTTTTTTTTTTTAGGGCCTCCATAGGGCCTCCGCCCCTTCCGCTCCTTGTCCGGCATTGCCCAATCCGCAGGGCTTGTCCTTGCGTTTACGTACCTGGCTAGCGCTGCGCCCGCGTCCCTGCAATCAATTAAAACCAAAACCAGTACCAATCCAAGAGCCAACCAAATATAAAAGAAGTAGGAGAACAGACATTCTAGGGTGTCTAGTTATTCCGGCTGTGAACCGGCTAGGACACCCCCTCACCAAATCAGATCTTTACCCTACTCATGCCCCCCCAAGTTGACGGCTGTCCCCAGCGGTTTGTAGCCTTTTGCTCCTCCAAGGTGGCGCGTTGCGTGCGGGCTCCTCCTCAGACAAAGGATCCGGCCCGCCCAATGATCCTGAACTTCCAACGCCGTCCCCCGTATTTGCGCCATCGCCGGCCGTCTCATCAAAGGAGGTGGAACCGCGCGCAAAAAAACGCTTCACGTGCGAGGCCGCGGCCTTGCATTTGAGCGGCGCCCCGTCCAATTCCTCAAGCTGGTAGCTCCCGCCCTCAAACTTGGATGCCACGCGGAAGGGGCTGTTCCATTGGTTGGCAAAAAGCTTTCCCCACTGAGATTCCAGACTTTGGTTGTACAACAAAACCAATTCACCCTTCCGCAGCGGATCCCGGAGGCGGTGGGAACAGCGCTCATCCCAATAGCGGATCAAAGCCGTCCTTGTCTTCCGCAAAATTTCAGCGGCCTTGGCAAGGGTCTTGTCCCGTTGGAGAAGCTGTTTTTTGCGTGCTTCCAAAAGTTTGGCGGAGGTCTTCACCTTCCACCAGTCCACGCCCAAGAAGTTTTTGAGCTCAATGTCCACCGGGAGCACCAGAGGTTGTCCGTAGAGAAGTTTGTAAGGCAAGTAGCCCGTTGAGCGTTTGACCAAGATCCTGTCTGCAAAGAGGACCGCCAGAAGGGCCTCCTGCCACCGTTTACCATCCTCCCCACAAATCTTTACCAGAGCGTCCTTAATGGGCTGATGGCCACATTCAATCATTCCGGCACCCTCCAGATAGTATTCTGTGACCTGCCCAAACTTAGCTTTGCAACTCCGAACCAGTGCCATCAAGCGCCCCCGGAACTCTGCGCCTCTGTCAACAGTGACCAAGAAAAGCGAACCGTACCGCGCAAACCAATCTTCCTCCAAGAACTGAGAAACCTTCTCCGCCAACAACTTCACCAGAGGACAAGCCTTGACCCAACCTGACAGATCATCCCGCGTAACCAGCAGGTACGCAAACTTCCCTGCCTTTATGTGGACAACGTTGAGGGAGACCCGCCTGAACAACGCGTCCTCCCCCGTAGGGTAACCTACCTCCCTGGGCAGCCTAGAACTCTGCCCTTGACACGCTTTGCAAGACTTCACCCATTCCCGTACTGCGCGCACCACACCCGGCCACCAGAACCTTGCCTTCACCCCCCTCCGTATTTTGATCTTTCCCCGGTGCCCAAGGTTGTTGTGGAGACATCTCAGAATCATTTCCTGGTCCCTCCTCAATGTTGCAACCACCAAAGGCACCGGGGTGCTTTGTTGCCACAGCTGCACGTCCTGCATGTAGAAGTTGGTCTTCCGCCGCTTTGCCCACCAAATTTCTGTTCCTGACGCGTCCTTGGGAAACTAGAGATCCCGCAAGAAGGAGCACAAGATTGCGTAACGCCCGGACTGCTGCAGCGGAAGGGTGACCTCCGTCTCCATCATACCAACGCAAATAACCGGAGACTCCATGTCCAAGGGCCTTTCCCCCTCAAACGGATCCTCACGCGGATACCGCGACAGCGCGTCGGGCAATTGTGAACGCCTACCCTGGAACATGAACCACGCCAAAAGTGGAGAGCTGGAGAAACGCCACCCACCTAGTCATAGGAGCGTTTGGCAGGGTTGGAGAATTGATCATCCTTGCCAGGGCCTCCGCGTCGACCAGAAGCTCAAAGTGAACCCCCCGGAGCAGGTGCTGAAGCCTCCGCACAATCTTGGTGACTCCGCATAATTCCAACTTTGGCTGCGAGTATCAACTCTCCGTTGCTGTAAAAGTCAGGGACTTTTAGAGAACCAGCCTGTCCTTACCATCCTCCTCCTGCGTCAGGACACCACCCACGCCGTACTCGCTAGAGTTGACGGCCAAGTGGATCCCTCCCGCGTTGTAGTCAAGGTTGCAGAGGACGATTTTGCGGCCCACAATCTCCTTGAGCTTCGCGAAGGCAGCATCACACCGTGCCGTCCATTCCCATGCTGTGCCTTTCTGGGTCAGCGCCCGCAGCGGACTTGCAACTTCCACGAACCGTTTGATGAACATACAAACATAGCTGCACAGTCCCAAGAATTGGAGAATATGCAAGGGTGTCCACGTGTTTGGCCATTTTAGAACTTTGTTTTGTTTCTTTGCCTCAATTCTCCTGCCGTCAAAAGCCACCACATGGCCTAGCACTTCCAATTCCGGGACACAAACTGCCAAATTCCCCCCAATACCGTAAGCCCTGCCTCCTCAATTCAAAAAAAGACCCTCTCTAATGTCTGCGCGTACTCCCAGATCAAGCGGCAGATCTTTGGGGCCTCCTCTAGCACTGCAACCCCGTAATCTGTCTTTGGTCCGTTGATACCGGAGTTGTCAATGAAGATCAGAACCCCATCCGGTATGTTGTCCTGCAGGATCCACGTCATCTGGGCTTGATAGACCGCCACCAATTTTGTCGCTCCCTGCAGCAAATGCTTCAGCTGCATCCTTCCCAATCCTGTCTTGAATGCGGTCAGCAGCCGCGAGTTGGCATGGAGCTTGCGCTGATCATACCCCCCCATTACATCAACCAAACTGTAACACGCGCACCCAGCCATCGATTCCAGGAACTTGTCCAGGCGCGGAGGCAATCCCGCGTCTTGGATAGTGAACAAGCTAAGCCGCTGCAGGTCCTGAACAATGCTAAGCGACTTTCCGTCCTGTTTAACAACCGCAAAAATTGGGCTAGAGTAGCTTGATATTGACTGCTCATACAACCCCGTCCTCACACGCTCCCGGACCAGTTCCAAGAAGGGTTCCCGCACGGTCCAAGGGATTGGAATCTGCTTGATTTGCCAGGGCTCGTGCGGCACCGTGGAGATTACATAGGGGTTGCCGACCTTGCCCTTCAGCAATCTGCGCTTGTCAGGCCCAAAGGCAAGGGCCTTCTCGCGGAGCAACAACACCAATGCTAGCAAATGCTTCTCCTCCGTACTCAACCACCCCTCCGGCCCAAAATTCAGCGCCTTGATTTGCTTGTCTGTGATCCGCGCCGACCGCATTACCCACCCAAACTTCCTCAACGGACTCACCCAGGGATCCCAAGACCAGGAGATCAGCCTCAGAGGCCAATTCAGCCCCTGCAGCATGGGCTCCTTCCGGGGCTGGACCTTTCGCGCCACAGGCTTGTATCGCCCCGCGTTGCACCTAAACATCCTTAAGCGCCCGCTGTCATTGTTGTGAATCCTGGCAACAATCAACCCACGGCTCTTGCCTTTGCTCACAAGCGTGGCACTATGGTAGGGTTTTTGAAACACAGTACCATCCGGTGGCGCATACTGAGGAAGAGGACTTACTTCTGCCGCTTGCGCCCTCCGCGCACTTCCTTCCACCTTTTGCTCCTCCCTAGTTGACCTCCCGCACAAGGCCGGAGCCTTCCCCGCGCGGGTACCCACAGTCAACTAAGGAAAACCCTCCGCAGGGCGGCCCTCGCGGTCGTCCTCACCATTGGACCCTGCCTCTTTGCCTACCGCTGCCAATGGCACCCATTTCCCCTTCCCATGATTGGAGATAGTTGTCTCGAACCATGCCCCAGACGCGTCCTCCACATTCAGCGCCTCCGTCCCTTCCTCCGCGTTGAACGTCATTTGGGCCCGGAATCCAAACATGAAAGGTGTAAGACTCCAAACGGTGCTAGGCCGTGGCAGTTCTGTGGAGGGGAAAGGTGCTGTTTAGGCTGCCCTCCTGAGTGTTACAAAAATATTTAAATGTAACCAAGATCAAGGTTCAGAACCTGGTAAATGAGGGATCAAGGAGTAGAGGATAAGGATGATAATAGTTTGGTAGCAACGGAACAGCACTATCTGAGACAAGATTATGCAGGTAAAAACTTGAACAAAAGAAGTTAAAGTCTTCTTAGAGTTCAGAGAACAAAAGCTGTTGTATGTAAACAACGCCCACAAGCTAAAAACTCTGCTCATCAGCAGAAGATTGGGGATGATTAACTCAAACCCAAGCAACCTCCAGGTTCTCAATGAACCTGCCCAACTCTCGGCAATCAAGCGCTTGAAGGGTACCAGATAACTGAGGGTGGCTGTAAAAGACAAAGCACAATGTTTAAGAAGCTCTAAAACAAACAGTAGCTGATTTGAAGCAAGGATAACCTCAACAATTCTCAAGGGACTCAAGAGTAGGCTGGCAGAATGCAACTCCAACAAAAATAAATGGAGGTATAACACTCCAGGTCTTAAGCTTAATAAGACCTCTTCAATCAATTGTGATTGGCTCCAGAAAGATGATCAGGGATCAGGACCAGCATGGTCAGAGAAAGGGATCAAGGAGTGGTATAACACACTCAAAAATTCCAACAGACAGAATTTTCTTCAACCAGCAAGGCTATTGGTTGGTGATAAGGATCAGGGATAAAGGGTTGAGTATGGAGGCTCAAGGATCAAAGGTGTTCTTATTTCATGCTGGATGATTCCATGCTCCCCTGATTCATCAAAAAGGCAGGGGAGAGCCCCTCCTTATATGGGCAGGAGGCCCTGTTAGACTATGTACAACGGATTCTACAAATAGAGCAGAAAAGGGAAGAAAATCATGTGGTCACTTGCGTCCGTCCGTGGATGGGGGCACGCAACAATAACGGAGTCACCCACCCCTCGTCCAAAGGCAGATGGGGTGGGAAAGAGAAATGAACCAAACCGCTGCGGATGTCCGCGTGCGGTAGTTGGCACTCTTCACCCCTTTTCCAAAGGCGGAAGTGGGTGGGAGAGCCCCAGGAAAGGTGACGGATGAAGTCCATGAGAGCGCGGATGGGCGGATAGGAGATTGGCTTGAAACAGTTGAGTAAATCCTGACAGGCTTGAGATTCACAACTGATAGGTCAAGTGAGATGGGAGATTTGACGGATCCAAGGATTTCCCAAATGCTTGGGGGTGCGGTTGGGATGGATTTGGTTAATCATGGATGAGCGCCGCGCAATGGTAGCAATGAGGAGATTGGGACACGCGACAACAAAGATGAGGACGCTCAACAACAAAGATGAGGACGCGCAATGACAACGGCGGAGATGACAAGCAACGCGCAACGGCAAGGATGATGAGCAACGCGGATGAAGGACGCGCAAAGCGCAAGGCGCATGGATAAAGGAAGCGCAGCGCGCAAGGCGCGCGGATGAAGGACGCGCAACGCGCAAGGCGCGACGCGCGAAGCGCGCGGATAAAGGACGGTTTGGATGAGCCTGAGGATGAGTTTTTTTTTTTTTTTGATCAGTACGCTTGCGCAACAGTTTATGGGTTGAGGTCTTAAGGCGCCACGGTGTCCAGGATGGGGCACCACATCTCTCCACAACTTACAGACTGTCCCTAGTCTGCTCCCAAGTTTGATGCCATAGAAAAAGAAAGGAAAGAAAGATGATTGAAGCCAAAGAATGGCCATTTTGATCTTGAGAGTGGTTGAGAGAAAAAAAAATACGTTGGTCCAACCAAAAAATCCTAGAAGTGGCTGAGATAAAATGAAGGAGGCGTCCCAAGTGCTCACATGCGTGGCATGAAGTAGAGTTTTCACAAAATGACAAGGATCTTGCCCAGATGGTGCACAATTGGGAGGACTTACTTCCGGACCAAGTTGCCTCCACAAGAGTGAAATTTCTTGACCTGATCAGCAGAGAACCTTCTGGCCATCTGAGTACCATCCAGCTCCTCCAAAAGATATGATCCACCTCTAACTTGACGGACTACTTGGTAAGGACCATTCCAGCGGTTAGAGAAAAGCTTTCCCCACTGAGTTTCCAAGGAACAATTATAAGCCAATACCAGGTCACCAGGGTTTAAAGGGTCCCTGATTTAATTTAGGTGTTTATCTTCCAAATACTGAACTGATTTTGCTCTTGATTCCATCATCTTCTGATAAGCTTTTTTACAAATATCTTCACTCCGCTCTAGTTGCTTTGATCTGGCAACTAATAGGTCAGTAGTCAAGGAAACTTGTTCCCAGGGGATGCCCAAGAAAGACTACATTTCAAGATCAAGAGGAAGAACAGCCCTCTGACCAAAGATGATTCCATAAGGAGAGTAACCAGTGGTTCTCTTGGTGGAAATTTGATCAGAGAAGAGAACCAAGGGGAAAAACTTCCGGCAATTCTTGCCACTCTCACCAGCCAATTTGACGAGAGCAGCCTTCAAAGGAGCATGGCCTCTTTCCACCATGCCTTGTCCTTCAGGATAATAGGGAGTAGTAACTCTATGTTGTCCAGGGAGCGATTGGATCATTTCAGCAAGTTTTCCACCAAATTCCAAGCCACCATCCATAGAATAAGATCGGGCCAAGCCATAACAAATTGTCCAAGTCTCATGAAGGAAAGCTGCTACTGATTCAGAGCTGAGGTTCTTAAGGAAATTTGCTTCAACCCATCCAGAAAAATCATCTCTAGCCACAATGAGGTACTTAGCTCCCCCAGCCTTAATGTGAACCACATCCATAGAAATCCTCCCAAAGACAGTGGACTCTCCAGTGGGGTAACAAATTTTGGCCGGGCGCCTAAGATCTCTTTTCTGGCACACTTCACAACTCCTACACCATTGAGCAACGGATTTCTTCAGGGATGGCCAGCAGAATTGTTTGGATATTTGTCGATAAGTTTTGGTTTCCCCATGATGTCCAAGGCCTTCATGGAGATTTTCCAGGATCAAATCTTGCTTAGAAGGGATAGTGACCACAACAAGTGCACAAGGGGTTGTTCTTTTCATAAGCCTGGAACCTTGGACAAAGAAGTTGGAGGACTTCCTTTTGAGGGACCAAAATTCTTTGGCAGAGAGATCAGGGGGTCTTTGGAGAGTTGAAAGGTACTGCTCCAACTTAAGCCAGAAACCTTGCTGGAAACCAGAGTAATTTTGGGAGGAGAAGGCAAAGACAGGGCGGACCAAGGGTTCTTCCTCATTGAAATCCATTCCAACCTCTGATTCATTGTCTCCAATAGGTTGTTGAGATAAACCATCAGGCATGGTGAAAGATTTTCCAGGCCTGTGAAAAATATCAAAAGAGAACAACTGGATGAAAGCCACCCAACAAGTCATTGGAGCATTTGGGAGGCTGGGGGCGTTGATAATTTAATTAATAGATTGTGCATCGACTTGTAACTCAAAGTGTTGACCCCAAAGGACAGTCTGAAGCTTCTTCAACATTTGGGCCACACCTCAAAGTTCCAGTTTTGGCTGGGAGTACCTGGATTCTACATCTGAGAAAAGAAGAGATTCATACAGAGCAGGACAATCCAAAACATTTTCATCTTCCTGGGTAAGAACAGCCCCAACAGATTGATAACTCGAGTCCACTGCCAGCTTGATCTTGCTGGCTCCGGGTCCATAAGTGATCTTTTTCAAAACAATGTCTTTCCCAACGATTGTTTTGAGCAAATGAAATGATTGTTTGCAGTCTTGGGTCCAAATCCAATGCCTCCTTCCTTGTTAAGCAGCGCAAGGGAATACAGATTTTGGATAATGAGGGAATGAAGATCATGACATAAGTTACAACACCTAGGAAACCTCTAACTTCCGTTGGATTTATTGGGGTAGGCCAGGAGATGATTTTGTTGACTTTAGAGGGTGCCATCCTTCTTCCTTCCTTGCAGACTATATGACCAACAATTTCCAAGGCAGGGACACAGGTGGCAAGTTTTGATCCAGAGACAGTAAGGCCAGATTCCTCAATTTGAAACAAAATTCTTTCCAAGACAGTAGCATACTCCCAGAAAAATTGTTGGATTCCTGAGTGCCAAGGTAAGAGCTCATTATCATAGTCAGAAACTGGCCCTTTAATCCCACCATCATTGATAAAGATACCCGCATGATCTGGGATTTTGTCCTGGAGGATCCACATCATCTGAGCCTGATAGACTGCAACCAAGTTGGTGGCACCTTGAGGCAATCGAGTCAGCTGAAATAAACCAAGGGGAGTATTGAAAGTAGTGAGGGGACGAGAAATAGGATGCAAGGATAGTTTGTCATTCCCACCCATAATGTCACCTAGACCATAGCAAGCTCTCCCAGAGAAGGATTCAACAAATTCTTCAGTGGCAGGCGGCACGCCAGAGTCTTTAATAGTAACTTTATTAAGAGGTTGGAGATCATGAACTACTCTAAGTTTACCATTACTCTTTAGAACACAGAAAACAGGACTGGAATAGCTAGAAGTCAATTGTTTGTATAAACCAGTTTGGACTCGTTTGCGGACCAACTTGATGAATTTGTTGACTTTAGCAGCAGGGATCGGGATCTTTTTCTTTTGCCAAGGGTCATGTTCAACTACAGGGATGATGTAAGGAAGACCATAGGATTCTTTCAAGAGTCCTCTCTCTTCTTCACAGAATGCAATAGATTTTTCCCTTAGAGACAAGATATTTTTGATCAAATTTAACTCATCAGGAAGAAGCCATACATCTGGACCAAAATTGACCGCTTTCAGACATTCTTCAGTGACCCAACCAGAGGGAATAAATGGACCAGTGAGGGATTTGGATAGACCACAGTAAGGATTGCAGGATAGCGGAGGATGCATAAGAGGAGGGTTGAGGCTGAGAGGCATTGGTTGGTTGACTGGCTGGACCTTCTTTGCAACTGGTTTGTACTTGGTGGCAAAGGAGAGGAATCCCTTCTTCCTCCAAGCATTTACCAGTGAGACCTGACTACAAAAACTGAGGCCATGTTCCAACATCTTCCAAGTCCGATGTTCTGCTACGTCCTTGAAAGGTGCCCTCTCCATAAAAGAGGTTCCAAAAGATAACACATTGCTCACATGTGTGGCACAGGGTAGAGTTTCGGAAACAACAGTAGTAGAAGCCCTTGGTGGTACACAATTGGGAGTACTTACTTCTACCCCAAATTGCCTCCACCTAAGACCAGACTCCTTTGTACAAAAGCTACCAAGAAAAGAATTGAGATTGAGATCTAGTTTAGACTCATTGCAGAGATTCAAAACTGGAATAGAGGATTAGTGATGAGGCTGAAAAGAAAAAGAAAAAGAAGATACAACAGATCCAGACAGAGAAGAAATATTTTTGGATTTTTCGGATTTTTCACGTGTTTGGGTTTTGATCTTATTTGGATGAGAATAAAATGATGAGGAAAAAGAAAGATATGCCTCTGAGGTGGGAGTTGGTCCATGAGTTGAAGTCTGAGGCTGAGGAGAACCAAAACTATCAGTAGGGCCAACTATTCTGCTAAAAAATGAGGATGAAAGGAATGAGAGTTTTCTTTCTGCTTTCTTTTCAGGACAGATTTGGGAGGGTGACCAGGGAAGTCTCTTTCCCAACAACCAGAATCCAAAGAACAAAGGGGAACTTCAATCTTTCTGCCATCAGCATCAGGGAGGAGAATTCTCTCCCCAACTTGATCAGAAAACATCAGGGTAGCACCAAAGTCCATTATGAAAGGCCTTCCCAAGATCATGGGACCATCCAGAAGAGTGATCCAGAAGTGACAGGTGCCAACAATATTTCAACCAATTTGAACAGGAATATCCTCAGCAATACCAACCATTTCACAGGACTGATTCCCAATTCCATAAACCGCAGAGTTGAAACTGACCTTTGGGCTAAGTTTAAGCTTGCAGGCCATGGAGTCCGAAATCAAGTTGAGCTGAGATCCCAAATCCACAAGGAGAGAAACCGTTTTAGTTGATTCACCAAGACAACATGGAAGAAAACCAAGAGGACAGGAATATAGGTTTGTATCTGAAGAGGGATCTGTTCCACCAGAATCCTCTATCAGAGTACCAGAGGAGACCTTTAATTTGTCCGGACCAATCTCCACACATTGACAAGAAACCCATTTCTTCATCCCTTCTGCCACAGATGGAGAGATTGACAGGAGTTCAGCCACAGATAGATTGGGGATTTTAAGATCAGAAATTTTCTTTAATACTCCTTCCACAGCATTAGGGTAGTCCTTGGAGATGCCCCTCTGAAATCAAAATTTGGGCTGGGTGGAGGGAGGAAGATCAGGTGTAATAGGTGATGGAAGAGGATCTGAGGGTGGGGCAGGTTGAAGAGGGGGAGGATCAGAGTTGTGTTGGAACCTTTCCATAAGTGGTTCCCTTTCTACTTCCATGTCTTCCACATCAGAGGAAGGGGGCTCAGGTGAAGATTGGCGTTTAATGTGTTTTTGCAGAATGGAGGATGGAACAGGAGGAGACTTATGAGTTTTTGGTTCCTCATGGCGTTTCCTAGCTGGATCAGATTGATAGGTGCAAGGGAAGCTGGAAGAAGTGATAGCTGGGGGATACCAAGGTTGCGGAGTTCCACAGGATGATTGAAAATCCACAGAGACCAAGGATTCCTTCTTAGGAGTTGGTGGTTGGTATGAGGCCACCACATGACGGATCGGTCGAGACAAATCGAAAGGGATCAAAGCACCGTTAGGAAGGGAAAAATTATTTCCCTTCTGCTCTACTAACTTCTCCTCCTTGTCCTTCTGGAGTTCAGGACATCTACCGGTACCATGGCCTTACCTATGGCAATAATAACAGACTATAGTAGATTTAGGAACAGAATTAGCAGGTTTAGGAGTGGCTAAAGAGGATATTTTCTGATCTATTTTATTCTCAAATGCCTGAAGTAATTTAGTGATCTCATCTATAGTAGGTGTCTCCCGGTGGGTCTGAGGATTGGGATTAGGTCTGCAATTGGCTTCCATCTTATTCATGATTTTTTTAGATGCTTGAAAAGAGGGTGCAAGGACTGGTTCAGTGATTTTAGGTTTTTCAAAGGTGAGAGCTGTTTGACCTTTCATCACTTTATCCACAGTATTCCTAAGAACCATGAAAGCAGGGAGCTTGAACCAATTGTCTTTTGTCGTGATCATGGATCCAGATTTCACCAATTCATCCTTAATTCTTTCCTGCACTCCTGGGGAGAAAGACTGAAAAAATCACACTTAAATTTTGTCCAACGTATCAATGTGATTGTTCCGGATAAGATAGGACTGGATAGGGTCCCAAGATTTTCTAAAAGTCTGATAGTCATAGGCTGAGGAGATACCACCATTGGAGATCCATTGAGAAACCAGGGCATCCAAGTCTTGCAAAGTAAATCTGGCTACATCTATTTTTCCCCAATAGGCCAACATAGCCTCCTTCAGGATCCGCCAGTTGTGAGTTTCAAATCCCTCAAAGAATTGGATAACCTCCATAACTTCATCAGAAGAGATAAACAATCATAACTGATAAGCCATATCATATTCACTGGCACCATCCACTTCCGCAGAAAACTCATAGGAGTCCAGGAATCTTTTGACATTGGTCCCATTGAAGCCTAAGTTTTTGTTCTGAGGTTTGATTTTGACCATCTTGGCCCGAAAAGATAAAGAGGATCCAGCAGATTCCATGTTGAATGGTTCCTAAGAGATCCAATTGAGCAGAGTTCCAAGGTGGCTCGGCAAGAGTAGAGTTTCACAAAAATGACAAGGATCTTGCCCAGGAAGTGCACAATTGGGAGGACTTACTTCTGGTCCAAACTGCCTCCACGGATCAGATTTGAAAAAAGAACAAACAGAAAAAGAAAAGAAAAAAATTGGATCAGATTTCGGAGTTGATTCTTCACCTTGGGACTGTAAATCCCAAGGTTGCTGGTTTGATCCTGGCCCGGGGGACCAAATGTGAGACTCCAAACAGTGCTAGGCCGTGGTAGTTCTGTGGAGGGGAAAGGTGCTGTTTAGGCTGCCCTCCTGAGTGTTACAAAAATATTTAAATGTAACCAAGATCAAGGTCCAGAACCTGGTAAATGAGGAATCAAGGAGTAGAGGATAAGGATGATAATAGTTTGGTAGCAACAGAACAGCACTATCTGAGACAAGATTATGCAGGGAAAAACTTGAACAAAATAAGTTAAAGTCTTCTTAGAGTTCAAAGAACAAAAGCTGTTGTATGTAAACAACGCCCACAAGCTAATAACTCTGGTTGTCAGCAGAAGATTGGGGATGATCAACTCAAACCCAAGAAACCTCCAGGTTCTCAATGAACCTGCCCAACACTCCGCAATCAAGCGCTTGAAGGGTACCAGATAACTGAGGGTTGCTGTACAAGACAAAGCACAATGTTTAAGAAGCTCTAAAACAAACAGTAGCTGATTTGAAGCAAGGATAAACTCAACACTTCTCAAAGGACTCAAGAGTAGGCTGGCAGAATGCAACTCCAAAGAAGCTAAGGGGAGGTATAACACTCCAGGTCTTAAGCTTAATAAGACCTCTTCAATAAATTGTGATTGGCTCCAGAAAGGTGATCAGGGATCAGGACCAGTATGGTCAGAGAAAGGGATCAAGGAGTGGTATGACACACTCAAAAATTCCAACAGACAGAATCTTTCTTCAACCAGCAAGGCTATTGGTTGGTGATAAGGATCAGGGATCAAGGGTTGAGTATGGAGGCTCAAGGATCAAAGGTGTCCTGATTTCATGCTGGATGATTCCATGCTCCCCTGATTCATCAAAAAGGCAGGGGAGAGCCCCTCCTTATATGGGCAGGAGGCCCTGTTAGACTATGTACAACGGATTCTACAAGGGGAGCGGAAAAGGGAAGAAAATCATGTGGTCACTTGCGTCCGTCCGTGGATTGGCGCACGCAACAATACTGGAGTCACCCACCCCTCCTCCAAAGGCAGACGGAGTGGGAAAGAGAAATGAACCAAACCGCTGCAGATGTCCGCGGGCGGTAGTTGGCACTCTTCACCCCTTGTCCAAAGGCGGAAGTGGGTGGGAGAGCCCCAGGAAAGGTGACCGATGAAGTCTGTGAGAGCGCGGATGGGCGGATAGGAGATTGGCTTGAAATGGTTGAGTAAATCCTGACAGGCTTGAGATTCAGGCCTGATAGGTCAAGTGAGATGGGAGATTTGACGGATCCAAGGATTTGCCAAATGCTTGGGGATGCGGTCGGGATGGATTTGGTAAATCGTGGATGAGCTCCGCGCAACAGTAGCAATGAGGAGATTGGGACACGCGACGACAAACATGAGGACGCGCAACAACAAAGATGAGGACGCGCAATGACAACGGCGGAGATGACAAGCAACGCGCAACGGCAAGGATGATGAGCAACATGGATGAAGGACGCGCGACGCGCAAGGCGCGCGGATAAAGGAAGCGCAGCGCGCGAGGCGCGATGCGCAACGTGCGCAGATGAAGGACGTGCAACGCGCGCGGATAAAGGATGGTTTGGATGAGCCTGAGGATGAGTTTTTTTTTTTTTTAATCAGTACGCTTGCGCAACATTTTATGGGTTGAGGTCTTAAGGCGGCCAGGGTGTCCCAGATGGGGCACCACAACAGCCAACCCAAAATCACGTTTCCGCACTCAACCAAGAGGAACAACAGCGGCTTCCAAACCATTGCGACCTCTACCTCTTCTTCCTCCACACCCCATCTACCCAACATTCCCCCCCATTGAGCGCCCGCAAACCCACAGCACACTTCCTCCGCACCAAGCCCAACTCATTCACCAGTTTCGACGGGAGCAGGTTGACCATAAACCCGCTATCCACCATTGCCCACACTTTCCTTCCCACGATCTTCAGTGAGACATAGGCGAGCGGCAGCAACACGGCTTTGGATTGGCACAACTCCCGTTCTGCTTCCTCCGTTGCCACATTCACGCGCTGCACTGTTTCCAGGATCCTTCCGCCCCCGTGCTCCTTCAGCGCCTGGACCATTTCCTTGACAACCACCAGAGAGACTGCGACCAGCTCCCGTAGCATGTGAGATATTGGTACCTCACTCCCCATCACTCGCCAAACAACTTCTGCGGCCTCCCTTCTTCCTCCAGAGCTGATTGCCGGCCCGTTGCCCCCCAACCCTTGCGCCCCAACCCTCGGAGCTTGATTTAATGGCCGCTCCTTGGAATCCACGTCCATCCTTTCCTACACAATCCGCTTGTTTGCCGCCAGAGTCCTAACTTCCGCCTCCACACGCGGTGCCCGCCACATTTCGGGCCCAGTGACAATCCCAAGGGACACCTGAGCGGCCCCTGCGGGTTGGGCCCTTGCTCTAACCTTCTCCACCGGCAGTGGCTGACCAACCCCCAGGTCCACTGGTTTGCCCAACGGCAATATGTAAGTCCCCCCAGACGCGTGAACCAACCCTCCGTTCATGTCCTTGGTCAGATCCTTGTAACCAGACTTCAAATGACTTTTATCGCCGCAATATGTGCACTGAAAAACCAAAAACCCCCCCTTCTGTCTGATACTGGGCTGAAAGCCCCCTCTTGCATGGGGCGGAAGATTGCGCAAGAAAGCGGTAGATGGAGCCGTTGGCTGGGCCGCCATCCGATTCATGAGTATCCGCAAGTCCCGTAGCATGTCTGTTACCTTGTTCACTGGTACTCCCATTGACTGCAAAGGGTCCATGGGCAGTTCTGTTGCTGGAGGATCCGCAAGCGGTACCGGCGTCAGGGCCGGGGTGGAAAAGGCCGACGGCTTCCTTGAACTCGCCGGGAACAACCGGGCCGTATCCTCAATCAGCTCTTCCAAGTCAATCTTGCTCTCAACCGCCTGGTTGATAACGCCCAGGCTTTGAAGGAGAGCGACGCTCCCATCCACTGACCGCGTTACCAACCCGTGCTCAAAGAGGTAACACTGGACCCGCGCGCGAAGTTGCGGTGCAAGCACGCCTAGGAACACCCGCTTCATGGCCCCTGTCTGACCCGCCACCACCTGGTTCTTTTCTAGGTAAATATAGATTTGGTCAAACTGGGAATTGTACTCAGACAGATCGCTCCGCATACGCACCCCACCTTGGGAAATTGCCTCACCCGCCACTTGCTCAAAGTATGTCTCCCAAAAGCGGGGCTGGCGCTTCCCCAACCTTGCCATCATCTCGCCCTGGAGCCTTCCCCAGTCACAAGCCTCATACCCTGCCATATCCTCCACATCCCGCAGCGTATTCTTCTTCGCAACAAAGAGAATGACCATGCGGACCTTGTCCTCACCCATCGCGTTTTCGGAGTCCGCAATATCCTCGAATCTTGCCAGAAAGCGCCCAATGTCCGCGGTATTGAATTGGAGATGGGGGAAGTTCTGCGGCCTAAGCCACACCCGTTGCAGAACTTCAGCCGCCTCCAAAGGCTCCAAAAAAGGAGGAGCAAAACTGTGGACCAAATAGTCGGCAGTGGTGGAGGTGTTGGCCCGCCAGCTCCCGGCCAAAGAGGGAATAAGGGTGGAATATTTGATCCTGGAGCATTTGTGGGCAGCATCACACCCAATAGCTTTGAGAGACCTAGACAAAAGATTACTTGCCGGCCAGACGCCCAGATGTGGAAAGTAAAGGAGAGTTACGCTCCTAAGTTGTCCACAAGTCCGGAAGTTATTCATCTAGGCGTCTGTAAGGAGGTTGGATTCAATGAGTTCTTAAGTGTAGTGAGATAAAAGAGAGATAATGAGATGTATTCTTTTTCCTTCAATCCTTCCTCTTCCTTTCCTTTCCTTCTCCGATAGATTGATTGCTTGATAGATTGATTGATCCTAACCCAACCCAGAGTTGAGGGTGAGGACTTGGATCCCCCCCTTCAACCCTAACCTAAGTACAACCACAAACACAAAAGAACAATGAAACACAACCCCTAAGCACAGAACCCTAGCCCAACCCTACCCCTCCATTCCTTGCCACATACCCGTGCCCTTTGATATCGACGTACACCCGGTTTTTCCTTCTCATGGCGCGGCCCTCCGCCGCGCCCTACTCGGAGCCCCCGGTTTTCCTGCCCGCGCGCGTCTGGGGACCTTGCAGTCCACAAGTTGGCCCGCGCGTGCCTAACCCCCAATTGCCCTGCCCTTGCTTTCCGGACTAGCCACCCGCAAGCCTGGTTGGGCCAGCTCCATCACTTGATCTGCATTTCCTGGGCGGGTTGCGGCCCGGCGCCATTGGAGTAGACCGAACCCGCACCTTGTGCTGAGCCCCGCAATTCCTACTACTGAGCCCGCAGCGGCTGCTGCTGAGCTCTCAGCAGGCACTTCTGAGACTGCGCGCACCCAAATGCTGAGCCCAACCTACCCAACTGCTGAGCGCGCAGCCCGCAACGCAGCTCTCAACCCAAGGTTATAAATATGACACCACAACTTTAAAAGACTTAATTAAAAGTGTGCTTAGAAAAGCTTTGGTGGAATCCAGGGTTTTGGGTAGGGAGTTGGAAAAGAAAAGATTGAAACACCCAATTGCATCCTCATCTAGGTTTACCATTTATTGACAAGATGTTTCTTCACAACTGGGATTGACTCAAGGTTGTGGTTCAAATTTCATTTGTCATTTGACTGAGAAGGATTTTGCTTGATCAATACTAATGTAACCATGTGGTTTGTAATTATGAGGTGCCAGAGCCACTTGAACTCCCTCCGGTGAGAGCCTTTGCTAGTAGGAAAGAATCCTGAATTTATTTTCAAAAATGGGCATCAATGCATGACTAAAAATTGACAACATTCAATTAAAAGAAAGATAAATATGTTCACCTAGCATGTGACAGATTTGGGGTATATTAAGGGCCTTCCCTCACCAAAAAGCAAAGGCAAACTCACATGATGAAGGTTGGGTGTCAATTCATCAGTGCATGTTTTAAAGTAGCAGATTCCACATGGCATCTCTCAATTGGGAATAGAGTTCACAATCATAAACCATCTGAAAAACCCTCAGTGAATCCTCAATTCAGAAGAATCTCTGGTCAAGCCTTGGACAAAGGTAAAGAAGGAGTGAAAGATAATCTCAATACAATTCAACTCAAAAGGAAATTGGCCAATATTTATGGCAGAGAATACATTGAAAATGGAAGAATGTATTACACAAAGCAGAAAGTAAACTTTGAAGAACTGGGTGGGAAATGTTTTATGTGATGAAATTTGATGAAATTGCTATAGAACTTGAACCAGAACTGGGAGAACCAGAATATGCAATTTGAAGCAGGGATAGCAAATAGCTTGTCAAAAGTAAGCATACCAGAGAGGAGGATAGAGATGAGAAGAGCAGGAAAGCTCCAATAGAGATGGATCTGAACCAGAACGCCTATCATTCTGAGGAAAGAGAGAGATATATAAAACAGGTGAGAGAAAAGAAAGCACATTTCCATTGAGTTCATGAGATTATGAGTGGCAGAAGTTAGAAGGGAAAATCCCCTCTTGTTTTAGTAAGATCAATGTTTGCACCAAATCATCCTTTTAGAAAGGTTTGAAGGTCTTGATTGCAAGAGATTAAAATTAGAGTAGTTGAGCGGTGGTTTGGAGTAGCCAAGGATTACTGAACCTTGAGGATCTTGAGGATCATCAGATTGAGAGTATGTTAGATGAAGAAGTTTCAATTTTCATTGCAAGTTTGAGACACTTTTGCAGACATGAAAGTGATGTCACAAGAATTGAAGGCCGTGTGAGAGTCAGAAGAGGTTCTGGATTCAGCACTGCGCAGTATAAGGCATCAGAGTTCAAATGAGGAGCAGCACGCGGCTTCTGAGATCTAGAAAATTGCAGTGTGCTGTGTTGGACTTGAGCAGCTGCAAATGGGGAATTTGAGGTGTAATAAAATAAAATAAAATAAAATAAAATAAAATAAAATAAAATAAATGAGAAAATAAAGGAGAAAAGCAAAGAAAGAGATAAAGGAAAGATGAGATATGTATGTGTATATTTCAACATTATGGACTTTCTATGGGAAATTCTCCAGGAATCCCAGTTGGTTTCCAGGTAAAAATTTGGTGGAGAGGGTCACTTAGAGGACCTTTTCTTGGCTCATCCTGAGTCTATGGAACTTTGAAAAAAATACCATCATATTGCATTTTTGGATTGTACTTATAAAACAGGTAGGTACAACATCCCTCAATTGCATTTTGTAGGAATGATAGCCAATAAGAAAAATTTTACAAAGGCTTTTCTTTTTATATAAACAAAAGAAATTTATGAGTTCTACAGTTGGGAATTGGATGCATCAAAGGGGTTGGATTATGATCTCAAGAGACTTCCCAAAGTCTTTTTGAAGGACTATTGTGGAGGTTATTTATAGACACAAACCCAAGTAGGCTCAGCAGGCAAAATTTGACCCAAGAAGATCAGCAGCGGGTGGGAGATCCACAGCACAATAGGCTTCAAAAATCATGTTGACGGACTGTCTATTCTGTAGTAGAAAATTTCAGGCTCAGAATTTGTGAGGCGCGTGTTTCAGCAGCAAAATAGTGAGGATGAGCTGAAGTTCTTTACTATTGCGGAACAATGGTTGAAGACTTACCTTTTGAGAATGACAATTGTGGTTAAAAATAACTTTTCCTCTGAAATCATAGGTTTAGGAATTCCAAAGCAAGTGGCTGGAGCTATGTAGTATTTATCCAAGGACTTATTATGTGATATGCACTGAGTTTGCGGACAATAAGTAGTTTTTAGGATTATCAAAACTAAATTCACAGAGGCAGAATGCAGATGAATGGGGATCCATTAGGGAGTTTGATGAAGATCTTCTTTAATGTCGCATGAGGGATTTAGGGTGATCCACTAAGGAAGATCAACCGCGATCTGTTGTTAGTAATGCATTGGCACAAATTGGCTGGTAGGGTTCACGGGGATTACAGTAGTATGAAAAAATCTGTTGTATGCGGATGGATCAGCTAGGGAGATAAGGACTAATAGAAAGCCAGATCCTTGGGGAATGAATGGGAGGTGGTTTGGAGGAAATTTATTTCTTTTTTTTACTTCTTTTATTTTGGAGATTTGATTTTGGGTCTTACATAAAAGGGGAATGTTCCCTTAGCCAGAGAAGGAGGGGTCTTGTCTTATATTATCTTATCATTGGAATCTATCTGTTGCATATTGCTCTTGGAGTGTTTTAATGTGTTTGCCTTCTTGAGGAACTTGGAGTCTTATCAGGGAATAGTTCAAGGGTGGAGCTTTTTGGGGAGTCCATATTTTTTATTAATTTTATTTCATTGCGTGCTAAGCTTAAGGAGTGTCCCACTAAGTGCAGAGGTAGTTTCACAGATAGACAAGAGGGCATTTGGGAATGTCTTGCAAATGCTGTGGGCTGTGGTTACTAATTCTTGTGGAGTAAATTTAACCATCATTTCAGGCGGTACAGGATTGTAACTGGAGGACTACTCAAGTTTCTGCAACAAGAGCCGGATTGCTGTGGGTAATTTTTCAATACACACAATTTCTTTCCACACTGTGAAAAAGCTCTGATTTGTGCTATAGAACATAGTTTTCCTGAGTCATATAGACAGTTGTGCTCCTGGCACTTTTCTAAAAATATTCAAGCAAATTGTAAAGTTTTCTTCAGTAATGATGATGAAAGATGGCAAATTTTTATGACTCTGTGGGCAAAGTATGCTTCCTTGTAAACCAAGGGGGAGACATAAGTCAATTATGCAGAACTCAGATTATGCCAATTTATTGCTTCTCCTGTTCATCTCTGCTGGGAATGGGGATTTTTAAACTTGTATACAGTGTTTTTTGAAGTACCGTGAGGATGTGCTTGGGTATATGGAAAATAAAATTTTCCCTATCAAAGAGACATTTGTAACAGTGTGGGCTGGTATCAACCCAGACTTTGGAAATAAAAAAAATTATTGCGTAGAAGGGCCCATGCTACTTTCAAATGATTACTTTTGCAATGTTTGGGGAACATTTTGGATGTGTTGAAACACACTGAAGGAACCATTGAAAGCCAAATCCAATCAGTGCATGTGTCACTTGAAAAATCTCAAATGAATTTAGGAACTGATCTTCCAAAATGACTTTTCCCTTTGGTTTACAAACTGTCAACTGAGGAAATTAAAATCATTGGCAAAAAAATTCAGAAGTTAAAGCGCAACCATGATTGCAAGGTGTGCTCAAAGCCTTATTCAAAAACAATGGGCTTGCCATGTTCCCATATTTTAGTTGAAATACTAGCATCAATGGGATCTGTTCTGCCCCAGGATGTTCATCCTCAGTGAAGGTTAGACTATGACCCTTCCAGTATGGTAAGTTCTATATTTGGGTTTTGTGAATGGTACCAATTATAGGATTGACAGCAATTATATGATTTACAGATTAATTATTTTTTTTTAAGATTGACACAGATCAAGTGCTTTAAAAATCAATTTTTCAACAAGTTGAATTCCATGCTTTTAGGAAAGCCTGAAAAGAATATATTGAAGATTCTAAAGTCTGTGGTCAATTATGCAGCTAGTTTGATTTCAAAGCCAAGGCTTGAACCAAAGGTCTTAAGCTCCAGCTGCAATCAACCAAAAATGAAATCAAATTTTTGTGAACTTTCAAAACTTGAAAATATTGAAAGAGAAATCATGAGGGAAAAAGGTTTAAAAGGGAAACAAAAAGGCAAAAGATAGTAAGTATTTTATTTTGAGAAAATTTCATTTTCATGGTTTAATGAACTGTTGGGAAAATGATTTCTGTAGTGCAAGGAAGCATCTTCATCTGAATTTCATAGTTCAGAGGAAGAGACTGAAATTCAATGAGGCTCCCTTTTTTGGAATAAAAATCTTTTCTTGAGGAAGAAGAACAAATTGACAAGTAAAACAGAAGCTCATCTTTGTTGAGTGATGATTCCTTTCATGAGATAAGAAGGTGTGCTAAGTAATTTTTGATTTTAGGAACCAAAATTGAGCTACCTCAATCAATGACCTGAGAACTTGCATAAGTCCTTGAGGGAATTTTGGGGTTTGGTTTGTGATAGGAATTGTGGACTTAGAGCAATTGAAAACTTACTTGGGTATTATGAGCATGGATGGTTTAAAGTACAATAGAAAATGATTGCAAAATTGAGGAAAAACAAGATTTCCTATTCTAACATCCTTGGCGGCATCAAATATTTCTAAAATATAGAACAAAGACTTGATGTTAATAACATCAATGAAACAATTACCTCTTAAAAATGGCTTTCCAAGTTGGATATGCATCAAATAATAGCTTATACTTATTTAAGACCAATATTTTTCATTTCATTGGATTCATGTTGTATTTATACTCCCATGAAAATGGGTGTAAAAGAATAATCAGATTTTATCTTCATTTTATTTGTTAAAAAGAGTCACTGGGTTCATCTTGTACTTGAGGGAGAAATAATTCCAATCCTCCCCATTGTTTCCAAACCTTCTTCCTTGACTTCTAAAAAAAGCTTCTGTTTTGGTTGAACATCTAAAAGATCAACTCAAGTTGTATTCTAAGTTATAAAAATCATTTTAATTTCATCATTGGGTTTGGGTTCTGATTCTGATCTTGTAATTATTTTAATATAGAGGGTTATTAAATTTTGAAAAATCTTATGTTGAGTGTTTTGAGTGAGATTTTATGGTAAGTCAGTTCAACTTATGTGGGGATCATCCCATCATAAGGATCATTTTTCCTTCTTATGATGGTATCATCTGAACATAAGTTAAACTTGTTTTTTTTGGCGTTTTTGATTTAGAGCTGGTAAAGTTGAACTTGTATTTGTTGTTATTTAAAATTTAGGGCTGCTCCATAGAATCTTTCATTTTTGATTTAATTTTGGTGTTTTTACTATAGGGCTAGTCAAATTGAACTTGTATTTTTTTCTTTTTTTTCTTTTCTTTTTTTTCTTTTTTTTCTTTTTTTTCTTTTTTTTCTTTTTTTCTTTTTTTCTTTTTTTATTTTTTCATTTTTTTTCTTTTTTTTCTTTTTTTTCTTTTTTTTCTTTTTTTTCTTTTTTTTCTTTTTTTTCTTTTTTTTCTTTTTTTTCTTTTTTTTCTTTTTTTTCTTTTTTTTTTTTTTCTTTTTTTTCTTTTTTTTCTTTTTTTTCTTTTTTTTCTTTTTTTTCTTTTTTTTCTTTTTTTTCTTTTTTTTCTTTTTTTTCTTTTTTTTCTTTTTTTTCTTTTTTTTCTTTTTTTTCTTTTTTTTCTTTTTTTTCTTTTTTTTCTTTTTTTTCTTTTTTTTCTTTTTTTTCTTTTTTTTCTTTTTTTTCTTTTTTTTCTTTTTTTTTCTTTTTTTTCTTTTTTTCTTTTTTTCTTTTTTTTCTTTTTTTTCTTTTTTTTCTTTTTTTTCTTTTTTTTCTTTTTTTTCTTTTTTTCTTTTTTTTCTTTTTTTTCTTTTTTTTCTTTTTATTCTTTTTTTTCTTTTTTTTCCTTTTTTTCTTTTTTTTCTTTTTTTTTCTTTTTTCTTTTTTTGGTGTTTTTGTTTTGTTTGTTCAATTTTTCATTGATTTTAAGGTGATGATAAATTCACAACTCAAAGGAGTTGTTTACACAACTCACATAGTTATGGAGCACGCTACAAAACTACACTAGAGCTGTGTAGCCTCCACACAAATTGAGTGTGGTTGTGCAGCCTGGTGTCATGTGGCACAACACCCAACTAAATTTGAGTTGTGTGGGGCTTTACATGACTTGAATGCAGTCGTTTCCATGCCATACAACTACAAGTTGTGTGGCCCACCCAAAAAAAATTAAAATAAGCTAAATAAAAATACAATAAAAACAGAAATAAAGCAAAAGATAAAAAAATGTTAATTTTTTGGTTAAAAAAAAGTAAATAAAAATAAAATGAACTGAATCCAAATAAAAAAGAAACAGAAATGACCCAAGAGATCAAAAAAATGTTGATTTTTTGGTTCAAAAAAAATAAAGTAAAATGAAAATGGGAAATTTTAAATTCGTGGCTCATTGAGCCGTGCACACGATTCAAAAAGGACCATGTTGCACGACACATGGTCCAATAAAAGCCATGTAAAACCCTGCACGGCTCAAAGAGTCCCGCGGCCGACCCATCCTGGTCCGCCAGCGTGTGGAAGCCCACACGCAACCGGACCGCAGTGAGCCAAAAAAAAAAAAAACAAAACAAAACAAAATGGAATGAAAGGGAACTAACATAACCCATGAATCAAACAAACCTGCCAAAAAACAGGAATCAACCAAAAAATCAAAGAAATCAAAAAATGAAGATTTTTGGTGAAAAGAAAACAAAAAATAAATAAATAAATAAAAAACATAAAAAACTGGGACTATCCAATGGACTAGCCCTAAAGTAAAAAGAAACAAAAAAAAAACAAGGAAATGGAATAGCCCTAAACTAAAAACACCAAAAGAAAAGACAAGTAACTTGACAAGCCCTAAAGTAAAAATAACAAAAAAAAGACAATTAACTTGACTAGCCCTAAAGTAAAAACACCAAAAAAAAATACAAGTAACTTGACAAGCCCTAAATTAAGTTCAACTTGACTAGCCCTATAGTAAAAGGGCCCAAAAATTAAAGAAGTCTTTTGACCAGCCCTAAAGTAAAAGTGCCCAAAAAAATACAAGTCTTTTGACCAGCCTTAAAGTAAAAACACAAAAAAAGGGTAATTTTAAATTCACGGCTCATTGAGCCATGTACACAACTCTCTACACGGCTCTTTAAGTTGTGTATAAGGCTCAATGGGTCGTGTGGCACCCTACACACACTCCAATGAGCCGTGTGGCATGCTATACCACTCATATGGGCAGTGTGGCATGCTACAAGACTGAAATGGGAAGTTTGGCATGCTACACGTCCCAATTGAGTTGTAAGGCACGCTAAAAAACTAAAATAAAGTTGTTAAGGCTCCACCAAATAATAAACAATGAATAATAAATGATAAATGATAAATTATAATTTTTTAAATAATAAATTATATATAATAAATTATAAATTATAAATTATAAATAATAAATAATAAATAATAAATAATAAATAATAAATAATAAATAATAAATAATAAATAATAAATAATAAATAATAAATAATAAATAATAAATAATAAATAATAAATAATAAATAATAAATAATAAATAATAAATAATAAATAATAAATAATAAATAATAAATAATAAATAATAAATAATAAATAATAAATAATAAATAATAAATAATAAATAATAAATAATAAATAATAAATAATAAATAATAAATAATAAATAATAAATAATAAATAATAAATAATAAATAATAAATAATAAATAATAAATAATAAATAATAAATAATAAATAATAAATAATAAATAATAAATAATAAATAATAAATAATAAATAATAAATAATAAATAATAAATAATAAATAATAAATAATAAATAATAAATAATAAATAATAAATAATAAATAATAAATAATAAATAATAAATAATAAATAATAAATAATAAATAATAAATAATAAATAATAAATAATAAATAATAAATAATAAATAATAAATAATAAATAATAAATAATAAATAATAAATAATAAATAATAAATAATAAATAATAAATAATAAATAATAAATAATAAATAATAAATAATAAATAATAAATAATAAATAATAAATAATAAATAATAAATAATAAATAATAAATAATAAATAATAAATAATAAATAATAAATAATAAATAATAAATAATAAATAATAAATAATAAATAATAAATAATAAATAATAAATAATAAATAATAAATAATAAATAATAAATAATAAATAATAAATAATAAATAATAAATAATAAATAATAAATAATAAATAATAAATAATAAATAATAAATAATAAATAATAAATAATAAATAATAAATAATAAATAATAAATAATAAATAATAAATAATAAATAATAAATAATAAATAATAAATAATAAATAATAAATAATAAATAATAAATAATAAATAATAAATAATAAATAATAAATAATAAATAATAAATAATAAATAATAAATAATAAATAATAAATAATGAATAATAAATAATAAGTTATCAATTATAAATAATAAATACCAAATCATAAATAATAAATTATAAACAATAAATAATAAATAATCAATAATCAATAACAAATAATAAAAAATAATAAATTATATACAATAAATAACAAATTTTAAATGATAAATAATAAATGATAAGTAATAAATAAAAAATAAAAAATTATAAATTACATGGATTAGTGTATGGGCCCCCACGCATTGAGGGGCCCTACACAACTGCCACAGGCCGTGTGGGTCCCTACACAACTCCCACACGCCTGGAGCCTTGTACATGGCTCCCACACAACTGGAGCCGTGAATTTAACATCACCCCCCAAAAGAACCAAGTTTAACTTGTATTAAGCTGATCCCATCCCAAGCTTAACATAATTTAAGCTTGTGATGGAATCAGATTATCACAAGTTAAACTGACTTACCATTAAACTCTCATTCAAAACACTCAATAAAATGATGTTAACTCAAAAAACTTAAAATAATGATGTACAAAATGTGATACCCCTTTATATTAATAGAAATAGTTAGCTGCATTAGAATTAAAATTTCTATGAAACCCAATGATGAAATGAAGTCAAAGTATACTCTATAATATCTATAATCTAGAACAAATTTGCAATTGATCTTTGAGATGATCAACCCAATGAGAGGCTTCTCTATAAATCAAGGAATGTGGTTTTGCTAAATAGGGCGGGTTTGGAATCATTTCTCCCTCAAGTACTAATAGAATAAAGTGCTTATTGTTTACAAAGGAAATGAACATTGGATCTGATTGATCAGTAACACCATTTTTCATTGTAGTATAAGTATCACATGACTACAATGAAATGAAATATATAGTTTTGGAATATGTGTCTGCTATGATATGACCCATGTCCAATTTAGCAAGCCATTTTGACATGATGCACACTTCTGCATCATTGTTGCTCTTTAAAATCTCTAATTTTTGCACAAGAAGTTTTGCTGCCTCTAAAGACAACTTTTATCCCAAGGGTAACAGGTCAGTGTGAAGAACTATTCCTATCTTTATTCAAGAGTTTCAAAGGGCAGCCTGAACCAATTTAATTTGAGTGGAAACTTTTCCCTCTAGGTTCCTACAAAAATCCAACATGTTTCCCAAAGAAATTTCAAGGAATAGTTTGAGAGAAGAATGGGCCCCTTCAAGCCAAGATGTGTTTTTATTTCCAAATTATGTGTTTTTGAAAGTCCAAGAAGTTAAAACTTCTATTTGATACAGAAGATGTTATGAGCCATATACTCAAGCACATCCTCACAGTCTTCCAAGAATAACTTTATACAAGTCATAATGTAAGCAACCCAAAACTAGGAAAAATAAAAGTAGAGGAAGTCATTTGGCACTTACTCTCAGTTTAGAATCATTTACATCTGCCTCCTCCTTTGTTTTTGATACCCCATACTTATCCCACAGAGACATAAATTTTTGCCATCCTTCAACATCATCATTAAAGCGCACTTTAAAGTTTTCTTGTATTTTTTTAGTCAAGTGCCATAAACATTGCTCTCTTGTTGAACCAGGGAAACTTTGTTCTGTAGCAAAAATCAGAGGATGGAATTGGTTTCAATTATTTAATTACTTGGGATGGGCAAAGAATAGGGCCTCCAAGTGACCCTCTCCACTGAGTTTTGCTTGATGAACCCAACCTGAATCATCAAGTTGTTCAAAGGGGACCTCCATAACACTTTTTCCCTTTAGTTATGCAACCATTAACTTTTCCTTAGTGTTATAGATTTCTTGGTCATCAACATATTTGAAGCCATCAATCTTTCTCAATTTTCTTTTGAGTTGAAGTGTAGTTATCCCATCATTCATACCTTCTCTTAGATTCTCTAAGGCCACACCACAGATTCTCTTGATTTTAGGATGCACTGAGGGGTGTGGAGATGGTTAATGGTTATTTTGATCATGTATGTAGGAGATTTGAGAAAATGGGTCTGACTTTGTGTGACTTGCACAGATTAAAAACTAGGACCCAACCTTTCTTTTGTCAGTTTTCCCTGACCTTTTGGTGAGAAATTGCCCAGAGTTCAAACCAGGTCCATCACAGGCTAAATCCGCATATTTATCACAATTTGTGTTGAAAACAGTCAAAGTGTAACCATGATTCATTGCCCATGTTTGAAAATGGTTTTTTTCCTCTTCCCCAGTAGGAAAAGCTCTCACAGGAGGTGGGTGAAGTGGATCTGTCATATCTACACATTCATAGTTCAGTTGCAATCAAACAAAATGAGGAAGAGACTAGAGTAACATAAAACTTTACTCACAACCAGAGGTTATTTCAATTTGTCAAACATTTTGTTCCTCAATTGTAACCCTCAATTAGGATGCAGTTGGGGCTTCCAATTTTTCAATACCCTTATCTTTCTTTTTGGCAGCTTTGTTAATGGAATTATCAATTTATTCCTTCAATGCAGCCATTTCATAAACAGGAGGGCTTTCAAATATTCCCATAATGCAACAAAATGCAATGGTACTTCAGTATTCAATCCAACTTTCAATTGCCAGACTAAACATTTTGCTCACATTCAAGTATAGAAAGACCAAGTTAAACAATGGGCAGTAAAAATTTTCTTTTCCATTTTACAAAGGGCAATTTTAGAGTTTAATTTGTGGTACAGGGAAAATTTCACAGGTTTTATTTGTCAAAGGCAATGATTTTGTTTGCAGTTTCACTTTAGGGTTCACTTTATGACTGCTAGGTGTGGTCCAATAGTCCCACATAGTATGCCTTGATCCTAAATTTGGGTTTATGGAACCCAAATGTGATCCAGGGGGTCCCAAAAATGTTTTCACAACCCCTGTGGGGTTTTATAGCCCCAAACAAGCATCAAAAAGGCCATTTACAGAAGTAATAAAACCAAAAATGTGGTTTTTGTGGGGTATACAGCCCCAGGGGTTGCGCATGTTTGAAAAAACTCTTTGGACGCGTGTAGATGCGTGTATGGGCCCCCACGCGCACTGTGGAAGCGTGTATGGGCCCCCATGCATCCATTGTGATGCACAAAACTCCAACACCACCGGGAGTTGTGAATTTATCAGCACCCTTATTTTTATTTATGGTATTTTCATTTTGTTCTTTTTTTTACATGGCTAAAATGAGTAGTGATCACCTGTTCACAACTGAAATAGGTCATGAGCTGCATTTGACAACTAAAATTGGTTGGTTGCAAACTGCAACGCACAACCTGATTTGGGTTGTGAACAAGCCGCATAGGTTCAAAAATTAAACATTACCCTTTAAATTGTTTTATAACTTTATGAAACCCTGAATTTCCAAAAAACATTTATTATAAAGGTAAATGAAAGGCTTCAAAAATGCAATGTGGAATTTTATTTTCTTTTTGAATTTTATAATTTTATGAATGAACTTTAAATGTTAAAGAATAAATCCAGAAAATCCCAGAAAAAAAATGAAAATATCTTTAATTTTTTTAGCTTTATAATAGATTAAATAATAAAAAGAAGGCAAAGAATAGGATCCAAAAGCACAATGAGAAGTTTGGGTTTCTTGTTTTTTTTTTTTTTTTGATTTTTTGATTCAATTTTTCAAGGTCTAAGAATACATAAAAAAATCACAAAGAAATATTACAAATATCTGAGATTGTTTGAATAATTTGTTGAGAGCTTAAATAACCAAAAATAATTAATGAAATGGCAAACAAAAGGATGCAAATATTTCATGAGAATTTTTTTTTTGATGTTTTGAATGAATTTTTGAGGGTACTCTAATGCTTGCAAAATTACCAAAATAATTTTTTTAGGGTATGAAACATGAATCTAAATTGCAGCATTGTCAAATTTTCAAAACAAAAAATAAATTCTTGAAACCTTTGAAAAATAAAGGTTTTTTCCAAATTGGAGTTACATTGCACAGACATAGAACATTCATGATTTAAAGGTTTTCACCCATGAGAGACTTCCTGCCCTACTTGAAAAATCACTTTAATTTAAAAATGGAAGGCTATTAATTTTTTTTTTTAATTATTGTCTATTGGTGATTGCTTTCAGTCTATAAATGTGAAAAAAAAATCACTGCCTAAACTTTTCAAAACAACAGATCATCTCAAGTGGAATTAAGTTTTATCCTGAGTTCAAGGGTAATGTTGAATTCATGGGTCCAGTCGTGTGGCAGTTGTGTAGGGCCCCACACGACCTGTTGGAGTTTTGTAGGGCCCAACACAACATGTAGGGCCCCACACGACCTGCGGGAGTTTTGTAGGGCCCCACACTACCTGTAGGGCCCCACACGACCTGTGGGAGTCGTGTAGGGCCCCACACGACATGTGGGAGTCGTGTAGGGCCCCACACTACCTGTGGTAGTCGTTTAGGGCCTCTCAACTATTTATGAATTATTTATTATTCATTATTCATTTCTTATTATTTATTATTTATTATTTATTATTTATTATTTATTATTTATTATTTATTATTTATTATTTATTATTGATTATTTATTATTTATTATTTATTATTTATTATTTATTATTTATTATGTATTATTTATTATTTATTATTTATTATTTATTATTTATTATTTATTATGTATTATGTATTATTTATTATTTATTATTTGTTATTTATTATTTATTATTTATTATTTATTATTTATTATTTATTATTTATTATTTATTATTTATTATTTATTATTTATTATTTATTATTTATTATTTATTATTTATTATTTATTATTTATTATTTATTATTTATTATTTATTATTTATTATTTAGTATTTATTATTTATTATTTATTATTTATTATTTTTATTTATTATTTATTATTTATTATTTATTATTTATTATTTATTATTTATTATTTATTATTTATTATTTATTATTTATTATTTATTATTTATTATTTATTATTTATTCTTTATTCTTTATTATTTATTAATTATTAATTATTATTTATTTATTATTATTTATTATTTATTATTTAGTATTTATTATTTATTATTTATTATTTATTATGTATTATTTACTATTTATTATTTATTATTTATTATTTATTATTTATTATTTATTATTGATTATTTATTATTTATTTTTTATTATTTATTATTTATTATTGATTATTGATTATTTATTATTTATTATTTATTATTTATTATTTAATATTTATTATTTATTATTTATTATTTATTATTTATTATTTATTATTTATTATTTATTATTTATTATTTATTATTTATTATTTATTATTTATTATTTATTATTTATTATTTATTATTTATTATTTATTATTTATTATTTATTATTTATTATTTATTAATTATTATTTATTATTCATTATTCATTATTTATTATTTATTATTTATTATTTATTATTCATTATTTATTATTTATTATTTATTATTTATTATTTATTATTTATTATTTATTATTTATTATTTATTATTTATTATTTATTATTTATTATTTATTATTTATTATTTATTATTTATTATTTATTATTTATTATTTATTATTTATTATTTATTATTTATTATTTATTATTTATTATTTATTATTTATTATTTATTATTTATTATTTATTATTTATTATTTATTATTTATTATTTATTATTTATTATTTATTATTTATTATTTATTATTTATTATTTATTATTTATTATTTATTATTTATTATTTATTATTTATTATTTATTATTTATTATTTATTATTTATTATTTATTATTTATTATTTATTATTTATTATTTATTATTTATTATTTATTATTTATTATTTATTATTTATTATTTATTATTTATTATTTATTATTTATTATTTATTATTTATTATTTATTATTTATTATTTATTATTTATTATTTATTATTTATTATTTATTATTTATTATTTATTATTTATTATTTATTATTTATTATTTATTATTTATTATTTATTATTTATTATTTATTATTTATTATTTATTATTTATTATTTATTATTTATTATTTATTATTTATTATTTATTATGTATTATTTATTATTTATTATTTATTATTTATTATTTATTATTTATTATTTATTATTTATTATTTATTATTTATTATTTATTATTTATTATTTACTATTTATTATTTATTATTTATTATTTATTATTTATTATTTATTATTTATTATTTATTATTTATTATTTATTATTTATTATTTATTATTTATTATTTATTATTTATTATTTATTATTTATTATTTATTATTTATTATTTATAATTTATTATTTATTATTTATTATTTATTATTTATTATTTATTATTTATTATTTATTATTTATTATTTATTATTTATTATTTATTATTTGTTATTTATTATTTATTATTTATTATTTATTATTTATTATTTATTATTTATTATTTATTATTTATTATTTATTATTTATTATTTATTATTTATTATTTATTATTTATTATTTATTATTGATAATTTATTATTTATTATTTATTATTTATTATTTATTATTTATTATTTATTATTTATTATTTATTATTTATTATTTATTATTTATTATTTATTATTTATTATTTATTATTTATTATTTATTATTTATTATTTATTATTTATTATTTATTATTTATTATTTATTATTTATTATTCATTATTTATTGTTTATTATTTATTATTTATTATTTATTATTTATTATTTATTATTTATTATTTATTATTTATTATTTATTATTTATTATTTATTATTTATCATTTATTATTTAGTGGAGGATACACAACTTGATTTTAGTTATTTAGCGTGCAAGACCACTCAAATGAGATGTGTAGCATGTCACACGGCCAATTTGAGTCGTTTAGCATGCCACATGGCTCATTTGATTCGTGTAGGATGCCACATGGCCCATTGAGTTGCGTACACAACTCAAAGATTGGTTATTTTAACATTTCCCTCAATTCAATTGTAGGGAAAAAAATAGAAGTACCTTTTTGAATGAAGTTTCAATATATATGATGGATTTTTTTCTTCTTGCAAACCAGATCACCATCTTCAAAACTCCTCCAAATTTAATTGAGATTTTCATTCATTATAATCCAAATCCTTTTCAATCTTGATAACTTTTAAATGTTTTTTCCATGATTTTGTTTGATATCTTTAGTTATCTCTGATTCTCTCTATTCATTTATTGAATCTTGAATCCATCAATAATTATAAAATATATATATGGATATTTATCTCAATTTCAAAAATTGAAAATTCAAGCTAAAGACAAAAGTTGCATAATATTATTTTCTGAAGCATCTTATTTTTCCTTCTGCATTTTAACCAAGTTCTTTTCATTATGTTATATTTTTTATAAAATTCTTTCTTATCCTCTAGATATATCAACAAAGGTAATCCCCTGAAAATTTTGAAATTTTGGAGAAGACTTTCTCAAAGATTTCTTTACAATTTTCAGTTTGAGAACTATTTCACTGCAAAAACCATCCTTTGTTTTCAATCTATCTTTTGGGGGATATTTTTCTTCAAATGTGCTTTAGAATCCCTCATCAAAATTTTATGGAAAAAAATTCATTTGTTTCTACAGAAAATTTCAATTTGGATTCATTCATTTTCCTTTCATCTAATTGTACTTCATCCAGTCTTTCATATTTTGGTGAGGATTTTATCACTGTTTCTAAAATTAATTCAATTTTTTTTGCACAAATTTCTTGTGAGAGTAATGGCTATTACCAGGACCACTCATGAATAAAACCAAAAAATGAGAGAAATGACCAAGGAAAAAAAAAGTGAAATAAAAAGGACATAAATAATTTTGGAACTCAAGAATACAACTTTAGGAATCTTTTACAACAGAGCAAGAGGACTCAAGAAAAATGATCACAGGAAGATCTGATAGCATATATTCTTCAGTCAGTTGTTAGTGGCTTATGAAATTTTAAACAAAAGAATACAAGACTGGACTAGCAAGAAAGATTGAAAATGATCTTGAAGGTTGAGTTGAGATTTGGGAAAATTCTTTGCTGAGGTAGGAAGGGTTGGTTGTGTGCTACTCAAGATTTGTTCAGAGAATCATACCGGAGTACACAATCATTGAGGGAGTTGGATGTTCTGTTGGACCATGTTTTTTGGTGTTGAGTGAGTGAAGAAAAATTGTTTTTGGGTTGTTTATTTTATTTTTGTTGGTTTGTTGGAGGATATTTTGATCAATTTGGGTCAAACAATAGATTGAAGAGATTTGCGGCAGATATGGAGTGCGTTGGGGTGGTTTTTTATAGACGCAAGTTGGAATAGGCTGCGCGCTGCGGGCTCAGCAGGGGAAGCGCGCTCAGAAATGGGTGTGGCTTTTCTGCAGAAAGTAGCGGTGCGGGCTCAGCATCTGGAGACGTGGGATGGATTGGACGCATTGCGCGTTGCAAGATGCAGATTGTATTGCGCGGATATATCTCAGATATCTGGAATGGCGTGTTGGGCGGATAAGGACATGCCTGGGGGGCTCTGAGTTTGGCGCCGCACAAGGCCGGGTCATGAGAAGGACAAAATGGGTGGACCTAATGGCAGGCGGCTAATACGGATGGATATGGGATTATGGGATGGGAAGGATAGGGTTGAGGCTAGGGTTTTGTGCTTAGGGGTTGTATTTCATTTTTCTTGCTTTTTTCTGGTTTTAATTAGGTTAGGGATGAGGTGTATGCTACTTAAGCCACACCCTCCACCCAGATATCATGGAGGACATTGGAGGACAGAGGATCACACTGGTTTTCATAGGTTTTGGAAGGATCTTTATTCTCAATTCACTACTTCTCAGTCAAAGGGTGAACAGTTGCTCTCAGGATTTACAGATGCAAGGGATAAATATTTCTGAACTTGGAACCATTAAAGGAAAATTCCTCTTTTGAATTCCACATCTGGGGGTCTGGCTGGGAAGTAATCTTTTTTTCCTTGTCTTTTTAAACCAACAAGTGCAATGTCCCAGTACCACCCATTGACAATTGCATGGTCATCTAATTTTACCCCCACTCCTCTTCCTTCTCCTCCTCCTCCAGATTCTTGGAAGCAACCCTCATCAGTGGCAGGATATGGTGTCCCTTGCTCCAACAATGGCGCTGACCACAAGCCAGTTTGCATAAGGTTGGGGGACTATCCTCACATTTGGTTCAACACTGAGGACTTTGAGCAATTGCTTGCGCAATACAAAGGAATTGCCAACGCAAAAGGTGCAACGGGTTTGGATAAGGCTTGGCTTGTTGTCCTGTTGATTATGTACAAAGAGAAGCTTTGGGATTTGGAGGAGATGGAAGGGTATGAGGAACTCAATTTGCCAAAACTGAAGGTTGAAATCTTGGCGCGGTGGGGAATGCACAAAAATTGGTTTTGGGAAAGCAACTTCAAGAAAGCCGCAGCAGAAGCAAGCAAAAATGGTGGAGTATGGACACAGGCGCAATTGGGGGATTATTTAGCAATGTTTGATTGGATCTATTGCTACCTGGAAAAGAACAAGGTGATATTGGGGCAGACAGGCGCAATGAAGAGGGCTTTTTTGGGAGGGCCCAGTCCCCCACTCTGCAGGGGGGTGCAGCGGCACCTGTACAACAACTTGTTGAAGAGGTTGCTGGATGAGAGTATTGCACTTCTCCCAGAAATCCTTTAAATTCTTTGCGCGGTGGAAAGCAAGCTGGACTTTAAGGAACTGATGGAGGACACGGAAAGGTTGTTCCCAACAGGGCCAAAGAAGTCTGCTTCCCACACTCCGGCGGCACCAACGCAAGCTCCGGTTGCCGGCCCCTCAAGAATGGAAAAATCTCAGGCCACATCACCAACAATGAGCCCAGAGGTTAGCCAAATGAAGGAATTGATGAAGGATTTACAGATCTTTCTGAGTCAAATGTTTTCTGGGTTGCGCAATCCGCCTCCTCACCTTAGGGTAGCACTTATTCCCGCGTTGCTGTTATGCAATTTCTGCGGGGACAAAGGGCATTGGCGGTTGGGGTACAATAACATGACAAAGGAACTCAAGGCGGGATTGTTTTGACTGGTGAGAATGGGATTCATGTTCCCAATGGGCAAGTGGATCTCCTCCAAACCACGGAATCTGACTGTCATTGAGAAAGTGCGCGTGCAAGGACAGGAATTGGCAGTAACTGCTCAAGCTTTTCTGGGAATTTTGACTGGTCCTGGGGTATGGCAACCACCACGTGTGGAAGAAGAAGTGAGGGTGCTAGCGACAGAGGAATTGGCGGTGGTGGAAAGGATTGTGGATGTGGATGCCAAGGAACGGGTACCGCCAGCAGCTCCCAAGCCAATTGCACCTGTTCTGGAAATGGATGGACGGCCGGTGAATCTGGAGGGGAAGAAGAGGCAGTGGAAATTGTGCGCAGGGTAATGGGGAATGAAACAACCATTACCTTGACCCCAAAGGAGTTGGCGGTGGTGTCACCTGTGGTTGCAGATAAGTGATTCAAGTGCTTAAGGATTGCGGGCACAATAGGATCCCTCCAATGGTGCAGTGGGTGAATATGGCTCAGGATTAAGCGGAGCATGAGCTAGCAGGGATGAAATGGGTTTCAACTCCACTGGCTTACATTTCAATGAAGATTGCTGGAAGGAAGGTGTGGGTGCTGGTGGATAGCAGTTCTATGGTGATCCTCCTTCTGTCTAGATTGGTTGATGAAATGGGATTTGTTTTGGCAGAAATGCGCAATGGGGCTTTGAGCGCTTAACGGAGGGGTGTGTCATGTGGATGGGGTTGTGGAGGAGGAAGGGGTTGAGGTTGAAAGGGTCTGTAAACCACTTTCTTTTCTATTGGTTGATTTTGGGGAGGCTATCTTAGGACGGCCATTCATTTTTGGGTTCCAAGCGCAAATTACATTTGATCAAGAGGTGGGGATGGAAGCTTTAACAGTGGGAGATTTTTCCAGCCGGCAATTTGAAACCACAATCTGCAATCAGGGGTTGGGGAAGTGGGTGCACGATTTGGCAAGAGAGGAGGAGGAGGACCCCGGTGCAGAGTTGGTTTGCAAGGGTGGTCCGGAGGGAGATTTGAACTAGTTGGCCAAGGTTACTGCACAGAGCCACCTCCATCTTTGTGCGGGCGGTCAACCAGTGAGGAGCAGGTGGGGAGAAGGGAGGGAGCGGGGGAAGCCAGAGTTCCTGAAGTAAGTTACTTTCCTCAGTGTGCTATGCCGGGAGGTACTTCACAAAAAGGCTATCATTGTGCCATGCTTGTGAGCAAAGGCAAAAGCTGCAGTTTTTTTTTTGACTAGGACCTATGGTAATGGATACGTGTGCATGGCGCAGTGCAATGTCTGAAAGTATAATCTGGTCGCGCAAAAGGTCTGTCCCTGGAACAAAGCAATGCTGCAGGATCTGAACAGACCACTGCAACCAATCCCTTGGTTGCAGGACCCTTGGGAATCTCCGCTGAAGGTGTCAGGATGGGTGGAGCGGATTAAGGATGAGCAAATTGGGGCCCTTAAGTTTGGACTGCCGGGCTGGTTGAGCGCGGAGGAATGGGATTTACTGATTTTGGTACTTGTTCTTAGGGAATGAGAGCTTGCATCTGGACCTGAAGAGGGGAGACTGTTAAAGAATGAGATAGGCAACCCTTATTTGATTGCAACAGTTCCGCACAAAACTTGGCACATCAAGCCAATTCTGATTCCATGGGGGGTTTTGGGGGCCCTTCTTGGAGCTAGTGCGCAAGGGTTTGGGGAAGGTTCTTTACAAGCAGTCAACATCAAGTTACTTGAGTCCAATTTTTGCAGTGGTTAAGCAGGATGGGAAGTCATTACGTATTGTTCATGATCTTCAGAGGCTCAATTTGTTTACAATCTGAGACGCGGGACAACCTCTGCGCGTGGACAAGTTTCTGGAATCTATGGAATGAGGTGCGTTCTACAGGTTGCTGGATGTGATGGGTGGATACAATCAGCACAAACTCAATTGGAGTTTGCATCCAATGAGTGCCTTCCAAACCGGATTGGGCAGGATGCAACTGAGGCGGCTGCCGCAAGGAGAAAATAACTTGGTCGCCATTTACCAAGTGCAGATGACCTGGATTTTGAAGGATGATCTTCCGGAGGGGGTTCAGATCTTCAGCCACAAAGCGGGCATCAAAGGCCCAAAGACGGATTAAGGAGGGGACACACTTACAAATGCTCCGGAGATCTGCCAATTTTTCTGGTAGTACGCGGAAATGCTGGAACAGATCTTGTTCTGGATTGAGGAAGCGGGACTTACGGTGTTGGGGAAAAAGTTAATGGTCTGCGTACCCGCGCTGGAGGTTCTGGGACATGTGGTGGCTGCTGATGGAAGAAGGATTGAAGCAAAGAAATGCAAAAAGTTCCTTGAGTGGCCAACACCAAAGACTGTATCACACATTCTCCAGTTCTTTGGATTTTGTAGCTGTATACGGATGTTCATCAAGCGGTTTTCAGAGGTTGCTAGCCCTTTGCAGGAATTGACGTGTAAGGGAGCCAAATGGACCTGCGTTTGAAACTGTTATTTTGCCTTTGACAAAATCAAGGAGATTTTTGGGCGCAATAATGTACTGCGGGACTTGGATTATGACGCTAGAGGAATTAAGTTGGCCGTGTATTTGAGCGAGTTTGGCACGGGGGCCATGCTGATCCAGGAGGAGGAGGGGAAAGATTGTCCATTTCTTTACAAGTTTGTTACGTTTATGCCAACAGAGAGCCAGTACTTGCAGCCAAAATTGGAACTTTGCAGGGTCACTAAGATTGTTTGAAGGTTTCAGCATTTGCTATGTGGGATTAACTTTTTGCTTCTGGTTGATGCAGAGGCGCTGGCACGGATGATCAATTTGCCAATGCTGCCAAACGCCCCTATGACCAGGTGGGTTGCGTTACTTCAGTTTTTCTCTTTCATGGTTGTGCATGTTCCATGGAAGGCCTTTAAAATGCCAACGCGCTGTCTCAGTACCCATGGGATGATCTGTAAAAAGGTTTAGAACCACTGGATGTGGAGGCCTCAATGGTTATGGTAGGGGTGATGGAAGTAGGTGTGCAAATTCCGCTCCAGCAGTCTGGGAGGTACATGGTCCTCAGTTTTTATTTGCGGGATCTTTGGTTTCTGGATGTCACGCCAGCCAAGATTGCTTGATGTTTTTGGCGGAGAGGGGAAAATTTCTACCTGCAGGAAGGACAGCTGTGGCAGTGGAGCGCACCAGTACTGCTTGTGGTCAGCACATTGAGGGCGGATCAGGAGGTAATTCTGGGAAGTCTGAATGACAATCTTGATCATTTCAGCAAGCTCAAAACTTGGAAGCGGGTGAGGGAAAGGTTCTGGTGCCTGGGTTTAGTTTGCGCGGTTTGGGAGTGGGTACGGTTGTGCAAAGCGTGTCAGAAGCGGAGTGCAACTTTGCCTTGCAAAGTGGATATCCCCAACGGGGAAGACACCTTGTTTGGGCGGGTTTCTCTGGATGTTGTGCACAACAAGGCGGGTAAGTTCGCATACCTCCATGTTGTGTGGGAAAATCTGTTGGGATGGGTGGAAGCGCAGCCGCTGGTGAAGCTGTTGGTGGAAAAAGTTGGTCAGTTTCTGGATGAAGATTGGTTTGCGCTTTACAGATCACATTGGCTGGTAACCGTCAAGGGAGATGCGCGGTTCTGGGGACGGTTGGAGGATTTGGTGCAAAGTTGTGGAGAACAGTTTTGTTGAGCTGAAGCACTATTACTATTGTGTGTTGAGCTGAAGCACTATTACCATTGTGACCTCCACTTATTTCTCCTATTCCTGTTTTCTGTCTATGTTTCTTTATGTTTGTTTTCTTCTTCTCACTGTCACCGCCATGTCTCATTGGGTGCTAAGACTCCAAATCTAGAGTGGGGAACCCCTGAGCGCGACCAGCTGGCAATCAAAAAAAACCTTGACTGAACTCCTGGGAATCATCATCCACCGACTGATTATACTCAAATACTGATCCTTCTACCTCATCAAGTGACCTCCAGCAGCCAGCTCTATCCAATTAAGAACAAGTCCGACTCCATTGGTTATGATCCGTACTAACTCTCTCTTCCAGATTGTTCAAGGCGCTTCTTTATTCATCTCATGCTGTTCTTGTAGCTGGTTGTATTCCAACCATCTCCTAAAAGACTTCTGTTGGTTTTATTTCCTTTCCTTTCTCCATTTCAACAAATCTTGTTTCTTCATTTCCTGTCTGATTCTGTTCCTACTCAAAATTCAGTCTGTTCTTGGTTTCCTGCCAACAGTAAATCCTCACATGGTTAAAAGCCAAAACGATTCCACCAACTGGCCACAAATAACATGCCCAAGCCAGGATCATTGTCAAGGCCAGGACCAGGGGGAGACCCTATGAACTTCAAATCCCATTCCCTCAAAGTGCTCATTAAATCAACACCTTTATTGAATGAAGAAAACTATAGTATGTGGCGTAAGAAGATGGAAAAACTTTATAAACTTAGGGGAATCTTTCAAGTCATGAACTTGTTGGATGAGCTTTACTCACTGGATGAAGAGATCAATCAAGAGATTGTAGCCTACCTGATTTCCAAACTCAATTCAAACATGTACAACAACATAATTGATGATTGCAACAAAGACAACACCAAACTAATATGGATGGAAACTCAATCACATTTTGCCTCATCCCAATCAGCAAACAGAGCGCGCGTTTTCAACAGTTTTGTTCATCTCTCTATTTCCTCCAACATTGAGGCATTTGTGACAAATGTCAAAACGTTCCTTAAAAAAACTAACAGAAGTTGGTATTGAGCTCCCATCCAATATAATAGCTTACTTGGTGCTTTTCAAATTCCCTGCCTCAATGCAAGGCATGAAGACGCAAATCATGCACTCAACTGCGGAAATGAGGATTGAAACTGTACTAGAACATCTCATCCAACACAAAAACAAGATCAGCGCCCAAGAAACTCCCAATGAACCGGTCAATATAGCCCTGTACAACAGACTGAGATGCGAAAATGGAAAACACAACCCTGCCGTAAATTCTCACCCTGCACAAAACTGCTGGATTGAATTCCCTGAACTTAGAATGCCTAACACCCACTACCAAGGAAACAAGAATAAAAAGAAGAACGTAGAAGAAGCACACTATTACTCATTTTTCTGTGGACTGAACCTGACCTGTCAAGAGAGATTAATCCCAAGCCAATACATACTCAACTCTGGATGCTCCATCCATATGATAACTGACAAGAATCAATTCCAATCCCTTACTTGCTCTGACAGGGAGGGCAAGATCCAAACCGGAAAGAAAAAGGCTATGATCAAAATTGAGGGAATTGGTACCGCCTCCATTCCTTTTGAGCACTGCAAAATCCATTTCAGTCACTCCGCATGGGTCCCTGAATTGACTTGCAACCTCATATCTCTTGGAGTGTTGGTAGAAAAAGGAGCAACCCTGAATATCAACTTGATGGTGTTGCCCCATACCTTTTCTGTGTCCTCCGGTGACAAGGAATTGTTCTCCGGAAGGATATCAAACAATCTCTTTGTCATAAACACAAAAACAGAACCTGATGCTGCTCTCTACTCCAGCAAGGATCTAACCAAAAATCCACAGAACACTTGTCAACGCTTTGCTTGGACGGAAGGGAAAAATTTTTGAATGAAACCATAACATCCAAAGACAAGGAAGACTTTGAATGTCTCAACTGCAACAAAGCCAAGATTAAAAAATCAAGTTTATCTCAAGTCCATCAAGCGGCCTTGAGAGTTTTGGATCAAATCCATGTGGATCTAATGGGACCTCTCAATCCCATGGCCAAAGGCGGATTCAGATTCATCCTCCATCTCGTCAATTCCTTCTCCGGATATCTTGCCTGTTTTCCGCTTAAAACAAAAGAAAAGGCATATGAAACCCTGATCTTTGTACTAGAAAATGAACACAGAAAACATCAATGTTATCCCATGGAAGTATGCTTGGATGGTGGAGGTGAGTTTTTTAACAAAAAATTTTCTGCCTACTTAAAAGAGCATCATATCAACCACATTGTCTTGGAACCATACCATTCTCAACATAAAGGACAAATAGAAAGAGCCAACAGGACTGTCATGTAATCAACCCGCGCCATACTCTCCAAAGGTCAAATTCCTAAATCATACTGGCACAAGGTGGTTTGTAGCTGTTTTATGTTACTCAACCAAATACCTAAAGAAAAAGGGACGGAATCCCCGTGGAAACGTATGCATGGCAAAGATCTCCCAGAGATTTATCTAAGAACTGTCGGCACCAATCTCACATATCAACTTAACAACCCCCAAATTCAATCTAAACTATCTGAAAAAGGAGATTCTGGCAAACTCCTAGGTTTCAATCCCAGCTTACTATCATAAAAGGTTCTCTCAACCTTGGGAAAGATTTTCAACACCAAACACGTCATCTTTTCCAAATCAATTCCCAACAATGCAACCAGGCAGAAGGATCAGACAGATCTGGATCCATCTACCGATCCAACTGTTCAGACAACTCTAGTCCCACTCAATCTGCCCAATGACAAATCTCAAGACTCCAACAATGAATGCACTGCCAAATTAATAAAACAAGAAGAAATTTCTGATGCCGGCAGTAACAACACCAATGAGAATGAAGAGGTGTCCACCAGTCTGAGACCAAATTTAAGTAACGGAGAGTTGCTAGCCAAACCTGATAGGTATGTTTACCATTCTGAAAAGCTGTCTAAATCCATTGAAGAATCTTTAACCATTCCTGTGTGGAAAGAATCCACTCTAAAGGAATTCAAACCCATTTACAATCAAAATTTCTGGGAGGAAGTTGACAAAAAATTTGTGACCAATCCCCTTAAGGCCGTGGCAGTTTTCAAAGTGAAACACAATACACATTCCAAAGCTCCTCCCTACAAGACACGAGTATGCTCCCAAGGTTTCAACCAAAGATACAGCATAGACTACTTTGAAACCTATTCTCCCACCGGAAGAGTTGCCTCTCTCCAAGCCCTTCTCACCTTTGCAGAAGACAAGAAACTTGAACTCCTTCAGCTCAATGTCAAGGGAGCCTTCCTACATGCTGACCTCAACAAAGATGTGTTTATCGTAAATCCTACCAGATCCAGTCAATGCAGAAACTACTTAAGACTAAAGAAATCATTGTATGGACTAAAACAAGAACCTTGCAACTGGTATAGAACGCTAACTTTGTGGATTGAAAGTCAGGGTTTTGAAAAAATCTGTGTCTCTTCCTGTGTAAACATAACTCCTCAGCTCTCTTCTTTCATGTGGACAATCTCATATTTGCTGGAAACACTGCAGATTTCCAATGCAAATTTCTCAATTGCTTCAAGAAATCTACAGCTCATCCTCCCAACACTCTACTCAGAATGAAGGTTGTGAGAGAAAAAGGGTTAACGCATCTTAGTCTACCCCTGCACAGCAGAAAAGGGCTGACTTCCATGAACTTGACCAATTTCAAACCTGTTACTACTCCCAGGACTCCAAGCATGCATCTATCTCCAGAAACAGAGGAAGATAATAAAAATTTTTTAGATCTGAACGTGAACTATTGTCTGCAAATTGGCAGACTGAACTTCATTTCTGGACTGGCAAGACCAGATATCAGTTACGCTGTATCTAGTCTGGCCACATTTTCGAAAAAACCCGGATATTCCCACTGTATGGAGTTAGTACACATATGGCGATATTTGTCAGCTACCAGGCACATTGCCCTAACCCTTGGACCTTGCTCCATCTCTAATAGGCTTATCTGCTACAGCAATGCCACCTGGGGGGACAATCCTGACAACAGGATCTCCCAGAGCGGTTTTTTCTGCTCATTCAAAGGAAGCCCCCTCTTTTGGACAAGCCGTTGACAGCACAACATCACCCACTCCTCTACAGAATCCAAATGCATGGCTTTATCCAGCTGTCACCTAGAAGGAAGGTGGCTCCATCAACTTCTGTCCAAATTCTATTGGGAAGTTTTCTTGTGCCTGCTCAACCTTATCAACAACAAAGGTCTCAATGAAAAAATTAAGAAATTTGGCACCACTTCAAAAGCAAAGCATATTGACATCAAAATGAAAAGTCTCCAGGAAAATTATAAGAACAAGGCCATCAAAGTTATGCTAATTCTGTCACAGTCGATGGCTGCCAATGCATTGACCAAGGCAGCCAATAAAATCTCAAACTGCAGGCTGGTAAATTGTTTCTTTGCTCCGTATCATTAACCTCTGAGTCAAGGGGGAGTTTTGAGCTGAAGCACTATTACTATTGTGTGTTGAGATGAAGCACTATTACTATTTTGTGTTGAGCTGAAGCACTATTACTATTGTGACCTCCACTTATGTCTCCTATTCCTATTTTCTGTCTATGTTTCTTTATGTTTGTTTTCTTCTTCTCACTGTCACCGCCATGTCCCATTGGGTGCTAAGACTCCAAATCTAGAGTGGGCAACCCCTGAGCTTTACCAGCTGGCAGTCAACAAATACCTTGACTGAACTCCTGGGAATCATCATCCACCGACTGATTATACTCAAATACTCATCCTTCTACCTCATCAAGTGACCGCCAGCAGCCAGGTCAATCCAAGTAAGAACGAGTCCAACTCCATCGGTTATGATCTGTACTAACTCTCTCTTCCAGATTGTTCAAGGCGCTTCTTCAGTCATCTCCTTCTGTTCTCGTAGCTGGTTGTATTCCAACTGTCTCCTAAAAGACTTCCGTCAGTGTTGTTTCCTTTCCTTTCTCCATTTCAACAAATCTTGTCTCTTCATTTCCTTTCTGATTCTGTTCCTACTCAAAATGCAGTCTGGTCTTGGTTTCCTGCCATTACTAAATCCTCACAATTTTTGGAAAGTGACGGAGTACTATTGGGAAGGTGTGGGGATGATTGAGAGCGTTCACCAGAAAATCAAGGACGAAATGGTGAAGATGTGCGGGAAGGATGGCAAACGGTGGCAGGAAACCCTTCCGGTGGTTATTTTTGCAGATTGGATTTTGGTGAAGAGGTCAACGGGTTATTTGCCGTACAAGCTGCTATTTTGGCAGCAACCCGTGTTGCCAATTGAAATTGAGCTGGAAACCGTTCTGGGTATTGACTGGTGGAAGGTTAAGATGGCCCCAGATTTAGTCAAGGCCCGCGCCAAGAAACTCCTGCAATGGGAAGAGATGCTGAAGAAAGCGGCTGGAAGACTGAAGGCAACCTGCACAAATTCCATCCGCTAGTGGGATGAGCACTGCGTGCATAAACTCCAGTATCCATTGGGGAAGGTGTTATAATTATGGCCAGCAATTAGCTTTGGCAAATGAGAAGTATTTCAAGCAAAAAAAATGCTTGACACCTTGTGTCAATAATTGCTTGATGGGCTCTCACAATGGGGCAATACGTTGGATGATATCATTGATGAATTCAATTGGATGATGAATGAATGATGGAAAACAGCGGGGAGAAGAGCTCCTGAAGTAAAAAAGATTGGCCTCTTGTGAGCCCATGATAAAACAAGCAAAAAGGCTAATTTTTAGCCCCAAAAGAGCTCTACAGGCTCTACAGGCCTTTTTACTTGGTTTGGGCTACATCAGCCCACATGGCATCAGTCCCTGTACCCTTACAACCAGCTTATTCCGGTCCATTCTGCTGTTTCCACTGTAATGGGGCTGAACCAGCCCCTTTGCTGTTCAATCCCCTGGCTTGTTGTCCATTAAAACCAGCCAAGTTGCTCTTATTTCCTTACTTACGGGCTGGTTGCCTCATGCAGCCAGCCCCTGGCCCCACATATGGTCCAGGTGGGACCCAGGACTCACCTGGGTCCGGTCTCAACCTCACTTGGGGGGGGTGTAACCGGCGGACATGCCGCCCCCCCCACTTTCTCTCAAATCCCTGGTGGGGGCGGTCAAATCCCCTCACCAGGGGCCCTGGGGGTATTGACCCCCAGGGCGTTGTCAAGCATATTGGGCTGGGGGTGGTCAGATCCCCTCAGCCCGTTTCTCCTCCCCCTTGGTAAAGGGGGGGGGGGGAGAGCACCCCTCTTGCTTTGCTGGTGGTAGGGTGATCAGATCCCCCCCACCGCCTGTTGCTCCCTCTGCGGCCCGCATTGTCATCCCCTGGGCAAGGGGGTGATGAAACCCCCCCTGCTCTGACCAAGCGCCTTGTTTCAGCTGGTTGCTGGCTGGTTTAACCCAGCCAACCACCCCCTCCCCCTTGCAATGGCAAGGGAGGGGAGGGGGAGGGAGCCAGGGCCGCTGTACCTTGCTCCCGGGGCAGTGGCTGCCGTTTGCACCCGCCGGGCCCACGCGGGATCCCTCGGCCGCCGCCACAGCCCCGCGCGGGCTGTTGGGCCCCGCTTGGGCCAAACAAAGGGATACAAGCCGCCCTGAGCAGGTAGCGGCATGGGCAGCAGCCCCAAGGGGGCTGCAACACGGGCAGCAGCTCCCCATGGGCCGCCTCAAGCCCAAAACCTGAGACAAACACACTTTGGCGGGCCAGCCCGTCTGGCCAAGTATGTCCAAAATAAACCTTGGGCCCAATTATTCCCATACAAGCCCATCTGGCTGTATTTGCCCATATCCACCACCATTCCCATTAGGGCCCGTGTACCAAGTAGCTGGTTTCACACGTTTTGAGGACAGTCTCCCCAAATCAGTGACATCCACACAGGCCTGTATGGTCTGTGTGAGTGTCCTATGGGCCTGAGAGGTCCATATGTGTATCCAATTTGGATTACATTCATATTTAGCACACGCGCAAGTGCATACGTATTTTAACAGAAGGGGGACTTGGTTTTGCTTTGCAACTGGAGCCTGGAAACTCAATGGGGGAACCTGTTTGCTAATTGATGGAATACGCCTTTCTGCATGATGTCCAAGTTTGCCGGAGGTAGCTACAAGTTGGAGGAATTGGATGGAACTCTGATCAAACAGAAGGCCACGGCTTTGCACGTGAAACAATTCTTTTTGCAAGGCTCAACCTCATTTGACAAGACGGATGGGTTGGGTAGCAAATGGGAAAATAACGCGGATCCTTCCTCCCCAGACAAGCACCTGCGCGCACTCCACATCCAGCAAAGTAAACTACTGCAGACTGCTGGGGACAGCAGCCAAGTTGGGGGAGGAAGGTTGGATGATTAGGGGATATGATTGGATTTGGTGAGGGGGTGCTCTAGCTGGTTCACAGCCAGAATAACTAGATACCCCAGAATGTTTTTTTCCTATTTTCTTCTCTCTGGATTGGCTTTTGGGATTATTGCTGGCTATGGATGGTTTATTTTAGGTGCGGTTACAGCACAAATCTGGGTCTGTGGACGCAAGGACAAGCCCCGCATTCTGGAAGCGAACGTATGGACAATTTCCAACGGAAGATTCATGGAACCAGGAAGGCGCATGGTGCGGAACGGATGTGGTTCAAAGATCAAAGGCGCAGGCTTGGCAATGGGTCAGCTTTTTTTGAAAAAAAAAAGAAAAAAGAAACAAAAATCTTTTTAAGTTTCTTGGTTATCTTATATATGGAAGGTACAAATGGGTTTGGGCAGATTCTTTTTTTTTCTATCTCTCATGGATGTGCGCGCGTCTGGTGTTCTTTGTACTCTCTCTTTTTATTAGATAGGTACAGAAACTGTGTGGCAGTTTTTCTGGGACGGTCCAAGTACTTTGAGTGGATACTTCTCACTCTCACGGATTCCTCATTCTTGCCGGTTGCTCTCAGAAGTTTGGATCTTGCGCGCGGATGTTCTTACTCTCACCGGATACTCTCAGGGGTTCTGATCCTTCTCACTCTTTCCAATCTTGCACACGGCTCTTATTTCTCTCAGGGGTCTCACAAAGCCCAAAGGCTGCTCAGGATGGCGCGGCAAAAGTCCTTATCTTTGCATAAGCGCAGGTAAGGAACAAGATAGATGGAAAAGAAAGAGGAGAAAGAGGGGAAATCTGCCTAAGCCAGCCAAGTCCTCATCACATCCTCCGCGTTGGTGCAAGCCGCTGTAGCTAGGGATTGGAACGCCACCAAGACCTTGTGTTGTGCATCCGCAGTGTGTGCGTAGGGAACCACTAGAAACCGCTGGAGGAGTTTGTCTGCATTGTTCACCATTGCGTCAAACCTTGCCAAGGGAAGTGCCGGAACTAGGGGGATTTCCGGGATCTTGGGATTTCCAGCCAGAGGGGTTGGAGTAGCCGCAGGTTCCAGTGATGACTTGATAACCACAGGAGACGGCATGCACGCAGGATCTGGTGATAACCTGGGAGCAGGTGACGGTGATGGCGGGGGTGGAGATGACGCCAGAGGAAGAGTTGGTCATGGAGGAGTGGGAGTACGCTGTGGTGGCGGAGGAGGAGCTGGCCTTGGTGGGGGTGGAGGAGGCGCGGCGGGAAGGTTCAGAATCCTTGGGACAACTGCTGGTACATTCATTTTTACCCCTGCGGCCCACTCATGGGAAGCGTTCCAGAAGGCCAATAAGTTTGGGAAATCCTGGCGCCTTGGAGGTCCAGCCCGGCAGAACAGCAAGCCCAAGTTGTGACTCTTGTGCAATGGAGGATTTTGCAGGGCGCTTTGCGGACCATTGCAAGATAAGCAGGCGGGGTCAACTCATTTTTCCAGATCTACTTGTTGCTTGAGATCACAAAGGAGTTGTGACGGGTCCTCTTGCGTGGGTGACATTGGGGGCTGTTGTGCGGCATGCCCTCCAATAAGAAGCAGTGGCAGTGTCCAGCTTGGCACAGGACACAGGTGCAACAGCCTGGGAGGATTTGGCATGAAAGGCCTTTCTGGCTGCAGTATGTGCAGGACATATTTGGTGTGGGGTGTTGGATGGGGTTTTTCTTTTTCTTTCTTTGGTCTGATGAAGGGTATGGTTGGAGTTGCTATAGCTTGGGAATAGTGGGACTTGGGTGAGATAGTGGTGGATCTCTGGGGAAAGAACTCAAGTTGGGGGGGATGTGGTGGTCTTTTATAGATGCGAGTTGGAATAGGAGTTGGAATAGGATGCACGCTGTGTGCTCAGCAGTAGCAGCGGGCTCAGCAGGGGAAGGGCGCTCAGCAATGGGTGTAGCTTTTCAACAGCATTTTGCGCTGCGCGCTCAGCAGCAGTCAAATTGGGCTCAGCATCTGGAGACGCAGAATGCATTGGATCAGATTGGATTGGATGGATTGCGCATCACAAGACAGGGATTGGATTGCGCGGATATATCTCAGATATCTGGAATGCCGCATCAGGCGGATACGGACATGCGGGGGGGCTTTGAGTTGGGCGCGGCGCAAGGCCATGTCATGAGAAGGACAAACTGGGTTGACCTAATGGCAGGCAGCTAATACGGATGGATATGGGATTATGGGATTGGAAGGATAGGGTTGAGGCTAGGGTTCTGTGCTTAGGGGTTGTATTTCATTTTTCTTGCTTGTTTCTGGTTGTAATTAGGTTAGGGTTGAGGGGTAGGCTACTTGAGCCGCACTTCAACCCAGAAATCATGAAGGAGATTGGAGGACGGAGGATCACGCCTGTTGTCATAGGTTTTGGAAGGATCTTTATTCTCAATTCTCTATCTCTCAGTCAAAGGGTGAACAGTCGCGCTCAGGTTTTACAGACGCAAGGTATCAATAACTTCCAAACTTGTAACCATTAAAGGAGAATTCCTCTTTTGATTTCCACAGTGTGCAGTGCAGTGTGTGCTTTTTGCACAATTTCATGATAAAATTATCAACACTTATTCCTTTTTCAAGTCACCCAAGTTGTTTTTATTTGTATTTTAATAATAATCTTGAAAATTAAAAACCTTAACCTCAGATCCAGGGTCCACAGAGCCAGTGGCCACAGAACCATATGGTCAAGATCCAATTTGAGTGTCTTGAGTTTTTCCAGGAGCATCCATGAGAATTTTTCTAGCAGGATCCTCTTCATAAAATCTTTTAGTGAAGTGATAGGAATATTTTTCAAAGCCCTCATGAGAGGGAGGGGGGATTGGTTTCCTTGAATTTTTATTGCCTCCACAGGTTTTGTAATGATCGGGCTGGGCACAATGGTGATTTTTGAGGCCACTTTGACAACTGGAGCAGCTATAACTAGATTTTGCGCTGGGAGATGAGCTGATAGTTTTGAAATATTGAGGCTTCTCATGAAGGATGCTAGTTGGGGACTGGGAAATAATTCAGTGTCTTGTCAAAACAGGGTCACATTTTTTTGACTGTGTTTTTAAAGCTTTTGTTTTTTTTGATATGTTTCTCCTGTAGGGAAATCAAAGGAATTAAGGCCAAGATAAATTCTATGGATGGAGGAAAAATTCAAAGATTTGGCCAAAGAGTTACATAAAAGTTGGAAAAAAGTCACAAGAAATTTGAAAAAATTTGAGAAAATTTTAGGAAAAAAAAGTTGAAAAAAATATCAAAAAAAATTTGGAAACAATTTAAGAAAATTTGAAAAAAAAATGAAAAAAAATGAAAAAAAAGTTGGGAACAAAGTTGGAAAATAATTTCATAAAAATTTGAATAAAAAAGCAGAGAGAAATATTTACTTGCAAAATTCTTCTAGGGGTGTGTTGATTATTGAGGAGGGGTTGATTTGAATATGTTTGGGGCATGGTGTGTTTTTCTTGTGAATTTGGGACTTTGAGGTAGATGGAAAATCTTCTTGGGGGAGGATGGTGGCCTAATTATATCATTTTCAGGTTTTTCCTCCTCCCATACACTCATTAATGGGTGCGTGGTAGGGGGCACTCCCATGAGGTGGCATGCATGCATTTGGAAGGAAAAACTTGTGGATTATGCAGAACATGTCTGTGAAATTGGAAAAAAAAATTTTAAAATGTTTTTGGGAGCCATGGAAAGGCCTGTGAGTGTTCAGGATCTTTAATCAACTATATTCTTGGTGCGCCCCAAAGATAGATCAAATACTATCAGTTTAAAGAATACTGTATGGAGTTTTGTTTGTGCATGTCTGGCCAGGCAAAACTTTGCAAAGGCCAGAAAGGCTGGGGCAAGACCCACACATGCAAGAGCAATTTTTTTTTCTCTATTTTACAAGTGGCAGGTCACCTGTATCAGATTTCCTTTCTGGGCTTTTCCCAAACTGGACAGGAGACGGCAGGTCCCCACACCACACCCCTCACATGGTTTGAGACCAGTCAAGCAATCCTCATTAGTTAGAGCAAAGTACATATTAATATTTTGAATCAACTGTAATTGAGTTTATCATGGTTTTGAAACCCACTCTTGACCACAAACAGGCGCATTGAAAATGGATATATGGGTGAAAAAGTTGAACAAAGATTGTAATTGCATTAAGTACTTACTTACTTATCATCAGTGACCCTTGAAATTAAACCCTTGAGCAAGGAAGGATGAAAGTAATGAGGGGGGTGGGGGTGGTGGGTTGGAAGGGATTGATTTGAGGAGTGTTGAGATAGTGAACTATCTTGCTCTTAATCTTTAATTGTTATATTCCCAATCTTTATTTCTCATCTATTAAAACCTCACCTTACAAGCTTTAGATTAATTGCTATGTGTTCTTGATAGGCACTCCAGGTTACAATATCTAAATTATGTCTCAGCACTTTTTCTGCTTAACACTCTCTAGTTTAAGATTGATCTGTTATCTTGGTGTCTGACTTATGTCTCATGTTTTTCACTATTGTGACCTCAGGCATTTTGAAAAACTTTCCATGTCCAGACTATGCCATCAGTGTTTCCTGTTCTGAATTGATTTCTGCTTTGATTTCTTTATTGACTCATATGAATATTCTTCTTCATCTGGCCAGACCCACTTTATGGGTTCTCTAGTTGTTACTATTTAAACCACCTTTTCCTTCAACTTTCAATCAACCACTGATTCTCATATCCTCTTGAAAACCACACCCTGAGTTCATTCCATCCTGGCTTCTCCTCCCAGGTTGATATTCTCCCCTCACTCAACTCAACAGTCTCTTAACGCAACAAGGAGTAATGGTTTCAATTGCTCAATCTCCGCCTCAAGTTTGTGGGTCTTGATTTGATAAACTTGGAAAATCTGAATTTCCCATCCAAATAGTTTGATTGGTAAGTTCTCTAACTCAGATTCTGTGTTTGAAATGACAAAGGATCAATTTTTAATATATTTTTTATACTCAGTTCTTTCAAAAAAACAATATTGTCCACCAAAATTAACAGGCAGACAGAAAACCAGAAAATTCAGGACAAAAAAATTAAAAGACTGGACAGCCTTTTTTTAAGGAAAGGAAAGGCTTTTTTCTTTGCAGGACATAAATATTAAAAAGGAGGACATAAAAATTTGATATAGTACAATAACTTGAAACTATCGGACAAATAGATAAAATTGAGGACAGAAACTCTGAATATTTTGACAAGAATTATAAAAAACCAGGACAGTTTTCTTGGAACTGATGGTACATGAAATTAGAATTCAAATACAGACACACATATATTTTAATGAATTTTTGCCCTTTTTTTCTGATAAATTGTGCCAGGGGAGATTTTAATTCTCAGGATTTCAGACCAATAATTACCTGGTTTTGGGCCTGTTTTGGATTTTATTCCTAGATGCACCATGAAAAATGGAATGTGGGTATTTGCATGCAAAACCCCTCAATTTATAGTGTGGTGGATAAAATCTGGCACAACATTTTTTTTCTTTGAAAAACAATTTTTACCTGCTTTGGTGGGAATTTTTAAAAATTCACTAAGCAATTTTGTGGAATCAACAAAGCTGAAACTCCTGTTAATTAGTAAAGAAATAGGGATGAGGTGGTGGTTTTTTTCTGTTTCATACCTTTGAGATCTTGGGAATAATATTGAATTTCATTATTTCTTATCTATTTTTTGAAAATATCATTCAACCAGACTCCCCGCCAGTGATTCTTTCAAAATTAAACTCATTCTTTAGAGATTGAAGAATTTTTTAGTCTTTCCTAAGAATTTTTAAAAAAAATTGAAATTTAATGGTGGCTCTGTCAAACTTCAAATTTAACTGGTCATAACATTCAAAATTGGCATAGTCACGGGAAAATTTGAAAAGCAAAAACAGCTTTTAATTTTCCCTATTACCTCAGGCTGCTGTCTTAAAGATAAAATCCTAATTGCATTCATGAAATCATATTAGTGACAAGTGAATTTCAAAGATTATTGCTTTCATATAATAATCAAAATTCATGAATTTATAAATGGGTATAAGATAGTAAGAATTTAGTTTTTATTTAATGTCTGAGAAAAATTAGTTTTTGTGGAATCTGGGAGCTGCTTTTGATTTTAAACCCAGGATACTTCCAATATTTGAACTCACGGCTATTTTTTGAAAAATAAAATTATTGCCTCCTCTTCTCATTATTTAATTTGACCTAATATTGCAAATCTCAAAACAGCTCTAACAAAGAAACACCTTTTGATTGCTAATTTTGGCATTAAGAAACATAAAGTTATTTTTACAGCAGAGAATTCAGAACCTGCAAGGAGTTCTTGAATCTTCACCCTCATCTTCAACTAGTAAATATTAACTTTTTGTTTGATCTTTTAATCCCCTGAATAATGCTATAGCCTGAAACCATGAATTTTTTTCTTGATTCCACTAAATAATTCTTCAAATTATCATAACCATCAAACAGTAAGTTTTTAACTTGTGTCTTCAAACACGTCTTATATGGTGTCTCAAGAAAATCTTGGAAGCAGTAATATTTCCTTTGTGTAGAATTCAAATAAGGAATTGGATATAGACTCAGGGATATTGATTGTGTTGGGCTTGCATAGGTCACATCTTGGAACTTGGTTAAGCTTGTATGGATTTCAATCAAAGTTTTTTTCACTGGGGATGGTGTATTTTGAGTTTTTAGATGCTTTATCAATGATCATAGAATGAGGAATAGCAAATAAAAGCACTTGGTATCTCATTTCAACGGTGAAAAATTTTCTGGTTTGGTTTGGGAATATGATAAATCAATAGATGGACCCAGATTATTTTTGGAGGGCCCTTTGATGCATTCTATGGTTTTTAAGATGGCTATGTGATTCTTTTTCTCAATTACTAAAAAGCTATATTATGTAGATGAAAATGTTTTAATTGAAAATAAGGAATAAGAAAAATTTTTTAGATTGGGATCCCATGAAATGAGAAATGCATTGTTCATTTTTGACAAGGTTGATTTTTTCCCCAAAACAACTCAAAAAGTTTTCAAGTTATTTTTGCAATTTGCAAGGTTTGACTTTATAAGGCACCCAGATGGCCCTTATTGGCACTCAGTGAGATTGAATGGGTGCCTTATGAACTTTAAGAAAAATTCATTTTAGCTTCAGGCGCCACCCAAAACTACTTTGGAGACCATATTAATTATTGAAATAAAACAATCCAATCAGTTCAAGCATTCAATTTATACCTTTTATTCAAAATTCAATCTACCAATTATGATCTTGATAAAATTATAATCATCCATTGCATTCCATTACCACAAATTTTTCTTTTCTTCCATTGAAATGAGTCTTTCTTTCAGCATGTAACTAAATGGAAACATTTCATTTCAATTATTCTTTCCTTTAATATCATTTTCACCTAGTCAATTAAAACTAGGAGTCAATTTTCTAATGTTCTACCTTTCTCTTTCTCTCAAATTGATATTAGCTTTAAAGGAAGAGAATTTTTTCTTTTTAATTATCCTCAGTTATTCAATATCATATTTCCTTCCATTTGGCTGAAAAAAAAAATTATTCAGACCTAGATTTGAGTAGTTTCCTTGTCAAAGAAAATGAAATTCAACCTTGCACTTTGCTTCAAACAATCAGCCTCCAAATGTGAAGATATATTAAAAACTGAAGATTATCTGAAGAATTATTCCCTCTTCTTTGCACCAATCTTTGGCCCTCATTTTTGCATGGGATGTTAATGTGAAGATTGAGAAATTTAGTAATCTTTGGAGAATACATATTCAATGATGAATTCATTTTTCAAGGGATGAAACCAAGCAAGTTTTTATAGATTTCCTGAAATTAATTGAGGGAATTATTGAATAAATTCAGCAAAATATTCAAAAATTCATCATCATCCTTGAATTAAATAATAAATTAACCAATTTAAACCATTTATTTATGCAATTTATCCATATTTTTTGTGATAATTTCTCAAATTTTAGAAAACAAAATTTTATTTTGTTTCAATTAACTCTATTTTCTTGATAGAAAAACCCCTGCAATCTGATTGGATTAAAGCTTTTTTCATGTTCTCATCCAGATACTATTTCAGAGAAATCTGAAAAAAGTAGAAAAAACTATAAATATTACAAAAATTAAAACAAGAAATACGATTAGCAAAACTTTTATGGCAGAAATGAATTCCACAATCAATTTTAGGTATGGTCACTTAAAAGCCATTACCCTTTACCCCTACTCCTTAACTACTTGCCAGATAGTACTAAAATCATTTAAAAACCCAATATGCCCCTTATGGCTGTTTTAATAATTTGAATGAAAATCATGTTTGTTTTACCAGAGTGAAATCAATTCTGAAAAGTATTTATGTTTATATTTTGGTACTTATTGACTAAAACAGGCTTTGTAAACATCCACTCATGCAGCGGTGCACAAAACTGAAACATCTGGCAGCCCTTGGATTTCAAATTCCCATGCAAAGCCAAATAAATACAGTTATATTTTCAGCATTTAGACTGAAAGCTGTTTACCAAGTTTTTGGGACAGGGAACATAAAAAAAACCCCTGGAAAATGTGTTACCACAGATTTTGGAAAGCAATGCAAATTTATTAGGCATCCCAATCCATCAGTAATTCCAAAAAATGCCTCAGATAAGTAAAAAGTTTGATGAAAACATGTTTGAGCCAATCAAAATATCATCTCACACCTGTTGAATTTCCATCAGATCAAAAAAAAAATAAAAAAATGATTTCATATAGTTTCCCACAAGCAACTACATCCCAACAAAAGTGAGCTATCCCAATCTTGACAACTTTCTGCATCTAAAATCAATTGCCCCTGCAGAAAGGATTTGTCCCAATTGGGACAACTCTGTAGTTGTGTGACTAAAACATCATCTACTCTGCTCTCAATCCTCATTTCAGCCACAATAAATAACAAGAAAAAGATCTCAAAACTATTTATCATCCTAAAAAACACCCTGAACTCAAGGAAAAACTCACCAAAAAAACAAAGATCAAGACACCTTTGAACAAAACATCTCAAACCACCAACCAAACCACCTCCAAAGAAAAATAAAACAACAAACAAGGATTCAAGTAACCTCAAACAATACAAAAATTTAGCAGAACGTATACCTCCTTCAGAACAAGTGAATGATCAATACCCAAATAAACAGCCCTAGAACATTTTTTAACCAACTATTCAAATTCAGCCAAACCACAACACCACCCTCCAGAGCCTGCAAAAGAGAGAAATTTAGAATTCCGCCCAACAAGCCAAGAATAGGATTGAACACACTGGAGGGTAGAAGAAAGATAAAAAAAGACCTTCAATTGTCACTTAGACCACAGGGCTCATAGAAAACATACCACAACCACAATCCAAGGTTCATTCAGATCCAGTCAGACTTAGCATTCATTTTCTTTCCTTGTGCCTTGATCTGAAGACATATGACCTGTTCCTGATGATCATCTCAATCCAATCCTTGAATTTATTTGTTTTAAAAAATTTTTAATTAATCCTGTCTTAGTAGAATATTCCCTTGTTATTATAAAACAAGTAATAAATCCCAGATTCAGGATCAAAAACCCTGTGACTCAAAACAAGTAAAATTCAAATTAAACACAATTTCCAAAGGATCACCAACAGCTCAAGCACTGCTGTAAGGAAGAATCCTTGATAAATCAAGAACAAGGCAAACTTTGAAAAAAAAGCAATAATCATTTCCAAAGCATAAACTCAGGACATCCTCAAAAAATCCATCAAAATTATCCCATCCCTGAACATGGATCACTTTTTTCTCTGGAAAAACAGGATGGAAAACTTTCTAGAACTTCAAGGACTCAGAGACATACTAAATTTTCCAGTCCAGAATCTGATGGTTTTCAATAATCCCAGAATTTGAACTATTATCATCTCCAAGCAAGACCCTGCAGTACATGAAAACATTTTCAATCACAAGAATAAGGAGGAATCCAAAGTCAATCTTTAAATCGATTCTGAAGTTTTTTCCTCCTCAGAAGTTTCAAAAAGAGCCAGAGTATACAAGGAATTTCTCTGGATTACTTTTGATCAGAACAACATCAGAATTTTATTACCCAAATCAAGAAATCCATAAAGCAACTGAATAAATTTGGGATCTCCATTCCTGAAGAAATTTTAGGATACACCATCCTTGATAAATTACCACCAATCTTAGAAAAAATTATTCAACAAATTACAAACCCAAACAGACTTATGAACCCAAAATTTTATTTTGATCACCCCAGAAGATTCCTGAACCACAGAAAAATGATGATCTCAACAAGAAAAAAAAAAACTTGCTTGATGCCACCAGATCTAGGACAATAAGATGCAAAAAGGGGAAACACAATCTCTTGGCCCAACACTCAGTTTCCAAATTATGGACCATGCATCCTGAGCTTACATCAAAAAGACCAAAAACCAGGAATCACATCACAATCAGCCGTCTTCATCACTCTCATTCACTTCTGGAAAACTTCCTAATCCTTTATTCCGACTCTGCTTCTCACATGATATCGGACTCCAGTCTCTTTTGACACCTTTCAGAATAGGAACAAGGATCTGTGAAAACCGGGTCTAGAACCAACCTTCTGGATTTTGAAAGATCTGGAACTTTTTTTTTGAAGAAAAAAGATTTTTCTGACCTCTGATTGACAAAAGTTCTATATTTTGCCAATCTGTCAGCAAATCTCCTATCCATCCATTGCCTACTCTTAGATCAATACAAAGCTGTATTTTAAATCAATAAATATACTGTGTCCAAGGAAAGAAGAGAATTTCTCAAGGGCCACTATTAGAACAACCTGCCTGTCATAACTCTGAGCCAACTAAAATGAAAATTGTTCCTCTCTAGTGCAGAACTCCTACACAAGTCACTGGGACATTTTGGCTACCACATGATCAGAAAAAGGTTAAAAATACCGGTGATACCAGATAACATATGTGAGTCCTGTTCTTTTGGAAAGATAACCAAGGCCTCCTTCAAAAGAAAGCACAAATCAGCATCCAGACCTTTTGAAGAACTCCACCTGGACATCATTCTTCCTATTACCCTGGCCTCAAACACAAATTACAGATACATTCTCACAGTGGATAACAGGCACTACAGGTACTTCTCAGGTATCTCTCTCAAATACAAAGACAAAACCTATGAAACACTCTCTCAAATCCTAGACCTAGAATCCAAAAGATTCAGATATTATCCCAGCGTCTTAGGCCTCAATAGAGACAGAAAAAACAAAAACAATGACTTTGGGGAATACTGAAAAAAGAACTTGATGAAGACCAGGTACTCCAAAATTACACCCCTCAGTAAAATTTTTGGGCTGAAAGACATAACCAATTCATCCTCAAGTCACTGAGAACCATTTTTCATGACTCATGTCTAAATAAGAACCTATGGAGCTTTTTTATCAAGGCCAGTACCCCCACACTGAACCAGATAACTAGTCACAAGTCAAAGCAATCTCCATATTCCATTTTACAAAACAAATATCACCCTTTGGATTAATTTCATCCCATTGGAAACCCTGTGTCCTTTCTAATGCTACCCAAGAAATCATTCTCCATGATCAAACCTAAAGGTGGGACTGGCATCCTTATTGGCATTAATAAAAATATCAGATCCTATCACATCTTGTTCAACTCTGGATAAATCTTTGAAACAAAAGACATAAATTTCCTCTCTTTCATTCCTAGAACAAACAGCAATAACTCCCTAGTTCTTGAAATTGAATACATATACTGGATCAAACCTGCCAGACAATTCAGAAATAAAACCAACTCCTTGGACTCAGAAAGCAAAAGAAAATGATTTTGGACAACAGAAAAGACAAAATCAGCAAAGGATCAGTTGAAGAAAATGGTGAAGACACATTTTCAAGCCACAAACCAGGAAAGAATAGCCCCAAAAACTCTCCAACTCTAGAAATACAGCCCAATACTCCCAAATATAATCTCAGGGAAAGATTCTCAAGATTCAAACAAGTCAAGTACACATAGCTCAGCACTCCTGATGATTTTTTTGAAGCCATAAAAACTGAATTTGATTTTGTTAAAAAAATGAAATTATGGGAAGATGCAACAATAATCCCAGACTCCTATCTGAAGACTGTCATGGTATTCAAGAACAAGCCTGTAACAGCCTCTTCTCCATAAAAGAAGAAGGCCAGAATCTGCATCCAATAATTCAAAAATTTCCAGGCATTGAATATGACAACACCTCTTCTCCAACTGAAAAATTAACCACACTCTGAAAACTTCTTATTGTTGAAAGTTCATCAGCCCAAAAATTAAAAAAAGTAGTCAAATTGATGTAGTTGCTCTCAAAAGACCAAATCTTTTCCAAGGTGAGTTACCCAGAGTAGGACAACTTGCCACAGCCACTTCCCATTTCCTCCCAAACTGTCACAGCTTGGAGCTATCCCCATTGGGACAACCTGAAATGACCAACATTGACTTTCCTCAAGACCACCAAACAATTCAGAACTGATCAAATAATGGCTCCTGATTGTTAATTTCTTTTATTATTACTCTTTCCAAACCCATCTATTCCCGGATATTTTAAGTCTTCATAAAAATGAGGGAAAAAATGGATGCATAGATATAATAATGAATATTTGTAGGTAGCATGAGGAACAGGGCTTCATATCAAGGCAGAGATGATAATACAAGGAAATATGACCAAAAGGTCTGGAAGAGGTTTATTGAAGTCTTTCTCCATCTTGATCTTTTCTTGGGTCTGTCTGTCTGCTTGATTGTTTTTCTCAGTCATACTGTCTGCCTGGGTATTCCTTTCAGTCTTCCTATTCACCATTCTTCTGGTCTGGTGGGGTTCTGAGGTTTTCTTTGCTTGGTTTGATCTTCCTCTTGATCCTGCTGCCCACCTTGTTCTTAATTTAGTCTTGGTCTGGCAGGGGTATCAGAGGTTGACTGGCTTGAAGATCCAGAGGAGGTTCTTAGTTTTATTCTTCTGTGTCTTGGTATTCTTTTATGATTTTGTCTTACCATTGAGCTTGCTTGGTAGCCTTGTTCTTCCTAGATGGTCCTAGTTTCTGATTTATTCAGTGTTCACCAGTCTTGCTGTCCACCACAGTTGTGTCTGGTGGTGTTCTGAGTTTGACTGGCTGACTGATAGGCTGGCTAAGGTCAGTGGCAGTCTGGCTGGCTGGCTGGTGTTCTTGCTGAGCGACTGTCTGGCTAGTTTTCTGGAAGGCTGGATTATTGGCTAGTTGCCTGGCAATCTGATTGGCTTCCTTGCTGGCTTACTGGCTTTATGGGGGTCTGGATGGCAGGCTGACTGACTCACTGGTCCAGAGGTGGTCTGGCAGCTGATTGATGGGCTAGCTAGGACTGTCTGAGACTGGTCAGCTGGCTGAATGATGGTGTGGCTGGCTGGCTGGCTAATTTTCTTTCTGGTAGGCTTGGCTGATCTTCTGGCTGTCTGTCTGACTGGCTGATCCTTCTGACAGTTGTGGAAAGTAAGAGGGGGAAACTCTCCTTGTTGTCCTGAAGTTCTGGAATCAATGATCCTAGAATCTGTAAGGATATGGATGCTCCAGTAAAGAGAGAGATAGAGAGAGAGAGATAGATATGAATAGAAAGATATATAGAGAGATGAATTTCCTTTCCTTTGTGTATCCTCCACCCTCCATTCATCCATCCATGAATCAATGATTCAATGTCCTACAACCCAGAGTTGAAAGTGAGGTTTTTAAGTCCTCCCTCTCAATCCTAACCTAAGCACAAGCACAAAAAAAAATAGAAAAGAAACCATAAAAACCAGAAGCCTAGCCCAACCCTAACCCCTTCCCATTCCGCAATCACCCTCCAGCACACCTACCCTCACACACACCCGTTTTTTCCTTCTCATGAAGCGCCCCTCTGCCGGGCCCTACTCAGAGCCCCCAACGTTTTCTGTATCTGCCTGGTGCCCCGCATAATTTCCTGCCCCGTGGTTTGACGCAAGCTTATGGCCTTTCCCATACCACAACCACCCTCAAGCCTGCCTACCATTACACACACGTGGTTTAGCCATCTCATGATGCAGCCCTCTGCTGCCCCCTACCCTGAGCCCCACACGTTTTCCGCATCCTCCCGGCGCACCCCTTGATTTCCTGCCACGCAGTTTGGCCCGTGCTTGTTATCACCTGCCCCACTCCTAAAGCCCCCCTACTATCTTCCCAAACTAGCTGGCCAAATCCTGGTTGGGCTGGCTCCATTCCTGGGTCTCTGATGTCCAAGGGGCTGCAATGAGCACGCCACCTGCAGAACAGTTCCCAATCCAAGGCTATATAACAACACCACATTTGCCCCCAACTTGAGTTCTGTCCCCAGAGATCTTCCCACCATTAATTTGACCATAACCGCCTGTACACATTACACCCACCATTAAACCCCTTTGTAGAGAAGAAAAAAGATAAGAAAGAGGAGCCAACCCAGACCAGAGAAGGAAAGAGAAGAAAAAGTTTTTTTATGCAGTGCTCCCCTTCTTGTCCCCCCTTGTATTCCACCATTTTTTGAAGGGATTTTCCTGGAATATACAGACCCATCATCGCGCCGCGCCCACATTCCTGCAATACCATCCCTCCTGTTTGTCCCCTCCCCCATGCCTAGCTGCTGCCCCCAGTGGTTTGCAACCTTCTGCTCCACCAAGAGAGAGATTTGCACGGCCTCATCTAATCCAATGGGGGTTGTGTCCACAGGCCATTTTTCCAAACTTCCTTCCAAGTGGGCCTTCTTTTTCCAAAGACCTTGCAACCCCAACCTCCTTCTCCCCAGCCATACCTTTGATGCCCAAATCATTCCCATCCTGCACCTGAAGCCCCACAGCGCTTTTTTTTCCCAAAAATGCCAAAATCACCGCTAGCCTTGATATCAATGGGCCCGCCGTTGGCCCATCTATTGCGCACTCCCTGCGCTCCACGTCCTTCCATTGCACATGCATTCTCCCCTTCATCAAAGGGGTTTGACTCAGGTTTCAATCCTTAAATTCCTGGTCTGTTCCTTCCGCCACCACTGCCCTCCTCTCCGCAAGACCCATCTGCCATTCATTGGTTCCAAAGCCCCGCGCAATATCTGCTCCCATTCCCTTCTCGGTAAGACTTTCCTGCCTCCAATTGGTTGCCAATTTCCGCGCAATATCTGCTCCTCTTCCCATCCCACTGTCCTTGCTTGCTTCATAGCAAAAGTCTGATCCAACTCTTCCAAAACCCGCTTTCCGGACACATATCCTTTCTCCGTTGGGGAAACTAATCTGCATTTGAATCCATTGTTGGGTTCTTGCATCCAAACCGCTGTAAGACTCCAAACAGTGCCAAGTCATAGGAAGTTCTGCGGAGGGGAAAGGTGCAGTTTAGGCTGCCCTCCTAAGAGTTACAATAATATTTAAATGTAACTGGAATCAAGTTCCAGGAACTTTCAAATAAGGAATCAATATAAGGGATGATTTTGGAAATATTTGGTAGCAAAGGAATCAACACTATCTGAGGCTAAACGGTGAAGGGAAAGACTTGAACAAAATGAGTCAAAGTTCTGGTCAGAGCTCAATGGAACAAGGCAGTTGCAATTGGAAATGCCCACAAGCTAATAACTCTGGTCGTCAGCAGAAGATTAGGAAAGATTAACTCAATCCCAACCAACCTCCAGGTTCTCAATGAACATGCCCAACTCTCCAAAATCAAGCGCTTGAAGGGTACCAGATAACTGTGGGTGGCTGAACAAAAAAAAAGGGATTTGTTTGTGAAGCTCTAGAAGCAAAGGAATAACAGATTTGAACAAGAACAACCCAAAACTTCTCAAAGGAATCAAGAGTAGCATTTCTGAATTCAACTTTTGAGGAATAAAGGGAGTTCTAACACTCCAGGTTTCAAGCTAAAAGAATCCTCTCCGTCAAATGTGACTGGGTCCGGAAAGATGATCAGCAAAGGATCAAGACCAGTATTGTCAGAAAAAGGGATGAAGGAGTGGTACAACACACTCAGGAATTCCAAAAGACAGAATTCTCCTTGACCAGCAAGGATATTGTTGGTGATAAGGATCAAGGTCAAAGATGGACGGATCAAAAATTTGAGAATTGAGGCTCAAAGAATCAAGGTGAAATCAGAGATATACCCAGGATGAGGATGAAATTACTATTATTATGGGGGGGAAATACACACACACTCCCATGGATGATTTGATGATTCATAAAAAGCAGGGGAGAGCCCTTCCTTTTATAGACCATAGTCCTGTAGACTATTTACAGAAGATGTTGAAAAATGAGAGTGGATTTTTTTTTTTTTAGGATCATGAAGATTGGAGACAGGAACCACCTGACATGGGAGAGTGAGAAACAACAACAAAAAAAAGTATTAAAAGGGGGGAACTTGCCTGCGTCAAGGACAATGGTGGTGGTGAATGGCAGGTTCAACCAACCGGGGTCCCAGTTGATTAAGGGAGGATTGAGGTGGATGATGAGGTAGGACCAAGGTCACACGCGTGACAAATATGTTTGCGTGCAACAGTCAGTGGTGGTGCAAAGGTTCTGACAATTGCAAGCAATGCTTGCGGTCATTGGTTGATGAAGGGGAATGCAAGGGTGGCGTTTCAGTTGTTGGAGGTGGATGGACAATGCCAATTTGTTTGACCGGAGGAGAGTTTGAGAGCTGAGCGGAGGATGGGAGAGCAGGGGGCACCAACAAACTGATTGAGAAAGATTTGTCAGTGGCAATGATGGTGGGAAGAGGTGGGTGACGGCCATTGCAACAAGCAACGGCGTCATCAGCATTGGCATCAACGTTAGCTTAGTGCAAGGCCACTGATGTAAGAATCCAAACAGTGCTAAGCCCTAGGTAGTTCTGCGGAGGGGAAAGGTTCTTTTTAGGCTTCCCTCCTAATATTTACAATAATATTTAAATTTAACCGGAATCAAGGTCCAGGAACTTTTAAATAAGGAATCAATACAAGGGATGAGTTTGGGAATAGTTGGTAGCAAAGGAATCAACACTATCTGAGGCAAGATGGTGAAGAGAAATACTTGAACAAATTAAGTCAAAGTTCTTTTCAGGGTTCAATGGAAAAAGGCATTTGCAAGTAACAACGCCCACAAGCTAATAACTCTGTTCTTCAGCAGAAGATTAGGAAAGATCAACTCAATCCCAAACAACCTCCAGGCTCTCAATGAACATGCCCAACTCTCCGCAATCAAGTGCTTGAAGGGTAACAGATAACTATTGGTGGCTGAAAAAAACAACAGAAATTTTTTTGTGAAGCTCTAGAAGCAAAGCAATAACAGATTTGAACAAAAATAACACAAAACTTCTCAAGGCACTCAAGAATAGCATGGCAGAATTCAACTTTAAAGGATAAAGGGAGGTATAACACTCCAGGTTTTTAGCTTAATAAGACTTCTTCAATGAATTGTGATTGGCTCCAGAAAGATGATCAGGAACAATCAAGACCAGTATGGTCAGAAAAAGGGATCAAGGAGTGGTATAACACACTCAAGAATTCCAACAGACAGAATTCTAATCAACCAGAAAGGCTATGGTTGGTGATAAGCATCAGGTTCACAGACGGATAGATTAAAAATGAAAGTATAGAGGCTCAAGAAGATCAAGGAGAAATCATTGATATACCCAGGATGATGATTAGCATGAAATTACTATGATTACGGGGGGGACATACACACACACTCCAATGGATTATTTGAAAAAGGCAGGGGAGAGCCCCTCCTTTTATAGAAAAGATTTCTGTAGACTATTTACAAGAGAGATTTAAAAATAGAGCAGAATTTTTTTTTTTTTTGTCATGAGAAAACAAAAGAAAAAAAAGAAACAAACAAAAACTCAGAAAAAAGAATAGTTGAATCAAGACCCCAGCCCAGGACAATGATGAAGATGAACAGGAGAGTAGCTAGTGATGGGCCCAAAGACATGCTGACGGGCCCAGGCAACAGTTGAGACCCGTGCAGGCAATGGAAAGCCGCGCCGGAGACTGGTGAGCTGGAGGTGGATTGAGGAGGTGGTGCAAAGGTTCCAACAACGGCAAGCAACTCTTGCAGTCATTGGCCAATGGATTGGGATCAGGGATTGGGGCAAGGAAGGATTGAAGAGCAATAGTAGGGGTAGTCTAGATGATGACAGGAGATGGTGATACTGATGAACATGATAAGGTTCTTGTTCTGGTGGATGATGTTATTGATGTGGTTGCTGGATAGTTGTTGTGCCAACCTGAATCCAGTTTGTATCTTCAACCTTGGATTCAAATTTGAACTCAATCAATGGTATTTTTGATTGATTTGACAAATGCAATTGATTTGGTTCTTGTTGGATAGATGATTGTTCTTCTTGGTCGAAACAAAAGCAAAAGTGGGCGTGCAGGTTGATGATGATGGTGGAGAGTGGTGGATTTTCACCAACAACCACAAGCATTGTTGTGGTCATCAGTCAATGGCCATTGTATCTTGATCAATAGGGTGATGATGATGACTCAGAGGATGATGAAGACAATGATGAGCAGGGTCAATGGCCATCCATGCGCGCATTTGGAAAGAAAAAGAAAAAAAAGGAAGCTGAAGGATGAGGAGTGAAGAAAGGAGGACTTGAACACCAGGCACAGGGGTTTAGGCACTGAGAGATCTTCCTAGACAACTGGGAGAAGGGAAGGCTGAGAACTCAAAACTGAACTAGGAACTGATTCCGGAAAAAAGTTTTTTTTTTTGAAGTTGTATTGATGGATAAGGAAACTTAAAAAAAAATAAAAAAATTTCCATAATCCATGAGGTGTCTCAGATTGGTAACCAAATCTCTCCCCAACTTACAGAATTTGGGTAATCTGCCTCTTGAATTTGAATATATAAAGAGGAGTAAAAAATACAAGGAAATTGGAACAGAAAATTTGCCATTTCATGATCTTGAGAGGGAATTGGAAAGTTTGGAAAAATATCTTGATCCATCCAAAAGAGCCCTAAAATTGGTATTGATAAAGCAGAGAAGGCGTCCCAGGTGCTCACATATGTGGCATACAGTAGAGTTGACAACAAAAACACAGAAAATGACCCTGGTGGTGCACAATTGGGAGGACTTACTTCTAAGAAAAGTTGCCTCCACAACAATGAAACTTCATTACTTGATCAGTAGAGAAACTTCTGGCCAGTTGAGTACCATCCAGCTCCTCCAAAATATAAGATCCACCTCTAACTTGGTGAACCACCAAATAAGGACCATTCCAACAATTTGAGAAAAGCTTTCCCCGTTGGGTCTTGAAAGATCAATTATAAGCTAAAACTAGATCACCAGGGTTCAGGGAGTTCCTGATTTGATTGGAGTTCTTCTCCTCTCAATAATGGAATGATTTTGATCTGGCCTCCATCATCTTCTGATAGGCTTCATCACAAACATCTTCACTTTGCTCCAGTTGCTTGGATCTAGTAACTAATAGATCAGTAGTTGAGGACACCTTGTCCCAAGGGATACCCAAGAAAGATTCCATTTCCAGATCAAGAGGAAGAACTGCTCTTTGGCCAAAGATGATTTCATAAGTCAAGTAGCAAGTAGTGATTTTGGTTGAGATTTGATCAGAGAACAGAACAAGAGGAAGGAATTTTCAACAATGGTTGCCACTTTCACCAGCAAGATTAACAAATGCAGCCTTCAAAGGAGCATGGCCTTGTTCCACCATTCCTTGGCATTCAGGATAATAAGGGGTAGTAACTCTATGTTGTCCAGGAAGAGATTGGATCATTTCAGCAAATTTTCCACCAAATTTGGAGCCACCATCAGTAGAGTAAGATCGGACCAGGCCATAATGCATCTTCCAGGTCTCATAGAGGAAAGCTGCCAATGATTCAGAGCTAAGATTCTTAAGAAACTCTGCTTCAACCCATCCAAAAAAATCATCTCTAGCCACAATGATGTACCTAGCACCACCTGCCCTAATATAAACCACATCCATAGCAATCCTTGCAAAGAAAGTAGACTCCCCAGTGGGATAAAAAATTTCAGATGGAAGCCTAAGATCAAATTTTTGACAAACTTCAAAACTCTTGCACCATTGGGAGACGGATTTCTTCAGAGATGGCCACCAGAATTGTTTGGATAATTGTCAATAAGTTTTGGTTTCTCCACAATGACCAACACTTTCATGGAGAAATTCAAGGATAGAATCTTGTTAAGAAGGGATAGTTGAGAGAAATATGGCTGGAAACCAGGACCTCTGGATTGATTTCAGCAACAGAAGAATGAAGAAATGGAATGAATAACAGCAGTTGACAAATTGACAAAACTTGAATCAGAATGAAAGATCAAACCAACAAGAGCAATGTGATTCTGATTGGTTGTTGAATCAGCACGTGCAAAGCTTCTTCATGGCCTGAGTGGAAAGCGCGGACATCTGCTGATAGTTTATTAGAATACAGGATGTTGAAAGAATGAAGAAGTGAGACAGACGGATTAGTCATACTTAGCCAGTAGCCTTTTCAGATGAAAGGAAGTTGTCTTGAAGTCTTCTGAATCACGGCCAAGGATCTGTGGATTGAGTTCAATCAGTGCATTGCCGTGGATTGCTCGAAATACTTTGAATCAATCCTTTACCCGCTTGAGACGCTTCCGGACTTGACTGAGTTGAGAGGGGAAACTTGATGGATGAGAGAGTTGGAAATGAGGAACAGGAAGTAGAAGGGAATGAGATGGTGTGGAGAATGATGAAGATGGTGATTGTTGGCGTGGTTGATGCTTCTTGCGAGTTGCAGTTGAGCAGCTGGGAGGAGAAGAGGACCGCGCGTGCGGGTCCATTGGAGTTGAGCCAGGAATGGAGCACCTGTACCGGAAGGCCTGAAAGGGGCGGGCTTCAGTCTCAAGTGGGAGCTTGAGGACGCAATTTTTACAACAGCCCTCCTTGATTCAAAGTGTGAGAGGTCTAAGTACTGATGTGATGGATTAGTCGTAGAATTGAAGTTTTTGTTGCGGCTTTGGTGAGTCCGTCTGCTACCATTTGATCCGACTTGATGATTTGGACCTTGATTGCTTTGTTGGATATGTCCTCTCAAAGTCCTTTGGTTTTCAGGTTGATGAACTTTTTTTTTGAGTTGCTTCCGAAATTTTTTATTTTGTTGTCCAAACCTTTGTTGTCGATCATGTGGATGGTTGCTTTGATAGGCTTTCTCCAGAGTTCATGGATCAGGTGATGGATCCACCTGCATTCAAGTTGACTGTTGCTCAAAGCGTTGCACTCGGCTTTGGTCGATGAGTAAGTGATGTTTCTCTGGCGTCAACTGGTCCAGTAGAGAGGTTATTCTTGGTAGAAGCAGATAAACCCTGTTTTGGAGGTTCTAGTGACTGGATTGTTGGCCCAAGTTGAGTCGCTGTAGCAGATGAGGTTGTCGGAGTTGTTTTTCTTGGAGATCAGAAGTTGCTGATTTTTAGTGCTCCCAAGATACTTCCATACCCTGAGGACCTCCTTCCAGTGAGCAAACCCGGGTTTTTCAGAAAACCTTGCCAGAGATGACACAGCATAGCTGATGTCCGGCCAAGCAAGTCCAGCTATGAAGTTGAGTCTTCCTATTGGAGATGGGTAGGATACCCCCAACTCGTCAAATTCCTCTATCTCGTCAATGCTGGCTGGTGTGAGATGAATCCCAGGAGTGCAGGGAGTGCTCATTGGCTTTCAGTTGGTGAGATCCAGCTCCGCCAGACCTTTATTGATGTGCATCGGAAGTGATAGCCTTATTCCTTCTGGAGACCATTCATGTTGAGACTGAGGATATTCAGATTGGGAGTCAGAGAGAAGGATTGGATCTTGGGGGCATAGGTTTCAAAGTAGTCAATCCCGTAGCGCTGATTGAATCCTTGCACGCAGACTCTTGACTTGTAGGTTGGGGCTTCTCCATGTGTGTTCTCTTTGATCCGAAAAGCATAGGTGACATTGAGCAAATTTCTTGGCTTGGGTCCTTCATAATCTTCCCAGACTTTGAAGTCTTTGCAAGTGTTTAACTCCTTGTGTAGGGACTTGGACCAGACAGGAGAGCAAAGAGCTTCCTCTGGTGATTTGGGAACAGATTCAGAGAAGTATCCATACCTTTCTGGAGGTCTGAGTTCTTGACGGTTCCAAAGAGTTCGCGATCTTGGGAAAAACTCTTGAATCACTTCATCATCAGCATTATCTTCTGGTTCTGAGTCGGACTCAATCTATTCTTCTTTGACTGCCGGGTCTGCCTTGGCCTGGATTTCAGAGGTGTTTGGAGCCTTGATTGGAGGGTGAGTTTGATCCACAATGGGTTCACTTTGATTTTTTGGGTAGTCGTCCGACGTCGTCAATGGAGATTTAGTGAATTTTACATTCTTGGTTTCTATGACGGCGCCAGTGTTGGTTAAGATTCGGTAGGACAGGAGCTTGGGAAAATATCAGACGAGTCTTCCTGGTAAGCCTTTTTAATCAAACTTCCTTGGCGACTGACTCCCAAGATCCAAATAATAGAGGCTGCTTCCTATTGGATGAAGATAGTCGATCGGTAGTGATTGTCCATGCATTAGCTCCCATGGCGTGAGACCTTTGGAGTTAGGTATTTGATTCAGAGCCAGGGTACAGCTTCGGATCACTTCATGCCAGTAGTGCTTAGGAAGGTTTGACAAGGCAAAGGTTTCTCTGACGGATTCTGCTACTGTTTGGTTTGCTATTTTGGCTCTTCCATTATGTTGTGGATGGTAAGGTTCCAATATTACACGGTGTATCCCCTTGTTTTTGAAGAATTCAGTGAGATCCTTGCTTATGAATTCACCTCCCCCATCACAACAGAATTCTGAGGGGAAGTAGTTGAGCCAATTGTATTCTTTTGAGAGGATGAATTTGATGGTTTCAGCTGCGTCGCTCTTGTTTCTCAAAGGGAAAGAGATGATGTATCCGCTGAAGTTGTTGACCATTGTCAATGAATATCGAAATCCTCCTTTTGATGTTGGTGAGATTGGCCCAATCAAGTTGGCGTGAACACGCTGGAATACTTTTTCTGCCTTTGCTGATGAACCTTTGAAGCTTGCTCGCGTGATTTTGCTTTTGTCGCAGCTGGGGCAGGAAAATTTGGTCTTTTTGTCTGCCGAGATGGATTTCCTTAGGAATTGTTCCATCCTGGCAATTCCTGCATGTCCAAGTTTAAGATGAAGTTCGTTAACCTTTTTCAGTTCAGAATTCTTGGTCCCATGGTAGCTTGAGTTTGAGGAAACTTCTACGTGCAGGAGGTTGTTAACAATCTTTCCTTGCAGAATGACTGACTTATTGGAAACCAATTTGAAGGTAGGTGGATTTGCTAGATCATTCACAGCCGGCTTTGCTCCCTTTTTGAGAAATGCTCCCATTGAGAGTAGATTGACGCAAGCGTCCGGAGTCCAGGCAGCATTTTGAAGCTCAACAGCTCCAGAGTCAGTGATGATTGATCCCGTTTCTCTTCCTTTTATTTCGAGTGATGCGCCAGGTTTTCCCGTTTTGATCACATTGGAACCGTCCTCTGCATTCATCATCTTGAACCAGTTTTTATTAGTTAGCATATGAATCAAGCATCCTGAATCTAAGATGAAAGGTTTTGAATCTGTAGAAAACATTTTGGTAAAGCAGAAATAGTAAGAGAAGAAATTTGAGACTTCTTCCTTTTTCTTCTTATCTGGTTTTTGAGATTTGAATCCTTTCGTTCAAAGTTCTGGAAATTCAATCCAACACTTCTCACGAGGATGGTTTTGAACATCAGGATTGTGGACACCATTCTTGCAACGTGGATAGCTTGAGTAGAGGTTCATGTTGGCTTTGGAAGTAGGAACTCCTTCATTGACCTTTGCGTTTATTTTGTTTTTGTGTTGTACGAGGTGATCCAGAAATCTTTCAATGGTTATTTCCTTTTCACCATGCATTATTTGAGATGCAATAATTTTCAGCGTGGATGGGAACTTGAATAATATAAGATACGCCAGTATGTCTGACGGTAGCTCAATTCCCACTTCTGAGAGCTTGTTGAGACTTAGTCGTACGTTGGTTACAAATTTATTGATGTTGTCTTTGCTGAAGGGAAGATACAGAAAGGAATTGAAGATTCTTGCTTGATTTGCTGATTGGGATGAGGCAAAATAGCTTTTAGTTGCAATCCAGATTTCTTTGGTGTTGCGTACATTTCCGGCATTGATGATGTTGGTGTGTGTGGCTGGTTCTAGCTTGGCCAACAAGAAGGGGGCCATGTCCTTATTGATTTCGGGATCTAACTGAACGTCATTGCTTGTGTTTTCCATTATGTGGAGGATGCCTCGTAGATCAAACAGACTCTCCATTTTGACCTTCCAAATGGAGTAATTGTCCTCATTCAAGAGAGGAGTTGATTCTACAAGTGTCTTGAGCGTGATCGTTTGCATCGTGCTGTCGCCCCCAGGTCCTGGTGTTGAGTGGTAATTGGTCATCTTGGTGAGTCTTTTTGGCTTTTAACCGTGAGAGAAAGATGGCTGGAAACCAGGACCTCTGGATTGATTTCAGCAACAGAAGAATGAAGAAATGGAATGAATAACAGCAGTTGACAAATTGACAAAACTTGAATCAGAATGAAAGATCAAACCAACAAGAGCAATGTGATTCTGATTGGTTGTTGAATCAGCACGTGCAAAGCTTCTTCATGGCCTGAGTGGAAAGCGCGGACATCTGCTGATAGTTTATTAGAATACAGGATGTTGAAAGAATGAAGAAGTGAGACAGACGGATTAGTCCTACTTAGCCAGTAGCATCTTCAGATGAAAGGAAGTTGTCTTGAAGTCTTCTGAATCACGGCCAAGGATCTGTGGATTGAGTTCAATAAGTGAATTGCCGTGGATTGCTCAAAATACTTTGAATCAATCCTTTACCCGCTTGAGACGCTTCCGGACTTGACTGAGTTGAGAGGGGAAACTTGATGGATGAGAGTGTTGGAAATGAGGAACAGGAAGTATAAGGGAATGAGATGGTGTGGAGAATGATGAAGATGGTGATTGTTGGCGTTGTTGATGCTTCGTGCAAGTTGCAGTTGAGCAGCTGGGAGGAGAAGAGGACCGCGCGTGCGGGTCCATCGGAGTTGAGCCAGGAATGGAGCACCTGTATTGGAAGGCCAGAAAGGGGCGGGCTTCAGTCTCAAGTGGGAGCTTGAGGACGCAATTTTTACAACAATAGTAACACAATAAGAGCACAAGGATTCCCGCTTTTCATAAGCCTAGAGCCTTGGACTAAGAAATTGAGGACTTTATTTTAAAGGATTGAAATTCTTTAGTAGAGAGATCAGGGGTTTTGTGAAGAGTTAAAAGGTACTGCTCTAATTTAAGCCAGAAGCCTTGTTGAAAGCCAGAATAATCTTGAGAAGAGAAAGAGAAGACAGGTTGGATTAAAGTTTCTTCTTTATCAAAATTGGTTCCAACATCAGATTCATTTTCTCCAAGAGGTCATCAAGATAAACCATCAGGCATAGTGAAAGATTTACCAGGCCTGTGAGCAATATCAAAAGAAAAAATCTGGAAAAAGGCCACCCAACAAGTAATAGGAGCATTGGGGAGGCTGGGAGCATTGATTATCTCAACAATGAATTGAACATCAACTGGAAGTTCAAAAGGTTGGTTCCAGAGGACGGTTTGAAGTTTCTTCACTGTTTGAACCACACCACAAAGTTCCAATTTGGGCTAGAAGTACCTAGACTCTACATCTGAAATCAGCAGGTATTCATAAAGAGCAGGATGGTCCCAACCATTCTCATCTTCCAGAGTAAGCACAGCCCCAACAGATTGATAACTAGAATCAACAGCCAGGTTGATCTTGCAAGCCTCAGGTCCATAGGAGATCTTCTTCAAAACTATATCTTTTCTAACCATCATTTTGAGCAACTGAGAAGAATGTTCACACTCTTGGGTCCAAATTGATTTGCAATCTTTCCTGGTTAGACAAGGTAAGGGTGCACATATTTTGGATAAGGATGGGATATAGATTCTAACATAAGTGACAACACCTAGGTTAGAAGAAGATTGTTGGAAACCAGGACCTCTGGATTGATTTCAACAGAAAGAATGAAGAAATGAAATGAACAACAGTAGTTGACAAAATAAAGATCAGGATGAAAGATCAGACCAACAGGAGCAATATAATTCTGATTGGTTGTTGAATCAGCACGTGCCAAGTTTTTTCATGGCCTGAGTGAAATGCCCAGACATTTAGGCAGTATAGTCTTCAGATGAAAGGAAGTTTTCTTGAAGTCTTCTGAGTTGCGGTGAAGGATCTGTGGATTGGGCTCAATCAATGCATGGAAGTGGATTACTAAAAATTCTTTGAATCAATCTTTACTTGCTTGAGATGCTTCCAGACTTGATCAATTTGTTGAGGCTTGCGTTGTAGTTGTGAGTGTGAGAGATGAAGAAGAGGAAATGGAAGTGAATGAGATGTGGCAAATGATGTGGAGAATGATCATGAGTATACTCTGAGCTTTGTCAGAGTCACAGTTGGATGGCTGAGAGGAGGAGAGAACCGGGCTTGCGGGTCTGTTGGAGTTGAGCCAGGAATGAAGCGCCTGTACCGGGATGCCAGAATGACTGGCTTCAGTCTCAAGTGGGAGCTCAAGGATGTAGTTTTTACAACACTAGGAAGCCCCTAACTTCAGTGGGATTGATGGGATTAGGCCAACAGATGATCTTTTTGACTTTGGCTGGTTCCATCCTTCTTCATTTCTTGCAGACCACATGAACAACAATTTCCAGAGAAGGGACACAAGCAGCCATTTTGGATCCAGAGAAAGTAAGGCCAGACTCCTTGATTTGAAACAGAATCCTTTCCAAAGTAGTAGCATATCCCCAAATAAAATAACAAATTCCTGAATGCCAAGGTAAGAGCTCATTATTTTAGTCAGAAACTGAACCTTTAATTCCACCATTGTCAATAAAGATACCAGCATAATCAGGGATTTAATCCTGGAGGATTCACATCATCTGAGCCTGATAGACTGCAAAAAAATTAGTTGCACCTTGAGGAAATCAACTGAGTTGAAATTCACCAAGAGGAGTATCAAAAGTAGTGAGAGGGAAAGCAATAGGATATAACAATTGTTTGGCATAGCCTCCCATAATGTCCCTAGACCATAGCAAGCTCTCCCAGAGAAAGATTCAACAAATTCTTTGGTAGCAGGAGGAATACCAGATTATAGTAAATTTATTAAGAGGTTGGAGATCATGAATTATTCTAAGTTTACCATTACTCTTGAGGACATAAAAGACAGGGATGGAATAATTAGAGGTTGACTGCTCATATAGGCCAGTAAAAACTTTTTCTTGTACCAGCTTGATAAATTCTTCAACTTTAGCAGCAGGGATAGGGATCTTGTTCTTTTGCCAAGGATCATGTTCAACTACAGGGATGATATAAGGGAGGCCATAGGATTCTTTCAAGAGACCTCTCTCTTCTTCACAGAAAGGGATATATTTTTCCCTTAGAGATAAGAAATTTTTTATCAAACTTAACTCATCAGGAAGAAGCCATTCATCTGGACCAAAGTTGACCACATGTAGAAATTCTTCAGCAACTCAACCATTGGGAACAAAGGGACCAGTAAGAGATTGAGGAAGACCACAGTAAGGATCACCAGATTAGGGAGGACACATAAGAGGAGGATTGAGGTTGAGAGGCATAGGCTGGTTGACTGGTTGGACCTTCTTGGAAACAGGATTTTACTTGGTGGCAAACAATAGAAGTTCTTGTTTCCTCCAAGAGTTGACCAGTGAGACTTGATTACAAAAACTGAGTCCAAGTTCCAACATTTTCCACGTCCAATGTTCTGCAATATCCTTGAAGGGTGCCTTTTCCATAAAGGGAGAACCAGGAGATAATGCGTTTCTCACATTTGTGGCACAAGGTAGGGTTTCAAAAATGATGGTAGAAGGTTTCCCTGGCGTTGCACAATTGGGAGGACTTACTTGTACCCCAAATTTCCTGCACTGAAGCCCATATTCCTCCATACCAAAACCACCAAGAATAGAATTGAGATCAGGATCTATCATTACAGAGATTCAAACCTGAACTGGGAGAAGATTGATCAGGCCTAAGAGTAGAAGGAAAAGAAGACACAACAGATCCAGAGAAATAAGGAAAAGAAATATTTTTGGATTTTTCTGTTTTGACATGTTTTTGATTTTTGATATTTTATAGTTTACATGAAAAAGATGAAAAGAATGAAAAATAAGCCTGGGGGATGAGAGTTGACCCTTGAGTTGAATTCTGAGGCTGAAAAGAAGTACAACTTTTAGTAGGATCAACTATTCCCATAAAAAATGAGAAGAATTGGACTTATCCTTCTGCTTCCCCTTTAATGAAAATTTAGAAGAATGACCAGGAAAATCTCTTTCCCAACAACCAGATTCCAAAGAACAGAGAGGAAATTCAATCTTTCTACCACAATCATCAGGAAGAAGAATTCCCTCCCCAACTTGATCAGAAAACATCAGAGTAGCACCAAAATCCATCAAGAAAGGTTGTCTAAAAATCATAGGCCCTTCCAAACAAGTGATCCAAAAATGACAGGTTACAACAATATTTTGACCAATCCTGACTTTTAAATCCTCAGAAATACCAACCAATTCACAAGATTGATTAACTATCCCATAGAATGCGTAATTGAAGCTGACCCTAGGACTGAGTTTGAGTTTACAGGCCATAGCATCCAAAATTAAGTTGAGCTGAGATCCAGAGTTGACAAGAGGAGAAACAGTCTTATCTGAGTCAACAATATAACAGGGGAGGAAACCAAGAGGACAGGAGTAAAGATTGAAATATGAAGAAGGACTAGTTCCACCAGAGTCCTCTATCAAAGTGCCAGAGGAGACCTTTAATTTGTCCGGACCAATCTCCACACATTGACAAGAGACCCATTTCTTCATTCCTTCAGCAAAAAATGGAGAGATTGACAGGAGTTAAGCCACAGATAGACCAGGATTTTGAGATCAGAAATTTTCTTTAGTACTCCTTCCAAAGCATGTGGGTAGTCCTTGGAGATGCCCCTTTCAAATCAAACTTTGGGCTGGGTGGAGGGGAGAAGTTCAGGTGAAGCAGGAACTAAAATATGATCAGAAGGCTGAGGTGACTTGGATGAAATAGGAGGATCTGGGTGATCTGGAAACCTTTCCATGAGTTTCTCCTTTTCCATCTCCATGTCTTCTAAATCAGAGGAAGGAGGCTCAGGTAAGGATCAATGTTTGAATGTTTTTTGAAGAATTGAAGTTGGCAAGGAAGGGGCTTTGTGAGGTTTAGGTTCCTCATGTCATTTCCTGGCTGGAGGAGATTGATAAGTAGTCCCAGGAAGACTGGAGGAACAGATATCTGAAGGATACAAAAGTCCAAGAGTATGACAGGAATATTGGAAATGAAAGGAAGAGAGGGATGCTTTCATTGGAGGTGGAGGCTGATAAGAGGCCACCACATGACAAATTGGGCAAGATAAAATGAAAGGAATCAGAGCACCATTAGGAAGAAAGAAATTGTTCCCCTTCTGCTCCACCAACTTTTCATTTATATCCTTCTGGAGTTCCAAGCATTGTCCAGTTCCATGGCCTTTGTTATGACAGTAGTTACAGACTAGGGTAGTTTGAGGGACAGAAGTAGAGGGTTTAGGAGCAGCTAAAGAAGAAACTTTCTGATCCATCTTGTTTTCAAAGGCATGAAGTAATTTGGTGATCTCATCTATGGTAGCAGTTTTTTTATTAGCCTGGGTATTTTATTTAGGTCTAGTATTTGCTTCCATCATGTTCATGATTTCATTGGACTCTTTAAAGGAAGGAGAATGTACTGTTTCAGAAACTCTGGTTTTTTCAAAAGTGAGAGCTGTTTCAAGTTTCATGACTTTATCCACTCCACTTCTTAGGACCAGAGAAACAGCTAGCTTGAACCAATTTTCTCTAGTATTAATCATGGATCCAGATTGAACTAATTCATCTATAATCCTTTCCTGCACTCCTGGAGAAAAAGACTGGAAAAATCAAATTTAAATTTTGTCCACCATGTGAATGTGATTGTTTCTGATGAGGTAAAACTGAATAGGATTCCAAACTTTCAAAAAGACTGATAATAAGAGGCTGAAGAGAAACCACCATTGAAGATCCATTGAGAAACCAGAGAATACAAGTCCTGTAGAGTAAACCTATCCACATCTACTTTTCCCCAAAAAGCCAACATAGCCTCCTGCAAGAGCCTCCAGTGATGATTTTTGAATCGATCAAAAATTTTGATCACTTCCATAACATCATCAGAGGAGATAAAAAATTGTAATTGATAAGCCATATCATGTTCACTTGCACCATCAACTTCAGCAGCCATCTCATAGGAGTCCAAGAATTGTTCCACATTTGTTCAATTGAAGCCTAATTTCTTGTTTTGAGGTTTGATATAGACCATATTGACTCAAAAAGAGAAGGAGGAGGTACCAGAAGATTCCATTTTGAAGGGCAGAGTTCCTTAGAGATCCCAATTGCAGATTTCCAAAGATTCTCACAAGTGTGGCAAGAGTAGGTTTCACAAAAAACAACAAGTAACCTGCCAGGATGGTGCACCAATTTGGAGAACTTCCTTCTAGGATAAGTTGCCTCCTTGGATAAGATCTGAGATGAGAGAGAGAAACAGAGAAGAAAAAAAAGATTGGATTTTGAAGTTTAATTCCAAACATTGATGATGATTATGGGACTGTAAATCCCAAGGTTTCTGGTTTGATCCCAGCCTGGGGGACCTAATGTAAAACTCCAAATGGTTCTAAGCCATAGGCAGTTCTGCGGAGGGGAAAGGTGCTGTTTAGGCTTCCCTCCTAAGAGTTACAATAATATTTAAATGTAACCAGAATCAAGGTCCAGGAAACTGTAAATAAGGAATCAATACAAGGGATGATTTTGGAAATATTTGGTAGCAAATGAATCAACACTATCTGAGGCTAAACGGTGAAGGGAAAGACTTGAACAAAATGAGTCAAAGTTCTGGTCAGAGCTCAATGGAACAAGGCAGTTGCAATTGGAAATGCCCACAAGCTAATAACTCTGGTCGTCAGCAGAAGATTAGGAAAGATTAACTCAATCCCAACCAACCTCCAGGTTCTCAATGAACATGCCCAACTCTCCAAAATCAAGCGCTTGAAGGGTACCAGATAACTGTGGGTGGCTGAACAAAAAAAAGCAATTTGTTTGTGAAGCTCTAAAAGCAAAGCAATAACAGATTTGAGCAAGAACAACCCAACACTTTTCAAAAAACTCAAGAGTGGTGTTTTGGAATTCAACTTTTGAGGAATAAAGGGAGTTTTAACACTTCAGGTTTCAAGCTTAAAGAAACCTCTCAGTCAAACGTGACTGGGTCCAGAAAGATGATCAGGGAAGGACCAAGACCAGTGTGGTTGGAAAAAGGGATCAAGGGGTGGTATAACACACTCAAGAATTCCAACAGCTAGAATTCTCTTCAACCAGCAAGGCTATGGTTGGTGATAAGGATCAAGGTCACTGATGAATGGATCAAAAATTTGAGTATGGAGGCTCAAAGGATCAAGGGGCAATTGTGCATATACCCAGGATGAGGATGAAATTAATATGTTTATGGGGGGGCATACGCACACACTCCCATGGATGATGTGATGATTCAGAAAAATCAGGGGAGAGACCCTCCTATTATAGACCAGACTCCTGTAGACTATTTACAAAAGATGTTTACCAATGAGAGCAGAATTTTTTTTTTTTTTTTTTTTAGGATCATGAAGATTGGCAACAGGAACCGCCTGAAATGGGGGAGCAAGAAACAAAAAAATAAAAAAAAAAGTAAAAAAAGGGGGAAACTTGCCCACCTCAAGGATGATGGTGGCAGTGGATGGCGTGTTTGGCTGGCAGTGGCCGCGTTCAATCAAGGGAGCATTGAGGTGGATGACAAGGTAGGACCAAGGTCATGCGCGTGATGAAGATGGTTGCGCGCAACTTTTGGTGGCGGTGCAAAGGTTCCAACAACTGCAGGCAATGCTTGCAGTCATTGGTTGATGGAGGTGGGATGCAAGGGTGATGTAGAAGTCTTTGGAAGTGGATGGATGATGGAAATTGGCTTGACCCAAGGAGAGTTTGAGAGCTGAGCAGAGGATTGGAGAGCAGAGGGCACCAACCCACCAATTTAGAAAGATTGGTTGGCAGCAAGGATAGTGGGAAGAGGTGGGTGATGGCCATCACAAAAAGCAACGGCATCATTGGTGTTGGCATTGAAGTTAGCTTAGTGCAAGGCAGCCAATGGCGAAGATGGCAGTGAGATTGGTCATGGGAGTGATTGTTCCCATGACCAATCTTGCGCAGGTGATCCAGTGATGGGAGTGAGTTGGAGTGGTCACCAACAACTGCGAGTCATTGCTTGCAGTCATTGGTCACCAGCGGCAAGGACGCGAGACAGAGCTGGATGGGAACTGCCAATTGAGAGTCAATGCCCAATGCGCGTTAACACGGGATCCTTGGAGGAGGATGATTTGAGGAGGGGATGGGCACCCACATGCGCTTGGCCAAAAAATTGGGGTAAAGTGCATGCAAAGGAGGATTTTAACAGAGGAGGGAAAGGGTTGAATGGCCAGGAGAGGGCTGCCTAGATTGCTAGGACAGGGAAGAGCTGATAAAATGTGAAATAGATAGGTACCCATAGAAGCACAAGAGATTTTTTTTCTTTTTTTGAAAGTGTATTGATTGATAAGGGGATGTAAAAATTCAAAAATTTACATTTTCCATGAGGTATCCCAGATTGGTCACCACACTGCCAATTTCCTTCATTGTCACCATACGTGCACACCCAGGGGGGGGGGGCGGGCTAGGGGTGTGAAGAACCTTAAAGTAGATCTTGAGGTCCCTTGCCAGCTCTGTGAGTTAACTAAACCAAGGGATGGTTGTGGGTGGTGGGGCGGGAGCACCCACTTCCATGTAATCCAATTCTGCTTGCAACCAGACCCAGCCATGCCTGCCTGCCTTGTAATCCAATTCTGCTTGCAACCAGACCCCGCCGCTGTGGAATTCAGAAGAGGACTTATCCTTTAATGGTTCCCAAGTTTGGAAGTTATTGATCCCTTGCATCTGTAAACCCTGAGTGCAACTGTTCACCCTGTTGAGAGGAAATCCGCTTCCTACACCGCTCCCGCCTGCTTCTCACACTGCTCCCACTCCCCGCACCAACCTAGCCTCTCACACCGCTCCCGCTCCCCGCTCAAGTTTACCTAAACCCCGCTCCCGCTCTCGTACTTCCTCATTCACCATCCACTCACCCGCTTCTCCTCACTCATCGTCCGCCCCTCTACCACTCCAACATCCGCTCCCCAACCACCTTAACATCTGCTCCTCCATCATTGCCATCTGCTCTTTCATCCCTTCATCCGCCTCTCCGCTCCTACATTACTCCATCACCCGCTCCCCTTCATCTATCCTCCGCCTTCTCCTTTGTCATCTTCCCTCAAGCCTCATCAGCTCCCATCCATCGCTTGACCTGCCATCCTTGACAATCAACTCTTGCCTCAACATCTCAACCACTCAATCCTTCTCGCCAATTTCCTTTCCTGTTCATATGTGAGTTGACTTACTTCAGATCCCATGACAACAGCTGACCAACCTCAAATTATTTCTATTCAGCTCTGTCTATTTCATTTCTCCATCTCTCTTGTTGTCATTGTCATTTGAGCATCTTCATTTTTTTCGTGTCCGCACTGAGTGAGAATCTTCAGCTTTCTTCTACATTCTTTCTTACGCTTCTCCCTCAATTTTTGTTAATTTCTATTTCTTAGTCTGTTGGTTCAGGTAATCAAATATCTTTAGCTCTTCACGGTTAAAAGCCAAAACGCCACAACTCCGACGTCTACCACAAGCTACAGAATGGAACCCCTATCTGAACCAACGGATCTCAACTCCCCACTTCTCAAGACCCTCACGGACTCAATCCCCACCTTGACGGAATCCAACTTCTCACTTTGGCGCTCCAAACTTATGACAATCTTTGCCCTTAAAGGTATCTCCAAATGGCTCCTGACCTCCAAACCCAAGAAATGCCCTCCCGACACCAATCTCAAATTGGTCGGATAAATTCTAGCCAAGCTCAACAATCAAACATATATCAACTGTGTCAAGGACTATCACCTTACTAATGGGATAGAACTCTGGAAGTTGATAAATGAACTCTATGCGTCATCTCAAACGGCAAACAGGTCTTGAGTTTTCTTCAATTTTCTCAACCTCCAATTTGATACGAAACATGTTGACAAATTCATTACCGATTTCAAAGCTTGTCTAATCCAAATCTCAGAAATTGGAATCAAGATGGACAACGATATAATTGCTTACCTCATACTTTACAAGTTTCCTCCCAAACTTGAACATCTCAAGACCACCATCACTCACTCATTGGGAGAATCTAAAATCAATGGCGATCTGATACTTGGACATCTAAATCAAATCAAGAATGAAGTTGCTTCTGGCACCTATGCCTCAGCTATGCTGAACAAAGGTACAAAGCAGGACGCCATCAAGTGTTGAGCCACCTGGCACAAACCACAATCCTCCCATCCTAAGCACGCATGCTGGTGGCTATACCCTCACCTCCGTCCAAATCCCAACAACAATCCCAAATCAAACAAAAATAAACCCGCCTCCGCCAATCTGTCCTATACCTTGTACAAATTTGCTATGATCAACTCTTGGCTTCTCTCCAAGCAAGCCATCATACTAGACTCTGGAGCGTCCCAATCTATGTTCAACTCACCGGAATGTTTTGAAGCCCTTACAGAAGACAACACACAGATTCAAACTGGAAAAGAGAACTTGTCACTCTACGCCGAAGGCATTGGAACGGCTAAAATCCTCTCAGAATCCTGCAGTGTTCTTCTAAGCCAGTCACTCTTTGTTCCTCAGCTGGCGGTGAATTTGGTGTCATTAGGACAACTATTGAACAAGGGATGCTCCCTCCATCTATCAGGACCAAATAACTTTGTTGTGAAGTTCAAACACAAGGAAATTCTGTTTGGATCTATAGACAACAATCTCTTAGTCCTCAAAGATCTTTCTTTCTCTCAATCTGAATCAATCCACGCCTTTGTCACACTCACCACTCTCCACAAACAATTTGGCCACCCCCATTTGGACCAAACCAAACTCCTGTCCAGAGACTTACCGAAGATCAAATGGAGTGAGCTGTTGTGTGAATCGTGCGCACTTGGAAAAATTCACAAATCATTGTTCAAGGGTCATATACCGAACTGCACCAAACCGTTTGTTAGGCTGCATGCTGATGTATGTGGACCAATCAATCCAGTGTCCAAGACTGGAAATAGATATTTCTTATTACTCACCAACAAATTCTCTCATTTCAAAACCTGTCTTCCCATCAAGCTTAAATCCGACGTCACGGATGAAATAATCAAATTCATCAAAGTACATTCAAATCAGTTTGGATATCAACTCAAGTCGCTCCATTCGGATAATGGCGGCGAATTTGTTAATTTCAAACTCACCAACTTCCTCCTGGACTCGGGAATCATACACACAACATCCAAACCTTACACTCCCCAACACAACCCCATTGCGGAGCGTGGAAATTGAGCAATAGTTGAAGCTGCAAGGACCACTCTTATCAACATGTCCATTCCTGTCAAGCTCTGAGACCAAATCCTGGTGGGAAGCTGTGAAATACTCAACCTTCTGCCAGCAAAAGAATCAAAGCTAAGCCCCTTGGAGATGTGGAACGGACTCAAACCCAAACTCAACTTGATCAGAACTCTGGGATCCAAAACCATTGTTCTCAATCTTTGACCACCATAACATCTGCTCCTCCATCATCGCCATCCGCTCTTTCATCCCTTCATCCGCCTCTCCGCTCCTACATTACTCCATCACCCGCTCCCCTTCATCTATCCTCCGCCTTCTCCTTTGTCATCTTCCCTCAAGCCTCATCAGCTCCCATCCATTGCTCGACCTGCTATCCTCAACAATCAACTCTTGCCTCAACATCTCAACCACTCAATCCTTCTTGCCGATTTCCTTTCCTGTTCATATGTGAGGTTGACTTACTTCAGATCCCATGACAACAGCTGACCAACCTTGAATTATTTCTATTCAGCTCCGTCTATTTCATTTCTCCATCTCTCTTGTTGTCATTTTCATTCAAGCATCTTCATTTTTTTTGTGTCCGCACTGAGTGAGAATCTTCAGCTTTCTTCTACATTCTTTCTTACGCTTCTCCCTCAATTTTTGTTAATTTCTATTTCTTAGTCTGTTGGTTCAGGTAATCAAATATCTTTAGCTCTTCACACCCTTCCACTGAGAGAAAGAGAGGTGAGAGTAAAAATACTTCCAAAACCTATGATGATCCAATGATATTATATCCCCCTACATCTGGGTTGAGGGTGTGTTTTGAGTAGCCTTGCCCTCATCCCTAACCTAAGTACTGTTGAGTATACTCTGTTACTCCAGATCAAAGTCCACAACATTGCAACAGAAATGGAGACACTCCAATTTAGCATGAGCCAACATCTGAGTGCATGCTCTCCATCACTTTGGCTTGTGATGAGGAGAAAGTCCAATCTACTCAAGTTGTATCATCTATTTATGATTTTTCCATACTTCTCTCACCCTCTCATCATACTGTCACTCAAACCATCCTTAACATCAATCAGAATCTCCATCTAAAACTCATCACCAATAACTACAAAGGACTGCAATCTGGTAATTTGTAATTCAAGACGCTTTATACTTTTCAACCTTAACTGACACTCAGGATCTACAGATCACCCCACTTGAATCAATAAACGGTGTCAAGGTCACTTTGTTATAACCCTGAAGCTCAACGCCAGCAAGTATGATCATGTCCTTGCATCTGGATGAGAAGAAAAATTGCTTATGCTTACCACTCTTCAATTACTTGTCTCAGGCCTGTCTTCTTTAACATGATGGATCCAATATTGTGCTGAGGTTTCAACTGCTATCATTTTCATTCCTGTTGGTTAAGAGTCTTATATGGTGTTACAACCTTTCTGTTCCAACTTGTGTTCACTAAGATAAACACTTCTCATGTCTTCCTGTTTTAAATACATACATCAGTGGTTCTGGTGTTTAGCCATCTCATTTTTCTCATGGTTAAAAGCAGAAACAACTCTCTCAAGATGATGGACCATCAATCATCACCAGGACCAGGGGGGGGCAGCACAATGAGGACAATAATGCTCAAAACCCTTGTAGAGTCAACTCTGCTCTTAAACAAAGACAACTATTCCATCTGGAAGGTCATGATGGAAAGCTTGTTTGACCTGCGAGGGATTCTCCACATCATGGAGAGAAAAAGCAACAATTTCCAACTGGATCCCAAAATCAACAAGGACATGGCTCCTTTTCTCCTTGAAAAGTTAGAACCAGAAAATCACACAAACATCATCAAGCCTGAAAATGTTACAAATGCCAAAGAGATCTAGATTGCAACAAAAAAAATTTTTGCTCCCTCCAAATCAGTGAATTGAGCAAGGGTTTTCAATTTGTTTCTATATCTTCCCTTCAGCAAAGACAACATTGATAGGTTCGTGACCAAAGTACGACTGCGCCTCAACAAACTCTCCAAGGTTGGGATTGAACTTCCGTCCAACATCCTTGCATACCTGATCCTATTGAAGTTCCCTCAAAACTTGAAGAACATTGCCTCCCAAATTATGCACGGCGACAAGGAAATTACTGTCAAACGAGTGCTTCACCACCTGGTACAACACAAAAATGAAATTGATGCCAAATTTAAAGAAGGAGAAACCTCATCAAAAGTAGATCTGAGCCTGTACTCAAGCTACCCCAGATGCTAAAATGGAATTCACAATCCCAAGCTACAGAACCATTCACGTGAGAAGTGTTGGATTGAAAACCCTGAGCTCAAGCCCAAGGGATTCAAATCTTGAAAACCTGAAAAGAAGAAAAAGGAGGAGTTATCCAACTTTTTCTCCTATTTTCACTGCTTTGCACACACGCTTCCCTTGAATCAAACCGCCTTCATTCTGGATTCTGGGTGCTCAATTCACATGCTGACCAATAAAAGCTGGTTCAATTCAATGAAATCAGAAGATTTATCAAATTTCATCAAGACAGACAAACCGGGAGCTTTGTTGGCAATCATGGGTAGAGGAACAGCAACACTCAAGTCAACTTCAGGTACTCTCAAATTAAAGGATGCTGCATGGAAACCCAAAGCCTGTGTAAACTTGCTCTCAATGGGGGTATTTCTAGCCAAGGGCGCCAATCTGATTGTCAAAAACCAAGTTAGTCCACCCACTTCCAAAGTCATTGCGAATTGAAAAACCCTGATTCAAGGGAAAATCAAAAACAATTTGCTGTATCTTGACATGGAGTGCAAACAAAGTTATCTTGCCTCAACCAACCCTTGCCTTGAAGAAATGAATCAACTGCACTTGAAACTTGGTCATGCCGGGATTGCAAGAATGAAGAGATATCTCAAATCCGCAATTCCCCAGGACATTAAAAACGCCTTTTTGTGCAATGGCTGCAAAAAAAATAAAATCACTCGCGCCAGCTTCAAGGACTTGTCAAACAGGGTTGACAAAGTATTTGTCAGAGTTCATGCGGACCTGATTGGCCCCATCAGCCCATTGTCCAAAGGAGGTTATTTCTACTCTCTTACCCTGGTTGACAACTTCAGCAGATACAAAAGCTCCTTTCCCCTGAAGCAGAAGAACAATGCCAGTGACATCATCAAATTTGTCATCCTAAACAAGTACAAAAAGCAAGGTTATCATCCTTCCAAATTTTGTTGCAACGGGGGGGGTGAATTCATCAATGCTGACCTAACCAAATTCTTTGAAGAGAATGGAATTTGACAGATTGTGTCTGAACCTTACCATCCACAGCACAACAGACAAGCTGAAAGAGCAAACAGGACAGTTGCTGAATCTGTACGGGCAACCTTCTCATCCTCCAATCTTCCAAAACATTACTGGAATGGGGTTATCAGGAGCTGCTCCTTGGCCCTAAATCAAATTCCAAATCACAACAGGATCACTCCAATGGAACTCATGCATGGAACCCAGCTACTGTTGGATTATCTAAAGCCCTTAGGATGTAAAGTAACCTTTCTTGATCTTTTAAACCACCATCTTAAGAAATTTGACAAAAAAGGGCTGCCAGGACGGCTCATAGGCTATGCGCCCAAATTACTGTCCTACTAAATCCTCACGACCTCAGGCAGCATCATAGAAACCAAGAATGCTAAGTTTAATAATGGCCAACCCCATACCTCTGAAGATTTCCCTTCAACTCAAGAAGATGCCCAAGAAAATCCAGCACCTGTTGTCACCACCCAACCACCAAGTGAAACTAAACCAGTGGATCCCAATAAAGAAATCAAGTCCTCAATCAAATCAGGGTCCAATGAATTGCCCAAATCCAAGGAAGACAACAAGAAAGAGGAAAACATCATATCAAAAGGTCTCATTCCCAAGACTCGACAGCTCAGAAATTGGTTGGAACTGAAGCCTCCGGAGCGTTATGGTTACTACACTTTTGAAACTTCCAGAACAGCTGAAGAAGCGTTGAAATCGCCCATATGGTCCAAATGACTGCACAAGGAGCTTGACACCTGTGAAGAGTTCCAAGTATGGGAACATTACAACGGTACGGAACCCAAGAACCTGCTCAAAGTTAGTTATGCCTTCAGAGTCAAGGTAAACACGCACAGTGAGGCTCCGGTCTACAAATCAAGATTTTGTGTACAGGGATTCAACCAAAGGTATGGAATCGACTATTTGGTGACTTACGCCCCAACCGGCAAAGTTGCGTCCCTCAGGGCCATTCTTTTGCTTGCGGTGGATTGAAATCTCAATATTCTCCAGTTCAACGTCAAGGGGGCATTCCTAAACGCTCCTCTTGATGAGTAATTCTTCATCCAACCCCCAACTGGCTTCTCTAGAAGAACCCCAATTCTCAAACTCTGGAAATCCTTATACAGACTCAAGCAAGCCCAAAAAAACTGGTACAAAATGCTCAGCGAGTGGATCCAAGAACAAGGATTCTTTCCATCCCAAGCCAACCCCTTCTTATACATTGGAACCTATTGGGTCTCAGCTGTATTCATTCATGTGGACAACCTACTGGGTTTGGGTAATGTAAGAAAATTTAAAGACGCATTTCTGAGAAAGTTCAAAAACTCCCCCTCACACCCACCAAACACCCTATTGGGGATGAAGGTCAAACAGTCTGAGGAGGTTTGAAGAGTTGAATGATTTTGATTCCTGAACCAACAGACTAAGCGCGATTGAATCAACAAGAGTCTTAGGAAGGAAACAAAGAATGAAAAAGAGAATGAAGAAAATAAAGAATGATTCTCACTCTAGGTGGACACAAAAGGATTGGGCGCTCAGGTTGGTAACAAAAGAAAATAAAATAAAAGAGAATAAAAGAAAGGACTGGATCTGACATGTGTCGCAGATAATCATGTGAGTGAGATTTGAAGCCAGTGTAAGGTTCAGCATAGAGACAACCTCACATATGAACACTAAAGAAAGGAAATCCCTCAATTTTGAGTGATGAATGTTGGTTTGACAAAGTGATGATGTTGAGGAGGTTATCATATTGAGCTTATTGAGGGAGATGAGGATGATGAGTTTCGGCGGAGGTGAGTGTTGATGACAAGATGGAGTGAGAAGAAGATAATATGAGAGAAGCGGTGAAAGAAGCGGAAGCTGAGATGGATGGCGGAAGCAAGTGTGGAAGTGGGTGAGATAGATAGCGGAAGCAATGAAGAAAGTGGGTGAAGGAAGCGGAAGCAATGAAGAAAGTGGGTGAAGGAAGCGGAAGGGGAATGATGAGGTGGATGGTAGAAGTGGTGAGTTTCGAGGAGCAAGATGAAATGGTGGAGAGAAATCAATGAGGCAGTGGGATGGGAAGTGAATGGATGAAAGCAATGAGGAGATAGGATGCGCGCGCCCATGCGCGCCGTTGGGCGGATGATTATTGCAGATGAGTGGGCACCGTTGCGCGGATGAGATAGGAAACTGAAACATGTGCGCATTGGGTGCACGGAAGAGGATCGTGGTTAGAGATCAATTCTAATGAACTGAAACATGTGCGCATTGGGTGCACAGAAGAGGATCGTGGTTAGATATCAATTCTAATGGGATTTCATTTCATTTCAAAATGCCGCTGTGTTCAGATGAGAGGTTGAAGGATAGTTGAGGTGAGCGTTTTGATGGAGGGTCTTATGGCTGACTTTGTCAGTGGGTCTGCTAGCATAGATTTGGAAGGGACAAGGTTGGTAATTAGAAGTTTGGCTTCCTTTTGTTCCCTAAGCCATTTGATTTGAATATCTACATGCTTGAGGGTGTTGTGGTGAGATTCAAAATTGATCAGATCATTCAAGGCTTTGTTGTCAATGTATGATCCGTGAGTGAGGGATATATCCGGATTTAATTCTTTTATTAGATTTAAAATCCAAATCTCCTCTTGAGTCGCCAGAACTAATGACTTGAGCTCTCCTTCTGTGGAGGACAACGAGACGGTAGGTTGCAATTTGCTGTGCCACGAGATTGCGCAGCCATAGAGCAGGACCAAGTAACCAGTGTGGCTCCTTTGTGAAATGGGATTGTTGCCGCCATCGGAATTGATCCAGGTCTCAAGATCAAGATTGAATGAGTTGTTCTTGAGGCGGAGGGCCAGATCACGAGTGGTTTTTACGTATTGCCAAGCGTTTTTTGATTCCGTCCAATGGGAGAGGCCAGGTTTTGCATTGAATCGAGAAAGAGAGGAGACAATGTAGGAAAGATTGGGTTGAGTTTGAGTCGCTATGAAGTTGAGGAATCCGGTTGATGAGCAATAGTTGATATTGAAATCGGAGAAGGCAGCAGAGTCAGAATCGGTCGCAGGATGGAGTACTAGTCCAGGGATCAGTGGAGTATTGATTGGTCAAGATTCCAGTAGTCCAAGCTCGGTCAATGCTGAGTTAATGTGGTCGGGTTGGTGTAGACAGGGTCCGTGTGACAATTCAACAATGTAGTTGCCGAGGATCTTAGAAAGGGGGCCTTCGTGGGAAATGGAGAATTTGGCCTTTAATTGCATTCAGAATTCTTGAGATTTGCCAATGATGACCAAGTTGTCAACATAGCAAAAGATAAAAATTTGAGCAGATTGGTTTATGAATAAGCAGGGATTGGCGGAGGAGGTGGAGAAATTTTGGTTGAGAATCCAGCGTTTGAGTGTGTCAAACCAGCTTTTAGGAGCCTGTTTCAGTCCATACAAAGCCTTGTTCAATTTGAGATAAGGGAAAGTTGTGTCATATCTGGGAGGAGTTTTGATGAAAATGTCTTCATCAAGCTTGGCATGTAGGAATGCTGACTTGATGTCCATTTGAACAATTGGCAGTTTGTGATGGAAGGAGTAAACCAGAAGAGTTCGGAGCGTGGTAATTTGGCCGGTAGGTGCGTAGGTTTCGCCATAGTCTATGAATTCTAGCTGTCAAAAACCTTTCACACACAACCTGGCCTTGAAAATGATGCCATTGTCATCAGGATTGGTTTTGAGTCGATAAACCCACACGGTGGATAGAGATTTCTTTCCTTCTGGAAGCAAGTGAAAACCAGTCAAAACCCCCATAGATTTGATTCCATCAAGCTCATACTTCATTCCCTTGGTCCAATTTTGAAAATCCGGTGAACGCTTTGCCTCTTTGTAGTTTCGAGGGATGGTTCTGGAGAGAAATCCATAGCGTTGAGGCTTTTGAAGGGATGAGTGATCTCTGAGAGTTCGGGATAGAGGAGCGAGTTGGTTGGCTATGTTCTCATCATCGGAACCGTCCATGGCAGATTTATTGGATGGAAACAATTCTTCAGAAGTGTCGGAGTCAGAATTAGGCTTGGAGGATTGAGTTGACTCAAGAGGAGTTGGATCAGTTGAGTTAGAAGGAGGATGAATGGTCTTTTCATGATGGATCAAGGATAGCGTGTCCAATAGGTTGGAATCGGGGTGGAGAAGAGTTTCAAAGGGAGATTTGAGTGAAGAAGAAGATTCAGTTAGTTTTATGTTTTCAAAAATTTTAACATGTTTTGAGCAAACAGTCTTGCCAAGCTCTGGAATATAAACTCGGTAGGAGTTAAAATGTAGGTCATGACCTACGAGAATTCCTTCCCAACCTTTCTTTTCAAATTTTCCAAGATTGTGGCGTAGATTTAGAACTATGGTTTTGGATCCCAAGGTTCAAATTAGGTTGAGTTTGGGTCGATGACCATTCCACATCTCTGAGGCGCTCAATTTTGACTCTTTGGCTGGCAACAGATTCAGAATCTTGCAACATCCAATTAAAACTTGATCCCAAAGCTCCATTGGGATGGCCATGTCAATGATTGTGGTTCTGGCTGCTTCAAAAATGGTTTGGTTTCCTCGCTCGACAATGGGGTTATGTTGTGGAGTTTAAGGTTCAGATGTGGTGTGTATGATACCAGAATCAGTAAGAAAGCTGGAGAGTTTGGAGTTAACAAATTCTCTGCCGTTGTCGGAGTGAAGATATTTGAGTTGATATCCAAATTGATTAGAGTGAGTCTTGATGAATTTGATTAACTCATTGGTCACGTCCAATCTGAGTCTGATGGGGAGACAGGTTTTAAAGCGGGAGAATTCATCAGTGAGCAGCAAAAAATATTTGTTTCCAGTCTTGGAGATAGGATTTATTGGTCCGCAGACATTGGCGTGAAGACAAACAAAAGGTTTCAAGCAGTTGGAGATATGGCTTTTGAAGGATGAGCGATGAATCTTTCCCAAGGCACACGATTCGCATGAGATTTCTTTTGATCTCAATTTTGGAATATCTTTTGAAAGTAGCTTAGTTTGATTGAGGTGAGGATGTCCAAAGCGTTTGTGGAGAGTCGTGAGGGTAAGAAAGACGTGAGACCATTCAGACTGAGGAAGAGCAAGATCTCTGATTACCAAGAGATTGTCTTCAATAGAGCCGGTAAGGATAGATTGATGCTTGAACTTTACAACAAAGTCATGCTGACCGGATAAGTGGAGCAAGCAGCCTTTGTTCAAGAGTTGGCCCAAGGACACCAGATTTACCGCTAGCTGAGGAATGTACAGGGATTGGCTAAGTAAGACGTTACAATTTTCGGACAAGAGCTTCGCGGTGCCGATACCTTCAGCGTTAAGAGAGGTATTTTCCTTCCCAGTCTGGATGTTGGTATGGTCTTCAGTAAGGTCATCAAAAAAATTGGGGGAGTTGAACATTGATTGGGATTCTCCAGAATCAAGGATGATGGAGTGTTTGGTGAGCAGTTTGTAATTCAACATAGCAAAATTGTAAGAAGTACAGGATAGATTGGCAGAGGCTGATTTGTTCTTGTTGTGTTTTGGATTGTTGTTGTTTTTGTTCAGTCGAAGTTGTGGATATAGCCACCAGCACGAGTTCTTGGGGTGAGCAGATTGTGGGTTATGCCAGGTATCTCTGCACTTGACTAACTCTTGTTTGACTCCAGTATTCAACATTGCCGATGCGTAAGTACCAGCTGCAATCTCGTTCTTGATTTGATTCAGATGACAAAGCACCAGGTCACCGTTGATTTTAGATTTGCCAAGGGAGTGAGTGATGGTTGTCTTGAGATGTTCTAGCTGTGGTGGAAACTTGTACAGGATTAGATATGCAACTATGTCTTTGTCCATTTGAATTCCGATTTATGAAATTTGAATTAGACAGGATTTCAATTTGGTTATGAACTTATCAACGTGTTTTTGGGTCAAATTGAAGGTTGAGGAAATTGAAGAATACTCAAGAGCAGTTTGCGGTCTGGGAGGAAGCATAAAATTCATTTATTGATTTCCAGAGTTCAATTCCGTTTGTGAGATGATGATCCTTGACGCAATTGATGTATGTCCTGTTGTCAAGCTTAGCTAGAATATATCCTACCAGTTTGAGGTTGATGTCAGGAGGACATTTCTCAGGTTCAGGTGATTGAAGCCATTGTGCGACTCCTTTCAAGGCAAAGATGGTCATAAGTTTAGAGCGCCACAGAAAGAAGTTGGATTCGGTTAGGGTGGGAATGGAATCCGTGAGTGTCTTCAGGAGGGACGAATTGAGATCTGTTGGTCCAGGTGATTGAGACATGGTTGGTTTGACTCGTTGGTGTGTTTGTTGCTATTTGGCTTTTAACCGTGAAGAGTTGAATGTTTTTGATTCCTGAACCAACAGACTAAGCGCGATTAAATCAACAAGAGTCTTAGGAAGGAAACAAAGAATGAAAAAGAGAATGAAGAAAATAAAGAATGATTCTCACCCTAGGCGGACACAAAAGGATTGGGCGCTCAGGTTGGTAACAAAAGAAAATAAAATAAAAGAGAATAAAAGAAAGTACTGGATCTGACATGTGTCGCAGATAAGCACGTGAGTGAGATTCGAAGCCAGTGTAAGGTTCAGCATAGAGACAACCTCACATATGAACACTAAAGAAAGGAAATCCCTCAATTTTGAGTGATGAATGTTGGTTTGACAAAGTGATGATGTTGAGGAGGTTATTGTATTGAGCTTATTGAGGGAGATGAGGATGATGAGTTTTGGCAGAGTTGAGTGTTGATGACAAGATGAAGTGAGAAGAAGATAATATGAGAGAAGCGGTGAAAGAAGCGGAAGCTGAGATGGATGGCGGAAGCAAGTGTGGAAGTGGGTGAGATGGATAGCGGAAGCAATGAAGAAAGTGGGTGAAGGAAGCGGAAGCAATGAAGAAAGTGGGTGAAGGAAGCGGAAGGGGAATGATGAGGTGGATGGTAGAAGTGGTGAGTTTTGAGGAGCAAGATGAAATGGTGGAGAGAAATCAATGAGGCAGTGGGATGGGAAGTGAAAAGATGAAAGCAATGAGGAGATAGGATGCGCGTGCCCATGCGCACCGTTGCGCAGATGATTATTGCAGATGAGCGGGCGCCATTGCGCGGATGAGATAGGAAACTGAAACATGTGCGCATTGGGTGCACAGAAGAGGATTGTGGTTAGAGATCAATTCTAATGAACTGAAACATGTGCGCATTGGGTGCACGGAGGAGGATCATGGTTAGAGATCAATTCTAATGGGATTTCATTTCATTTCAACAAGGTTATCAAGCTCTCCCTGCCTATTCATATAGACAAAGGACTGACGGAGCTGAATCTTCTGGACTTTAAACCAACAAATATTCCCTGTACACCTGGAATTCAACTCATTCACACCACCAAGGAAGAAATTGAAGAATTTAACCAACTGGGAGTCAGCTATTGGTCACCAGTAGGACAACTCAACTTCATTGCGGGGTTTTCCTGGCCATAATCAGTTTTTCTTTATCCTACCTTTCCAGATTCTCTGAAAAACCCAACATCTCCAATTGGAAAGAAGTTCTCAAGGTCTGGAAATACCTAGCCAACACCAAAGACCAAAGCCTGCTAATCTCTAGAAGGAACAACTCTGATAATATGGTCTGCTACAGCAATTCCACATGGGCTGATGATCCCATCACAAGGACCTCTCAAACTGGATTCATCTGGTTCTTTTGAGGCTCTCCATTGTTTTGGACCAGCCAACCCCAAAGGAACATCACCTATCCCTCTACCAAAGCGGAGTGCAATGCCCTCAGCAACGGTCAGCTGGAATGCAGATGGATAAACCATCTCATCCACAAACTGTGGAGAAGACCAATCCTTCCCAGTCTTCACTTAATCAACAACAAAGGCTTAGACAACAAGATAAAAAACTTTGGAAGCAACTCAAAAACTAAATTCATAGAACTAAAGACAAAGGGTCTCAGAGAAGATGTCTCAAATGATTTAATTAGAATCCAACTGATCAAGTCCAATCAAATGGTTGCAGACGGTCTTACCAAAGCCGCCAAAAAATTGTCATTGCTCAGACTCGTCCATCATTTTAGTACCTAAATCTACTGCGCATTGAATCAAGGAGGGGTGTGGATTATACTATGTTACTCCATATTGAAGTCCACAACATCACAAAAGCAATGGAGACACTCCAATTTAGCATGAGCCAACATCTGAGGGCATGCTCTCAATTACTCTGGCTTGTGATGAGGAGGAAGTCAAATCTACTCAAGTCATCTCATCTATTTATGATTGTTCCATACTTCTCTGACCCTCTCATCTGATAAAGATATGATTGGTGAGAAAACCAAGACCAGACTGAATTGCCAAATGAAAAGGAATCAAAGAAGAAATTGAGACACAATAATCATCAGACAGATGAGAAGGATAAAAACAACACCAACGGAAGTTATTCAGGAGACAGTTGGAATGCAACCAGCTGCTAGGATGGGATAAGATGACCGTGAAAGCGCCTTGAACAATCTGGAGTGAGAGGTTAGTTCGTAGCATAAACCGAGAGAGTTGGAATTGTCCTTACTTGGATTGAGCTGGCTGCTGTTGGTGAATTGACAAGGCTGACGAGAGTATCGAGGCTGACAAGAGTATTGAGGCTGGCGAGTTGATCGTTCAGAGATTCGTGGAGTAAGTAGTTGGATGTTGGATGAGGTTTTTAGAGAAGGTCGCGCTCAGGATGTTTACTCCAGATTTGGAGTCTTGGCACCCAGTACAACATGCGCTAGCAACAACGGATGAAAAGAAAAGAGAACAAAAACATAAATGAATAAATAAATATAAAAAGAGATGAAACATATAATAGGCAACAAAAGGAATAGTAGGAAGCAGATAGAGTGTGGATAAAAACCACATCAGCAGCAGTGCTGCTCAGTCTACAACTTAACAATGACCTCCATCAGAGATTCGATGAACACGTTCCTGGTCCTATTCATGTTTGCTGACTCAGGTATGAAGCGGCCGTCCTGGGCTGAATATAAGGAAGAGCTATCCGTTTGGATCCTTTTGCTCGAGTCTGATTGGTTGCTGTCCGCAAGAGTGTTTCTGAGAAAATCCATACACGGTCCCGGTGTGTCCCCCTATGGCTGGCCGGCTTTTAACCTATAATGATGGTATGGTATCGTGGATCTGCACGTATACCATCCGTCCCGATGTTAGCACAACCTCCTGCCGGACTTTGTCCTCAAACTCTGATGAGGAGAAGTTGGGCTTGGCTGGGGGTTGTCCTAGGTTTATATACATGACGGTCTCAGCCTATGAGCATACGTGCTTTAGTTATGTTTATACCAGGTATGCAAGATGTCAACTAATCTGGGCCCAAGTGCATGATTTGTAATTCGTGTAACTTTCCATCTTTACAAAATCGACCCTTGTCGTCGGCTCCGCGGTCCTCAACCGCCAGAACTGAACCCGTGGTGTATGTACATACACATGTCAACACGTGCATAGTACATACACCATATCAATACTTGGCAGTCTGAGTTATGTTAACTCCTGCCATCGATCATCCGGCCGCCGATCAGGCTCGACATCGAGGATTGATAGCTGAGTAGCTCGAGGGGTGCTAATTAGGCGGAAGAAGTTGTGATCCAAGGATTATCAAGTTTTTGTGCTGGGTGGAATGTGAGGACCTATATATCTACTTAAATTTATCTATCGTCATCAATCACTTAGGGTAGATATCCAGATCACTTGAGTGTCTTGGTGGATGAGTTATCACCGATGAAGTATTCTTTGTGAGCTGTTGGGCTATCGAAGGGGTGTTGAGCGGAGTTTTAGAGATAGAATTTTTTATTGCGCATGCTGATGATGGTCGGTGGTGAGTAGGTTGCAGGTGATGGGTGATGAGGGCGTGCGCAGGTGCTTATCAGTACATACATACACACCTTCGGTTCGTCCCCCGGGCCTAGGACTGTGTGTGACCTTGCTTATAATGGTCATCTCCTGGGTGATTGGAGATCCTTACTAGGTTCCTCCCTGGGTTGCTTATCATCATTATTTATTAGTCTTAGTGTCATGACTAGAGTTGATCTAAAGTGGTAACCTTGGAGGAAGGCCATCACTCACTCGCTCGCTAGGTCAAGGTCCTCTAGTCTAGTATAATAGTATTTACCTATCTACCCTCTTCAATCATTCCATCCCAACCTTCTTCACCCTTCACCTCCGATCTACCCAAGTCGGGCTGAGCGAAGAGGAGCTTGAAGCTACGAATAGATACAAGATAGGATAGAAATTTAGATCAATCCAAAGTGATCATCCGATCGATGCTATAGCTACACAATCTTGAGATCTCGAGAAATCAAGTTGCCCTTGGATAACATCCTTATCAGTAACTTGCCATCGACTGATCGATTAAGAAGATGTCCTCTCCAACTATCATCAGTTCTTCAAACTTGACTCCCATCGATCGAATCGACCAGGTACTTGTCACATTGATTGATTGACGGATATCATCCTACCAGTCAGGATTATACTCTTCAACAAAAGAGCGAATGCCATCGAAATCAGGATGGAAAAATATCTCTAGGATCCTGAATCGCTCATTCCCAAGACTGTGTGTGATCCATTCATGAGGTTGCTCGTTGACATTTTTACTGGTTTTGTTTCATCAATCCATCAACTCATGACGGTTCACTTGGGAATCCGATACGGCGATCATCATCTCTCATTCGACGGGGTTGGTGAATCTAACGAAATCTGAATCCGATCGATTGACGACGATGAATGATGCTTGGATATCCTCTCGGGCTCTGTCGACATCGATAACTTGTACTCGATCAATCGAAATCTGATTCGACGTGATGAATTGACAGGTACTGATGACTTCTTGAGATCCCACCTGCTTATGTGGATCGATGCCTGTCATCACCGTTGATCCCTAGCCACTTCTACCTTATCATCTTCCATCTTCCCATAACTCAATCCCTGTCCCCAACCCCTACGACCTAGCCATCATGAGCAGTACTGACATCCTACGACGATACCGTCTCTCTCATCGATCCTCTCTGTACATCTACAACGTCGTTATCATCATTCCATCCATTACACCCAATCAACCAATCTACTTGATCTGACAGCTCTATCGAACCATCGTTGCGGGCCATGCCACTGGTCTCACCTATTCTTACGACTGGAGAGCTCATGTTAGTCATCACATCCCATTCCACGCCTTCTTACTCTCTCAATCAGGCACGTCAAAGCTAGAAGCAGAAAAAAGGATCTTGCAATCCACATGACATCGTCTCAAATCATGATGTAAGTATTGACGCGGGTACGAATAACTGACTGTTACACTTGTGTACATACATACTACATCCTGCCTTCCTCTTGAAATCGGGACCGGACATGTTACCCTCTCTTGGTTGATAGCAACTCAAACAACTATTCTATTTACTCCAGGAGAACGAGTCAGCACTAGAGCAAGCTCTAGCTACTGATGTACGTCCCGATCCTTCATTAGCTCCATCCGTCAACTTTCTCCTCACTTCACTCTATCGGGATGAGAGAAAGTAAGAGACAGATGGAGCCCCCCCCCCCCCCCGTAAGATCATTGACCAGAGCTAATGATCAATCTTACATCCTTCAAGTTGGGTCGTCCAAAACTTGAGAGTCATGCCCTAGAGTTATCCGTCGTCAAGGTCGAAATACTCGACACCCTCAAAAATCTCAAATCCTGGATCAAACCTCGAACCGTCAAGACTGCTCTCGCTTGGTTTCTTGCCAAACCTCGAATTTCTCATGAACCCAAGGGGATCGTCCTCATCTTTGGGGCTTGGAAGTGATTCATCCATCTCTCTCTCTGTGTAATCATCATCCTATTAGCCTCTTGAGCTCCAACGTTCATCCTCGGCTCTTATTCTTTCATCATCGGTCTAGTTATCCTGTCACGCTCCTATTGGGCCCTCTGATCGGGGCCATCGCCGCTGGAAATTCTATCATCATCAAACCTTCGGAGAACTCGATGGCTACTAGTACTCTATTTTCAGAGTTGATCCCAAAATACTTGGATCCTCATAACATCTGTGTCATCACGGGTGCCCAAGAACAATGTAAAGCCTTACTCGACCTGCGTTTCGATCATATCTTTTTTACTGGTAGCGGTAAGATTGGTAAACAGGTCGCTCTGAAGGCCGCCGAGACCTTAACGCCTACTACACTTGAACTAGGTCGGTAGCTCGTAACCAAACTGCCCGACTTCAGCCTACTCTGATCCATTCCTCAATCCGAGATCTTAGGTGGCAAGTGTCCAGCCGTCGTGTTAGATGATGCCAATTTCTTGGTGGTAGCTAGGCGAATCATCTGGGCCAAAATACTGAATGCTGGTCAAACTTGTGAGTAAATTTGGAGACTGCCTTTGAGAACCTCACGTCGAGTCAATAGGATGACCCACATGAATTTGAACGATCGGGTAAGGTATTGCACCTGATTACGTTCTAGTCTCTCAGAGGAGCGAATTGAAACTAATCAATGCGATGAGGAAGGTCTTGGGCGAATTTTATCCAAGTGATTCTCAAGCTGATCGGACGACCAATCCCGATAATCCATCGACCCCCGATTCAAGATATTGTAAGATCATCAGTCAACATCATTTTGATCGATTGGTCCATTATTTGAATCACACCAAAGGCGAGATCGTCGAATTGAATTTGAATAGTTCAGTCCAACCTAAATCTCCCGATCCTGATACCCTCAGGATACCCCTTACGTTGATCCGAAACGTACAGGAAGATGATGTCTTGATGCAAGACGAGTTGTTTGGACCTTTGCTTCCGATCGTGACCTACGACCAGGATCATGAAGATATTGTGCAGTGTCTTCATCGAATCAACCAATCGACTCCCCTGACTGTCTACGCCTTTAGTCAAAGCGAGGCAAAACTAGACATTCGTAAGTTAGCTTCAGGCCATTCTTTCCCTTATCGCTTTTTTGTTCAAAAACATCAAAGGCCGCCCAATGCTTTGACGAGACCTTTGTTTCGATATCAATCTCAAATATGTGATTTGCCTTCGTGTCGCAGTACGAAAAAATACCAAGTCTGGTCAATTTGTTTGTAACGACCTCATGATTCAGTTTGCGATCCCTGGGTTACCGTTTGGTGGAGTCGGACCATCAGTTAAGTTTTTTTTTTTTCTGTTACCAATCTTGGGCACACTTTCTTGAATACTGCGGTGCTTCTGAACTAACATTCGTGTGGGTTACAATCCTCAGGGATTGGGCAGTTACCGTGGTTATTATTCCTTTTTGACGTTTACGCACCAGAGACCGATCGTGAATTTCCCCTGCTGGGCGGACTTTCTACTCAACAGTCGTTATCCACCCTATACGGACTTCAAGTTCAAATTCATGCAAGCCTTATTGGGAGCTGGCAGGTTGAAGGGTCAATCGGATCCCAAATTGCCGGCGTTGAGGGATCCCGTAGACCTCAAACGCTTATTTGATCCTTCATCGAGTGGGTTTGTTCAAACCATCTTACCCAAGTTTGGCGTCTTGGCCTTACTGTTTGCCTATTACTTCAAGCTTCGTGAAGGAAATATGGGTCAGAAGAGCGTCATAGGCATCCTGCAGAACATCCAGGCTCAAGTCAAGCGCTATCTCTCCTGAAACTCATGGAATGTTTTGAAGTTCTGAGCCGGGAGCTGCATGAAGCTCTCAAAGTCCGATTTCGACCGTTTCAAAAGCAGAATGTTTTTAAAAAAAAAAGAAAAGTATAAAGATCTTCACTGCATACTTGATCAATTAATCAATCATGCCAAACAGTATCAAGCACATCTAATTCTTCTATTTATTTATTCTACCCACGATCTAATAACATCCAAAAAGAAAAACAACCTCCCCCCCTAAAAAAAGATGGTGATTGCTTCTCGGCCTTTACCTCTCCTTTGCCATGATCAACTTAATCACTGGCGATCAACAAGATTGGGTTGGTTGTTGCGATCGATTCAAGGCCTTTGTAGATAGATGCATGTATCGTGCGCAGCTAGTCCTCTTAATTGTCAATGATTAATTTTATCAACTCCCCCTCAAGTACCTGGGCTTTATTTATTTGTTTATATAAATACATATATGAATATTTTGCAAGTTTGTTATTTTCCACCACTGGCAGATTCAACGCCATGCGCCTTCAAGATAGGGAGAACCATATGGGCTTCAAAATCGGGAGAACCATGGAAGGGATTACTTTTGAGCATCCCCGACTGTAATCAATACCTTTTTGCTTGCTAAGCCCTTGCTATCCATAAAACAAAATTAGCAATCAAGGACTTTGGTGAGTGAGAATTGCAATTACGCTCATTAAACCCATGCCATAGCTAGCTAATAAGGTTTAAGCTACAATGGTTGTTGACAGGGAAATGGTAGTTCGTTTCTTAGATATCCGTGAAATAAGTTGGTTTCCCCATAAGATGATTGATCGAGAAGAAGAGCATTGGGAGAATGGGCAAGTAACCCAGTAGGCACCTGTGCATGCCTTGTAAGCTCTGTTTTTGGGAGATTTGTCATAGTACAGGTACATGTTCTTGGTGCCTTTCAGGTATCTAAAATGACTTGCTTGCAGGATTTTTAATGGTTTATGCCAGGCTTCATGAGAAACTTTGACAGAGAACTGACTGAAAGTGTGAGGTCAGGTTGGGCTTGACATCTGATGAAGTGCAGAGCTCTGATCATGAAACAAAAATTGATCCCAAGGGGTTTGAGGTTTTCTCTTTCTTTGGAAGTTGTTGGGGAGAGAGAGAGAGAGAGAGAGAGAGAGAGAGAGAGAGAGAGAGAGAGAGAGAGAAGAGAGAGAGAGAGAGAGAGAGAGAGAGTAGAATTGGGATTGAGAGGGGTCTTGGAGGGATATTCATGGGTGAAGTGGAACTGATTGAGGAAGTGGTCACTGTAGTGCTCTTGAGGAATGCTGATGAAGTCTTTCCCAATCTTCACATTCATTCCTAGCATAAGTGAGTGGGGCCTGCAAGCTCTTTGTTTTTGAATTTCTCTGCAACATCAGTTTTGAACACCTCTTGTTCAGGACTGGAAATGGCTAGTTCAACCACATGGGCATCAAGCCAGGTTGGACTGCAATTTAACACACTGGTTTTGACCTTGCATCTTGAGGATTTGGTCAAAACAAGATATTGGGATGGAGTGTGGTGCCAAGCTTTGGGGGGCTTTCTTGATACTTTAAAGAGTTTTATTGAGTAAAAGATATTCCCCCAGCGCCAAAGGGTAGAATGGAGAAACTTTGAGGTGAATGACATCTGTTAGGGGTGCATTGAGGAGGGCAGATTTTACCTTGGTTTGATGAAACTCCAGGCCATTAGTGACAGCATGCAACATGAGGACAAGTAGTGAATCTAGTCAACCAGTGGGAGATCATTTAGTCTGATTGTCTACACCTTTGATTTGATGGAAGCCCTGAACGCACAACTGCACCATGTATTCAATAGGTAAGTTATGGATGTTTTTTTTTTTATCTTGGATACCCAAGTACACTTGAGGGGTCTCACTTTGTTTGGAGTGCCCACCAGGAACCAAACTTGATGATACTCTAGGTTGTGAAACCCTTTATTGATGCCTCAAGCCATTTCTCAAAATCAATTTCTGGAGAGTTTCTCTGTAAATGTTTGGGAAAACTGATGTTTTCTAAGTGGTAGACCTTTTCATGTGTCATTGAAGTTGGGTTTTTGTCAATGTGGTGACAGGTTGGCAAGAATGAGATAGAATATTCTCTTGATCAACTTTTTTGGCCAGTCAAGGGTACTTTAATGTATTGGAGGGTAGATTTGGTTGTGGAGTGGTGGAAGAGATAGTGATGTCAGCAAGAGAAGGAAAATTTGGATCAGAGAGTGGAGGAATGGAAACATCAGAAAAAGGTAGTTTTTCTAGTAGAAAGGTTGGAAAGCTTGAAGGAAGAGGATTGGTTGGGAAGAAGGGGGAAGATATGTTCAAGTAAACAGATATGTTCAAGTAAACAGACATGTTGAGTAGAATCAACCTTGTTTTTATTTGTGTGCAGGATTCTAATAGTATAGAAATGATTGAGGAAGCCAAGAAGGATCCATTTTCGAGCTTTGAGGCTGATCTTGGTTTTCTATACATAGATTGGAAATAAGAAAGTAGAATAGAAAGCCAAAAGGTTTAATAAAAGAGGAGTTGAAGGGATTAGAGTACCAGCAAGAAAGCTGGGTTTTCAAAATTGATTGTCTGCAAGGGCAGTTTTTCCAATCAATTAGTCAAGTTATTGATTGCTTCTAGCCAGAAATTTAGTGGGAGCTTTGATTTGATTAGTCAAAAATCTTGCTTTCTTTTCTAGAAGTCAGCAGTTGGTTCTTTCAGAAATTTGGAGCCCAGGCTAAAATCAATCCAATACATTTACTATTATCACATCAATGAAGCCTGTTGGTGTGCTTCTCCACCCCAGGAAGGTGTGCGGCCTTTTTAAGGTTCAAATAGGTGCCTGGAGTGGGAGAGCACACCATGTGATGGTGTATTGGAACCCCAAAGGCCTTTAAACATTAATCAAGGCCCTGGGAGGCTAAGAACACCAATTGGTTAAAGTGAATATGTAAGGATTTAATACATATCAACTTTTATCAACTTTTTTGCAAGGAATTCAAATCTGAATCCAGATTTAAAAGAAGACTTCATTTGATGTAAGAAAAATGATGAGGATTCATTTTTTTTTGGACAAGAATTCATTTTGTTTACACAAAATGGAATATTTCCAGTTTAATTTAAATACCTGGCAATGTTAAATTTTCACCCCTATGCAACTTGTTCAGGCCCCAAATTTGGTTGTGTGGCACAGTTTTTGATTGATTTCAGTTTTGAATGGCCGCCCTCAACCCATTTCAGTTGTTGATAGCGGCTCAGAACCCATTTCAGCAGTGAAAGGCTGCCCACAACCCCAAAATGGGTTGTGAGTGGCCATTCATGACCCATTCACAGTGAGCAAAAAAAATAAAAAAGAAAAAAGAAAGAGAAAAGAAAAGAAATTAAAATTAAAAATAAATTAAAACAAATTAAAAATTGAAAAAACAAAAATAAAACAAAAAAAAACAAAAACACCAAAAAAAAAAGAGCAAAAAAATCAGAATCCCCCCTTCAAATGGCCCATTTTGGGCTATTTTGACCCAAATGGACCAGGAAAACAGGTGCAACCCCTGCTCATAACTCCTGCATCCCCTGGAAGTTGTGAGCCCCCATTGCAACGGTTTTGAGTCACAATTGGGTATTTGGGACCCTCTCTGAGTCAAAATTGGGGATTTGGGACCCTTTTTGAGTCACAATTGTGGATTTTCAACCTTTTTTGAGTTGTAATCAGGGATTTGTTCCCCCCTGGGGGATGTGCAAGTTTTGAACAACTTTTCTTTATCCTTTTCAATTTTTGATTTGCCATTCACAATACATATGGGTTGTGAACAGCTATTCATGCATTTTTGCAACCCTGGGGTGGTGAATTTAACATTGGCCTACTTTTATACCAAACATAAAAAAACATAAAAAAATGCTAAATATACATATTGAATGCTGGGAACTCAAATATTTTGAAATATCCAAACAGAAATATCATCCAATGCATAAATTATTATAAGAAATATATAAAACATACTTCTTTGAACAAAATTCAAGATCTGTGATAGAATGTAGATAGCTTTGTACCAAGCATAAGAAATAATTGAAAAGTACTACATACATCAATTTCACAAGGAGGATTTAAAAATTTTGAAATATTTAAACAAATTTTTAATCAAGTAAAAAAATAGAAACATCCAATGCAAAAAAATTGATTTCTTTGAATAAGAATTGAAATTTCTGGTGAGATTTAAATACCTTACCACAAACATAAAATAGATTATAAAAATGCTATATATAACTATAATCTGAGGGGGATTCAGGTTTTTTGAAATATTCCAACAAATAATTCATCAAGCAACATCATAAGAATAATGAAATCAAAAATTGATTTCTTTGAATAACAATCACTGTGTGTGATGGAATGTAGATATCTTTTGCCAAAAATTAAAAAACTCTGGAAAGATTCCAGACAAAAGAATCTAATGAGATGGATTCAAATCTCATCAAAAATTACAAAAGAAACTCCATGATGTGTATGAATTTCCAAAGAAATATCAAAGGTTGATTTTTTTTTTTCCAATAATCAATTTTTTAGATTTGATGTCTTTATTTTTGTACTTGATGAAAATTTTGTTGAAATATTTCAACATATTTGAATTCTCCCTGTGAAATAGATAGATTCAGCATCTCTAAATATATATATATATATAAAAGATTGGTTTTTTGAGGGTTGGCAAATACCAGTGTTGGCCTCCTTGGGAGACCTCCCTCAAAAGCAATTGATTAGCTGGTGTTCTTCTCTGCAATCTCAGGGTGCACCTCTTGCATTCAGTCCTCTTTTTTTTTGTTCTGCTTTTTTTTTGTCAGCTGCTGTTTTTTTCTCTGTCCACTTTTTTTTTCTTTGCCTGCTTTTTGTTTTCTCTCTCTGCTTTTTTTCTCTCTTTCTTCCTTGTTTTTGCAGGCTGCTTTTATCAACTAATGTGTGGACATAGATTTTAAGGTTAATACATTTCAACCATCTCTTTTCATGTATTTGGGTTTGTTTGCTGTATTTACATATTTAAGGTTTGTGTTTATTTTTTTAATACTTTTAAACTGCCTCTTTGTATGTATTTGGGTTTGTGTGATGTATGTACATATGTAAGTTTTGTGCTTTTTTCTTTTTGATACTTTTCAACTACCTCTTTGTATGTATATATTGGTTTTATTTTGTACTATAACACACATACAGGTCCAAAAAATGTAAAAAGTACACAGGGACTAACAGAGCAACTTGAAAAAACATGCAATAAACACTAATTCATCATTTAGTTCAAACTTTTTTTTGTTAGTTGTCTTTTGTACTATCACACACATACAGGGCCAAAAAATGTAACAGGGCCAACAAATTTATCAAGGACATGAGGAATTTAACAGAGGAAATTGACAACACATGTAATAAACACTAATTTGTCACATAGTTCAAAATTCTCTTTTGTAACATTGGACATTTATATAAACCCCCTTCCATCCCAACTTGATTTGATGTACTTCCCCCTCAACCCAGAAATTAACACATTTAATTTTTTTTCCCCTCAACCCAGAAATTAACACACTTCAGTTTTTTCACTTATGAATTTCATAAATACCAATTCCCTGCATCAATGTTAAGATATGTGCAGGTATTGGTTTGATATTTATCTTCCCAACCATCAACAAGATTTTTTGAGTCAGGTGAAGCCCTGGATGAAGTTATTCAAAGATTAACCCAAGGAACAACTATACTCACATGTATAATTATAAAAAGATTGGTTTTTTGAGGGTTGGAAAATACTGATGTTGGCCTCCTTGGGAAACCTCCCTTGAAAATCCATGGACTATCCTGTGTTGTTCTCCAAAATCTTAGGGTGCACCTCTTGCATCCATTTCAGTCCTTTATATATATATATATTTTTCTTTGGTCTGCTTTTTATTTTTTCAGCTTCTTTTTTTTTCTCTGTCCACTTTTTTTTTCTGTGTCTGCTTTTTTTTTTCTTTGTCCATTTGTTTTTTCTCTGGATGCTTTTTTTTTCAGGCCACTTTTTTCAACTAATGTGTGTACATGGATTTTAAGTTTTAATACTTCTCAACTACCTCTTTCAATGTATTTGAGTTTGTATGATGTATGTACATATGTAAGTTTTGTGTCTATTTCGTTTTAACACTTTTCAACTACCTCTTTGTATATATTGAGTTTTGTGTGATGTATGTACATATCTAATATTTGAGTTTATTTTTTTTAATTCTTTGAAGCCCTGGATGAAGTTCTTCAAAGATTAAACCAAGGAATAACTATGCTCACATAATATGTCAAAATAATCCAATTAATTGTTTTTCAAGGAGAATCAAATTTTCTGAATTTCCACAATACTTCACATTCCATTCACTCAGGATAGAATAAAGGTAATGTCAGGGTGGTTTTTAAATTAGGAGAATTTACGCTTTTCATCCTTTGGATTTTGAAAGGTGGTTTCTTAGGTTTTTGTTGAATAATTCTGTTGTTACTGCATTTGAAAAACTAAAGCAAGTCAATAGAATTTTTCATCCAAATTTCAGAGAGGAAGATTTGGCCATGGGCTTACTTGAGGTTGATCATCATTTTAAAAAAACAAATGCAAGAATACCATGAGGATATTCACCCTTTTGAACTAAGGAAGTTTTTCAGAATGCTATTGGCACTTTGTCAGCCAGCAAACCCACTTTTACTATGAAATTCTTGCTTCATTTCCACAGCGGAATATTTCATGCACTCTGGGATTACAGATCCAAAAGTTCTCAAAAATGAAATAGAATCAATCACCACAATTATATTTCAAAGATGTGGAAGAACTATTGAACATTATTTTCTAGATTTTACAAGATTTAATGAAACAATGGAGGCTAAAAGATTCCACAGGGACTGGATTTTTTCTGAAGAAAAAAAATCCTGATATAAATGAATCATATTTGCAAAAAATATATGTTTTTAATACTCAACAGAAGCATATTAATCCCTGCATACAATTACTCTCAACCCAGTTAATTATTTATTCATGGCCTGGTGGTTCAGGAAAAACCTTATTGTATGTTCTGGAAATGGAATAGCAGCTGTGACTCTAACAAATTGAAGAACAAATCATCTAACCTTTTTAATTCCCTTGGAGATAAAAACTATGTTTCAAAAATATCAAATAATTCTAAAAAGGATTAATATCTCAAAAGAGATTCTTTTATAATCTTTCATGAAGCACCTACAACTCATATGCATGCTCTTTATTTGCTTAAAAGACTACTTCAAGATCTAATGGATTCTATCATACATTCTAAGGGAAAATTGATGGTTCTTCCTGAATTAATTCAGGAAATGTTTTTCTGTTTTCCAAAAGGTGGCACATCCTCAAGTAGTTGATGCAAATTTGGGAGATTCTGCATGCTGGTGATATTTCCAAATTTTGAACCTTGCTTCAAATATGTGTGTGAAAGGTTATCCTTATATTTAAAATTGTTCAATTTCTGTTGGGGATTTTCTCAATTTTATAAAAATTTCAAATATGATACTTCTCCCTGAGCACAAAATTATCCATGAAAATGAGGAATATCTTTATTGAGAAATATTAATAAATATTGTCTTCCCAAAATTACAAAACCACTACCTTTGTACCAGTTACCTAATTTATTTTTTTATTCTATGTTTCAAAAAATTCCAAAGTTGGAATTTGAAATTGAACTTGACTAATTGTGGTCAGATTGGGAACAGAGGTGATATTTGCAAAGATAGCTACAGGTGATGGATTCCTTAGGAAGATTGATGGATGATCAATGGTTAACCTTGATTTCTGACCCAGAAGAATATTTTCTGCCTTTCAGAATGATTTTAAAAAAGTTCCCATTCAATTTGGAATTCACATTGAAAAATAAAAAATCACAAGTTTGTATCCATGATATTTGTTTGGATAAGTTCACAGACTTCTGGCTTGATTATTGCATTTGTTTTTCAAACTTTATGAGTGATTTGTTCATTTTGGATTGTTCTTTTTTGGTTGCATCTCTGATTTGCCTTGAGGATTTGCTCATTCCAAAAGTTCCAACAATTCAATTCTTCCAGTGGGCAAGCAAGATCTTGGGCTTTGGCCTTGCTTGCTTCAAGTTCCAGGGTTACTGGATTGATGGTGGTTTCTTTGGCAATCTAGAAAAAAAAAATCAGACCACTTCAAAAAAAGAATCAAATGAAAGTAATTTATGCATGTAAATCAAATAAAAAGTACTTACCTTTTCCAAAAGTATGGATGGGTGATGGTTGGTGAGGAGAGGAAGCTGGTCTCCCATGTTAAAACAGCGCTTGATTGGCTTCCAAAAAAGCTTGATCAGGCGCCAAGATTGGCTCCCTGCAAGCCTGAACCAATCAAGCACTCTGGTTGCGGGATCAAGCGCTCTGGGTTCCTATCCAAGTCCCGCTTTTCATGCACAAAGTGGACTTGGCCTGGCTCCCAAACGCGCTTAATACACCATACAATTTCAAATTTTGGTCTTTATATTCAAGATCCAGTTTCCTCCCATGGTTAGTTACAGTTTGAAATTTCAAGTTGTAGATCTAGAAATTTTACAAAGGACATGGTTGCAACCTGGAAAAAGATTTCATTTGAAATTGAAAAAAAAATTATCATAAGTATTTGAATGCCATCCATCACTTAAATTAAATACTGATATTTCCTTGATATATATGATTTGGTTTAATTGCTTAGCTGTTGAAATACTTGAGGAATTTTTCATTTGATTATTTTTTTAATCCATTCCCCAGATTTCCACCATTCAAAGAGCATTCAATTTTTCAAATCAATGTTCTTTATTCAATCCATTCCCCAAATTTGGGGTCAATACACTACAGCCAATTTGTTTAATCCTTTCCCTAGATTTCCAATTTGATTGAAATTATTCAAGGAATATCACATTTTAAAAATACAACAGGGTAAATTCTTTTAATTTATTCCCCAGATTTATTACTTGATTATAATCATTTAAACAAGTTAAACCCCAATCAGTCCCCAAATTTGGGGGCAATACTCTAGTAATATATAAAAATAATCCAATTAATGGTTCTTCAAGGAGAATAAAATATTCTGACTTTCCACAATACTTCACATTACATTCACTCAGAAGAGAGTAAAGGCATTGTCAGGATGGTTGTTCAATTGGGAGAATATACACTTTTCATCCTTCAGATTTAGAAAGGTGGATTCTAAGGTTTTTGTTGAATAATTCTGTTGGTGATACTGCATTTGAAAACCTAAGGAAATTAAATGGAGCCGCTTATCCAAATATCAGAGAGGCAGATTTGGCCATGGTCTTATTTGAGTTTGATCATCATTTTTAAAAAAAATGCAAACAGCCAATGAGGATACTCAACGTTTTTAACTAAGGAAGTTGTACAGACTTTGATTGGCACTTTTTCAGCCAGAAAACCCACTTTTACTATGAAATTCTTGCTTCAATTTCACAGTGGAAGATTTAATTCACTCCGGAATTACAGATCCAAGTTTTGTCAAAAAGGAAATATTAGCATCAATCACCACAATTATATTTCAAAGATGTGGAAAAACTATTGAATAAGATTTTCCATATTTTCCAATATTTGATCAAACAATGGATGTTAAAAGATTCCACAGGGACTTGATCTTCTCTGAAGAAAAAAAAATCATGCTATAAATGAATCAGATTTTCAAAAAATATATTTTATTAATAGTCAAAAGGAGCATATTAATTCATGAATACAGTCTCTCAACCATCTTCATTATTTATTCATGGCATGGTGGGTCAGGAAAAAATTTTTTTGTATGTGCTGAAAATGGAATAGCAGCTGTGAATCTACCAAATGGAAGAACAAATCATCTAACCTTTTGAACTCCCTTGGAGATCAAAACTATGTTTCAAAAATATCAAAGCATTCTAAAAAGGATTAATATTTCAAAAGATATTCTTTGATAATCTGTGATGACTGGAGTGAAGGATACAGTGTTTTTGTCCTCATCCATGAAGGCCACAGAAAAATCTCCAATTGGCTTGAGGGAACGGTTTTGATTCCCAGTTTCAACCAATATATTGGTCTTTATCATATTTTTCATGAAGGAGAGGTCTGTTACAATGTGATGGGAGGAACCAGAGTTGAGAAATAGTTTTTTTTTGGAAAATGGGTGGTGCTTGAGGAAAAGAGAAGCAGTGATTTTTGAAGTAATTTTTGAAATTTTTGGCTCACCAGGACCTTTGGGAGAACTAGCAGAGGTGGTAAGATGTGCTTGATGGTTCTTGAAGTGGGCTGGTCAGAGATGAGGGTAAAGATGCCAAAAACGTTTCTCAGGGTGATTAGCTAGGGGATTGTGGAAGCCATGTCTGCATGGATATTTGGGTGGTTTTTAGTTAGATTATTTCAAGTTTTTTAATGGTCCTTGATTGAACATGGCTGATCCAGCTCTTGAGGCAGGATGAGCATTGTATTTTTGAAATTTTTCAGCATTTAATAAATCTTGAAGCTTTTTCAGGAAAGAGGTAGGATTCAGGATGAGTTTTTCATTCAGGAGAATTTTTTTTGGCCACAAGCAATGTTTTTGAGGTTGATTTTTCCAGATAGGAATAACTAATAATTTTTTAAGGAATTTTAAGATTGAATATTGTCAGTTTTTTGGAAATTTCTTTTCATTCAGTGAGATATGGATTTAGATATCTGGTTACTCTAGTTTCAAAAATCTTACCCAGTCACAACCATTGTTGTTTTTGGATTGAAAGCCATACATGTTGATTATGGCTGAAAAGAGAGCAAATGGGTTTTCAACGTTGGAGGGAATTAAAATGGAGTCAAATGCAAGATTTCCAAGGTTTTGGATGATTGTATCTGCATATCCATTGCGTTTCTGGGCTTGAGATGCATTTGGAGATTTTGTAAGAGGCAAGAGGCAGTATGAAATGTTGGAATTCCAGTCTTGTGATATATGTTGCCTAACACTTGAGTGCAATAATTCTTCAAGCTTTATATTCTTTATTCTATTATCAACTCTTGAGTGTTTAAGTTTAGTGTGTTCTTTATTCTATACTGGTTAGTTATAGATCTAGTGACATCTTTATCTTCAATCTAAGTGGGTAATCAACATCTTGCTCATGAGTGTTCTTGTCTACTGACCTCTTTATATTTTGATAGGTAGTCACAGTTCTAGTGGGTTCTTTATCTTGAATCCTTGATGCTATTCCCTGTCTCAACCTAGCCTGAGGTGGTCCTCCAAGTCTTGCAGACTCTAGTGTTTTGGTATTGAATAATTTCTATTCAATTTTTTGTCTTCTTTTCTACCACTTGTCAGCCTTGCTTTAATCAGTATATTTATAGCGCTGCCTTAACAAGTAAAATTCATCATCTGTTCTAACTCACAATGAACCAGAGTTCCCTTCTCTTGTCAGAAATCTAGCAACACTACCGCTCTCACTACCCTGACCACCCTGATAATCACGCACTCAGCCAGGGGGTGCAAGCGCCCAAGAACCAGCCAGTTCATTTGGTACCACCCTGGCTACCTGTAAGGACCAGCCTATTCTCTCTCATCAAGGTAATCAACAGGCAACCACACACAGAACCAAAACTGACCCTGATTCCACCTCCACATCTTACAGGAAACCTAGCCTGAACTCAATGCCATGCCGGTGTGGCCCTTGTTAAACAACTGCAGAGAACTAATTCTCAAAGCCACTCACCAACTAGTGAGTCACCACCATCTTTAACAGAGCCTTCCCCATCTGACTCATTCTTGATCATCTGGCGCCATCATCATTGTGCAAGAACTCAAAGCTGATTAGCTGCTTTTTCACTTTGCACTTTCCACCTCTTTGTCATCTTATGGCTCATCTGCGCCCTATTCTTCATCTTTGTCTCTCAACCCCAGCTCTGTGAGCTGGAACTTGTCAACTCCTCAATCTCAACTTGCTCAGGTCCATCTCCTGAACATTACAAACACAAGCACATCAAACAACCCAAACAGAATCCTTCCTCTCATCTGCAATTTATTTTCTTCTTTCTTTCTTTCTTTTCTTTCTGCTTTACTTGTCTTCCAACCTCATGCATTGCCTACCCTCCTTGTTAGAACAAGCAAAAGGGCTGTCTCCTGCTCTTAGGTTTATTATAAGCCTATGGGCCCTCATCTATGTTGTCTATAGTTTCACAATTATCCTAAAAAAATAAAACTCTTAGTTTTAAACCAAATTCTCACAGATTAACAGTCAAAGGCACACAAACACTCACACCACTAAGAGCAGGAGACATGGCAATTGAGAAGGAAGAAGCTTGCTTGTTCCCATCCATTTCCAGACCGGACAAATTTCAGATGTGGAGATCAAAAATGTGTGATTTTCTTAAAGCCAAGAAACTTTGGGACATAACTACCAGCCTGTTACAATCAAAGATAAGCTCCAAGAAAACAAAAATCCTCATCAAGGCTGCATGGTACATCACCTCTAGGCTCAGCAACCAAGTCTACAATAACATGGCAAACTCAGTCAACAATGGGGACTCTTTCCTCATATGGGAAAAGATCAACAACAAATTTGGCAAGTCAACTCCACAGGCAGTCAACAGGGTCTTGAGAAAATGGAATTCAATCAAGCACACCAGTTCTTTCTTGCAATACATTGACCAAGTCAAAAGCTGCCTCAAGCAATTCAAGGCCATAGGCTTTCAACAAAATGATAAGGAAAGGTGTGCAACCATCTTTCCACAATCAAAGAAAGAAAGCCTGGTCTTACAACCCCTCTTACCCTCAACCATTCAATGAGATCTTCTTCCCCAGTCCTAATTGCAAAACTCAAAGAGCTATATGTTGACAACAAACTAACTCACGTTCCTCACAACAAATTTGCAACAAATTTCCACAGCTTTGGCCAGGACAAATCCAGACCCCCTCCCAGCTTCAAGAACGGCAAACACAACACTGCTGTCACCTCACACACTGAGGAACAGTGCTGGGCAGTTCACCCTGAGCTTAGACCAATACGCACCTAAAAAGGTGCAGCCAACCATCACCATGCTAAGACTAAGGAACCACCATCCTCAACCAATAAACCAGTTCAAGATGACTTTGCTGCCCCAGCCTTTTCAGCATTAACTAAAGCCACATCAATCCCAAACTCAACCATCTTGGACAGCGGTGCAAGTCACCACATGCTCAACTTGGCCTCCTCATTCACAAACCTAAGAAGGTGCCAAATTGCAATTGGGACTGGGAAAGGTAAGGTAGAATTGATGGCCAAGAGTACCGGTGACACTGTATTGACCATGCGAAAACAAGAAACTCTCCTGCTTAAGGAAGTGCTTTACCTCCCAGGTCTTACCTGAAACCTAATCTGCCTGGGGCAACTTCTTGAAACTAACGCCAGAATTGACTGATTGGCGGAAGGCTACCTTATTGTCATCAACAACAAGTTATCAATCCCATTCCATTTCAAAAATGGAATTTTCTCTATTCAAACCAACCACAACGTTATTCCATCAATGCACCTTAATGAAGCCACCTCCTCACATCTCTGGCATCATCATATGGGGCACGCAAGTTCTAAACGCATATCAGAAGGTTTGGACAAGAACATTGACTCAATTCACTCATTCCCTGTCTGCATGATGGGAAAATCTTCCCAACTACCATTCCTTGGGAATTTTGACAAATCTCTTAAGCCTCTGCAGTTTGTCCATGGCAATCTCTGTGGAGCTGTGTCTACAGCCACAAACAGTGGGAGCAGGTACTTTCTCACCCTTGTTGACAGATACACTGGTTTCATATCAATCAGCCTTCTCAAGTGCACAAGTGAAGCCTTCTTTGAGATCAAGAAATACAAGTACTTCTTTGAGAATCAGACAGGAGGAAAAATAGAAAAGTTTTTTAGCAATGGTGGAGGCAAATTCACTAGTACATCAATAAAAGAATTCTTTTCCAACAATGGAATTCAGCATAATGTCTCACCTCCCTACACCCCTCAACACAACAGGATTGCCAAGAAAGCAAAAAAAAACAATTATAAACATGACCAGATGCATGCTTCTTCACTCCAAACTTGAAAGTGAGTGGTGGTGAGAAGCTGTCAGGACCGCAATGATGACCACAAACAGCCTGCCATCCTTAATGAAATCAAAAAGATCACCCTACAAACTTATGTTTAACAAGAAGCCAAACCTGAAATTCTTTTGGCCCTTTGGTTGTCAAGCCTGGGCACTGAAGCCACCTTCCATGAGAATTGGTAAGTTTTATTCAAATTCCTGAGAATGCATAATGGTGGGGTACTCAAACAACTTCTCAAGCTACAGAATTCTTAGGACAAGAAACAGAAAGATCTTCAAGAGCCGGCATGTTCAATTCAACAAATCACTTTTTTGTCATGCAAAGGCAGCTATTCCTAGCCTTGATCACCATCAACCACTGCTCACTGCCAACATATTTGAGGAGGAACCCATTCTTCCTTTCTTTGAGCATTGTATCAACAAGGATTCTCCTCCTACTCCCACCTCTAACTCTAACTATGGTAGCAATGGCAACTCACATTCCGGAAACTCCTCTCCCTGCCTACCTAAACCAGCTATTGCAACTACTCCACCCAGCCAGGTTTTCCAACAAATGATGGTTTGCCGCCCTTGACATCCCACTCTAATTGATATCCTGATCTTTGAAGAATCCATTTGCAATTTTCCAAGACATACCTGCGGCAAGCCTCCTCCATTCTTTTACTCAACTGAAGCCAATCCTAAAAACCAAAAGCAAGTCCTATATTCAGTCAATTCTGCTGAATGGCTTATGGCCAAGAACAAAGAAATAACCAAAATGAAGAATCACGGCGTATGGACCAAGCAACCAATTCTCCCAGATGATCATCCCATTCCATCAAGCTGGGCCTATTGCTCCAAGCTTGGACCTGACAACTCAATCATCAAACAGAAAGCCAGAATATGCGCTCATGGGTTTTGACAAATTTATGGCCTCAACTTTGAAGGGAGCTACACGCCCACCAGTAAACCGGCCTCTTTAAGGCTGCTCATTTTTCACGTGGAACACCTTGGGCTAAAAATACACCAGCTTGACATGTGTAGTTCTTTCCTCACATGCCCTCTTTCAGACAAGGTGGTCTTTTTTCCTCCTCCTGGGTATCTCAATAGAACCAATGTTGTCCTTGAAATCCACAAGGCAATTTACGGCTTAAAGCAATCTGCTTTAGTATGGTATAAAAGAATAAGATTTTTTCTCAAGCAAGTGGGCTTCTCCCCAACAATATTCAATCCCTGCATATTTTGTTGCAGCAGTGGTATCCCAAACTGGATCTTCATACATGTTGATGAACTTGTAATTTTTAGTGCTGACCCTCTCTCTTTTAAGGATGAGATTTCTCCGGAGTATTCCATCAAATACTTGGGCAAGGCTTCTTTTCTTTTGGGGATGAATATCCTCCAGTCTGGGTCAGCAATTGTCCTCAACCAGTCAAACTATGTGCAGAGGAAGCTCTCTGAATTCAATCTAGCAAACTTCACTCTGGCTTCTGTCCCTATGTACCTGGGAACAAAGCTTATGCCAGCAAGTGAGGAAGAACACTCAGCATTCCTCAAGCTAGGTGTCAGCTATAGAGCTATTATTGGTTCACTCAACTACCTCAGTGTTCTCACTAGACCCAATATATCCTTAGCAGTTAGCATTTTGTCCCAGCACCTTGAGAAACCTGGCATTGTCCACTATAATGGAGCAATTCAAGTTTTTCCATACCTCATTAAAACAAAGACTACCCGGCTCTGGTTTCTGCAGACGGCAAGCAGCACCTTTTCCATCTTTGTTGACTCCAACTGGGGGGACTGTCCCAGCAACCGCCACTCACAAACAGGCCTGGTTGCCCTCATGGGCAACAATGTCATCTCTTGGAAGTCAACAAGGCAGCACATGGTCTCTCTGTCCTTGACCAAAGGTGAATAAAAGGCGCTCAGTGATGCAGCACAGGAGGCTGTGTGGCTCCAAAACATATGCAAAGAAACCTTCAAGCTTCTGGAACCAATCTCCACAATCATTAAAATCAATAACAAGGGGTAAATGGATCTTTCTCTAGCTTGTTTGAGTCAGAATAGTTTCTGGAGCAAGCACATTGACATCCGCTTGCACTTTGTGCAAGATCTGGTCAGCAGTGGATCAATCTCATTTAAACTGGTTTTGACTCACAATAATGCAGCTGACTTTCTAACCAAGCCAGTAGCTTGGACGGCCATCTCCAAGGCCTTTCTCATTATCTTCACCTCAGACTCTGCTGGGGACAAGCATTGCATCCCCAGCAAGGGGGTGTGTCAGAAATCTAGCAACACTACTACTCTCACTACCCTGACCATCCTGACCACCACGCACTCAGCCAGGGGGTGCAAGCGCCCAAGAACCAGCCAGTTCATTTGGTACCGCCCTGGCTACCTGTAAGGACCAGCCTATTCTCTCTCATCAAGGTAATCAACAGAACCACACACAGAACCAAAACTGAACCTGAGTCCACCTCCACCTCTTACAGGAAACCTAGCCTGAACTCAATGCCATGCCGGCATGGCCCTTGTGAAACAACTGCAGAGAACTAATGCTCACGGCCACTCACCAACTAGTGAGTCACCACCATCTTTAACAGAGCCTTCCCCATCTGACTCATTCTTGATCATCTGGTGCCATCATCATTGTGCAAGAACTCAAAGCTGATAAGCTGCTTTTTCACTTTACACTTTCCACCTCTTTGTCATCTTATGGCTCATCTGCGCCCTATTCTTCATCTTTGTCTCTCAACCCCAGCTCTGTGAGCTGGAACTTGTCAACTCCTCAATCTCAACTTTCTCAGGTTCATCTCCTGAACATTACAAACACAAGCACATCAAACAACCCAAACCAAATCCTTCCTCTCATCTGCAATTTCTTTTCTTCTTTCTTTCTTTCTTTCTTTTCTTTCTGCTTTACTTGTCTTCCAACCTCATGCATTGCCTACCCTCCTTGTTAGAACAAGCAAGAGGGCTGTCTCCTGCTCTTAGGTTTGTTTCAGCCTATGCGCCCTCATCTATGTTGTCTATAGTTTCACAATGATCCTAAAGAAATAAAACTCTTAGGCTTAAACCAAATTCTCACATCTCTGACTCCCTAGATCCGCTCCTCTTAGCGTTAGCAGACCCCCTTCCTCATCCTTTCCTTAGTCAGAACCACAGCATCCTACTCTAACTTTAACACAGTTAAAAGCCAAAGCTCCCTTCTAACCTTTCCTTGTGGCAACATGATTGGATTCTGTATCTCAAGTTCTCTTTGTTCCAACCTTAGTAACTGTGTTGTCTTCTCGAGCTTTCTCCTGAGTTCTTTGTAGCTCTTGCCGCAACATTTCCATCAAACCCCTTCTCATGACCTTGCAAATCTCGGTCTTGCCATTACTTCAGCAAGCCGCCTCAGTATCTAATGCTGCCATCTTGTCTTGCAGCTAGTCCATCTTGTATCGCTTCTGGTTTGCTTGTTGACTAGCAATCTCATGTCCTCATCTCGGTCAATCCTCCAGAAATCTTGCGCTCGTTCAATCAACCGCACTCTCAGCATGCGCGACTGGTCTGGTTCCAACCTCAAGCTCTCATCCCTGGAACAATCGGTCCAACTCATCAATGCCAATCTCGCGTCTCTTGGCTACCTTGTTCTGTTTGCTTGTTTGGATCCTCTCAAAAATAGCTATCCTTCCATCCTTTGCTTGCGACTCCGCCGTCAATTACCTGCTTGCTATCAATTCAGTCTCACATTCAGTTGTAACTCAATCCCAGTCAGCTCATCATAATTAACTCCATTGATCTGCTCTAGTCGCTCAGTAACCTCACGCTTGGTTCATCGTCTCGTCAACTCCCTCCTTTGCCCATTTGATGCTATTGTCTCTTTCTTCTAATTCTTTGTTGAACGCTACCTAAGTCAATCAAGTTAGGACGCTACTTGAGTCGCCGGTTATGCGCTACCTCAAGTTGCTCAGTTAGGACACTACTTAAGTCGCCCGGTTATGCGCTACCTCAAATCGCACAGTTAGGACGCTACTGTAAGTCGCTCGGTTTGCTTGCTACCTCAAGTCAAACAGTTTGGATGCTACTAAAGTCATTTGGTTCATGCTACCTCAAGTCATAACTCAACTGTCTCCTAAAACTGTTTTAATTGCCCCCTAGTATTAGGCAAGGGGGCATGTTGGAATTCCTGTCTTGTGATCTATGTTGCTTAACACTTGAGTGCAATGATTCTTCAAGCTTTATATTCTTTATTCTATAATCACCTCTTGAGTGTTTAAGTCTAGTGTGTTCTTTATTCTATAATGGTTATTTAAAGATGTAGTGACATCTTTATCTTAAATCTAAGAGGGTAATCATCATCTTTCTCAGGAGTGTTCTTGTCTAGTGACCTCTTTATATTGTGATAGGTAGTCACAGTTCTAGTGGGTTCTTTATCTTGCATCCTTGATGCTATTCCCTGTCTCAATCCAGCCTGGAGTGGTCCTCCAAGTTGTGCAGACTCTAGTGATTTGGTATGGAATAATTTCTATTCAATGTTGTCTCTTCTTTTCTACCACTTTTCAGTCTTGCTTTAATAAGTCTATTTATAGTGCTGCCTGAACCAGTAAAATTCATCATCTGTTCTAACTCACAATGAACCGGAGTGCCCTTCTCTGACTCCCTAGATCCGCTCCTCTTAGTGTTATAAAATCCCCTTCCTCATCCTTTCCTTAGTCAGAACCACAGAGTCCTACTCCAACTTTAACATGAAAATTATTTTTTTGTCATAGGTAGCTTTAAATGATAATTTAAAATTTTGTGTAATTGGTATCATTTAGTCTGAGGAACTGTGTTTTTTCTTTGTCTCCAGATTGAGACATGTGGTCCACGTTCCCTTAGTTGGTGGTTGGTTTCTGAGTCTTTTTTTCTTGGGACTGAAAATCTGATGAAATTCAGACAAGTGACTAAATTTTTTAATTTAAGTGGGAGTTAATATTAAAGAATGAAAATTAAAAGATGAATCAAATAGGAAGAACAAGAATAAAATAGTACCTAAAGGAACCTGGATATTTTGGAAGAAAGTATGAATTAGAAGCGGGTACAAATAGGACAATGGTGATGGTTTGGATTTTGATATGAGAAGTAAAAATATTTTAGCAGCAGAGTAAAGGGAAGAGAAAGCAGCAGAAAATTAAGCTGAGTAGTTGAATGAGCAAGAGAGGAGGAAGCAAATTGAGTTTTAGTTCATGAAGAGGTGATGAAGGGAATGAATTGAGAGGGTTGAATGAGTCAAGAGGGTCAAGGATCCAGGTTGGGTTATAATTAGAGTGTCAGTAGCTCTTGGGATGGGTGAGATGTCACACAACAATGGATGAAATACATATATTAGGAAATCAATATACAAAATATATTAGAAAGAATGAAACCCAGAAGGAATTTAAATGAAAGAAAACACACAGAAATGATAAGAAGAAAAAATGAAATGAGGATGAATGAATGGAATTTTGACAGAAGTGTCAACAACTATAAACCAGATATTTCTTTTTTTTAAAAATAAAAAAAATAATTCAATTCAATGGAATGATTTGTAAAAAGCCCTAAGAAATTTGGGGAAGGAATCCCAAAGATGTTTACCATACTCAGACCAACAGAAACTGGATTAATTTGATTTAATCAAAGTAAAATCAAAGTAGATTTGGAATTTTTTGAATTTTTCAGGTCATCATGTGCAGAATTCAGCTTTCCTAGAGACTTAAATCAGAATGAAATTTCAGGAATTTTGTGGATAATACTTAACAACACTTCTTTTATTCAAACATATGAAATAAATTGAGAAAAATTGAAAGTAAATTATATAAAAAAACTAATGATAATATGTGTTTATCCTATATTGAAAATATTATAGAAATTTTGAGTTGAAATAAAAACTCATTGCAAGCATCATTGAAATTTAATTCAATCTGGTTTGTAAAAGAGTTGTAACAAAAATTTATTTTTAATTTATTTTCAAGGTATGGGAATCAATAGAATGAGTCATCAAACAGTTCCAACAAATCTATGAGCCAATTGCAGATATTCTTATCAGGATGCACATGCTAGAATTTGCCTAATTTTTTCCACTGGTGTTCATCAAAGATAAATAAATTCTTCTAAATCTTTTGATGGTTTTTTTAGAGTTTGAGATTCATTCAATTTGATTTCCTTCAATTGAATTTTTTATGAGGACCATTTCAAAATTCTCAGGAAAACATTCATGAAAGTTTCAAAATGGAAACCTGGGAGGGCTCATTGTCCCAATCTTCAAATTTTAAAAGGAATGGTTGTTTTTTTGACATAAAATAAGTGATGCATTTATCAAACAAAGGGACTTAAAAGAAATTTTATACTTGATTGGGTTTTATTGAGATCTATTTCTTGGATTCAGAGTTGCATTTTTGGATTGAAAATGTTCTCAATCATCCTCAAACCCCACAAAAAAAAATAGAATAATCCAAGCAAAGAATCAATTGATGAAAAGAGGAAAGCTATGGATTAAAGGAAGCATTTTTTTGGAGAAAATAGGTTTTTTTTTTATTTAATTTGGATCTGTGTAGTTGTAGGATAATTGTTTTTTACCAGATGCTAGCCAGTCAAGTGATTCCTCATTCTTAAAGTTTCTAGCTTAGGGTTCAATTGCCATCTGATCAGGATTAATGGAAGCTGATAATTTTGAATTTAAATCAATCAGAGGGTTTGTATTGGAATTTTGACAAAATAATCAATTCAACTGAATACTTAAAGGGAAAACTGATTTAAAACTGTAAAAAAAAAAATTAATAAGTTTTAATCATCAGCTCTGGTGATACCAAAGCCATTTGAGATGGAATCATGGAGTTAGGATCTTATTTTAGTTTTGTCAATATTTCTTGAATTACTCCATAATTTGTGTTGATTTCAAAAGTATCAAAACAAATTGTCTAAACCTTATTTTTTATGCTGAGATAATGATTGAAACTTAAAAGATGGATGTTAACCAACCCAAATCTATTTTTATTTTCTGAAAAAGAACTACCATCATAGTTTGCAGGGTTTTTTCAGCCATTTGAAAAGGATGAGATGAATGTTTTGAGCTCCTTGGTGAGGGTTTCTTTGGGGAAAGCCCTTTGGTTTTGAAAAGAATGATGGATAGGATAAAGAAAAAAGTTGAATAAGATTTTGAGAATGAAGAGTGATGGGATGAAGGAACAAAGTTGTATGGTTTTGAAGAGTAGGATGAGAGAATGGGTGAGAGAAATGAAGTGATGAGTTCATTGGTGTGAAGTAGTCTTACCATATGAGTAGACTAGGAATGAGGCTGGAAGAAAATGAGGATGAGGATATCTCCAATGAGGTTATAGATGGGACAATGGGGAAATAAATGAGTTTATGGATTAGATCCAATGTTTTTGGTTGAGGTTGAGAGTAAATTTAGCTAATTTTTCTTTTCCAATTATCTGCTGGGTGAATCTGTGATGAATCCCCTCTGACATTAGTATACTTAAATCATTATTTTTTTTAATGGTAGATTTTACCAATCCAGCCACTTTCAAAAATGGTGGGGTTGCTATCTTAGAGACAACCCGTTACTCTCATTATGTTCAAAATATTTCATTTCTTTCATTTTTCCCACATATTATGAAATTCAAAATTCAAATAAGACAATAAAAGGTTTTCTTTTATAATTTATTTATCATCAACTTGATTATTATAGTTTCAACTTTTTGATTATTGTTCATTATTGCCATAATAATTTGATCAATTCTTTGTTATTCCTTCATCATATCTTTTCATAACATGTTGTATCATTTTTTTCACAATTTATTTATGCCATTATTATTATTATTATTATTATTATTATTATTATTATTATTATTATTATTATTATTATTATTATTATTATTATTATTATTATTATTATTATTATTATTATTATTATTATTATTATTATTATTATTATTATTATTATTATTATTATTATTATTATTATTATTATTATTATTATTATTATTATTATTATTATTATTATTATTATTATTATTATTATTATTATTATTATTATTATTATTATTATTATTATTATTATTATTATTATTATTATTATTATTATTATTATTATTATTATTATTATTATTATTATTATTATTATTATTATTATTATTATTATTATTATTATTATTATTATTATTATTATTATTATTATTATTATTATTATTATTATTATTATTATTATTATTATTATTATTATTATTATTATTATTATTATTATTATTATTATTATTATTATTATTATTATTATTATTATTATTATTATTATTATTATTATTATTATTATTATTATTATTATTATTATTATTATTATTATTATTATTATTATTATTATTATTATTATTATTATTATTATTATTATTATTATTATTATTATTATTATTATTATTATTATTATTATTATTATTATTATTATTATTATTATTATTATTATTATTATTATTATTATTATTATTATTATTATTATTATTATTATTATTATTATTATTATTATTATTATTATTATTATTATTATTATTATTATTATTATTATTATTATTATTATTATTATTATTATTATTATTATTATTATTATTATTATTATTATTATTATTATTATTATTATTATTATTATTATTATTATTATTATTATTATTATTATTATTATTATTATTATTATTATTATTATTATTATTATTATTATTATTATTATTATTATTATTATTATTATTATTATTATTATTATTATTATTATTATTATTATTATTATTAGGGGGTATCAAAGTTAACCAAACCCGCCATTTTTTAATGGCGGGTTTCAACCCAAATCCGCCATTTCAAACCCGCCATTAAAAATCAAAAAAACCCACTTATTTCAGATCAGACGTGTCAAAGTTAACCTGAAATAAGTGGGTTTTTTCAAATAAAGTATTTAAATGCATCCACCACCTGTCCGCATCATACACCCCTGTCTTCCCACCTCCTTCTACCTCCGACCTCATTGGAAAATTTTTTTTCCCCCACCCTCATCATAAAATTGATTGACCACTCTCATCACTTTATCGTTCTCATCACTTGATCACTCTCATCCACTTCATCGCTCTCAAAACTTCATTGCTCTTAAAACTTCATCACTCTCATCACTTAACCGCTCTCATCACTTGATCACTCTCATCCACTTTATCGCTCTCAAAACTTCATCACTTGATCACTCTCATCCACTTTATTGCTCTCAAAACTTCACCACTCTCATCACTTTATCGCTCTCATCACTTGCGTAGCCCAAACTCTTTCAAATGGCCCCTCAGCAAACCTCCCCCCACAAGTCCAACACACCCAAGAGAACATTGCCAAGGAACTCCACAACAAACAATCCTCCCCCATCAGCTTCCAAGGGCTCAATTCAGCTCAAGAGAGCTGATCACATCATCCTGGTAAACTGGCTGAAAATTCCCTCCAACTACGATGCCTGCTTTGGATCCAACAACAAAACACGTGTTGGCCGACCTCAATCCTCTAAGGTCAATGGTTATCTCCTGATGGCCAATGAACTCAAGAACAAAACAAAAGGTAGGCTGGATCTTTCATCCAAACAGATGAGGGAGCAGTTCAAAAACTATTGAGCCAAGTACAAAAAGGCCCACTCCATGTCTATCTCCACTGGCTTTGGTATCACCGACGTTGACAAAGCCAAAGGAATCAACTTGGTGGTTGATAAGTTGGACTCCATTTGTCCTTTTTATATTCAAATGGATGAAATCTTCGGAAAGAAGGCCAACATCACCCCCCTAGCTGCTTTTGATGCCCAACAATCCGATTCCGTTGATGCCGAGGACTTGGCTGGGGATTCTCAGCCTACCAACGGGGACCTTGATCAAACCTTGGCCTTGGAGTGGCCCCCATCTGATGAAAAGGAGGATATTCAAACACAATCGGCTCCAATCACTTCTACTTTGGTATTGATTGATCAGTCAATCCTGACCTTGGACCCCTCACTTCCTTCTTTTGATTGCTCTCTTCCTGGGGCAGAACAACTGGAGAACTTGCCCAATGAGGAGGATGTTATTCCTGGATCACCGTTGCTATCAACATTGGCTCAAGTAAGGAACTAAATTGTTTTTGATTCTGTCTGGTTTCTCCTGACTGATTTACATTGTAAAAAAACAGGCTCATCCATTTTTGATTGGCCGAAAACTCAAGCCAATGGGGCCTCCCACATCGCCTTCAAATACTAGTGAGGACTTTCAGACTCAAACCTCCTCTGCCAAGGGTAAGCAAAAGGCCTCCAATTCCATCAATGTCAACCCAAGAAGTCATCAAAAGAGGAGAAACACTTCCAGTTTTTCGGGCTTTGAAGAAATCATGGAGAAGCAAGATTCATGTAAGTTGATTGATTCAATATCCTTGCTTTCAAAATCATGCTCATTGCCATTCCCCTCCAAAAAACAGTGAAATCACAAATTGAATCAGATAAACTTCAGTTTGAAAAGCAAAAGTGGGTTTGCCAACTGGCCATGGATGGTCAAAAGCAGCAAGCCAAGACTTTGGCTAATCAACAAAAATTGGATGCTGAGTGGAGGTTGAAACAAGCTGAGCTAGAGTTTCAAAAAGAGGAAAAGGAGAAGGATTGGCAGCAAGTGCAACTGGAAAAGGAGAGGGAACAACGGGCAAACAAAAAAAAGGATAAGGTATCAGTGGCTTTGGCTTGCATTGGCAGTGGTAGATTAGTAGAAGAAATACAGCAGATTACTCAAATGCTGGGCTTGTAAATATATTTGCATGGATGAAAGAAAAACAAATTATTTTTTACTACAACAACATTTGAGAGCATTCTTAACCCCACCAATATGCAAATCTTTTTTGTTTTTATTGATATTTTTTTCTCTAGAGTAAATTTGGCCGTTTTTCATGTCCCTACAAGTGCTCTGAGTTTTTTTATTAATTTGGAGTGACATCGCCATTCTGGTATGGGTTGCTGTTTCCACAGCTGGAAAGGTACAGTGCTTGTACTTGTTAGACGCCCAAACCATTTTGACTATACCTTTTTGCTTGAAATCAATTCCAAAGCCAAGTTCAGGAAAAAAAAATTGACCGTCCAAAACTTGATATTCATCCGTATCTTCAATAAGTCGACCATTTGATTTTTTGGTTGGGACCACAAGTAAAAAGGAATAGCCAGAGATGTCGCCTTTGTCAATATGAGGAGAATTGTAAAAAGAATCCGAGGTGAAAGTGAGGTGTGGGGAGCAATCAAAAGGTGTAGGCTTGGAACCAAATTCCAACAAAGAGAAAGAGGGGATGTTGCTGTCCTTCATGGTATCACGGTTTGATTCAAAGGCAAGTTTGGCCAAATTACAAAACATTTGTCCTAAAATTTGGGATACTTTGTTGGCCTTCAAGTTGAGGACAGCGTACTCTTGAGGAGAAGATCTAATGGATGATTTCTTCACATAACGTCCGAATAACTCCAAAGGGTTCATCGATTTTTGCCAACCAATCGCCCACATTTTTCCACCCCAAGATCTTGAGGGACCAACCGGGTTGACAAATTTTTTTGAACTGTGAAGGAATGTCGTCACAAAGTTGATATCTTTCTTATCTTGCTCAGATAGTCAATCCAAAGGCACAAATTCAATGACGGCAACAAGAGCATGGTGATCAGATTGGTCAAGAACGATAACTTTTCCATGGTGGAAGAAGTGGAAAGCCCCAATTGTCTGTTTTGCTTGCTTAAATTCTTCCTGGGTGGGTTTTCGAGGTTTGTTTTTCTTCTCAGCCATGATAGCAGGGTACAGATCCAAAGGGCATAGCTTTTGTCTAGACCAGGCAGACTTTTCCTTGATCAAGTCGTCAGTCACCTCCAAAGAAATTTCTGAATCCCTCATTTGAGCCCTCCTTTTTCTACAATTCCTCTGCTTGCCACCTCTCTTTATGTTTTTCATACCATCTCCTTCCATCTTTCTCCCTCCCAGGCACTTGCTGCACCCGAGGTGAGGATCAAGGTGAAATTTGAATGGATGTATAACATTTTGAGTTTGGTAGGCATTGAAGGAATCAATATCAAAAAAGGGGTTGGACAAACAAAAAGACCGGTCAAACAAATAAAAAAAAAAAATGTAAGCAACGTTCTCATTATGGAAACGGTGGGATTAAAAAAATCAAAAAGAGATGAAAATCAACGATTCCTCTGCTTGCCACCTCTCTTTATGTTTTTCATACCATCTCCTTCCATCTTTCTCCCTCCCAGGCACTTGCTGCACCCAAGGTGAGGATCAAGGTGAAATTTGGATGGATGTATAACATTTTGAGTTTGGTGGCCAGTGAAGGAATCAATAGATATCAAAAGAATAGAATTAGATGGGGAGGAGTGGTAATGATGAGGAGCCGCAGAGGGCATCATACTAGGCGAACCAGACTGTCCCAGGACGTAGCTTGGTTGGCGTAAGACTTGAGAGAATGTGTTCTGGCCGAGCTTGAAAACCTAAAAAAAAAAAAAAAAAAAAAAAAAAAAAAAAAACAATCAGGAAGTCAGTTCCTGTACCCTACAAAAACCCTGCATTGATTGGCCCAAACGACTGGCCAATCAATTAAAAATCAATTGGGCAATTGATTGGCAATCAATCGGGAAATCGATTGCAAATCGATTGGGCAATTGATCGCTCGATCGATTCGCAATCAATCGAGCAATCAATGGCCAATTGATGGCCAATCGATTGAGCGATTGATTGCTCAATCGAAGAGAGGAGAAATTGGAGGAGGGGAGGGGCTCACCTTGAGGGATTGACCTTGAGGGATTGACCAAGGGATCCAGGGGGGGACTACAGGTTGAATGATCAAAGGATCAGCAACTGGTGAGGGGAAGGAAGAGGAAGAGCGTGGAGGGGGCTTACCGGGATTAGGAGGAGGGGATTCAGTGAGTGAGGTGAGATGAGGTGGTGGTGATGAGTGAGGTGGTTTGGTGAGGAGGAGGCAGGGTTTGACCGGTGAGTGAGTGGGGTGGATCCAGGGGGGGACTACAGGTTGAATGATCAAAGGATCAGCAAATGGTGAGGGGAAGGAAGAGGAAGAGCATGGAGGGGGCTTACCAGGATTGGGAGGAGGGGATTCAGTGAGTGAGGTGAGATGAGGTGGTGGTGGTGAGTAAGGTGGTGGTGATGAGTGAGGTGGTTTGGTGAGGAGGAGGCAGGGTTTGACCGGTGAGTGAGTGGGGTGAGGTTGAAGGGGTTGAGTGGTGAGGGGGAGGGGGGTGGCATTTGGTGAGTGGCAGGGTTTGAGGTGGAGGTGTTTTTGGATTCAAGTCCACTAAAAAAAAAAAAAAAAAAAAAAAAACTCAGCCTATGAATCTTGGGTGAACAACCAAAACCAAAAAAATACGGTGAAGGGAATTTTTACCAATTTCAAAATCAAAAATTAATCATCAAAGCAAACAAGGGTGAGAGGAAGAATCCGCTCTCTCATAGAAGAAGATGAGGGACCAGATGAGACAGGGATGACTTGAGGCGGATCAGGAATATCATCTTGGAATATTTTGTCCCATTCATCTTTGATTTCGGCCAAAAGGTTGTGAAGGATTACACAAGTGATAATCCAGTTGATGAGGAACCTCATATCTTTGGAACATTGGAGCTGGTTTTGCATCTCCCGTAAGCTGGCCCATCTTCCTTTCAGAATTCCTATGGCATGTTCAATCCAAACTCGTGATTGGGCAAGATGATAGTTAAAATCAGTTTTTCCTTGATCATTGGACAAAACATTCCGGTATGCTGGAACTACATATTTCCCACTAGCATAAGCCAAATCGGCCAGAAGGTATTGATCTTGGTCAAAGTAGATCTCTGGTTGTTGTGCAATCCGCATCCAATTGAAAACATATGAATCATGACAAGAACCTGGAAGGCCAGCATGGAGGGAGAAGAACTTCTTGTTGTTATTGGAAACAAGTTGTAGTGCCACGGAGTATCTAAACAAAGAGATGGAACATATTTGGCCAGTGTGTGATCCAAAGTTTTATCATAGCAATTGGAAAATAAATGAATCAATTGCCTTTTTTTACGATCAAAATAGTGGTTGCCATCTAGGTTGGGTTTTTGACTCAAGGGGATTGTGGTTCCATCAACGAAACCAATGCAACCAGGAAAGCCTTCTGTCTCCATTACTTGAGATATCTCCTTGCGTTCTTCTTTGGTTGGCCATGAAAGGACCAAGCGACGGAAAGATAGGATAGCAATCATGACTCTTTTGGTGTATAAGTCAATGCTTGTGTAACTGACTGAGAATAGATTTTCCAATCGATGGATTGCTGCTCCATTTCCATTTGACCCCAATCTACAAAGAGCAACGGCAAGTTGGATGGCTGGATCGCGTTGAGGATTGGGAGAATTTTTCTGGAAGATGTGGTGGTCTTCAATCATTGCCAAAAGTTTCATGAAAGAAGGCAACAAAGTTTGGAACAGTTGCTGGAAGCTTAAGTCAGGGATGAGATGAAGCTTTTGCCTTTCATACATAGGGTTATGGAGAGTGTGTATTCTTGGAACCATGTATTGCTTTGCCAACAGAGAATTCAAAGCTAACCAAGTTGATTCCAAATTGGAGTCTGAATCAGAGTCTGAATGGGAGTCAAACAGTAGCAAAAGTTCAGTCAGCTTTTTTGCGTTTTCAACTTGCTGGCGGGATGTTTGATTGGACATGTTGAGAAAGGTGGTGAGTGATGTGGGGTGATGAGATGATGATGGGATTTGTGTGAAGATGGGTATGTGACGTTATGTGAAAAACAATAGAGATGTGTGTGATGCGATGGATATGGGACCAGTATGGATTTGCTGATGTGGATGGGTGTTTTTGATGTGATGGATGGTGGATGGATGATGATGCATAAATGGCGGGTTTAATGGCGGGTTTGATGATTGAAATCCGCCATTTTCATGAAACACGCCATTTTGAAATACACCAGTTAGGGGGTATGTGTATTTCAGAAACCCGCCATTAAAAATGGCGGGTTTTGTCAAAAAAAATGGCGGGTTTCTAATGGCGGGTTTGCTAACTTTGATACGCCCTATTATTATTATTATTATTATTATTATTATTATTATTATTATTATTACTATTACTATTATTATTATTATTATTATTATTATTATTATTATTATTATTATTATTATTATTATTATTATTATTATTATTATTATTATTATTATTATTATTATTATTATTATTATTATTATTATTATTATTATTATTATTATTATTATTATTATTATTATTATTATTATTATTATTATTATTATTATTATTATTATTATTATTATTATTATTATTATTATTATTATTATTATTATTATTATTATTATTATTATTATTATTATTATTATTATTATTATTATTATTATTATTATTATTATTATTATTATTATTATTATTATTATTATTATTATTATTATTATTATTATTATTATTATTATTATTATTATTATTATTATTATTATTATTATTATTATTATTATTATTATTATTATTATTATTATTATTATTATTATTATTATTATTATTATTATTATTATTATTATTATTATTATTATTATTATTATTATTATTATTATTATTATTATTATTATTATTATTATTATTATTATTATTATTATTATTATTATTATTATTATTATTATTATTATTATTATTATTATTATTATTATTATTATTATTATTATTATTATTATTATTATTATTATTATTATTATTATTATTATTATTATTATTATTATTATTATTATTATTATTATTATTATTATTATTATTATTATTATTATTATTATTATTATTATTATTATTATTATTATTATTATTATTATTATTATTATTATTATTATTATTATTATTATTATTATTATTATTATTATTATTATTATTATTATTATTATTATTATTATTATTATTATTATTATTATTATTATTATTATTATTATTATTATTATTATTATTATTATTATTATTATTATTATTATTATTATTATTATTATTATTATTATTATTATTATTATTATTATTATTATTATTATTATTATTATTATTATTATTATTATTATTATTATTATTATTATTATTATTATTATTATTATTATTATTATTATTATTATTATTATTATTATTATTATTATTATTATTATTATTATTATTATTATTATTATTATTATTATTATTATTATTATTATTATTTATTCAATTCTGATTTTATCATATCTTTATTGTTATTCTCATTATTGATTCCATCATTATTCTTATTGTTATATTTCATAAATCTTTGTGGATTTTTATGAACTATTTATAACTTTTGAATTAATTTCTCATCATTTTTTTTATCATCTGCAAATCATCCTCAAAGCTATGGACTCACAGGTGGCACAGTTTGAAATCTTTGATGCCTTGAAAGCTTTCAAAAACACAGGGTTGGGGCTGCAAGGGCCACCCCTCTTAAAGTTGTCAAAGGAGGGGTGGGGGGTAGTCATCCCTTTCTCACCCAGCTACAGTTGTGAAAACTTTGATTTGATTGAAATCAAGCATTCATGATTTTTTTTTCAATTGAAATAAATTCCTGGTACTTTCCTGGACTGGGAAATTCTGCCACAGGCATCATCATCAATTCAGACCACCAATCATGAATTTTTTGACCAAAAAAAAAACAAAGTCTACATTCAAGTCATTCTTGTTAAATTCAAACCTATTGCTTTTGATCAAAAAAAAAAAATCAAGTTAGGGATTCCAAAGACATGGCTTCGGTTAGGGCCTACCTATGTCGGACAAATTTCAACCAAGTAGAGAAGTTGGCGTTCTGACAATATCCCCTGTTCCAAGTGTGGCCATTCTGCTCTGCTACATGTGTGATCAATCTCCTGTGATGCGCTCAAAGTGTATGCACATACATAAATATACTGCTGTAGCTATTCTTCACATGTTTGTTGGTTGCCTTTTTTCTTCTTAAGAACAGTGAACAATGTGATTTCACGGTTGATGTATTTATGCACGTCGAGTTTCTCCTTTTCTGTTTCACAGGTGATTGTGAGAAGCAACTAGATGAAGGGTATCGAAACTCTGATCGACCAGTGGATGCCGGGCCCACCATCTTGAGATGGACTGCTGAACAATAAGTTGATGGCATGTAGAACTTCTGACAGAGAAGTTTGTGCGAGGCCTTCATTCTTGACATCGGGTACTCAATGGTTTTGAGTTTCTGACTGTCCTGCGCGGGTGGATGGGTGACTGATCTTATTCTCGATGGCTGCTGATGGGATGAAGTTTTAAGAGATCTTGAGCTGTCAATCTGAAACGCTTGATGACTGTGAGCGATCCCTGGTGAGTCTGATTAGTGGGATGGTTGATTTGGAGCTGAGGATCGAGAGGTCAGAATAAAACACGATTCACAATGGATATTGATCCGATGAACTCACAGGGTTCTTTTATTCTCTCTTGTCGAATCGGAGGATGGAAGTGAGGTCGATGAGACGAGTGCGAGGTGGCTGAATGGGTTGAAGAGCTAGAGCGAGAGGGATGAGAGAGCCGGATAAGGCAACAGAACCAGTCGCAGGAGACCTCCAGAGTCCAGACAGGAGAGAGATACCCCCTCAGTCAGTTCGGGTCACCCAAATAAATATTTACATATTATTTATGAGTGCTACGACCAACGCCACCACCCAGGACGAAAACCTCGGATGATAGTATCGTAAGTCTGTCTGATGAGCTCTCAACTTGTTCACACCTTCGAGCTGAAGCAGTAAACGTAAATATATGTAGATAGCTTCTTATGACTGAACCAAAACTGTCATCTTCATTCAACTCCAGGAAACGAAAGATGTGAATCGATCAGGAATCTTCTCTCTCAAGATCACTCTCACTCCTCACATCCACCTCAAGATGAACTCACGATTAGGATCAATATGCTCCGATTCACCTCCTCCCAACCATCGAGATCACAAATCATTTAACACCCTCAAGAGCGATACTGATCACCCGGGTCATAACACTCATGGTGGTCATCCATCCGATCCATACTTCTTGAGTAACTGGAAGGAGGACTTGTTCGGTGATGGATTACCATTCTACGATCTATTGGTCTTTATCGATTCCCATATCGATCTCTTCAAGAGGAGAACTATCGATCCACTCAAGAATGAATGGGAGACGAGAGCGAAACCATTGACGGATGAATGGCTCACCAAGGCTAGGGAAGCACAACAGGCCATCGAATCCAAGATCAACGCCAGAAGGACCTCTACCGCTCGTGAACCTCATCCTGCTTCTCGAACGACGACTAGTACCACCGGTATCGGATTCACATCATCCAGGCTTGAAACCGAACGGGAACTCAGGGAGTTTGCCGAACGAGAACTGAAGGAATTCGTCGAAAAGATTAAAATCAGAAGGGAGCGAATTCAATCTCGTTGGAATGATTCAAACAGTTGAGCTCCAGCCACCAGGCTCATCGATCGATCTCTGATCTCTCACCATCGATCCTCCTCTAATGCCCCCCCGTGATCTTATAGCCGTCTCCTTTCGAGAGAAAACCTCCTTCTTTCTCGGAGTTCAGAACGTTCTAGGCACTGCTCTTCTTCTCGCCTTCTGGCCCCAATTCATCCCATTATCGTATACCTTACAGGCATGTTACTAGTTGAGTCAATACTCATCATCCTGCGTGCTACCATCACCCACCATAGGGAGCTTGATCTCATGAGATGATCTGACGTACCCATCACCGCTTGGGTTTTTGTCGCAGTTTGCCGCTGAGAGTATACACCTATAGGAAACTAGCTTACCATTACTTTCTGTTCGACATGTGTTACGTCATCAATGTATTATGTCTTATATTCTTGTGGATCTGGCCTTCGAATCCGATCCTGTTTCAAGCTTGTTATGGATTGGCCCACGGTCCCTCTGCCTTGGCTATTGCCACTTGGAGGAACTCTCTGGTATTTCATTCCGTCGAGAAACTAACTTCGTTATTCATCCACATGTCAGTCAACACTGCATCTCCATTCTTGCCGGATTCAAAGGGCGATGTTGTGGCTACCATGCAGCGAGGATTGATCGACTGCTTCTGTCCCCCTCTCCTATTCAACACATACTAACCCCCCCCCCCAAAAAAAAAAAAAAAAAATAGATACCCTGCGGTAGTGTTTACAGTCATTCGACATTTCTATCCAAACGCCTCGCAGAGGTTTCCGGCATTGCGCGAGCTGGATACGATCTCGGTCAAGAAGACATTAGCAATCTGTTCGACGGTCTACATCATATGGCAAACGATGTACTATAAATACGTGATCGTAGCGAGGGCGCAGAAGATCGCCAAGGAAGGAAGGCCGACTTCGTTTACGTATCTCCTTAACTCGAAGACCGGCCTGATCTCGAAACTCTTGAGGAGTGTCCGGCCGGATTGGAGAGCGAATTCGTTCATGTTTGCCCAGTACATTTATACTATCGTCACCATGTTACCCGCCCTACTCTGGTTCTATCAATCCAAAGTTCTCTCGGGGTTGTTCCTATGGTTGATGTTCTCTGTTTCTGTCTGGAATGGTGCCTGTAGGTCTTCTTTTTTTTTATTTGGTCGCCATAAGCCAATGGCAAAATTTAGTGAGGTGGGCGGCAAGCCTAATATCTTAAAGTTGACTATTGATTTTTTTTTTCGTTTGAAAAATTAAAAAACGACGGAAATCATGAAGCATTTTACATGGAAGTATTTGGTAGGAGGTTTGAAAAAGAATTGAATAATCTAAAGCAGGAAATCGACAAGCTCAACAAGGCAGAAGCGGAAGCAGAATCATACGTTTATATGAATTCCGAAGATGCTCTGGTTGAAGAGGCAGAGCCTTCCGATGGATCCAAGCTACAAGAACCGCAGGAGAAGCAAGAAAAAGAACAAAAGGAGGATTAGCTTTGATGGCACCGAGAAAACTTTCCATTTCGACCTAGTAGCCGTCACTCTGGTCATGTCACTCCCCCGCCCCCCCAGCAAGCTCACAGCCGTCTCCCACATATGACTCTCGCATCATTGAATCACTACATCTCATTCCTTTGCATCCTCATCCTCATCATCATCATCTGTTCAAGATCTCATTCTTGCCTCCTTTTTGTTCTCTCTCTCTCTCTGCCTTATGTCATTCTGCTTTTTTCTTTTTCTAAAAAAAAACCTGATCCCCAATTAGATAGATCTTCAGTAGTACCAAAACAGAGCTCCCTTTCCTCTCTCTACACATGTAATAGTCAATTGTAATGCGCACCTCCCCCCCCCCCCAAAAAAAAAAAAATAGCCACCGCAAATAGAGAGCATCGATCCATCTTCCGGTTTCGTTTCTTCCTTTGGTGATCAATATTCGTACACAAGAGTTGCCCCCCCCCCTTGGTTCCCATCTTTGTTTAGCAGGGTGTTTATTAATTTATTTGATTTATTGAATCGTTGGAGTCAGTCGAATCATCATGCATCGTCATGATGAGCCTCTGCAGTAGTAAGAAAAAAAATCCCACTCATCTGGGTCCACCTGCCTCATGAACCTTTTCCCCGATCCTCATCACAAGGATTCCAGCAGTTCACAAGGTACGACTTTGAAAGGTTTTTTTTTTTTTTTTTGGAGGGAGTCAGACAATAAGTTAATAGACTACCAAGCCTGATGGTAAAAAAAAGTGCTTGGATCCATCCCAAGTTTCAGGACTACCCCGATTCCCACCACCCCCCCCGCGAGCTCGAATCCGTCCCGAAAAGATCCAAACCACCCCTGCCTTCGATCGATCGATCTTGTTCAACAGTGCGTGGTGGTGGCGGTGGTGGTGGGCGTAGGGTGCGCCATCCCTGAGCTTTTTACTCCCACGGGTTTGCAGGCCAGAGCGGGTTGAGATCGACGGGTCGGTCGAGTGATGAAGATCGATAAAGACTTATCCAAGATCTCAAAATAAAATGGATAAGGACATCGAACGATCTATCTACCCTTTTTATTATTGATTACCTTAAAACGGTTCTACGTCGCCCTGTTCTTCCTTCTCGAGATACCTTAGAGGTCAGGATCGATCGAAACGGATCTACAAACCTTTGTGAGGATCATCAAAACTAACTTGATCAGTTTTGAGCTACAGGTGCGGTTTTTTTTTTTTTTTTTTTTTTTTTTTTCTTTTTTTTTTTTTTTTTTTTTTTTTTTTTTTTTTTTTTTTCTTTTTTATGTAAAAAAGGAATTGGATGATTGATGAATCGAGGGAAAAGGGAGACTAGTGATCAACACGATAAATACTTGCTTCGATTTTTTTTTCAATGATTAAAATTACAATGAATGACTGTTGAGAGGTTGTTTCATAGATGGGAAAAAAAAAGAAAATGGGGTGAGTAGATCTACGTATGTACAGCATCTGAATTCGAAATGAAAGAGGCTAGCTTGTGAGCTGCGAAAACTTGGCTCGATCATGATTAAAAGCAAGCAAGTAAACCCAGCTCTAGAAGTGGAGTTTTCAAGAAGGTTTTTTTTAGAGTTACACCAGCTTGAAAAGCAGCTCATACAAATTTGAAAGTTATTTTTTTTTTATTATTTCTTTGGCCCAGGCTAGATTCAAGCCCTCAAAAATACTAAAATCACGTCACAGACATCATTTTAGCAATTTTTTTTTGTTAAAATCATGCCAAAAATCCGTGACTGGCATGATGTCCCACCCCCAAAGGGGCATGTGAACCTTGAACAGATGTGGCAAGACAAAGAAAAGTGTGAGTTTGGAAATTGGAGGTTTGTAACACCTTTTTAAGGTTAACAGGAGTGCCTGGGGTGGGAGGACGTGCCTTTTGAGGGTGTGTTGCCTCCCCCCAAAAGGCCTCTAAACATAAGTCAAGGCCTTGGGGGGCTAGTGTAGGACCTCCTCCGGATAACCTGTGGGGTCTGTCTGAGGTGAAAATGTTTGGAGAATTGAAATATGGACATTGATTGAGTTTATGTAATATGTAAAGATGCAATTAATATCAATTCTTTTGCAAGGAATTCAAATATGAACTCAGATATGAAAAAAAAAGTCATCCAATGTAAAAAAAAAATAAGAAAAATGATAAGAATCCATTTTATTGACACAGAATGCAATATTTCCAGTGGAATGTAAATTCCTCTGTACAAAATTTAAGTAAAAAGCATACAGAAATGCTACATATAACTATTTTATGCTGGTAATTCAAACATTTTGAAGGGTGTTAGGTTTTTCACACCCCCAAACCTGGAAAACAAACAGTTTGGACGTCCCCCACCCATGCAGTAAACCTGGAAAAAAACACGGTTTTTGGGGGTGGTCAAAAAAAAAGAAAAAAAATACTGGGGGATAGGAGGGCATCTCACACCCCTGTAGAATAGATCCTAAGAATTTTGGCCATTTTCAAGGCCTTCAAAATTGCCCCCAAAAAACTGAAAAAAAAACACCCCATGTCTCAAATCTTTTCACATTTTTAATCTTTTTTTGTTGATCATTTTGAAAAATCTGAAGAGACATAAATTTTAAAAATATGGTAGGCCATTTAATTATAATTTTTTCAAAATTTTAGTACTTCACTTTCCCACCAGAAAATGGGATTTACATAAAAAATGAGACATTATTTTCAATTCCTTTTTTTGTTATTTTTCCATGAGATTTTCCAAATTTTCAGTTTGCAGTATTTTAGTGGGCATTGTGAAGGGCCCAAAAAAATCATCTGGGGATTTTTTGTAGCTTATTGTTTCCCAAAGAATTCATAATTGAAAAGACAAAATTGGTGGTTTTGCTCTAAATCAACTAAATCAATGGTTTTTTGCTCTAACTCAATGAGTAAAAAAAATTATGAAAAATTGAGTGAGAAAAAAACAGACAAATGATTCAATCAAGATTAATTTGTACTAATTTATTATTTTTACTAAAAGGGAAAAAAATCTTCAAACCAAATTCCAAGTTATTATGAATCAAATCTCCCCATCTTTGTGATTCCTTGCTAGCAAAAGCCTTCCAAAGGGGATCTAATTGAGGAGCTTGCCACAGTTCAGAATTATAGTGGAAACTAACTCTGTGCTCAAAATCTTCCAAAATAATGAAACATATGGGAGATGTTTGAGAATTGGCAGGTGGAGCTGAATTGAGTGGCAAATAAGTTGATGGCATCAACTTAGATAGAAGTACCACTGGCCTTTTGTATGTATCTGCAAGCAGGAAACCATGGCAAGGGAATTTCATCCAGTAACTTTGCGGGGCAGGTCCAGAAGTGTGGTTGAGATGTTTTCTTTCTTTGTCAAAATTTTCATCCCAGACTTGATCCATGAAGTTTTCATCCTTGAAGATAAAGTTGGATTCCATTTCCTTGATCATTTCCTGATGTATTGAGCTCCAATTGTCAGATTTATGTCCAAAATTAACTGCTACTGATCTAAGCCCACAGTTCTAATCACCCATCACATCTTGAACATTTGAAATTTGTGGTATGGCTGTTTTTGGGAAAATGAAATTTTTGTATTGATACCAAGGAAAAAAAGATCAGTATTATTTAAGATGAAATGAAAAAAAAAACAATTCATACTGACTTTATCAATAGCCACCGCTTCAAAGTTATCAGAAGATGAATAAGACAATGTTTTGAACTTCATCCCAAAAAACAAGGGGTTAATAAGTGAACCATAAAGCAAGAGTAATTCAGAAATTTATTCACCTTTTATATTTCAGAGGCTGTGGCTGTGGGAGAAAAGATTGGATTCCATGGAGGCCTATAAGCATCTTCATCTTCATCTTGCTTTTCATTCTCTTGATCCTCTTCAAAGTACCAGGACTCAAATTCTGTGAAACAAACCTCTTATTGATGATGGTTCCTGACCTCTGAGTTGCAAATGAAAATATGAAAATCAATGGAAACTAGAAAAACAATCCTGATACCCCCCAACCAAAAAGAAAATTACTAAATATCTTTATTATATCCAATTATTCAAGATATTTGAGTTCTTCTTCACTGAATTCCTCTTCTTTTATAAACTCATCCTGCTCACCATGAAATGTTAGCCTAATTATAAAAAAAAAAATCACCTCTTCCTCTGCTTCCTGTTTCTTTTTTCCCTTGACCTTTTCATGGTCTTCCTTTCCTTTCCTTTTCCTCAGAGTATGAAATTAAGGAAAGGGTGATGTTAAATTCATGGCTCCAGCCGTGTGGGAGTTGTGTAGGGCCCCTCAACGCGTGGGGGCCCATACACTACTCCATATAGTTTATAATCTATAATTTATTTATTATTTATTATTTATTATTTATTATTTATTATTTATTATTTATTATTTATTATTTATTATTTATTATTTATTATTTATTATTTATTATTTATTATTTATTATTTATTATTTATTATTTATTATTTATTATTTATTATTTATTATTTATTATTTATTATTTATTATTTATTATTTATTATTTATTATTTATTATTTATTATTTATTATTTATTATTTATTATTTATTATTTATTATTTATTATTTATTATTTATTATTTATTATTTATTATTTATTATTTATTATTTATTATTTATTATTTATTATTTATTATTTATTATTTATTATTTATTATTTATTATTTATTATTTATTATTTATTATTTATTATTTATTATTTATTATTTATTATTTATTATTTATTATTTATTATTTATTATTTATTATTTATTATTTATTATTTATTATTTATTATTTATTATTTATTATTTATTATTTATTATTTATTATTTATTATTTATTATTTATTATTTATTATTTATTATTTATTATTTATTATTTATTATTTATTATTTATTATTTATTATTTATTATTTATTATTTATTATTTATTATTTATTATTTATTATTTATTATTTATTATTTATTATTTATTATTTATTATTTATTATTTATTATTTATTATTTATTATTTATTATTTATTATTTATTATTTATTATTTATTATTTATTATTTATTATTTATTATTTATTATTTATTATTTATTATTTATTATTTATTATTTATTATTTATTATTTATTATTTATTATTTATTATTTATTATTTATTATTTATTATTTATTATTTATTATTTATTATTTATTATTTATTATTTATTATTTATTATTTATTATTTATTATTTATTATTTATTATTTATTATTTATTATTTATTATTTATTATTTATTATTTATTATTAATTATTAATTATTAATTATTTATTATTTATTATTTATTATTTATTATTTATTATTTATTATTTATTATTTATTATTTATTATTTATTATTTATTATTTATTATTTATTATTTATTATTTATTATTTATTATTTATTATTTATTATTTATTATTTATTATTTATTATTTATTATTTATTATTTATTATTTATTATTTATTATTTATTATTTATTATTTATTATTTATTATTTATTATTTATTATTTATTATTTATTATTTATTATTTATTATTTATTATTTATTATTTATTATTTATTATTTATTATTTATTATTTATTATTTATTATTTATTATTTATTATTTATTATTTATTATTTATTATTTATTATTTATTATTTATTATTTATTATTTATTATTTATTATTTATTATTTATTATTTATTATTTATTATTTATTATTTATTATTTATTATTTATTATTTATTATTTATTATTTATTATTTATTATTTATTATTTATTATTTATTATTTATTATTTATTATTTATTATTTATTATTTATTATTTATTATTTATTATTTATTATTTATTATTTATTATTTATTATTTATTATTTATTATTTATTATTTATTATTTATTATTTATTATTTATTATTTATTATTTATTATTTATTATTTATTATTTATTATTTATTATTTATTATTTATTATTTATTATTTATTATTTATTATTTATTATTTATTATTTATTTATTATTTATTATTTATGATTTATGATTTGTTATTTGTTATTTGTTATTTGTTATTTGTTAATTATTATTTATTATTTGGGTAATTTCAAATTCAGAACTCCTTGAGTCGTGCACAAGACTCAATGGGCCGTGTGGCACCCTACACAACTCAAATGAGCCGTGTGGCATGCTACACGACTCAAATGGGCCGTGTGGCATGCTAAACAACTAAAATCAAGTTGTGTAGTCTCAAATAAATGATAAATAATGAAAATAGATAATAAATAATAAATAATAAATAATAAATTCTAACTAATAAATAATAAGTAATAAAATATATATAATAAATAATAAATTATAAATTATAAATTATAAATGATAAATAATAAATAATAAATTATATATAATAAATGATAAATAGTAAATAATAAATAATAAATAATGAATAATGAATAATAAATAATGAATAATGAATAATGAATCATAAATAATATGGTTGTGTACAGGGGTACAAAAATCAGAAATTCCCATTATGGGGGGTATATGCCCCCCCAGGGGTTGCACGTGTTTAGGACAACCGTTTGGAGCAGTGTATGGGAACCCTCCACAACTCCCACAGGTTGTGTGGGGCCCTAAACAACTCCCACACAACCAGAGCTGTGAATTTAAAATTACCTTTATTATTTATTATTCATTATTTATTATGTAGTGGAGGCTACACAACTTGATTTCAGTTGTTTAGTGTGCCACACGGCCCATTTGAGTTGTTTAGCATGCCACACGGCCCATTTGATTTGTGTAGCATGCCACCTGGCTCATTTGAGTTGTGTAGGGTGCCACACAGCCCATTGGAGTTGTGTACACAACTCTACATGACTCAAAGAGTCATGAATTCAACATTACCCAAAAAATAACTGAAAATAATGTCTCATTTTTTATGTAAATCCCATTTTCTGGCCGGAAAGTGAAGTACCAAAATTCTGAAAGAATTATAACTAATTGGCCTGCCATATTCGGAAACTTTCTGCTTATTCAGAATTTTCAAAATGATCAACAAAAAAAGATTAAAAATTTGAAAAGATTTGAGATGTGGAGCATTCTTTTTTTCAGTTTTTTGGGGGAAATTTTGAAGGACTTAAAAATGGCCAAAATTCTGAGGATCTATTCTACAGGGGTTTGAGATGCCCTCCTATCCCCCAGTATTTTTTTTTTGACAACTCCCAAAAACCGTGTTTTTTCCAGGTTTACCACGTGGGTGGGGAACTTTGCAGGACATGGTGGGGACACCCAAACCATGTGTTTTCCAGGTTTGGGGGTGTGAAAAATCTGACACATTATTTTGAAATATGCAAAAAAATATCATCCAGTACAAATAATTATTAAAAATATTGGAAACAGATTTCATTTAAGAAGATTAAAGACTTCTGATAGAATGTAAAGAAATTCTTACAAAAAATTAAAAAAGAACAAAATCAAAGATTTTCCATATATATTATAAATTTGGAGAATTCCAATATTCTTAAACATTTAAACAAAATCTTCAAAAAGTGCAAAAAAAAATCAATATCAAAAATTGATTTCTTTGAATAGGAATGGATATTTTGAGTGGGATGTAAATGAAACTTATAGAAAAATTGAAAATACCTCCAAAAAAATTATACATGTATCTATTTTATTAAAAAATTAAAATATTTTGAAACATTTGAACAAATAATTGATTCCATGACATGATAATGATGATAGAATCAATGATTGATTTATTTGAAAAGCAATATTTATGATGGAATCTAAATATTTAATTTCATGAGAAAATTGAATTTAAAACATGAAGAATAAAAATATTCAATGATAGGAATTCAATAAATTATGAAACTTTTCCAAAGAAACTCCATCAAGTGCAAAAACAATGAAATAAAAATCATAATTGATATTGCTTTGATTATTGTTGCACTTTATCCAGTATATTTTGTCAAGTTTTATAATATTTAACTTGCTCTTATTAACTTGCTCTTTTTTGAATTTTATTCATCTGGTTTTATTTTTTGTAAAAGTATATTTACATTGCATGAGAAATATCAGTTTTTTTCAAAGGAATCAATTTTTGATTTGATCATTCTTATTTTTATTCAATTAATTCTTTGTTAAAATATTTCTCAATATTTCAATTCTAATAATAAAATGGTTATGCTTAACATTTTGATATGTCTTTTTATGTTTGGTATAGGGTATCTAAATCCCACTAGAAATATGAATCCTTATTCAAATGAATCAATTATTGATATTTGATTTTTTTTGTTATTTTGCTTCATGGAGCTTGTGTTGGAATATCTAAAAATTTTTGAATTTAACTCATGGAATAGATACATGTAGCATTTTTCAATTTTTCTTGTTTTATGTTTTGTAAAAAGTTATTTACAATCCATCAGAAATATTGAGTTTTCTTCAAATCAATCTGTTTTTCTTATTTTTTTTGAATAAATTATATGAAATAGATGATATTTTTGTTTTCAAATTTCAAAAAAATTCAACTCCCAGCATCAAAAAGGTGTATGTAGCATTTTTTTTATGTTTGGTACAAAGGTATCTAAATTTGACTGAGTTCAAGTTTTGAGAAATTTAAATTCCTTGTTTCAGGAAAAATGTGAATTTTTCCAGAATATTTTTTTTTTGTCAAAATAAAAAATGAACCAATGGGTTTGACTGAAAAAAATAAAATTTTGAAAAAACAAAATTGATGCACCTGAGATAAACCATTTGATTTTTTTTGAAAATTATTACTCTGATACACCCTATTTTGTGTAAAGAGAATGGATTCTTATCATTTTTCTAATTTTTCTTACATCAGATGAAGTCAACTTTTTAAATATGAGCTCAGATTTTAATTACTTTCAAAATAGTTATATTTATTGCATCATTGCATATTAAATTAACTCAATTGATTTCCATATTTTGATTCTCCAAACATTTTTACCCAAGAAAGATCTCACATGGGGTATGGAGGCCTTATATTAGCCCCCCAAGGCCTCAATTGATGTTTACAAGCCTTGGGAGGCCCAACACAGCCTCAAAAGATATGTTCTACCAACCAAGGCAATCCTGTAATCCTTAAAATGTTGTGGAAAACCTCAAATGTCTAAAAGGATACATTTTTTGTATTTCTCAATATTTTTAAGGGTTTCACACCTCTGTTGGGTGGGAAATCATGGCAGTCACAGGGAATTTGGCACAACTTTATCAAAACAAAAAAACTAAAATGATGAGTTTTGAATGATTTTATTAATTTTGAAGGCATAAATTTAGCCTGGGCCAAAAAAATAAAAAATCATCTTTAAAATTAACATGAGCTGCTTTTCAAGCTTGTTCAAATTTTAAGGCCCTCTTGAAAACTCATTCCTGAGCTGGGATTAATTTCTTACTTTTATAGTGATCAATTGAATTTTTCTCAGCTCACCAGCTAGCACATATGCTCAACTTTCATTTCAAATTATTTATTCTGTATGTAGATCTAATCACCCCCTTTTACGTGTTTTTTATTTTATTTCTTTGAAATATCCGCCCAACATTTATTTTTAAAAAGTTACTATGATCATGCCAATCACACCTTTTGGCAAAATTTTATCAATTTTGAAGGTGTGAATTTAGCCTGAGCATTTTTTTTCTCTTTCTGGAGAATAATCTTAGATTTTTTGGAATGATCAAGTGAATCTCTGAACAGATTTTTGAGAGTGAATGAATAAACCAGCATGAATTGAAGATTCTGAATATTTCAGGAATAAAAACTGATGAATTTCACTACATTGGAGTCTAAATGGGACTTTTTTTATTTTTCTAAATATCAAACACTGAAACTCAAGGAATCAGAATGAGGCTCTTGAGATATCAAATATGAAAAATGACAAAGTGAAGATTGAGAGTTTTGGAAAAGAAATGGAGTGATACTAATAAAATTTTAAGTTTTGATATTCAATAGGACAAGAACTACATATGATCCTGGAAAAATTTGCAAGAGATGATTGAAGATTTTGAAAATGGATTCAAATTTGAAGATCTGATTTGAATGGTATCAAGGTTTTTGAGGATGTTTGGAGTATCAAAAAACTTAATTGTTTCTTTCTATTTGAGTTTTATGATTTCAGATTAAAAGAAGGCTCAAGATGATCAGGAATTAAGTTTCATCTGAACTGAAAAGGATTTGAATTTTTCAATAGATGATGAGAATGAAAAATAGGAGAAGACAGAAGCACTTTGAGTACAAAATTAACAAACTTAGGGAATCAAGGACGTCTCAAAATTTTGAAAAATCCTTTCATTCTTCTTCAAATTTCTTCCAATTGATACCAATTAGATAGATAAATAAACTTCTTAAATCTTGGGATTATCAATATAGGAATCCAACACCAAGAATTTTCAATCTCTTATTGTCATAATTATGATTACAATTCTTTTTCTTTTTTTATCTTTGTTCCTTCTTTCATTTATCCATTATTTTATTTATTCATTCATTCATTCATTCATTCATTCATTCATTCATTCATTCATTCATTCATTCATTCATTCATTCATTCATTCATTCATTCATTCATTCATTCATTCATTCATTCATTCATTCATTCATTCATTCATTCATTCATTCATTCATTCATTCATTCATTCATTCATTCATTCATTCATTCATTCATTCATTCATTCATTCATTCATTCATTCATTCATTCATTCATTCATTCAGTTAGAATTTAGGATGGGATGTCTTTGGATTGATGGTTGACTTATTCTAAGTTGTCCACCTTCCCATCAAATTATTTGTGGCTTTGCTGCCTACTACATGTACATGTAATTTCAAGGGAGGTGGATGACTTATGATAATTTGTCCACCTCCCTAGAATTTTATGCGTACAGGAATCACATGACATGGGAATTCCTTGTGAAGAGGCTGGGGAGGTGGACAACTTATGCTAAGTTGTCCACTTACCCAGAAATCATTGATCATTTGGCATATTCAAATTCATGCTCCCATGTGGTTGCAGGGAGGTGGACAAATTAGGACAAGTTTTCCACCTCCCCGGCTTTCCCATATATTTCTCCCTTGACATCTCATCCCTGCATACCCATGGCCCTGGAGTGGTGGAAAAATTATCATAAGTTGTAATCATTTCTTTTTTGTTTGTTAAAGCAGACACTTTAGTGATACACACCTGCCTATTCCAACAAATCAACCAGGTGAATCCTGTCTAATTTCATCTCTCCATGATATTATGCACCCCTGTTAAATCTTTCTTTATTGTTTTGAACTAAGTGATCCAGGCATGTTGAGTTCTCATATATTCTTTTGAAATCACAATTTGGAATTTTTAGTTATATCATTTATCCTTATTGCTGGTGTATGAACAGCCAGTAATTAGAAAGAAGTTTACCTTCTTTACAAGAATTAGAAAGAATTCATATCACACCATTTTCAAAATAATGAAATTGAAAGCCATGCATTGTTCTTCTTGCCCTTTTTTATTTATCTAATATGATCTGAGGAGATTTAGTCAAAATCAATTCAGGAAAGGGGAAAATTATAATCCTCATTTCAAAGAATTAGCACCATGCAAAATCTGACACCTGATTCATCATATTTCTCTATTATTCATTTTCCAAAATTGAACTCTCAAAAATCAATTAACACTGAATATCCATCCATGCAGTAAACCTGCATCTGTGTGGTACCCAGCATTTCACTTTGAGTAATTGGAGATTTCAACCATCTTATAATAAAAACACAGCAATGCAACAAGCTATTGGACCCGTTCCATTATTATCCAACTCTACTTGATATATTATTCAATTAGCACTTCAACCAAATCAATAACATTGGCAAGGAGTAGTCTGAAGTCTGTATTATGGAAAATTGGATCTTGATATATTTCCACTCCAGCTCTTCCTCATGGTGGCTGGGATTCTTGAGCTCATTTTCTCATTCAGTAATTATTGGTCAAACCCATAAATATGAGAATGAGGAATTTTTTGGAAAAACATGATGGTCAAGAATGCTTTCTGTGGAAATTTTTTTTGATAATTAGAATCTTGAGATGAATAGGAAGCTCTTCATATCTATTATCTGAAGAAATCCCCAGAATAAATAACTCATGCTTGACTGTATGATCCCTGTTTATTTTTATGAATCATGCATAAGTTCCACAAAAAAAATCATCACTCTCTTTGCGGCAGATGTTGTTGAGGTTAAACCTGCTAACATGATGTATCACCACAGTACGGAGGCTGTGCAGTTGAACACAGACCATCAATACAAAACAACCCTGGCAGCCACAAGCGTCTGTAGCCTAGTTGGTAAAGGCAGCACTCTAGTATGTGTCTCAGTCTATCTGAGGTTGTGGGTTTGACTCCCACCAGACAGATCTTCATTTTCACAGCCTCAACATTTTATGAGGCCAGAGCCTACCTAAGCATATACTTGCTTACTTAAGATACTTTAATAAGATGTGAATGATTTCTGTAAGACCATCAACCCCCTATAAGCCTACCCTACAATCACGGCTCAATCCCCACACTTATCACACTTTCACCTGGGTATTGCCATACCTATTTCTACATCATGTAGCAAGGGGGGGGGGGGGTGTTGAGGTTAAACCTGCTAACATGATGTATCACCACAGTACAGAGGATGTGCAGTTGAACCCAGACCAGTAATACCAAACAACCCTGGAACCCACAAGCGTCTGTAGCCTAGTTGGTAAATGCAGCACTCTAGTATGTGTCTCAGTCTATCTGAGGTTGTGGGTTCAACTCCAAATATACACATCTTCATTTTCACATTCTTTCCAGATGGTAGCCCCAGAGCTTCTTTTCTATTTCAATCATGAATTGATTTCTCATTGAGATCTTCCCTTTTTGAAGAAGATTCTATTCAACTCTCCAAGTATACTTATGTGCATACCCTTTGCCCACTTGGAGGAAAAATTTGAGAACAAAGGGGAATCATAATATATAATATCTTCATTTCTGAAAATTTTCAGAAGGTCATTAAAAGAAAATCTGACTTCCTATTTATCAGTTTGTGAAAAATTGATACAAAATCACAAAATCAGGAACATTGTCATATGGTTACTAAGTTGGAAAATTAGACATGGAACCCGGTAAGTACTGATCACCCCAGTATAAGATCTCCATGAAAATAATACAAACCCATTGCTAAATCATGGTGTTTACTTTATGTTACTGAAATTCCAAAACCCCAGCTAACCCAACATCACCAACCCCTGAGCCATCAAGAGTCCCCCTTCCAGATGACCAAGTCAATATGCCTAGTGTTGAGGAAGATGAAGATTTTGACAACTCTGCTGCCCCATCCTACTTCATGATTGCACAACAACTCTCTCAATCCCACAAACACCAAAAGAAGCAAAAAATTTTGGCCCAAGAACAAGATTCTATCTGTTTTCATGCATGCAATCTTGGCATCCCTGCTTCTTCAAGTGGTATTTCCAAGTCCTTACTCAATTGGACAAAATAAATTCTTGGAATGGATTCCAAAAACAACCAACTTCCCAATCCTCCAACTGGTGCTGAACTAGCATCCCTAAAAAATTACATTGCAAAGAAGATGGCATCCATTAATGATGCCATCGCATCAAACAATGGAGAGCCAAACCAGTACAGCTCCAATTCAAAACTGCAAGAAAAGGAGCTGAAACTTGTGAAGAAGGATGTCTTGAGCCAATTACAAAAAAATATTACTTCAAGATCAAAATCACTCAAAATCACTGCTTTGGGCCAAATTCAGTCTCATGATGAGACATGGATAGCCCATGCCCGGGCCTTGATCCAAAATTCCGGTATTCCCAGATGCACCTATCACTGGGAACAGAATCCAACATCTTGCTGGAATTTTTATCTCACTGCAATAATCATCAGAACATGGGAGATGTGCCACAAATGCAGGTGGACTGATTCCTATTCAATAAATGAGAATGACAACACCCCAGCCAACAGGGTTGTCATGATCAATTGTTGGCTTTCTCAAAAAAGGCTATTTGGAAGAAGGAGCACAAGGCAGAAGGAGGCTCCAGCAGCAGAAGATTGAATTTTTCTGATCTCAAAGTCTCAACAAGAAGAAAGTGTGTCAAATAAATCTTTTTTAATTTTCTCTTCATGATCAATGAATAACTGCTTATGATGTTCTGAAATACAGAATAACAAGAAGGAAATTGAAAAGGCCATGGCAGTTAAGCTGGAAATGATGGACATGTTCCCAGAAACTTCTTATATTTTCTTGGACAGTGGATTCATATCTGATGTTGAGGGTGAAGATGAGGAATTATTCAATCATGCAAATTTTTGGAGGGCTCAACATGTCTCCCAAATATATCACTACCTGGATGAAGCATACATTCAACTGGCCAAAAAACCGCACATCAAGAGGGATAGACAATTGAAAATTAGTCAACTTGCTAAACCAAATAATTCACCAAGAGGTGATCAACCACCAACACTTCCTACTTCAATACCTCAAAACTGGTTAAGTGAGGAAGCCCTGGAGGATATAACTCCAGTTGAAAAAACAGCCTTGGGTTTACTTCCAGAAGTCAATCTCACAGAGGCAGTTTCATATCTCAGAACCCAAGTTTCCAAGTCCTCTAGCTTAATGGAAACCACACAAACATTGTGAAAATATTCAAAATAGTTTAATTTTTATATCAGTACTTTAAAAAATATGGAGGTGTACGTTTGGATGCAACATTGGCTTTGATGAAATTTTTATTGAGTACTACATGTATTTTTATTTTCATCCCATTCTTGTTTTGTCAACCAGAAACTTGTAATTATATTTAAAGCTAGATTAACTGAATTTACTAAATCCAATAATGTGGGTTCACCCTGACTTGAAGAGGTTAACAATAGGGCATATCAGAGTGAAGAAAACCTGCCATTTTTTAATGGCGGGTTTCAAACCAAATTGGCCATTTAAAACCTGCCATTAAAAATCAAAAAAACCCACTTATTTCACACCAGAAGTGTCAGAGTTACCTGGAAATAAGTGGGTTTTTTCAAATGAAGTATTTAAAGGCTTCCACCACCTGTCCACGTCATCCACCCCTGGCTTCCCACCTCCTTCTAACTCCAACCTCATCGGAAAAAAATTTGATTCATCACTCTTCATCTCTTCATCACGATCCTCATCACTTTATCACTCTCATCACTTTATCACTTTCATCACATCCAGCTAACTCTCATTGGATCACTATCCTTATCAGTTCATCACTCTGATCTGTTTATTGCTTTAATCACATCCAGCTAACTCTCATTGGATCACTATCCTTATTGCTTAGTTTCTCTCATCATTTTATTGCTTTCATCACCTCCAGCTAACTCTCATTGGATCACTATCCTGATCAGTTCATCACTCTAATCTGTTTATCACTTTCATCACATCCAGCTAATCCTCATTGGATCACTATCCTTATCACTTCATTGCTCTCATCCTTTTATTGCTTTCATCACATCCAGCTAACTCTCATTGGATCACTTTCCTCTTTGCTTCATCAATCTCATCCTCTCATCACATCATCACTCTCACCACTTAAAAACTCTCATAGCCCTTCATGCCTTCATCCCTCTTACTATTTTAAATGGCCCCTCAGCAATCCTCCCCCCACAAGTCCACTAAACAATCCAATGGAACAAAGAAAAATCCCCCAGTAACTCAACATCCAACAATCCTCCCCCATCAGCCTCCAAAGGCTCAAGTCATCTCAAGAGAGCTGATCACATCATCCTGGTAAACTGGCTCAAAATTCCGTCCAACTACAATGCTTGCTTTGGATTGGACAATGAAATACGTGTTGGCCAACCTCCATCCTCTAAGGTAAATGGTTATCTCCTGATGGCCAATGAACTCAAGAAAAAAACAAAAGGTAGGCTGGATCTGTCATCCAAACAGATGAGGTAGCAATTCAAGAATTATCAAGCCCAGTACAAAAAGGCCCACTCCATGTCAATCTCCACCCGCTTTGGTATCACTGACTCCAACAAAGCCTAGGGAATAAACTCAGTGGTTTGATAAGTTGGACTCCATTTTTCCTTTTTATATTCAAATGGATGAAATCTTTGGAAAGAAGGCCAAAATCACCCCCCTAGCCGCTTTTGATGCCCAACAATCCAATTCAGTTGACGCTGAGGACTTGGCTGGGGATGCTCAGCCTAGCAATGGTGATCCAAAAGAAACCTATGAGTGGCCCCCATCCAATGCCAAGGAGGATATTCAAGCACAATCAGCTCCAATCATGTCTACTTCCATGTTGATTGGGGAGTCAAACCCAACCTTGGACCCTTCCCCTCCTTCTTTCAATTGCTCTCTTCCTGGGGTGGAAGAACTGGAGAACTTGGCCAATGAGGAGGATGTCATTCCTGTATCACCATTGCCATCAACATCTGCTCAAGTAAGGAACCAAGGTATTTTCTCTTCTGTCAAGTTAATCCTGCCTGATTTAAATTTGAAAGAAACAGGCTCATCCATTCCTGAATGGCCAAAAACTCAAGCCAATGGGGCCTCCAACATCCCCTTCAAATGAGAGCAATGATGTTCCCACACAAACTCCCTCTGCAAAGGGAAAGGGAAAGACCTCCAATTCAATCAACATCAACCCCAATAGCATTCAAAAGAGTAGAAAAACTTCAAATTTTATGGGCTTTGAGGAGATAATGGAGAAGCAAGAATCAATTAAGCCCATTGGATTCTCCTTGCTGTCAAAATCTAGCTCATTCCTATTCCCCTCTGAAAAACAGTGAAATCTCAAATTGAATCTGAAAAACTTCAGTTTGAAAAGGAGAAGTGGGATTTTCAACTGGCTATTGATTTTCAAAAGCATAAAGCCAAGACTTTGGCTCATCAGCAAAGATGGCATGCTGGGTGGAATTTGAAAAATGCTGAGCTAGAATTTCAAAAAGAGGAAAAGGAGAAGGATTGACAGCAAGCGCAAATGCAAATGGAGAGGGAACAACTGGAAACATAAAAAAGGGATAAGTGGTCAGTAGCCATGGCATGCATTGGTAGCAGTAGAGCAGTAGATTAATCAAAGCAGATTACTAAAATGCTGGGCTTTTAAATATATTTGCTTTGATGAAAAACTTAAAAAGAAAAAAAATATTTTTGATTACAACAATGCATAAGACTAGTTTTAACCCCACCAATAAAAAAAATAGTTTTTCTTTTTATTTATATTTTTTTCCTGGAGTATATTTTCCCACTTCCCAAGTCCCTGAAAGTGTTTCTAGTTGTTTTGTTTATTTGCATTGACATTGCAATTCTTGTATGAGTGGCAGTCTCCACAGCAGGAAAATTACAGTGCTTGTACTTATTTGCTTCCCAAACCATTTTCACTACACCTTTTTTCTTGAAATAAATTCCAAACCCCAGGTCAGAAAAAACAAAATGGCTGTCTGATACTCCATATTCATCCATAGTTTCAATAAGTTGTTGTAAGACTCCAAACGGTGCTAGGCTGTGGCAGTTCTGTGGAGGGGAAAGGTGCTGTTTAGGATTCCCTCCTGAGTGTTACAAAAATATTTAAATGTAACCGGGATCAAAGTCCAGAACCTGGTAAACAAGGGACCAATAGTAAGAGGATAAAGATTATAGTAGTTGGTAGCTTGGGAAACAACACTATCTGAGGCAAGATGGTGCCTGGGAAAACTTGAATAGAAGAGGTCAAGGTTTGTCCAGAGTTCAACAAGACAAGGAAATTGTAAGTAACGATGCCCACAAGATAATAGCTATGGTCATCAGCAGAAGCTTAGGAAAGATAAACTCAATCCCAAACAACCTCCAGGTTCTCAATGAACCTGCCCAACTCTCCACAATCAAGCGCTTGAAGGGTACCAGATAACTGTGGGTGGCTGCACAAGACAAAGCTAATGGTTTGAAGAAGCTCCAGAAGCAAAACAATAACTGATTCAAACAAGAATAACCCAACACTTCTCAAGGGACTCAAGAGTAGCGTGGCGGAATTCAACTTCAAAAGAGATGAAGGGGGGTTTAACACTCCAGGTTTTAAGCTTAATAAAACCTCTTCAGTCAAACGTGACTGGTTCCAGAGAGATAATCAAAGAATGATCAGGACCGGTATGGTCGGATAAAGGGATCAGGAGTGGTGTAACACACTCAAGAATTTAATCAGTCAAATTCTTCTTCAACCAGCAAAGCTATTGGTTGGTGATAAGGATCAAGGATCAAGGGTTTGAGTATGGAGGCTCAATGATCAAGGGGCAATCATAGATATACCCAAGTTTTTTTTTCTCAGATAAAGGGGAATGAATCCCCATGGATGATGTATTGCAAGGTGAAAATGATGATGATGCTCACTGGTATGGTAGGATGTGATGATGATGATGTGATCTGATGATAAGGTAGCATGTGCTGCTCTGACGTGATGTAGGATTTCCTCTCCAAAAGGCAGGGGAGAGCCCCTCCTTATATGGGAAGGAGGCCCTGTTAGACTATTTACAAGGGATACTACAAATGGAGCGGAAAAAGAAAGAAAGAATTTTTTTTTTGATTTTCAGATTTTTAGGTGATCAGAAAAATTTGATCACGCAGGCCGGTGGAAATTCGGCCTGCCTGACCGGGGTGGGATCCTTCTCATCCCTTCACCATATTTTGCGTCCCTCCGTGGACGGGCGCGCGCAACAATACCGGAATCACCCACCCCTTGCCCAAAGGCGGAAGGGGTGGGAAAGGAAAACGGATCAGACCGCCCGCGGGTGTCCCCGGGCGGTAGACAACACTCTCCACCCCCACCCAAAGATGGAAGGGGGTGGGAGAGTCCCAGGAAGGGTGATGGATCCGTTGGGGAGCGGATGGGGGATCAGATGGGGAAGCCAGTTTGGCCTTGAGTTGGATGATTTGATGACGCTTGACCAATTGATGACAATCAACGGATTGATGATGGTGGGAGGATAGGAGTGATAGACTAAAGATTGATTGTCGTTGAATCACTCATTGGTTAGTTTATATTGATCTGATAGTCTTTCTGATCCTGATCTGTTCAATAAAGTGAGTGGGTAGTAGTTTGATAATCAATGATGATCAAATCAGGTTGATCAACCTCATCTTGTTGAGCCTAAGAGAGAGGCTCTTGGGTGGATGTGGAGTGGCTAAGATTGTTTAAATTGACCACTACTGGTGACCAAGAATTGTTTCTTGGCACCCTGATGAGTCTTGAGTTTTGATCTGAGCATTCTAAACTTTTTGGATGCCCCGATTGATTTACATGGTTGGTTTGGGGTGGATGAGAAGAAGGAAGCAGAGGATGATGATGATGATGAGTGATGGAGGGGGAAAAATGGATGGAATGGGATATCTTGGGCCAAGCGTGTCTTGGCCCGCGCGTTTGGCCAAAAGGAAGGGGGGAAAGACAAGAGAAGGAATCAAACTCAGTGTCTAGATGGTGAGGCTGTGAAGGCCTGTCCTAGACCAATGGGAAAAAGGGATGTTTGACAGAATGAGGAAGTTGGAGAATTGATACTGAAAAAGAAATTCCATTTTTTTTTTTTTTTTTGAATGACACCTAAATAAAAGAATTGTAAAAATTTTTGAATTTTTCTGCATCTGGTCCAGGGTGTCCAGATTTGGTCACCACATCTCTCCCCAACTTAAAGACTGTCCCTAGTCTGCATCTGTGCTTGATGTCATAAAAAAGAAAGGGAGGATGATTGAACACAAGAAATGGCCATTTGATCTTGAGGGTGATTGCAAAGAAGATCTTGATCCATTCAAAGAAAATCCTAGAGTTTTCTGCAATAAAACAAAGAAGGCTTCCCAGGTGCTCATGTATGTGGCATACAGTAGAGTTTCACAAAAAAACACAGCTGATGACCCTGGTGGTGCACAATTGGGAGGACTTACTTCTGATCAAAGTTGCCTCTACAACAATCAAATTTGTTAAACTGATCAGCAGAGAACCTCCTGGCCATCTGAGTACCATCCAGTTCCTATAAAACATATGATCCACCTCTGACTTGACGGACCACTTGATAAGGACCATTCCAGCAATTGGAAAAAAGCTTCCCCCACTGGGTTTCCAAGGATTGGTTGTAAGCTAAAACTAGATCACCAGGATTCAAGGGATCCCTGAATCAATTGGAATGCTTATCCTCCCAATACTCGACTGATTTTTCCCTTGACTCCATCATTTTCTGATAAGCTTTGTTGCGAACATCTTCACTTTGCTCCAGTTTCTGGGATCTGGCAACTAATAGATCAGTGGTGGAAGAAACCTTTTCCCAAGAAATACCTAAGAAAGATTCCATTTCCAGATCAAGAGGAAGGACAGCCCTCTGTGCAAAGATAATTTCATAAGGTGAGTAGCCAGTGGTTCTTTTAGTTGAGATTTGATTGGAGAAGAGAACCAGAGGAAGAAATTTGCAACAATTCTTTCCACTTTCACCAGCCAACTTGACAAGAGCAGCCTTCAAAGGGGCATGGCCTCTTTCCACCATGCCTTGTCCTTCAGGATAATAAGGAGCGGTAACCATATGTTGACCAGGAAGCGATTGGATCATTTTGGCCAGTTTGCCACCAAACTCAGAGCCACCATTGGTTGAATAAGATTGAGCCAAGCCATAAAGCATTGTCCAAGTCTCTTAAAAGAAAGCTGCTACTGATTCAGAGCTGATGTTCTTAAGAAATTTTGCTTCAACCCATCCAGAAAAATCATCTCTAGCCACAATGAGGTACTTAGCTCCACCAGCCTTAATGTGAACCACATCCATAGAAATCCTTCCAAAGACAGTGGACTCTCCATTGGGATAACAAATTTCAGCCGGGAGCCTAAGATCACGTTTCTGACATACTTTGCAACTCTTGCACCACTGAGAGACTGATTTCTTCAAAGATGGCCACCAGAATTGTTTGGATATACGCCAATAGGTCTCAGTTTCTCCGCAATGCCCAAGGCCTTCATGGAGACTTTTGAGGATTGAATCTTGCTTAGCGGGGATTGTGACAACAATTAGAGCATAAGGATTGCCTCTTTTCATAAGCCTAGTACCTTGGACAAAGAAATTGGAGGACTTCCTTTTGAGTGATTGGAAATATTTAGCGGAGAGATCAGGAGGCCTTTGGAGAGTGGAAAGGTACTGCTCTAGTTTTAGCCAGAAACCTTGTTGGAAGCCAGAATAATCTTGAGAGGAAAAGGTGAAGACTGGAAGAATTAAAGGCTCCTCCTCATCAAAGTCCGCTCCAACATTTGATTCTTCATTTCCAAGGGGGCGTCAAGATAAACCATTGGGCATGGTGAAGGATTTTCTGGGCCTATGAATGATATCAAAAGAGAAAAGCTGGATGAAGGCCACCCAACGGGTCATAGGAGCATTTGGGAGGCTGGGGGCATTGATCATTTTGATGATGGATTGTGCGTTGACTTGTAACTTGAAGTGTTGACCCCAGAGGACAGTTTGGAGTTTCTTCAACATTTGAGCCACGCCACAGAGTTCCAGTTTTGGTTAGGAGTACCTGGATTATACATCTGATAATAAAAGGGATTCATAGAGAGCAGGAAGGTCCCAACCATTTTCATCTTCCTGGTTGAGGACAGCCCCAACAGATTGATAACTGGAATCAACAGCCAATTTGATCTTGCCAGCTCCAGGTCCATAAGCAATCTTCCTCAAGACTATGTCTTTGCCACCCATCATTTTAAGCAGCCAAAAAGAATGTTCACAATCTTGGGTCCAGATCCACTCAGCATCTTTTCTGGTCAGGAAACATAGGGGAGCACAGATTTTGGATAGAGATTGGATGAAAATTCAAACATAAGTGAAAACACCTAGAAAACCCCTGACTTCAGTTGGGTTGATGGGAGTAGGCCAAGAGAGGATTTTGTTGATCTTGGATGGAGCCATCCTTCTTCCTTCCTTGCAGACCACATGACAAACAATTTCCAGAGCAGGGAAACAGGCAGCCAATTTGGATCTGGAGACAGTGAGGCCAGATTCTTTGATTTGGAACAGGACCCTTTCCAAAGTGGTTGCATATTCCCAGCTAAATTGACAGATTCCTGAATGCCAGGGTAAGAGCTCATTTTTATAGTCAGAAACTGGTCCTTTAATTCCGCCATCGTCAATAAAGATACCAGCATGATCAGGGATTTCATCCTGGAGGATCCAAACCATCTGAGCCTGATAGACTGCAACCAAGTTGGTGGCGCCTTGAGGCAATTGAGTAAGTTGGAAACAACCAAGAGGTGTATTGAATGTGGTGAGAGGGCAAGAAATAGGATTTAAGGACCGTTTTTCATAGCCACCCATAATGTCACCTAGACCATAGCAAGCTCTCCCGGAGAAGGATTCAACAAATTCTTCAGTAGCAGGGGGAATACCAGAGTCTTTAATAGTAACCTTATTTAGCAGCTGGAGATCATGAACTATTCTAATTTTACCGTTACTTTTAAGGAAACAGAAAACAGGAATGGAATAGCTAGAAGTTGACTGTTCATATAAACCGGTTTGGACTTGTTCCCGGACCAACTTGATGAACTCGTTGACTTTGGCAGCAGGGATTGGGATTTTTTTCTTTTTCCAGGGATCATGTTCTACTACAGGAATGATATAAGGCAGACCATAGGACTCTTTCAAGAGACCTCTCTCTTCTTCACAGAAAGCAATAGCTTTTTCCCTAAGAGCCAAGACATTTTTGATCAAATACAACTCATCAGGTAGAAGCCATCCATCTGGTCCAAAGTTGACTACTCTCAGACGTTCTTCAGTGACACAGCCAGAGGGGATGGATGGACCAGCAAGACATCAAGGTAAACCACAGTAAGGATCACGTGATAGAGGAGGATTGAGATTGAGAGGCATTGGTTGGTTGACTGGTTGGATTTTCCTGGAAACTGGTTTATATTTGGAGGCAAAAGAGAGTGGTTCTTGTTTTTGCCAAGAGTTGACCAGAGAGATCTGACTACGGGAATTGAGACCAAGTTCTAGCGCCTTCCAAGTTTGATGTTCCGCAACGTTTTTGAAAGGTGCCTTTTCCATAAAAGAAGTCCCAGGGGATAATGAATTGCTCACATGTGTGGCACAAGGTAGGGTTTTGAAAATGATAGTAGTAGGATACCCCAGTGGTGCACAATTGGGAGGACTTACTTCCACCCCAATTTGCCTCCACTGAAGCCCATATTCTTCCATACAAAAACCACCAAAAATAGGATCAACATTGGGATCTAGTTTAGACTCATTGCAGAGATTCAAACCGGTACTGAGAGAAGGTTGATTAGTGATAAGAGTACAAGGAAAAGAAGAAACAACAGATAAAGAAGAAATATTTTTGGATTTTTCCATTTTGTTTTGTTTTTTATTTTTTCTATTTTTGAGATCAGAGGAAATTGTTGAAAAGAAAGAGAAATAGGCCTCGGGGATGAGGGTTGACCCTTAAGTTTAAGTTTGAGGCTGAAAAGAACTACAACTATTAGTAGGATCAACTACTCCCATAAAAAATGGAAGGAACTGGAATTATCCTTCTGTTTAGGAAAATGACCGGGGAAATCTCTTTCCCAACAACCAGAATCCAAAGAGCAAAGAGGAACCTCAATTTTTCTACCATCTGAATTGGGGAGGAGGATTCTCTCCCCAACTTGATTGGAAAACATCAGGGTTGCTGCAAAATTGATTAGGAAAGGTTGACCCAAGATCATGGGTCCATCCAAGCATTGTGGAAACTTTAGAGGTTATCCCCCACAAAGTTGTCCCTAGTTATGGAGTTCTTGGTCTAGGCGTCTGTAAGGACTAGATGCTGTGAGTGAGTCAGAGAGAGAGAGAGAGAGAGAGAGAGAGAGAGAGAGAGAGAGTCTTTTTCCTTTTCCTATTCCCCCTTCCTCCCCTGTCTCCCCCCTGATCTGTGCTGAGGGGAGAGGTCTTTTGTATCCCCTCCCCTCAGCCCTAACCTAAGTACAAGCACAAAGACAAACTGACAGCAATGAAGGAGAAACCCTAGACACAGAACCTCTAACCCCACCCTAGCCCCTATCCCTTATCCCCTATCTCTTCAGCCCGCCTGCAATTACGCACACCCGGTCGTCCTTCCGTGGCACGGCCCCCTGCCGCGCGTTACCTGAAGTCCGCCGTGCTTGCCCGTATCCGCCCGAAGCGCCGTTGTGGATTTCCCATCTAGTGGCCGGCCCGCGGTTGTCCACGCATATAGCCCCACAATCGCCCCGCTTTTTCCTCCCCTGACTAACCGTCCAAGAACCTTGTCGGCCCGGCTTCATCCCTGGGTTGGATATCCAAGCGGGTCGCAGCCCGCCTCCCCTAGTCAGGCCCGGCCCACAACCGCGTGCCGGTCCCGCTGCCCATACTGCTGAGCTTCGCAGCTGCTGCTGCTGAGCCCGCAGCGGCCACTGCTGAGAACACGCACACCCCGACTGCTGAGCCTGACCCACCAAATGCTGAGCGCGCAGGCCGCAACGCAGTTCCCAATCCAAGGCTATATAATGACACCACAGCGTGTGATCCAGAAATGACAAGTTCCAATGATGTTTTGGCCAATCCAGACTGGAACGTCTTCAATGATTCCAACCAATTTGCAAGACTGGTTCCCTATTCCATATACTGAAGAGGTGAAACTGACCCTAGGGCTGAGTTTAATTTTGCAGGCCATAGTGTAGGAATTTAAGAAAAGGAGCTTGATTGCTAGTAATCAAAAACCAACTAGATACAAAAAATCAGGAAATGAACATCAAATAGAATAAAACTTGAAATGTGACCATACCACCAATTGACACCAGAGAGAGCTAGAATTTGATGAACAAGACTAGAGTAAGTTGTAGTTGGTTTAAAGTTGGCCTTAAGATGAGAGTTGAGGACTGAGAAAGGAGATTGTTGAATGAGTTGAGATAGAATTTGAGATAGGTAGAATTAGAGATAAAGAAAAAGATATAGGGTGATCTTCTCACCAGATGAAGAGACAATACATCTCAGTATTTAATATGAGAGGTTGGTCGGAAAGGAAGTTGAGGAGAGATGGAAGGAAGTGATTATGGAGATATTGAGAATAGAAATGGATTAATTGGAGCAAGGATGGAGCGAGGAAGGAAATTGAAAGATGAGAAAAGATAGGATTGAGGATAGGAAGGAATGATGAACGAGGATAGGAAAGTAATGGAGAGCAATGAGGAAGAAGAAGAAAAGGGATAAGGTGAGGTGAGAGATGGTCAAGAGAAGAAATAAGAGATGAGAGCAAGTGTTGAGTCATGATGTGTGATACTTGAGTGATATCCAAGTGATATTGAAGAAGGTTGCAACATTAATTATTCTCTTTATTTTTCAACACCCCCTGTCATCTGATGAGAAGCAAACTTAAGAGCACAGACTTCAGAATAGTCTAGACGTCAACAGCTCCAGAGATTTTTGAGGAGCCGCTTTGGTGAGAGAGTTGGCAAGCATTTTGGAATTAGTGATCAGTTTGACCTTGATTTCATTATTGGAGTACATGGTTTGAAGATATTTGATCTTGATTTCCAGATGTTTTGTTTTGGAGTTGGAGCCAAAAAATTTTAGCTTGTCAAGTAGTCCCTTGTTATCAACATGAAACACAGTGGGTGATATTGGTTTGCCCCAGAGTTCCGAGATCAAATGTGATAGCCAAAGATTCTCTTGCACTCCATCTGATAATGCCAAAAATTCTGATTCAGTTGAGGACATTGTAATATTACGTTGTTTCTTGCTATTCCAGGATACAGGACAATTTAACCAAAAAGCTAAGTTTCCACTTTTCAATATTTGAGTTATTGGATTGTCTGCCCATGTTGCATTGGTGTAGAATTCAATTGATTCATTGCTGGTTTTTGTGGGAGCAAGAGAAAGTGAATAGAATCTTGTTCCCTTTAAATATTTCCAGCAATGAATTACTTCTCTCCAGTGATTGATACCGGGTTTGTGATTGTAGCAAGAAAGTAAGGATACTGCAGCGGAGAGATCAGGTCTAGTCCTCCAGGCCAAATAGTTGAGGATTCCTGTGAACGTTCTGTAATTGACATTCAGCTTTTTGAACTCTTCTTGTTCTCAATTGGTGGCTGGTTATAAATGAAGATTATGTGTTAAAGGAGTAGCAACACTTTTTCAGTCTCCAAGATTGAGTAACAAAAGACCCTTTTCAATCAGGGCGCATTGATTTAAACTGGCTGTACTTCCGGTTATTTTTAAATCCATACCCAGTAAAGTGTCCGAATCGTGAGCTGAAGAATCAGGGAATCTAAGAAGAAAATATTTCTCAAAGCCTTCAGTTCTTCCAACTACTATCAAATCATCAACATGAAAGAAAATGAAGGAATCGTGATCTTTATGTATGAAGAAACAGGCATCAGCGGTGGATTGGTAATAACCGAGATCTTTGAACCAAGAGGTAAGTGTATGATACCAGTTTGCTGGCCCTTGCTTTAGTCCGTACAGCAATTTGGTCAACTTAAGAAATGGAGCTGTTTGTTTTGATTCCTTTGGTGTTTTAATATAGATTTCTTCTTCCAAAGGTGCAAAAAGGAAGGCACTCTTTACATCAAACTTTCTGATAGGTAGTCCTTTGTCAAGACTAAGAATTAGAAGTAGAAGAAGAGATGGGAATTTACCCGTGGGGGCAAAATTGTTGGAATATTTGAGTCCAGGAAGTTGGTTAAAACCTTGCACACACAGACAAGCCTTGACCTTCTCTTTTGAGGACAGAGTGGCTGGTTTCAGTCTTGTGGCCCAAGTAGTATGCAAGAAGTGATTAGGAGTTTTGAAAAAATCTTCCCAAACTTCATGAGCTTCTATATTGTCAATTTCAGCAATTTTGGCTTCTTTGACCAGAGAAGGATCTAGAGAAGTGGAGTGATAAGAATATTTATCAGGCTTAACTTTCAGTGTTTGAGGTCTGAGTGATCGAGTAACAGAAATTGAGGATTCTGCCGGAGTTGACGCCTTGGTAGGGAGGATCAAGGGTTCCATGGTAGATTTGCCGTCATAGGTACCAATAGAAGACTGATTGTTCTTGTTTGGGGATTCTTCTGGCACAGTCAATTCAGCAGACTCTAGCAATTTGGCAGACTTCTTCTTGAATTCAATCCCTTTGGGAAACCAATCATCGGAATTGGAGAGAATTTTATTTTTCTTTGGTTTGAATGACAGGAACTGGACATTTTTTGTCTTGAAAATTGTGTTGGAGAATGTGAGTATTTGGTAAGAGAGTAATGAAGGAGTGTATCCAATTAAGGTGCCTAGTCCTCCGGGAGGTAATAATTTTGATCCGGATTGCTTTGGTAACAGGAGATAGGATACTGGATTTCCGATGGGCTTGAAATAAGATAGTGGAAGAGAATGGTTTTTAAAAATTTCATAAGTAGACTTCTTGCTCTTATGAGTGGGAATTTGATTTAGTTTAAGGGTGACTGCTGACAGGATTTTTCTCCACAAGTTTTTTGGTAAGTTAGAGTCAAAGAGAATGGTTTGAAGTGATTTGAGGATAGTCCTATTAAACCTTTCAGCCAGCCCATTCTGTTGAGGAGTGTAAGGATCTGAGAAGGTTTGATTAATAAGATTTTTCTTGCAGAATTCACTTAGACTTGTGTTCTTGAATTTGGTTCCCTGATCAGAGTGAATAATGGTTGGATAGTATCCAAATCTTTTTGCTTTGACATCTACCAAATTTCTAAGTGTAGTTGAGATGGTGTCCTTGCTGATGATTGGAATTTCAGCGCAGAATTTGGTATTACCATCCACGATAGTGAGAATATACCAATGTCCCCATCTGGAAAGTGGTAGCGGTCCAATGGTATCTAAATGAATCTTGGAGAACGGCTTGTCAGCACTAGAGGTTTGCTTTTTGAAGGAGGCTTGTGTGATTTTAGAAACGGCGCAAGCATGGCAGTCAATTTCCTTTTTCACTGGTAGTTGAAGTTTATGTCTTAGTCTATGGTAACTGACGTGTCCCAATGATTTGTGAAGAAGCTCAGAAGTCAATAAGAATTAATTGACGGACGGTGAGGAGAATTGAATGCATGGAATGTTTTTATAATAATAACCCTTTATTGCAAGCTGATCATTGATGTTGATCTTAATGAAATTTAAATTAAAGTCTACAGTGAAACCATCAAGAAGGAGCTGGCGAAGAGATAAAAGATTGACAGACAATTTGGGAACATACAGCACCCTTTTTAGGGTCAGTTTACCGTTCTCGTGATGTAAAACAACAGGTCCTTCCCCCTTGATTTCCAAGGTCCCCAATCCGCAACTAGTGTTGATTAACCCTCCTTCTTTTGATACTTTGATATGTGCAAAGAGGGATTGATTAGCTGTCAGATGGTCTGAACAACCTGAGTCAAGGATGAAAAGGAGAGAATCAGAGCAAAAGCACAAAGGAGTGCTAACATATGTGATATGTCTCGGATTGATTTTAGGACGGAGATGTGGGTATAGCATCCAGAACAAATTTTCTGGGTCATTGGCCAGAGTGTTGTGCTTTCTTGGTTTGCATTTCCCGGAAGAATTGGTAAAAAGAGTAGTAACGAAAGGTCCTGAGGAAGAGCCTTCTTCGTTGGAGGGATTGAGTTTCTGTTTGTTAAGGTAAATGCAAAGATGATCTAAAACAGCTTTGGGAGTAACTTCATTAGCATTCCAAGAGTGAGTTACCTGCTGTTTTATAACCTTGAACGTATTGGGCAACTTTTGCAAAATCATGTACACCAGAACGTCTTGAGGCAGAAGAATTCCGATCTCTAGCATTTGATTAATAGCAGATCTTATCTCCAGTATAAAAGATTGAATGTCATTTTCATTGAAGATTATATTTTTGAAGGAGCTGTACACCCTTGCTCAATTTGCGGGTTGAGATGAGACAAAGTGTTTGAGAATGTTGTTCCAAATGAGCTTGGCATTCTCTTCATTAGTCATATTAATGATTGAGGTGTGAACAGAGGCGGATAGCTTTGAAATTATAATAGATGAAAGTATTGTATTGTCTTCAGAATTGAGTTGAGTGTTGTCAGAGGACATAATGTCCTTGAGTTTGGCCAAATTGAGCAGGGAGTTCATTCTAGTCTTCCAGATAGTGAAGTTGTCATTGGTAAGTAAGGGAATAGCTTCAATTGTAGTTTTTAGAATGGTTGGGTTGATGTCATCCATAGTGGTAGTTGGTTTGTGAAGATATATGACTGGTAAGCGCGGCTTTGACTGTTAATTGTGTAGGAATTTAAGAAAAGGAGCTTGATTGCTAGTAATCACAAACCAACTAGATACAACAAATCAGGAAATGAACATCAAATAGAATAAAACTTGAAATGTGACCATACCACCAATTGACACCAGAGAGAGCTAGAATTTGATGAACAAGACTAGAGTAAGTTGTAGTTGGTTGAAAGTTGGCCTTAAGATGAGAGTTGACAACTGAGAAAGGAGATTGTTGAATGAGTCAAGATAGAATTTGAGATCAATAGAATTAGAGATAAAGAAAAAGATATAGGGTGATCTTCTCACCAGATGAAGAGACAATACGTCTTAGTATTTAATATGAGAGGTTGGTCGGAAAGGAAGTTGAGGAGAGATGGAAGGAAGTGAGTATAGAGATATTGAGAATAGAAATGGATTTATTGGAGCAAGGATGGAGCAAGGAAGGAAATTGAAAGATGAGTGAAGATAGGAGTGAGGATAGGAAGGAATGATGAGCAAGGATAGGAAAGTAATGGAGAGCAATGAGGAAGAAGAAGAAAAGGGATAAGGTGAGGTGAGAGATGGTCAAGAGAAGAAATAAGAGATGAGAGCAAGTGTTGAGTCATGATGTGTGATACTTGAGTGATATCAAATTGATATTGAAGAAGGTTGCAACATTAATTATTCTCTTTATTTTTCAACAATCCGAGATCAAGTTGAGCTGAGAGCCAGAGTCAACGAGGAGAAAGACCGTTTTAGATGATTAACCAAGATGGCAGGGAAGAAAAACAAGAGGAAATGAGTAAAGATTAGACTCAGAAGAGGGATCTGTTCCACCAGGATCCTCTATCAAAGTTCTAGAGGAGACCTTGAGTTCCTCAGGACCAATTTCCACACTTCAACGCAAAACCCATTTCTTCATTCCTTCAGCAACTGATGGAGAGATTGACAGGAGTTCAGCCACAGATAGATCAGGAATTTTAAGATCAGAAATTTTCTTTAATACCCCTTCCACAGCATTCGGGTGATCTTTGGAAATTCCCCTCTCAAACCAAACTTTGGGCTGGGTGGAGGGAGGAAGATTGGGCAACACAGGAACAGGATCAGGGGATTGAGGAGGTTTAATAGATGAGTGATAAGGATCAGGGTGATCTTGAGACCTTTCCATGAGTGGTTCTTTTTCCACCTCCATGTCTTCTACATCAGAAGAGGGCTCAGGTGAGGATTGTTGTTTGGGTGGTTTGCAGAGGATTGAGGTTGGAAAGGAAGGAGCTTTATGAGGTTTGGGCTCCTCATGTTGCTTCCTAGCTGGATTGGATTGGTAAGTACCAACCAGAGAGGAGGAAGAAATATCTGGGGGATACCAAGGTTGAAGAGTACCACAAGAAGATTGGAAATCCACAGAAGCCAAGGATGCCTTCATAGGAGGAGGTGGCTAGTAAGAGGCGACCACATGACAAATGGGGCAAGATGAATCAAAGGGGATCAGGGCACCATTAGGAATAAAAAAGTTATTCCCTTTCTGCTCTACCAATTTCTCATCTTGGTCCTTCTGGAGCTTGAGACATTGACCAGTTCCATGGCCTTCCCTGTGGCAATAATAGCAGACTATAGTATTTTTAGGAACAGCACTAGAAGGTTTAGGAACAGCAAGAGAGGAAATCTTTTGATCCATTTTGTTTTCAAAGGCTTTGTGCAGTTTATTGATCTTGTCCATCGTAGTGGTTTCTTGGTTAGGCTGAGGGTTCTTGGGCCTGCAATAAGATTCCATTTTATTCATGATCTTGTTTGAATCTTTGAAAGAGGGGGCATGGACTGGTTCAGCGGTTTTAGATTTTTCAAAAGTGAGGGCTGTTTTACCTTTCATGACTTTATCCACCGCTCCCCTAAGGATAAGGAAACCAGGGAGCTTGAATTGATTATCCCTGGTAGTGATCATGGATCCAGACTCGACCAGTTCGTCCTTGATTCTTTCCTGCACTCCAAGAGAAAAAGATTGGAAAAATCGGACTCAAATTTTTTCCACTGTGTCAATGTGATTGTTTTGGACAAGGTAGGATTGGATGGGATCCCAAGATTTCCTAAAGGACCGATAATCGGAAGCTGAAGCCACACCACCATTGGAGATCCACTGGGAGACAAGGTTATCTAGATCCTGCAAAGTAAATTGTGCTACATCTATTTTTCCCCAAAAGGCCAACATTGCTCCCCGCAGCAGGGTCCAGTTATGCCGTTTGAAACCTTCAAACAACTCAATGATTTCCATAACTTCATCAGAGGAGATAAAAAATTGTAACTGGTAGGCCATATCAAATTTGCTAGCCCCGTCCACCAAAGCAGCCATCTTTCCGGAGTCCAAGAAGCGTTCCACATTTGTCCCATTGAATCCTAAGTTCTTGTTCTGGGGCTTGATCTTAACCATCTTAGGATGAGTAGAAGAGTTGCTGGTGGATTCCATTTTGACAAAGTTTCCTAAAAGATCCAAGGAGAAAATTTCCAAAGTGGCTTACAAATGTGGCAAGAGTAGGGTTTCTCAAAAAACATTAAGTATCTTGCCCAGGTGGTGCACAATTGGGAGGACTTACTTCTAGAACAAGTTGCCTCCACAGATCTAGATGATGACGGAAAAAAAAAGAAAGAGATTGGATTTCAAAGTTGATGATTATTGGGACTGTAAATCCCAAGGTTGCTGGTTCAACCCCGGCCCAGGGGACCAAATGTAAGACTCCAAACGGTGCTAGGCTGTGGCAGTTCTGTGTAGGGGAAAGGTGCTGTTTAGGCTGCCCTCCTGAGTGTTACAAAAATATTTAAATGTAACTGGGATCAAATTCCAGAACCTGGTAAACAAGGGACCAAAAGTAAGAGGATAAAGATTATAGTAGTTGATAGCTTGGGAAACAACACTATCTGAGGAAAGATGGTGGCAGGGAAAACTTGAATAGAAGAAGTCAAGGTTTGTCCAGAGTTCAACAAGACAAGGCAATTTTAAGTAACAACTCCCAAAAGATAATAGCTCTGGTCGTCAGCAGAAGCTTAGGAAAGATAAACTCAATCCCCAACAACCTCCAGGTTCTCAATGAACCTTCCCAACTCTCCGCAATCAAGCGCTTGAAGGGTACCAGATAACTGTGGGTGGCTGCACAAGACAAAGCTAATGGTTTGAATAAGCTCCAGAAGCAAAACAATAACTGATTCAAACAAGAATAAACCAACACTTCTCAAGGGACTCAAGAGTAGTGTGGCGGAATTCAACTTCAAAAGAGATGAAGGGAGGTTTAGCACTCCAGGTTTTAAGCTTAATAAAACCTCTTCAGTCAAACGTGACTGGTTCCAGAGAGATAATCAAAGAATGATCAGGACCGGTATGGTCAGATAAAGGGATCAGGAGTGAAGTAACACACTCAAGAATTTAATCAGTCAAATTCTTCTTCAACCAGCAAAGCTATTGGTTGGTGATAAGGATCAAGGATCAAGGGTTTGAGTATGGAGGCTCAAGGATCAAGGGGGAATCATAGATATACCCAAGTTGTTTTTTCTCAGATAAAGGGGAATGAAGCCCCACGGATGATGTATTGCAAGGTGAAAATGATGATGATCCTCACTGGTATGGTAGGATGTGATGATGATGATGTGATCTGATGATAAGGTAGCATGTGCTGCTCTGATGTGATGTAGAATGTCCTCTCCAAAAGGCAGGGGAGAGCCCCTCCTTATATGGGCAGGAGGCCCTGTTAGACTATGTACAAGGGATACTACAAATGGAGTGGAAAAAGAAAGAAAGAATTTTTTTTTGATTTTCAGATTTTTAGGTGATAAGAAAAATTTGATCACGCAGGCCAGTGGAAATCCGGCCTGCATGACCGGGGTGGGATCCTTCTCATCCCTTCACCATCTTTTGCGTCTGTCCGTAGATGGGCGCGCGCGACAATACCGAAATCACCAACCCCTTGCCCAAAGGCGGAAGGGGTGGGAAATGAAAATGGATCAGACTGCCTGCGGGTGTCCGCGGGTGGTAGACAAAACTCTCCACCCCCACCCAAAGATGGAAGGGGGTGGGAGAGTCCCAGGAAGGGTGATGGATTGGTTGGGGAGCGGATGGGGGATCAGATGGGGAATCAAGTTTGGACTTGAGTTGGATGATTTGATGATGCTCAACCAATTGATGATGGTGGGAGGATAGGAGTGATAGACTGAAGATTGATCATCGTTTGATTGCTTGTTGGTTATTTGATATCAATCCAATAGTCTTTCTGATCCTGATCCATTTGATTGAGTGAGTGGGTAGTAGTTTGATGATTGATGATAATCAAATCAGGTTGATCAACTTCATCTTGTCAAGCCTAAGAGACAGGTTCTTGGGCGGATGTGGAGTGGCTAAGATTGTTGGAATTGACCACTACCGGTGACCAAGAATTGTTTCTTGGCACCCTGATGAGTCTTGAGTTTTTATCTGAGCCTTCTAAACTTTTTGGATTCCCCAATTGATTTCCATGGCTGGTTTGGGGTCGATGAGAAGAAGGAAGCAGAGGATGATGATGATGAGTAATGGAGGGGGAACAATGGATGGAATGGGATATCTCGGGCCAAGCGGATCTTGGCTCACGTGTTTGGCCAAAAGGAAGGGGGGAACGACAAGAGAAGGAATTGAACACAGTGTCTAGATGGTGAGGCGGTGAAGGCCTGTCCTAGACCAATTGGACAAATGGATGTTTGACAGAATGAGGAAGATGGAGAAGTGATACTGAAAAAGAAATTCCAATTTTTTTTTTTCTTGAATGACACCTAAATAAAAGAATCGTAAAAATTTTTGAATTTTTCCGCATCTGGTCCAGGGTGTCCAGATTTGCTCACCACATTGTCCATTAGATTTCTTGGTTGGAACTTCAAGTAAAAAGGAATACTTAGAGATGTCACCTTTTTCAATGTGAGGTGAGTTGTAAAAAGAGTTGGATGTGAAGGTGACATGCCGAGAGCAGTCAAAGGGAGTAAGCCAAGAACCAAATTCAAGTAATGAGAAGGAGGGGATGTCATTTTCCTTCATTATTTCACGGTTTGATTCAAAGGGAAGTCTTGCCAAATTTCAAAACGTTTGTCCTAAATTTCAAGAGACTTTTTCTTCCTTAAGATTGAGAACAGCATATGCTTGAGGGGAAGATTGAATAGATGATTTCTTCACATAGCGTTTAAATAACTCAAAGGGGTCCATAGATTTTTGCCATCCAATTGCCCACATTTTTCCACCCCAAGATCTTGAGGGACCAACTGTGTTGACAAATTGTTTTGACCGGTGAAGGAAAGTTGTCACAAAATTGAATGTCCTTCTTTTCTTGATCAGAAATTTTATCCAATGGGACAAAGTCAATTATTGCAACAGGACTGTTGTGATCAGACTTATTGAGAAAAATTCCTTTTCTGCTGTGGGAGAAATGGAATTGCTTGATTGTCTGCTTGGAAAGTTCAAACTCAGCCAGTGAGGGTTTTCAATTGTTCTTTTTGTTTTCAGAAGTAATTGCAGGATAAAGATACAAAGGTTGTAGTTTCTGTTCAGACCATACAAACTTTTCATTGATTCCCCCCTCTGCAAGTTCCACAGAGATTTTGGAGTCCCTCATTTGATCCCTCTTTTGCTTCAAAGCCCTCTGCTGGCCACCTCTCTTTATGTTTGTCACCTCATCTCCTTCCATCTTTTTCCCTCCCAGGAAAATGCTCTGCTTGGGGTGAGGATCAAAAAGGGATTCAATTTGGAGTATAAAATTTTGAGTGTGGTGGAAAAAGCAATGGAATTGAAGAAAAAGCGGTCAAAAAAGGATTACCAAAAAAACAAAAAAAAAATGTCAGTCACATGATCACCAAAAAAAAACCAAAAACAAATAAAATAAAAAATTACTGGGCGTGGGCGTGAACTAACTGGGCTGGGCTTATTAAGCCCAAAAAAAAAATAAAAAAAAATAAAAAAAATAAGCTACATCATCAAAAAAAAAAAAACAAAAAAAAAATTCTTGGGGGAAAACCAATTGGGTCGGGCTGAGTTGGCAAGGGGGGCAGGTGCCCGGTGGCAAGGCAAGGGAGGGGGGTGGCTTGGGGGGGATCAAGGGGGGGCGGGTAGCCAAGTCAGTGGCGGGGTCAGCAAGCAAGGAGGGCAGGGGCGGTGGACCAAGCAAGGAGGGGGGGCGGGGCCAGCAAGCAAGGAGGGCAGGGGTGGCGGACCAAGCAAGGAGGGGGGGCGGGTAGCCAAGTTGGCAGCGGGGCCGGCAAGCAAGGAGGGCAGGAGCGGTGGACCAAGCAAGGAGGGGGGGTGGGTAGCCAAGTCAGTGGCGGGGCTGGCAAGCAAGGAGGGGGGGCCAAGGAGGTCAAGTTGGCAGCGGGGCCGGCAAGCCAAGGAGGGAAAGTTGGCGGCGGGCCGGCAAGCAAGGGTGGGGGGGCCAACAAGCAAGGGGGGAGGCAAGGGGGGGGCAAGGAGGCAAGCAAGCAAGGTGGGGGGCAAGGAGCCCAACAAGCAAGGGGGGGCAAGGAAGGGGGGAGAGGGGAGGGGTTTGTGAGTGAGTGAGAGGGGGTGAAAGGGAGGGAAAAGCAGAATGAGGAGGGTGGAGGGGGGAGCTTACCTGGGGAATCAACCAAGGGGGTGGGGGGGCTGAAAGGGGATGGAGGTGGATGAATCAACCTATGAGCATTGGATGATGGGGAGGATGAGGAGGAGGGGGGGGAAGCTTACCAGGGGTTCCAACCAAAGGAGGAGGGGAGGCAGTGGGTGAGGTGGAGGTGATGGGTGAGGTGGAGGTGGTTGGTGAGGAGGAGGAAGGAGTGGACTGACAAGTGGTTTGGTGGGGTGAGGTGGGTGGTTTGTCCAGTGGTTTTGTGGGGTGAGGTGGGGGGTCTGGAAGTTTTGAGTCTATTTTGTATAAGTCCACCCCACCAAATGAGAAAAAAAAATATACCAACTCAGCCTAGAAATCTTGGGTGAACAACCAAAACCATTTTCTAAGTCCACCCCACCAAATGAGAAAAAAACAAGAGTGAGTCAGCCAACAAATCTTGGGTGAACAACCAAAACCAAAAAAATTTGGTGAAGGGATTTTTTACCTAATTCATAATCAAACATTACTCATCAAATCAAGCAAGGGTAAGAGGATCAAGCAAGGGTAAGAGGATCAAGCAAGGGTAAGAGGAAGAATCAGTTCTCTCATAGAAGAAGATGAGGGAAAAGATGAGACAGGGATGACTTGAGGGGGATCTGGAATATCATCTTCAAATATTTTGTCCCATTCATCTTTGATGTTGGCCAAAATATTGTGAAGGATGACACAAGTGATAATCCAGTTGATGAGGAACTTCATGTCTTTGGGATTTTGAAGCTTGTTTCTCATTTCCCTTAATCTGGCCCATCTTCCTTTCAGGACTCCTATGGCATTCTCAATCCAAACCTGTGATTGGGAAAGATGATGGTTGAAATTGGTTTTTCCTTGATTTTTGGACAAAACATTCTGGTATGCTGGAACCACATATTTCCCACTAGCATAAGCTGAATCGGCCAGAAGGTATTGATTTTCTTCAAATTAGTTCTCTGTTTGTTGGGCAATCCGCATCCAATTGAACACGTATGAATCATGACAAGGACCTGGAAGGCCAGCATGGAGGGATATGAGCTTATTTTTGTTATTTAAAACAAATTTTAGTACCACAGAGTATCTAAACAAACAGACCAAACATATTTGGTCAGTTTGTGATCAATGGTGTTATCAAAGCAATTGGAAAAGATATGAATCAATTGCCTTTTTTTCAGATCAAAATAGTGGTTGCCATCTAGCTTGGGTTTTTGACTCAAGGGGATGGTGGTTCCATTGACAAAACTAAGGCAACCAGGAAATCCTTTGGTTTCCATTACTTGAGATATCTCCTTGTGTTCTTCTTTTTTTGGCAAAGGAAGGACTGAGCAATGGAAATATAGCATAGCAACCATGACTCTTTTGGTGTATGAGTCAATGGTTCCATATCCAACTGAGAATATATTTTATAATCAATGAATTGCTGCTCCATTTCCATTTGATCCCAATCTACAAAGAGCAACAGCCAGTTGGATAGCTGAATTGCGTTGAGAATTCTGAGAATTGTTCTGGAAGATGTGGTTGTCTTCAATCATCTCCAAAAGTTATATGAATGAAGGGAATAGAGTTTGGAAAAGTTGCTGGAAGCTTAAGTTGGGGAGGAGATGAAGCTTTTGCCTTTCATACATAGGGTTGTGGAGAGTTTGTCTTCTTTGAACCATGTATTGCTTTTGTAATAGAGCATTCAAAGCCAACCAAGTTGATTCCAAATTGGAGTCTGAATTGGAGTCTGAATTGCAGTCAAATACTAACAAAAGTTCAGTCAGCTTTTTTGCATTTTCAACTTGCTGCCAAGAAGTTTGATGGGACATGTTGAGAAAGATGGTGATGAGATCATGATGAGATTTGTGTGAAGATGGAGATTTGAAGCAATAGAGATGTGAAGCAATAGAGATGTAAAGTTATGGAGATGTGAAGCAATGGAGATGAGATGTGTGTAATGTGATGGAGATGGGACCAGTATGAATTTGCTGGTGTGATGGATGGTGGATGGATGATGATGCATAAATGGCAGGTTTAATGGCGGGTTTGATGTTTGAAATCCGCCATTTTGAAATACACCAGTTAGGGGGTATGTGTATTTCAGAAACCTGCCATTAAAAATGGCGGGTTTGGTCAAAAAAAAGGCCAGTTTCTACTGGCGGGTTTGCTGACTCTGATACACCCTAATGTAGTTTACACTGTAAAACTCTTGAAATTTTAAAATAAATAAATCTCTAACAAGTTGTTACATCCAAACAGAAATTGAAGTAAGAGTGGAAAAAACCAACATCCACATGTGCACAGAATACACAATCTCATTGAAAAATTTTGAGTAAATTATATTTGATGCACAACCTTTTGGAAAGCTAAATGAAATTCTTTTTTCAATCACAACATCCTAAGTGCATTTTTTTCACTTTTCAGCTGTCATGTTGAGATCACCCACTTGTTAAAAATTCCCAAATACCTTTTTATGACAGAAGTATATATAAAATACACATTCCTAGATGTGAATTGTGTCATCTGAGAAAAACCTGCTAACTCTTTGCATTGAGATTTTCCTTCTCAAATGGTGAATCATTAACATATTGTATTACCATAATGTGATTTCAAATCATAGTTTTGTAATAAGATAATTAGTTTTAAGACAAAATATTTCATGTTCCATCAAGGCAATTGACCTTGCATTTGAATCAAAACACCTTGGGATTCGCTAAGTATATTAGGTGGGCTAACCATGAGCAGTTGATACAATCTATTGGTTTGATACCATTTTCAAAATACAAAATCAACTGTTCAATGCCTTGCCCATTGAAGAGAATATGAATATTCAAAGGGTAATGTTAAATTCATGGCTCATTGAGCCGTGTACACAACTCTGTACACGGCTCAATGGGCCATGTGGCCACTAAATAACTAAAATCAAGTTGTGTAGCCTCCACTAAATTATAAATAATGAATAATAAGTAATAAATAATAAATAATAAATAATAAATAATAAATAATAAATAATAAATAATAAATAATAAATAATAAATAATAAATAATAAATAATAAATAATAAATAATAAATAATAAATAATAAATAATAAATAATAAATAATAAATAATAAATAATAAATAATAAATAATAAATAATAAATAATAAATAATAAATAATAAATAATAAATAATAAATAATAAATAATAAATAATAAATAATAAATAATAAATAATAAATAATAAATAATAAATAATAAATAATAAATAATAAATAATAAATAATAAATAATAAATAATAAATAATAAATAATAAATAATAAATAATAAATAATAAATAATAAATAATAAATAATAAATAATAAATAATAAATAATAAATAATAAATAATAAATAATAAATAATAAATAATAAATAATAAATAATAAATAATAAATAATAAATAATAAATAATAAATAATAAATAATAAATAATAAATAATAAATAATAAATAATAAATAATAAATAATAAATAATAAATAATAAATAATAAATAATAAATAATAAATAATAAATAATAAATAATAAATAATAAATAATAAATAATAAATAATAAATAATAAATAATAAATAATAAATAATAAATAATAAATAATAAATAATAAATAATAAATAATAAATAATAAATAATAAATAATAAATAATAAATAATAAATAATAAATAATAAATAATAAATAATAAATAATAAATAATAAATAATAAATAATAAATAATAAATAATAAATAATAAATAATAAATAATAAATAATAAATAATAAATAATAAATAATAAATAATAAATAATAAATAATAAATAATAAATAATAAATAATAAATAATAAATAATAAATAATAAATAATAAATAATAAATAATAAATAATAAATAATAAATAATAAATAATAAATAATAAATAATAAATAATAAATAATAAATAATAAATAATAAATAATAAATAATAAATAATAAATAATAAATAATAAATAATAAATAATAAATAATAAATAATAAATAATAAATAATAAATAATAAATAATAAATAATAAATAATAAATAATAAATAATAAATAATAAATAATAAATAATAAATAATAAATAATAAATAATAAATAATAAATAATAAATAATAAATAATAAATAATAAATAATAAATAATAAATAACAAATGATAAGTGATAAATGATAAACAACAAATAATAAAGAATAAATTTTAAATTATATGGAGTAGTTTATGGGCCCCCCCGCGTTGAGGGGCCCTACACAACTCCCACAGGCCGTGTGGGGCCTTGTACACAGCTTCCACACGCCTGGATCCGTGTACACTGCTCCCACATGCCTGGAGCCATGTACACGGCTCTCACACGACTGGAGCCGTGAATTTAACATCACCCATATTCAAAATAGAAGCATTGTTTTTGGGAGACTTAAGCTCACCAGGAGGTATAAGATCAAATAAAAAATTCCTTTCACATTCATTCATATTTCCCTTTGAAATAATAAATCTCAGACAACCTCCAAAAATCTGAATTACCACAACATAAAAATCAATCAAAATTATGGAGAACACTACCAGAGTTGGAAACATTTGGATATGCCAATGTCCCAAATGTTCTCAAAGGACTTTTGAACCTGGAAGGAATCTATACAATGGTGTTGGAAGGTCCAAAAAATCACACCATACCCATATAATGCAATTAAATGATTCTACAAATGTATGTGACTGATTTTTTCCTGCATTTCATCAATATTTAAAAGGTCACTGATGAATACATATTGTTGCAAAACATAGCCCCAAAGACACCAACCATTTTCTAATCCGCTACCAGAAGAAACCCCACCAGGGAACCACTACAAGCAAACATCAGGGCTGTAAGTGAACATCTTTCACAAAAGTACATTTCTTGATTCATACTTCAACTGGGGTGCATTTTATTATTTATCTCATCATTATTCACATTCAAGCCATCCATTGAAGATTCCAATGCACAGCCAAACCCTGAAAGAGATCCTTTCTATGGTGAAATACAGCAATACTCCCCACCAGCAAATATGGAAATTTACAATACATCTGGGATGAAACCTCTTCAATTTCTCTATCACACTCCAAGCGCCCTGATTGCATCACTCCAACTTCTTCACCAAGGTATTTAGGAAAACATTGGTGACCATGAATGTTAGAAATATATCAAGATGGAGCATGATAAAATTGGCACAAACTCCATTCTTAGTGGCCAGCCCAACTATTCAGCAGAAATACCCAAAAGTCTTGCAACATTGAAAAAAAGATTTTCAATTACAAATGATCTTGTTGAAAATGTCTGTTGTGAAAATTTTTACCAACTTTATCCTTTGAATGAAGTACTTTCTTCTTCAGAAACCCAAACTGGTGAAGAAAGTCAAAAACACAGGAATTAACCAACATGCCATAATATTGTTAATTCAACAGCTGGAGAGCTTGTTCCATGTGGATCCAAACTCTGGCATCAAGACAAGAAAAAATCCAAATTTTATCCTCTGAAGCAGTTTGGACACCAATTGCTTAAGAATTATTGCTATGCAATTAATGCTCCCTTGGTTTGAAGAATTACTCCTGGCACCGCAACAGCATCAAGGCAGTAATCCTACTAAACTTTCTGATATTTGGGATGGAGCTATGTGGAAATAATTTAAGGATGAAAACAATCATATTTTTACAGCAAAAGCAGGTAACCTGGTCTTTGGAATTTACATTGATTGGATGAATCCCCATGGAACAAAGACCAGTTTAAAAAGCATCTCTCTTGGAGTAATATTCTTAATATGTTTCAATCTTCCACCTAGTGTGCGTTACAAGCCACACAATATTTTTGTGTATGGCTTCACACCAACACCCAAAGAATGCACCTCATTCCAACTGAATAATCTACTAAAGCCTCTTTTTTCTGAGATAATGGATCTTTGGAAAGGAGTAGTCTTCACAGAAACCAACAAATTTCCATATGGAAGAGTAATATGTGCTGTCATATTACCACTGATTGGTGATACACCTGCCTTACGTAAAATGGGTGGATTTACATCCCACTCAGCCACAATCTTCTGTGCCCACTGTAACCTCAAGCTGAATGATATCCGGAACACCAATAATGAGACTTGGCCAGTAAAAAATAATTAAGATCACATCAAATGGGAAGACAATTGGAATAATGCTCAATCATTCAATGAGAAAACCAACATTTTCAAGCTACATGGTGCCTGTTACACAATTGTCCAAACTCTACTGTACTGGGAACCAACAAAAATGACACCAATTGATCCAATTCATACCTTTATCTTGGGAATGCTATGGGATCACAGCAGAACCTACCTTTGAATAATCACTGCTGGCCAAAGTCTTCAAAATTTAAAAATAAGGAAAAACACTGGCCCAAGAAGTGTAACAATTAGTCAAGTCAGCAGCTTCAAATCTGGATCCAAAAGAAAGCGCTATTTTTCACCAGAAAATACCCAAAGATTCACCAGGAGGAGAGTTCAAAAATTTTTAGATAGCTCCTCAAAAAACCCAGATATTGCTCCCAATCCAATTGAAAATGTTAAAAATTGGGCAAATCAGAAGCAAGAAGGCTCATCAAGTATGCATCATAGAAATTCTGTACCAATTGTTTTAGTGCAGAAAATCCCAGGGCTCCATCCTCCCAGCTCCTCAAGAAGTTGGTAAAATTCTGCTTCTGAACTCCTTCAACCAATTTAAGATGTTCTCCAAGGCTTCTTGAGAATGAATCAACAAGCGGCTCATGCAATTCTGGGCCTCAATCAAAGGAAAAAGGAAAGCAAAAAGATACCTCACCAGGAACAAATCCAAGTAGATCTATCAGAAGCAAATCAGGAAGACAAAATGAATCTGGGAAGAGCAAGCAAAGGTCCATTCAGGAAATCTCCTACTGCTCTTTTGAAGATCAAAGCAATCCACATTAAGCGGGTTTATTGATAGAAGAGGCAAGTATTGCATCAAATGAATTGTGCCTAACTACTCAAGAGCTCAGAAGTCTTCAAGAGGGTACCAATTCAATCAAATTTCCATCTTGGATTACTAGGTTGCCCAGAAACATAGGTTTGCCTGCTGCTGGTACTCCTAAGACTGCTGAATGGTTGGTTTTGTACACCATTCATGTAGTGCTTGTTTTGATTCCAAGATGGAATTGGAACTCATCCAACAGCTTGCGGGATCAAAAGCTTACATCCACTACTTCCAAACTTATTGGTATCATCAACTTGGTAATGTCTCATCAACTTACAGATAACCAGTTGTGCCAATTGGATGAATTAATTCTGGCTTACTGGGAGTAATTATTTCTTCATTGGGGATTTGGAATCAAACCCAAGGCAACAATCCATTTTGCTCAGTATATGACTAAGATGATCAAGCTCTATGGTCATCCCTCAATATTTTCATGTTGGTCAGGAGAAAGTCTGAATCACATCTTGACCTTGGTTAGAAAAAATGAAAATACACGTAGGTAACACAGATTTCTAAAAATTAGATTCTTGATGGCACACTTTGAACTGATTTTTTTTTAATTTTAAGGTTTCCTTGATAAGTCCCTCTTGAATGGATTCCTTAAAAAGGCCAAACTTCAAGGCTTGGTTGAACAAATTGGATCCAATTGGAATGTTTTGGGGATCAATTCTGACCCACTCCCAGATCTGCTAAGTTTGTTCTACTCTTCCAAGACGGGTGATGTTTCAAGGGCTAAAAAAGAGATGAATGTTTTGGAAGAAGAAAAATTGAAAAGATTCACTGAAAATAACTCAACATACAATTTCTTGCCATGGAACCAACTGGAGTGGTTGCCTTGCAAATCAATGCTCTTCCATGGTCATCACATAACACCCCATTGCTACAATAAAAGTAATTCTTGGATTTCCTTTTCATCCAAATCCAAATCAAATCAAGGCCCTTGTGAGATGGGGAAAGTATTTTCCACCTTTCATGAAAAAAAACTGTGCACAATATTTCCTCATTGTTGAAACCTTTTTCCCTTTGGAACAAATCGATACTTCAAGAAATCCCTAACTTGGCCTCAATTTTTTCAATGCCCAAATGGTTTATCAAGAAGGTGGATCAATATCTGTGATACATCAAGATAACATATTAGGTTTTTTTGGCAAGCATGGCTTATGAAGCAAAAAAAGTACAAACTTTGAAGGATTTTTATTGTGTTGTGGCAATTGACTCTTTGGTAAGTTGATATCAAAAATACTAATTTCTGAAGAACTGTAATTATTGATTTTTCTGACTGGTATTTCCTTATAAAACAGGAGGAAATATAAAAAGTCACATGGACTAATTTTTTATTTTACTGGATATTGGTAAAAGATGAAATCAGAGGAATTGGTATTTTGTCACATATCTATCTAAAACACATGTATAAGGTACAGAATTCAAAAATAGAGATTAGATTTAATCTCAGAAAACTGAAGCATCAATCCTAACAGCAAATTTGAAATGTCTGTTTGCACCACTTATTTGAAATGATCATTATCTAAAAATTTTATTCTTCTCATTTTGGAAGTTTTTAAAATTGGAAATCATGGCCCATGATGTACAATTCCAATCATAACCACTGAAAAGTTGTTCAATCAAAGTATGGTCTTACATTTAAATGAAGAATTCTCAATCCTTCCTTTTATGTAATGAATTTTGATTCAATCTATGCATTGCATAAATATTCTGCATGAATCTTCTGAGTTCATCCATAAATCAATTTGATGTTTGACTCCAAAATCTCAACAAAGTCAAAACAGGTTTCAATCACAAACCCAGGTGCTACACCTGCTGGCAGGTGCCACCATTTTTTTTCATGGTGCCTCTTCTGCCCCCACCCTCCCGTATTCAATCCCCCTCCACCTATTCCCCATCAAAACCTGATCTCATCCCAGCCTTAGGGTGGGGGAAAGTTTGAATCATGCAAATCTCAACCCCCTCTCCCCCTTCAAAAAAAAAAAAGAAAAGAAAAGAAAAACCCTTTTGAATGATTTTTTGTGGATGAAACCATGTTAGGGAACCACCACTGCTGAAACTATTGATGAAAGTCACTCAGGTCACAATGTATTAAACCAAAGCTATTGTAAGCTTGTTGGTTTTTTTTTTTTTGGGGGGGGGGAGACAACTATCCATCCTTGTAGGCCTCAAATTCTTGTCACAAGTCATCCAGGATTTTGTTGACTCCAGGTGGTCAATTCCTCTCACCTCTGTTGATCATTCCAATTGTTTTACTTTCCCTCATATCTAATTTCTTCTGGATCTTTCTAGCTAAAGATTATTCAATACCTACTGATTTTATATATACATATATATGTATGTATTCCCTTTCAAACTTAGTATTTACCATCTACAACATCACTATTATTGATGGTGGGATTAGAATCAGGTTAAATGGTGGAAGTACTTAGAATTAGGGTAACTAGTGGCAGTTTAATCAATTGTCATCTCTCTCAAGATTTTCAAAGAAATATCTCTTCCCCAAGTCTTTGATTTGATGATGATCAGAGTTTTTAATTTTATTATGGGGATATCAATCACTAGTCATTTTGCACCATACCCCTTAAAATAGACCAAGGAGGGAGCACAAGTACGTGATTCAAGACACCCATCTACCTCACATCATCCTTCTTATGGGATTCTCATCCTTTCTAGAATCATTCTCACTCAGCAGTAGGTTTACAAATGCAGGGTTGCAAGGGGTGAGAGATGGAATGATGAAGCTGTCGATGCCATCGTTTTCGGATGGAAATCCAACAAGATTTCGGTCAGCCTTTCTTTCTTCCACCATCGTGATCTGCACCGGTGGTTTTTTGGTATCAGTAGGGTTATGAAAGAATTGGAGTGTCAGCCACGAGACAGTTAGACTTGTCCAAATGTCTGGAAACTAATATGTCCTGCTGGTATAGTTGCTAAGTACTAGGCTCACTTCCCAGTATCTGATACCAAGGTCACTGGTTCAAACCACAATGGAGACAATAATGAAAATGTTGAATATTTTTGTAATTATATAGTAAATCTTAATAATATTATATAATGTTTTATAAGTATGTTTTTATGAGTATGGATTATGGAATTAAAACCTTGATAATTTATATTATCAAGAAGGGGATCCAATATAACTTTAAATTAAGTTATGAGGACTCAGATGCGTCCCAATTATTGATATAGAAGTTCCCAAAGTGTTTCCTCTCTTTGGGAAGGAGTTACAGTAATCATATTAACCCATACTCTCTATACTGTATAAATTAATTACACATTATCCTTCTTTGGGATGTAATTATAAGTAATACTCCCTCTGTACACTTAATACACCTTACTGAGCCTTGAGAGCGTTCACTCAGAGGCTTTAGAACTTAATTGTAAGCTATGAACCTTCTAGTAGCACTGCCAAGAGTATATAACCCTTATAGGTATAGTATAATTATAAATTAATTACTTATTTAATACTATCCCCTTTTGGATGTAATAATGCTTTAATATACTTCACTGAGCCTTGAGTGCGTCCACTCAGAGGGCTCAGAGTTCATCTGTAGGCTGTAAACCTTTTAATAAACATTGCAAAGAGTATACATACTCTATGTGTATAGTATGAGCTAAGATACTTATAATTAAAATTAAATTATTTGCCAAGGTATTAAGCTACATTAAATAAATATAAATAATCACTATGATGGAATCTAAGGCTTCTATACCGTCCATCTGAGTGATGTATAAGTCCTAAGACCCAGTAAGTAACCTTTTAGTAAGTAAAATGAAAACTTTACCTTGAAAATCCTTCCCAATGGGTACTAGTTCTTCATTACCCATTGAGAATGATGTAATGATGTCTTGGGCCTTTGAGGACGAAACCAAGGAGAGCCTGACACTCCCCTGGTGATTACTAGAGTCCCCTGAGGGCTCCTGTTACCTTAAAAGAGCAGGGTCTTTACCCTATAGCCCTTTCATCATTGATTATATATTATTATTTGAACAAGAATACAAGCAAGAGTTAACAAGCCCATTAACCTTAATCTCAAAAAGAAGATTGACTGGGGCTATAAACTTTGGTATTAAATTCAATCAATAACCTATCTGGCAACACCAATTTCGAGTGGAAGGTCTCACTTGAATAATTAACCCCTGTGTGTTACTCTTTAAAGGGTGTGAGCTTATTTATAAGCAAATCTCCTTTTGGTCTTAATCCTTTAAGACTAAGGCCCCTTACCTATTATAAAGGTTTAAGGTGTGGCTATTTACTCATAATACCTTGGTATTATTCGAGTCTGTAAACTTTTAAAGTTGCTGTTTGGAATATATAAGTCAAAACTAATTTAAATATTGGTTTAGCTTTATTCTTTTGCAGGTTTAACCACGGCTAGGTATAGCAATAGAGGTTAAATCCCTGACATGGAGGCACTTGGCTATGGAAAACAAGATAGTGGTTTTCGATAGTAGTCGGAAAAGATTGCTTGGTGGTTGAGGGTCTCCAACATAGGATGATGAGGTTTGTGTGTGACTTATATTGATCTGGTTAACCAGTGTAGAATGATTGTGTATAAAGCAAAGGATGAAGAGTGTATTGTATTAAAAGTGGTTTAACAATCTCCTTAGAGAACATAATTTAATGATGGTTAAATCATATGGATCGATAATGAGTTTATTACCAACTGAACATGATCCTGCATTATGTATGTATGAATCCTCATCTCCCAATTCCTTCCAGTCATCCCGCGCCTTGGGCCGCTTGTTTCCCTAGCAGGTTCTGTGATCACCTTTAGTTGCTTGAACTTGGGTGATCTCCTGCGCAATTGGATTGCAGGGTAAGCCTCCGGGTGGTTGTGTTTTCTTTTACGCTTTGTTTGCTCACCTCTTTGGTGCCCCGGCCTGCTACTTCTGTTCACGAGTCCATTGGAATCGGTTGTTCCCACTGAGGGCATCGCCCGTTCTTCCTGACTCCCTGACTCGTTTGGCACGATCAAGGTAAACTAATTCTCTTCTCCCTTGTTCGAACAAGATGCTATCTCTCTCACGTTGGGTTGCCTCTAATCCAATCAAACCTGTCGCTCTTGCTCTTGGCTCCCGGCCATTGCACTTCTACAGCCATAGATCGTATAGGTCGTCGGTCTGTCGCATCAGGACTCTGACAGGCTAGAATGTGGTGCCGAAGTATCGTCGATGATGATGTTGCTCTCGACTGATTCGGAGGCTGTGGGTTGACCCAGCTCTTCTGGAACAACGCCCAATAAATAAATATTTACCACTCTGCAGTTCCTCCAAGGATGATCGCTGTGAACTTGGACTTCTGGGGCTGTTACTTATTATACACTAACGACGGTTTGACCTCACGTCACTCTCACATTCGTGACGGTGTGATCTGTTCAGAGTCGAGCTGAGATCGATGATCGGCCAGAAGCAAGTCCATAACACCCACTGAGCTTGTTTCTGTCTACTTTAGCTGGGAATAGAATACATCCCATTGAGCTCAACTTGAAATGGATCTGGGTCCTAGATTTTATCACTTATTCATGATCAGTACTCGATACCCTGAACCTCTCTCGAGTCGCCGATGATGACCTCGGGCGGTTCTTGGCCTTCTTCCCCTCCCGCTTCCCCAGATCGACCGTGATGATGCTCATCATCCGATTCGATCGATCAGGATCTCACGAAGAAGTGAATTGGATCGACACCACAATGGATACATACATACTCGAGAATGCTCGATATCCTTCGGGGCCGACTGCTCGTGAGCGTACACACTAGTTTCTGCATACATTAGTGCTGAGATCTTGTGTGGGGGATGGATTAGGTTGTAGATTTGGATATGAAAGGGCCAGATGTATTTATGATACTTCTTTAGCATGCTATTAGTAACTTGATTTCGGACGTCCAAATGTTGATCAACACGACCACATAGTCCACCGCTTCCTTAAAAGTATTTATGTATCTGCTCTTTGGTTTGTTTTCATATCAACCCTCGCGAGATTAGTAAATACTGATCGGGTATTAAATATCGACCTACATGCGTCAATCTTTTTCGCCTGTGAATCTCATCGAGGACTTCAGCGCGTTCGACCGATCAGCATCCTTCCATCCGAAAGTTAATTTGGGATAATCAATGGTTGTAGGAGATACATATGGCTGGGTGACTTAAGCTCCCTCAGCTTCCAAACACACACACACACACACACACACACACACACACAGAGATCACATTCCGTTTAGTTGCAAGATCCTTAGCTTCGGATTTAGTTTTCTTTTTTTCAATCTCCAACTTTCGAGCCATGATAGATTTATGCAAATTAATATTTATTTATGTAGGTGTACACGTGTATTGTCATGATTTATTATCTATAGTAGTACCTGGTCGTTTCCTTCCTTCCGATCTGAACCCTTCATCCATCCATCGTCAGTTTTTTTTTTTTTTCTGGGGGGAGGGGGAAGTTTTGGATCGATTCCAGTGGCAAGAGTTGTGAATCCAGCTAAATATCATGAGCTGAAAGGAACGATCGTCCCGATCAGGATGGACCACCCAAGTTGAGTCGTAGTTAAATAAGAGTACGTACGTAAATAGAGAGAAACGTGGCTGGGGGTCCTCGATCGAATTTTGGAATCCGAGGTGGGATGGAGAGATAAAGTTACGGAGGGGGGCTGGGGAAGGGAAGCTGGTTGGGTGTCGGTTGATAAAAATTTCAAGTGTATCAGTATATGTATCGAGATCAGCTATCCCAATCTCGCTCTCTCGCTCGTGGTTGATCACCAACGAGGGCTACTCATGAAGAACCGAGATGACCATGATCACGGTTTCATGAGCGATGGATGGATGTGTAGCGGGTCAAGAGGATCACCATCGATATTCATCCTTGATTGACATCGACCGAGTTCGAGACCCTGGGCGAGACCGAGGGCGAGCTCGATGGGTTGCCATTCGCAGGGTGGTGAGGTATGCCTAGGAAGTAACTAGCATATGTATGTATGTAGGTGCACACATACACATAACGCTGCTCGACCGATGGATGATAAATCAGTCCAAAGCAATCCGAGTGAGCTCATCATGAGCCTCATGCATACATACCAGGTACGAACTCACCAAGAGAGTGACAAGTCATGTACCGTCAAGTATGTATACATGTAGCTTTTTTTTTTTTTTTTTTTTAACTCTTTTGGGAGCGTGAATATAAATGTTTAGGTGAGTGTGTGGGTGTGTGTGTCTTGCAGGTTGAGGTAGGTCGATGGTTTACGGTGGCTGAAATGACTAATGTTTTGGTTGACTTCCTTTTTTTTGTTTCTTTCTTTTTGAGTACTATTGTTGTTGCTGTGCGATTGGAATAGAATGTTATAAGGATCCCTTTGGATCTCATCGAGTTGGTATATTGACAGCCTAGTTTATAGATCGGTACACATAAACATTGACTACTATTTACGAGTCACAAGCAGATGTCGTGAGTCGAGAAGAAGAAGAAGAAGAAGATTATGATAAATCCAGCTTGATAATCAGCTCGAGATCAAGAAAGATTAGAATGAAACTCGGTTGGATCGAGCGATTGACTGAGGCAGTGATCTAGATAACCCAGCATCGATTATTTCCATGTCTCCTTATAAGTAGATAGATGACCACCATCACCCACCACTGGTTGATTTAGGATACGGCTCAAGCCACGTCCCATGGTCAATCTCTCGAATCAGTCCGAGTAATCATTACCATAGAGTAGTTCTCTCTCGATTACCAGACTGATGATCCGTCGATAGATGAGGATTGAAGAAGAAGAAGAAGATGTTCAAGTTAATGTTTCTAGTCTCGCTTGGGTTAATGCTACTCCTATCATCCATTCCTCCAATCTTATCACTCGTCGTCGATGATGACCACCATCCCCTGATCCATGGTGATGGAAACTATGATGTTGATATTCATCCACCATCCTCCATGCTCATCGAGCCCGATGAGATCGTCAGTAACCCGAGTGGAGCTTCTTCTGCTACCCGAGCTCATCGACCATCGAGAGGTCAAGTAGCCGTCATAGATGGTATCATAGGGGGTGGTCATCTACTAGACCCAGGTCTCATCACCCCTCCATCTTCCCGGTTCACCTCTTCACGGGATCCTGACCATCAAGCTCATCATCCCATCCAAGCTCATCATCCCATCCTCAACTTGATCCAATCCACTCCAGCTGCCATCGACCCTCATCCCATCCGTCTCATCCAATCCTCCAACCTCACCATACACCCCATCGATTCATCCTCACTACCCTGTCCCGCCCCTCAGCCATCCTCGAGCCAACTCACCGGCTACATCCATCTTGGGAGCCAACAATCCGATGGGGCTCTCTTCTTTTGGTTCTTCCAAGCTAGGTATCATGCATCTATCTTCAACTCGATCATCACCAAACGTCCCTCATCGTAAGCTCAACCACCTTTGATGCTTTCCCCTCCCCCTCACCCCGTCAGAAATAATCCAGATCAAGCACCCTTAATACTCTGGCTCAACGGTGGTCCCGGCTCGAGCTCCATGATAGGTCAGTAAATGTGTAATACAGTATGTAAATATATACAGTACCCTAGCCTACCATGCCATCAACGTCATCCAGATGTTTTACTCCTATGATTGGATGTCGTACTCCGAGACTCGTGGATGGATGTATGTATGTATGTATGTATCTACATACATCGTCAGACACCCCCAAACCCACATATCCATACCTCTCGATCTCGACCACCTCTATGATGTCATCTGCGTCCTTCAACCCGTCAGAGTTGTCATGAGCTATCAAGATGTTAATGATGATGATGTTGTTTTTTTTTGAAAAAAGAAACAAACTCGTATCGACAATCTGTTTTAAAGTTTCCTATCTATTCTCTGCCTAAATTCCAGCATTCATCTTCAGGGCGGACTTGTAATCCTAGGATGCGTGTTTCTCTAACCAACAGTTCTTATCTGTCTAGGCTTATTCCAAGAGAACGGCCCCTGTAGGATCAAGTTGGACTCGAGTGGTTTCGACCCCAATCCCGAAGCTTGGAATCAAAACGTACGTGAACAACCATCGGAAAAAGAAAAAGTAAAAAGAGCTTTAGTCCTCAAGCTCGTGTTCAACAGTAACTCATCATGGTGCTTGTCTCTGCTCCGGATGACTGACTCTATCCATCGCTTATCGATCTTGCAGGCTAATCTGTGAGTTCGAACCCCCTCACTCATCGCTCGTGGTCCTCTTTGGTTTGCTCGATCGGTGTCAATTCTTACCCTTCTTGCTTCCGATCGCGCCACTCGATCAGGATTTATATCGACCAACCCATCGGAACGGGATACTCCTATGGAAGAAGATCGATCAATACTACTGCCAAAGCTGTCATCGACTTGTACGATGCCCTTCAAGTCTTACTTTCTGATTCTCGCTTCAAATCATTCATCGGTAGACCTTTTGGCGTTTGGACCGAATCTTATGGAGGTCGGTTAGATTCTTTCATCCCTTTCTCTTCAACACGCTCTGTTCAACTTTATGCTAATGATACTGTGGGATGAAACTTCATTTCGTACACAGGTCACTTTGGACCAGTCTTGGTGGATTATATCCTACAGATGAATCTTCAAATCACTCAAAATAATCAAACCGGAAACGTCGTCATACCCATCAACTCATTAGGGATCGGTAACGGTCTCGTCAATCCATTGGTTCAATATCCATCTTACATCACCTATGCAAGATCTAATCCCGTTGAGTTCTCCAGGCAAATTTCATCTAGATTAGCCATCAGTGCCATCCCCGAGACTGGTCATTTCATCCCTCAGATCAAGTTTGACTTGAATCATCACTGATGACCCTTCGTTTGCCGTCGCGTAGTATAACCAAACCCTTGTCCCACCTGATGTGATCGAAACGGCCAACGTCGATTTTTTGCGACCGTCGACCGGCTGTCGTGATTTGATTAAAGCTTGTCAATCAAACTTGAGACTGGTCGATTGTAGAACCGCTCAAGAGTTTTGCAATCGTAAGCTTCTTTCGGCTTTGATTGGAAACCGAGATGTTTACGACGTCCGGTAAGTCTTTTCCCCCCGGTGGGATGATCATCTCCGCTGTGACCATAGAACTTAATGAGCCCATCATGTTCCGCATCATCAGCCAGCCAGAGTCAAATCAATACCCTCCAGACTTCACCTCGATCATCAATAACCCAAAGTTTAAGGCATCGATCGGCGTCCCGCCATCGGTCAATTGGACCGAATCGAATGAAGAGATTTATCTAGACTTCTTCGCAACGTTCGTGTCTACCATTTCTTTACTTGTGCCCCATAACCCCAATAGTTTACTCATTCCTTCAATCTTGAATATTTCAATGGAGCAGTGGAGATTGGATGTTGGATTCTTCTCCAGAATTAGAAAGAGTGATCAATGCTGGTGTCAGAACTCTGTAAGCAAGGACCACTGCCATTCATAATTTCGAGATAATAAGCAGATAAGATCTTGCTCGAGTTTTTTTTGATTGATCACCCCCTCAATCATCTCAATTTTTTCCTTGGATGACAGGATCTATGCGGGAGATGCCGATTTCATCGTGAACTAGTAGGTCTATGCCCGATTGGCTTACCTACCTTCGGTTGGAAACTGACTCGCAGAAGCTATTTCTTTTTGCGCTTGTTTGACCTGTGCTGTTAAAAAGCCAAGGAGTTGAAGCACTGGTTACATCTTTAAATACTAATTTTTCAAACTCGATTAACACTCAAAATCTTTCGAATTGGGTCGTGGACGGTGAACTCGCTGGAGTTTATAAAACATCGGAGTCATTTAGTTACTTGAGAGTTTTCCAAGCAGTTGAGTCCCAATTTTGAACTGTCCTTGACTAGAAACCAAATTGCTCGAGTTGGTGGTATAATATATGGATGAACTAGTTGGAAAGGAACGATTGATTGGGTATTGATGATGGATGATTGAACGATCCTAGGGCCATGAGGTACCAGCCTATGGTAAGGGCAAACTGGGAATCGGTCGAGCGGCCAAGGTCTTCTTCGATCAGACGATCTCCAACCAACCGATTTCATCCGTTAATCCCGACGGATCGGATCCGAGTAACAATAGTCAATCCCGATCGACTCCCAATCGAGCCAAGACAAACGATGGTCACCATTCGAATGATCCTTGGTCGCTCTACTCTTATGTTCTCCTCCATCTTCCGCTCACCGTTTTCTTTCTCATCCTTCCCTTCTAATGCAGTACCTCTGAATGATTGACACTCCAGGCCTTCCCGCTTCGGTTTTTTTTTCGAGAGGGTCGGATAGCACATAGACTGGAGCTCTGGTGGCTCGATCTTTGTTCCCAAAATATATAGAGATGGCTGTGGTAGACAATAGTGTTTTTTTATTGTTTTCTCAAAAAAAAATCCCTTTCTCCCCTTTGAACTCCTACCTCTTTTCTTCGACTGTTGATGAAGATCGTTAGGATCCCATCATCGTGTTTTTTTAATTTTTTTATATGATTATGGATCTCATCTTGGCTAAATGGAGATTAGGACCTATAACTATACTATACTATAGATCTCGAGATGCGTGCATCTACCTATAATCAATATTTCTACATATTGATATATATGTAAATATATAGATGTGATGTATGGAAGAAAGGAAGAATCTAGGACTAGATCTTGAGAGTGAACCCTCCCCCCCGCTCAAAAAGAAATTTGATGAATTGCGCAGAGAGATGATAGCGGATGTATCCTGTATGTGTAACACAACTTGTTGTGAGCAAATCATCCTCTCCATAAGAGGATTGTGAGTTGGGCAGAGGAATCAGTTGATCCGACAAGCTGAAGTATGCCGCAAGTTTTTTTCGGTTTTTTTTGGAGGGGGGGGGTTTAACATCTTGCCGAACAAGGAGTTTCTTAGGATCTGGAGATCAAGAACTTACCAAATCAATCTTATTGTATATGTAAAACAGTGGGTAGACACAAATGATGGGACTCATTGAACTAAAACAGTCAATTTATTTTCAGACATGTGTTTCACGCTAAATCAATTGTTCAAAAACAAGCCATTTATTTAATCTTATTCATAGTATTGTACATTTCAACCTCTGTACTTGAATTATAAAAAAATTGAAATTTGGGAAATTATCCAATTATAATTTGACAACGAAAAACTAAAATAAAATCTTAAAAAGTCCTAAAAAGTACAAAACACTCAAAAAACATGCTGGAGGAAAAAAAAAGGGCAATGTTAAATTTGGGACCCTATGCGTCTTGTTCACAACCCAAATCAGGTTGTTTGGCGCAGTTTGCAACCGTTTTCAGTTGTGAATGGACGCTCATGACCCATTTCAGTCGTGAATGGCCGCTCACGACTCATGTTAGCCGTGAGCAAAAAAAAAAAAGACATTGAAAAAAAAAATAAATGAAAAATTGAACAAAAAAAACAAAAAAACCAAAAAAAAAAAAGAAAAAAAAGTCAAAAAAATACAATAAAATAAATTGGGCAATGTTAAATTTGCAACCCTACACGACTCATTCACAACCAAAATTGGGTGGTGTAGCGCAACTCACAATCACATTCAGTGGCAAATGGCCGCTCCCAACCCATCTCAATGGTGAACGGCCGCTTGCAACCCATGTTGGTTGTGAACAGCTGCCCACAACCCATTTCCGGTGTTCAAAAAACAAGAATAGAAAAGGCATTAAAAACAAAATAAATTGAAATAAATTAAAATGAATAAATAAAAATTAAAATAAATTGAAAATTGAAAAAATAAAACAAAAACACCAAACGAAAAAGAAAAAGAAAATAAACAAAAACAGGTAATTATTTTTCTCACACATCAAATCCTTTATTTCATACAAAGCAACATTGATGCATGGTTGTGCCCCTCTAGTATTTCACACAAAAATACTTCATTTCACACAACTTCCAAGAATTTCTTTTTTTTTTGAATTCTGACTCTACAGTCCCATAGCGGGGGTTCTTAAAACCTAAAAAAATCTTTGGTATTTTTGGAGGCATTAGAACCCCTTAAAAAATGCAATCAATCAAAAAAAAAAATAAATTGTGTAAAAACAAATTTTTGTATGGGTTTTTGGATCCTTAATTTTTCTATTTTAATTGGTTATTTCAGCATCCAGAAAGTTCAAACAACATTAAAACAGCTTCAATATATATATATATATTGGATGTATCCTTTCACCTTAAAAAATTCCTTCAAAAATCACAAAAGATCAAAAAAATCAAATTTCACATTGGAAATTTCCATCCTTTTATTTTCATTTTTATTTCATTTTTTTTGGTGATTCAAGATTTATGGAATTTAGAGTAACAGTAAAAGAGCATTTCAATGATTTTTTCAGATTTTTTGGATTTACTATTTTACCTTAAAAAATTCTATTAAATATCAATACAAATATTAAAATTTATTCAACTATGATTGGTTTTATCTTTCTACTTGATTTTCTTGGAGGGAAAGAAAACTCTTTACCAAGCTCTAAATTTCTCCAAACAATGGTTTTCCAAGATTTGGAATCCTTTTTCACAAAGCTTTTCCAAAGTGGATCTAACCTGGGAGCTGGCCAATGATCAGGCTTGAGCTTGAATGAGACTATATGCTTCAAATCTTCTAAGAGAGTGAAGCAAATAGGAGAAGATTTGGAATTTGGGGTGGTAGGGTAATTCAGAGGAAGTTAAGTGAAAGGTATTAAAGAAAAAAAACAGAACAGCTGGAAAATTATATGTTTCAGCCAGAAGGAAACCATGGCATGGAAATTTCATCCACATATTTATGGGAGCTGGGCCATAAAGGTGGTTCAGTTGCCTTCTTGCTTCTTGTAAAGTTTCAACCCAGATATGACACAGTAATCTTGTGTCCTTGAAGATTGGGTTTGAATCAAGCTCTTTCACCATTTCTTTCCTGACTTCAATCCATTCTTCTGATTTCCTCCCCAAGCAAATGGCTGCTTCTCTAAAGCCACAGCTTCCATCCCCTATGACATCTTGAACGTGGGAGATATGTGGAATGGCTGTTTTTGGGGAATTAAAATCTTTAAATTGGAAATAAAACCAAAGATCAGAATTTTTTATAAAAGAAAATATGGACTAAAGATAAAACATGCTACTTACAATCCTCCCGGAAGGAAATTATTAGCACAAACAGACCCAACAATCAGTGAGAAAGTGAGTAGATTTGAAATTTTCTCATTTATCCATTTTTTTCAGATTTTTTGGGGGTTTTTTCTCTATCTTATTCTTCTTCTGAATTCTTTGACCAAGTCTCCATTGAAGAAGTGAGTTTTATCTTTAGTCCATATTTTCTGTTATAAAAAAAATGGATAAATGAGAAAATTTCAAATCTGCTCACTTTCTCACTGATTGTTGGGTCTGTTTGTGCTAATAATTTCCTTCCTGGAGGATTGTAAGTAGCATCACCATCTTCATTGGACACCTTTAGTCTCTAGATTCTCATCCCAGAATTGTATTCAGGAGAAGCAACCCACTTATTCATAATGGTTCCAGACCTCTGATCAAGGTTTGAATGAAAAAATTAAAGAAAAATAATATCCAGAAAATCAACAACCAAAAAAAAAAAAAATTGAAAGGTCACCATTTTTATAAGATCCAAATCTGGAAGCTCTTCATCTGCTGAATCTCCCCTTTCATCCAAATCTGGCACCTCTTCATCTTCTAAATATTCCTCTTCAGTCAGAAATTCCTATCTTAAAAAAAGGACAAGGACTCATTAAAAGAAACAACCCATTTCAGAAAAAAGAACTATAGATATAAAATTACCTCTTACTCTGATTCTTCCTTCTTTATTCCCTTCCCCTTCCCTTGGATTGCCTTCCACCTTCTTGAAACCTGAAGGCATAGGGAAAAAAAATTAATTATGAAAGTTGATATATTTTTTTTGAAAAAAAATGGTGACTGAGATTGGAATTTGCTATTAATTTATTCTTTGGCCTTCCTCTCATCTTGGGTTCTTCTAAATATTCAAAAAAAGATGAAGCTCTTTTGCTTGGAGACTGACATATCTTCTTGAACTTATTGGCTGTTGCTTTGGCTCTTCCTCTGACTTTGGATCTTTGAGTGGAATCAGGCTCTTGAATAAGAGTAAGTTAATATCTTCCACTATATAGCTTTTTCACTGTTGCTTTGACTCTTATAAAGCTTGAATCACCAAAAAAAATGAAACAAAAAGGAAAATAAAAGGATGGAAATGTCCAATGAGAAATTTTATATTTTTTGATTTTTTGTGTTTTTTGAATTAATTTTTTAAGGTGAAAGGACAAATCCAAAAAAAAAAAAAATGAAAAAAATTTAAATTCTCTTTGAATTTTGGTTAGACTTTCCGGCTGGTGAAATAATAAAAAAAAATTAAAATTAAAATAGCCAAAATGAGGATGCAAAAACCCATGCAAAAATTTGTTTTTACAGAATTTTTTATTTTTTTGATTCCATTTTTCTAGGGGTTCTAATGCCTCCAAAAATACCAAGGATTATTTCTAGGGGTTTAAGAGCCCCTGCTACAGGGCTGCGGAGTAGGAATTCAAAAAAAAAATTCTTGAAAGTTGCGTGAAATAAAGCATTTATGTGTGAAATACCACAGGGGGGCAACTGCGCCTCAACATTGCTTTGCGTGAAATAAAGGATTTGATGCATGAGAAAAATAATGCCCTAAGAATAAATGGGCAACAAAATAAGTTAAAAATTTAACAAAGAAAACAAAAACACACAAAAAAAAGGGAAAAAAATCAAACAAATTGAAAAAATAAAGAAGATTAAAAGGAAATTCAAAAGATTTGACCACTCTGGGGCCATGAATGTACAGCTGAATGTCAAGCCCATATAAATAAATAATAAATAATGAAAAGTCTATGGGCCAGCCCTAAAGTAAAAACACCAAAAATGAAATAAACAATGAAAGAGTCTATGGACCAGCCCCAAAGTAAAAATCTCAAAAAATACAAGTTCAACTTGAATAGCCCTAAAGTAAAAACAACAAAAAATACCAGTTCAACTTGACTAGCCCTCAAGTAAAAATAGCAAAAAAAAACAAGTTCAAGTTGTGTTAATCTGATCCCATCACAAGAAGTAAAAATATTCCTTATGATGGGATCAGCCCAACACAAGTTGAACTGACTTTCCAATAAAATCTCATTCAAAAAGCTCAAAATAATGATGTCAAATTGAAATACTCAACATAATGATGTTAAAAATGTCACAAACCTTTATATTAAGATAATTACAAGATCAGAATCAGAAACAAAACCCAAATGATGAAATTAAAATTATGTTTATAACTTAGAATAAAAATCAAGTTGATCTTTTAGATGATCAACCCAAAGAGAAGCTTTTTTAGAAGTCAAAGAAGCAAGTTTTAAAACAATGGGTTGGATTGGTATCATTTCTACCTCAATTAAAAGATGAGCCCAGTTATTATTTTTGAAAAAGAAAATAAAGATCGGATCTGATTGTTCTTTTAAACCCATTTGAATAGGAGTATAAGTACAACATGAATCCAATGAAATGAAACATATTGGTCTTTCATAAGTATCAGCTATTATTTGACCCATATCCAACTTTGAAAGCAATTTTTAAGAGTTAATCTTTTCATTTATGTCATTAACATCAAGTATTTGTTCTATCTTTTCAAAATCTTATCAATTCCTTATGTACCTTAAACCATCCATGCTCATCATACCCAAGTGATTTTCAAATGAATCTAAATCCTTGATTCCCATCACCAACCAGATCCAAAACCTCCCCCAAGAACTTATGTAAGCTCACAGGTATTTGATTGAGGTAATTCACTTTTGGATCCTACAATCAAAAATTACTTAGTCAAAATCCCAATCTCATTAAAGAAATTGATACTCACCAAAGATCAGCTTCTTTTTGACTCCTGCATTTCTTCTTCTTCCTCCTTGGAAAAGGATTCTGATTCCAAATGAAGGGACTTTAATGAACTTCCAGTCTCTTCCACTGAGCTATGAAATTTAGATGAAGGGCCTTCCTTGCACTACAGAACACATTTTACCATCAGTTCTTAAAACATAAAAATGAACACTCAAAATAAAAGACTTACTATCTTTGGTTTTTTTGAATCCCTTTCAACCCTTTTTCCCCTCTTAAGCTCTCTTTCAACATGTTAAAATTTTGAAAGTTCAGGACAAGTAACTTTCAATTTTGGTTGACTGAAGCTGGTCCGTAAGACCTTGGGCTCAAGCCTTGGATTGGCAATCAAATTCACTGTAAGATCACCCATGGACCTCAAAATCGCCAATCTAACTTGTTGAGGTTGTCCCATAAGAATGGAATTCAACTTGTTGAACAATTGTGATTCTTCAAGCACTGAATCTTTGTGATTCTTTCAAAAATAAAAACAACAATTAATCTTTCAATCCTATAATTGGCACCTTTCAAGAAACCCAAAAACCCTACTTAATTCACTGGAAGGGTCATAGTCTAATCTCCACTGAGGATGGACATCCTCAGGCACCCCAGATCCTCTTGATGCTAGTATTTCACCTAAAATGTGGGAACACAGAAAGCCCATTGTTTTTAAATATAACTTTTAGCACACCTTGCCATCATTTTTGCACTTTAACTTCTCAAATTGTTTGCCAATGAGTTTAATTGCCTCAATGGACAATTTTCAACCTAAAGGGAAAATTTCTTTTGGAAGAACAGTTCCTAACTTTATTTGTGGGTTTTTTAATTGAGGCATGCACTGATTGGATTTGGCTTTCAATGGTTCCTTCCAGGTGTTTCCAAACATCCAAAATGTTTCACAAGGGTCCCAAAAGTAATTTTTTGAAAGTAGCATGGGCCCCTTCTACCCAAGACATAGTTTTATTTAAAAAGTCTGGGTTGACACAAGTCCACACCATTAAAAAAATCTATTTGATAGGGAAAATTTTCTATTCCATATACTTGAGAAAATCCTCATGTTCTTTCAAGAAACACTGTATAAAAGTTTCAAAATCAGCTTTCCCAGCAGAGATGAACAGAAGAAGCAATAAATTGGCCTACTCTGAGTTCTGCATCATTGAATTCTACCTCCCCCTTGGTTTTAGAGGCCCCATACTTTGCCCACAGAGTAATAAAACATTTCCACCCTTCATTGTCATTACTGAAGCAAACTTTAAAATTGGCTTGAATATTTTTAGAAAAGTGCCAGGAGCACAACTGTCTGGATGACTCAGGGAACCTATGTTCAATAGCAAAAATCAGAAATTTTTCACAGTCTGTCAGAAAGAGTTTGGGAAGCCTCTTGGGATCATAAGCCAACTCCTTCAATGCATCAAAAGCCCAACTTTGGAGCTCATATGTTTCTTTTTTTATAAAAACAAAAGCCTTTTTAAAAGTCTTCTTGTTGGCAGTCATTCCTACAACATGCAATAGAGGGATTTTGTACCTATTTTGTTTATAAGTACAATCCAACAAAGCAATATGATGGTATTTTTAGCAAAGTTTTATAGATTCAGGATGAGCCAAGAAAAGGGCCTCTAAGTGAAGCTCTCCACTGAATTTTGACAATTAAAAACACTGGGATTCCTCAAGAATTTCTAATAGAACATCCATAACACCTTTCCCACTCAGTTCTGCCAGCTTTACCTTCCGCTTAGTGTTATAGATTGTTCTACCTTTGATTTATTCTCCACCATCAATCTTGCTTAATTGAATTTCAAGCTGAACCGTATTTAGCCCATCTTTTATGCCTTCTTTAAGTTGATCCAAGGATTGACCCAAAATTCTCCTTGGTTGATGATGCACTGAGGGGTTTTCAGATGTTTGATGATTGTGTAGGCCATTTCTAATGTAGATATTCCATGCGGGATCTGCTACTTTCTGACTTGCATGGACCATTAATTGACACCCAAACTTCCTTTTTTCAGTTTTAATTTGCCTTTTGGTGAGGCATGGCCCCTCATATGCCCCAAATTGGTCCCACGATATATCCACATATTTATCCTTCTTTGACTTGTATTTTATCAATGTGTAGCCATGCATGGCTGCCCATTTTTAACAATAAATATTGGATTCTTTCCTACTAGCAAAGGATCTCATAGGAGGAGGATCAAGCAGTTCTGGAACCTCTCAGTTACATAGTTACACCCCACATTGTTACATTAGTATTGATCATGCCAAATCCTTCTCATTCAAGTGACATATGAAATGTGACCCACCACCTTTAGTAAATTCCAGTTGTGAAGAAACATCTTGTTCCTCAATTTTAGCCCTAGATGAGGATGCAACTGGGACTTCCAATGTTTTCTTTTCCAAATCCCTACAAAAATCCCTAGAATCCAAAGATTTGTTAACAACACTTTCAATTGAGTCCATTAACGCAGCCATGTTTAAACCAGGGGGGCTTTGGCTTGTCACTGTTCCCATAAACCAACAAAATTCAATGGCAATCTAGTATTCAATTCAATTTCCAATCAAAAAACTCCAAATTTTTTCTCACTTTTGGTTTGAGAAAAATAAATTTATCCCATGGGTGTGTGTTGGGTGTGTACCTGGTTTGTGACAAGACTTTATTTTTCCAATAAGCAGAGTGTTTGATTCCAAAGTTTCTTTTTGTGGTCCAATAATAGTCCCTCATAGTATGCCACATCCCCAAATCTGGGTTGACAGAACTCTAATCTGGTCCAGGGGTTCCTAGGTACCCCAAATCCCCCCTAAAATGGCCCATTTGGGGCTATTTTTCCCCAAATGGGCCTGGAAAACAGGCACAACCCCCAATGTGGTGTCTTATTTATAACCTTGGATCAGGAATTGCGTTGAGGGCTGCAAGCTCAGCAGTGGGGTAGGTCAGGCTCAGCATTGGTTGCAGGTTGGGCCCACTCCAGGAGGGGTGGGCTTGCAAGCCGCTCAGACAGAGTGGAACAAGAAATGGAGCCAACCCAACCAAGTTTGTGGGTGGCTAGTTTGGAAAGCAGGAGCGGGGCCATTGCAGGCTTATACGCTCTGGGGATTTCCGTGCCAGAATAGGCATGGACAGATCCGCGGATTACAGGTTCTGCAGAAGTGCATGGATGGATAAACATGGGGGGCTCTGAGTAGGACGCAGTGGAGGGCCACGCCATGAGAAGGAAAAACCAGATGTACGTAAAGGCGGAAGGGTTTGGAGGGATTGAGTGGTATGAGTTAAGGTTGGGATAGGGTTCTGGGCTCTAGGGGTTCTTTCTTAATTTTGTTTTTAGGCTTTCAGTTGTGCTTGTACTTAGGTTAAGGTTGAGAGGGAGGACTCAAAACCTCACTCTCAACTCCAGGTTGTAGGATCATCTCATCTCTCATCTCATCTTTCATCTCATCTCTGATCTCATATCTCATCACATCTTATCACCAAAGGATCAGGGAAGGATTGAAGGGCAGGAATATACAACATCATTTTCTTTATTCATATTTTTCTTATAAATATCTCTTATTCTCAAAAACCATCAGCACTCAACCTCCTTATAGACGCTTGGATCAATAACTTCCAAACTTGAGGACTACTTAGGGGAACATCTCACTCTTGTTTCCACACCACTCATAACTTGCGCATCCCCCAGGGGGTTGAAAATACCCAATTTCAATCCTTTTCAAGTTGCAATGGGGATTGAAAAGGGTTTTAATTGGGGATTTGAAAACCCCCAGGGGATGCGGGAGTTGTGAGCAACTTTGCTTGCTCCTTGTTGATATGTGAAATGCTGTTTACAACCCACATGGGTTGTGTTGTGAATGGATATTCACACCCATTTTCAACCACAAGGTTGAAAATTTAACATTGGCCTTATTATTATTATTATTATTATAATTATTTTTAATTTTCATGCTTTCATATTATTTGGATGGATTTTAATGATAGCAGATGAAAGAAAACAGTCACTTTTTTAAAGGTCATTTTGATTTTGATATTTCCTCCAAAATATTTTTTAATATTGGATTGTATTCCTGATTTTCCAAAAATTTATTTTCTGCTTATGATTTTCAACAAAAAAAACTTTTATATGGTACCTTGAGGCTCCTCATTTTTGGTATTGGTATTTTGAAATTTAAGCTTATGGATTAATTTTTTGACAAGATTTGAAATTCCATTTGTTTTTTGGTGAAATTTTTTCAAAAAAAATGGAGTAAAGATACAAATTGGCACCATGTTTGTATTTCTTATGAAAATATAGATATTCTGGTTTAATAAAATGGGCTGGTTAAAAGTGATTCAATGAGTTGAAAGTGTTAGAGTAGTGTACTCTGGGGTCTGTATGTCTGCTTCTCACCTACCTCATACATGTCTTGTGTCTTGCCTTTCCTCTCTGGTCTCACATCTACATGTCATGTGTGTGTGTGACATTTCTATTCTTCATCACTTACCTGAGGGCAGCCCAGGTGGAAGGACTTTCTCCTCATCCTTCCACCATCTCACCCGGCCCATCAGTGGCACTGTGTTTGCTGCTATCAGCCTAATTGCCTCAACAGGTTATGAGCCCAGAATAGCTCCAAATGCACAGCACATTAAATACTCTCATCTATAGGGCAACAAGGATCCGGGTTCTTATCCTCCTCACCCTTCAAACCGCTGAATGAAACCCTCCATGTCTCACAAGTCATCCTCAGGCCATCTGGCACTTTGAATCACTGGGGTCAAGCAACTGAAACCACTGGGCCCCAACTCTAACTATCTGGACTGGTGTTTCATCATGAATTATCACTTTAAAGCCACAAAGGTAGCCTACGTACAGAAGGACGTTGCAGTCTTGAAACAAACTTCTCAATGGGAAGAAGACAGTGTTGCCGTCTGCTCTGCCATCTTCAAAACCATTGACTCAGCCAACATAAGACATTTCCAACAGTTTGAAGACACAGAAGACATGAAAGGAATGTGGGAATAACTATATACTGCACATCAGGACTCTTCTGCTGGAAGCAGCATGTACTGGCTGCAAAAATTGGTGCTCTCTCAAATTACCAGCAATGACATGGACAGCCACATTGAAGAAATGAGTATTCTATTGGAATGCCTTAAGTTTCTTGTCTCCAAGGAAAAACCCTTGACCCCCAACAACATCTACTCCACCGCTCTCCTGATCTCTCTCCCAGATTACTGGCTCAGCTGCGTCTCCTCAATGATGAGTGAGGAGAACGTATCCTCATCTTGCATTTTCTTGGCTCTTAAACAGCAATCACTAATCCGGAATTCTTGTAACAAAGGAAAATCCTTGGCGCAAGCATCCAAGGCGGTTGAAACCAACCCAAATCAAGGGAACAGCCATTGGTATCAACCACAGGACAGATGCCCTCCCTTTGACCCAAATCTGCGCTGCTTGCACTGCTACCGTAGGGGCAATGACCTCAAAACCTGCTTTGAAGCCTCTAAGATCCTGAATCAACACAAAAAACACAACTTCAACAAGTCATTGGAATCCAATCCACAACCCTCCAACCGCAGGCTCCACAAGAAATTGACTTTGGCCAAAGCTGGACAGATGTTGGTAATGCATGTTGCTTGCAAGTTGGATGAAGATGACTCTGGTTTTGAGAGTGATAATGTGGTGGTGGAAAGCTCTGCCAAGGCCCTACTTTTGGTTGTCAATCTGTCATGCAAAGGTTCCCCCTCTCCAAAGGATGCAAACCTTGAATCTTTTTGTTCCCTCAGCATGACTCCTTACCTAGGAGATCTCCACGGAATGCATTCATTTCCATCCTTGGTCCTTCTGGCTTCAAAATCCACCATCAAGTCAACCAACAAAGGTAACCTCAAGCTTCCCCTCTTGATTACAAGCTTGGTCCCCTCCCTTCATGTCCCAACCCTCTACAAACCTCTCCTCTTGGTTGCCTCAATCTGCAATTTTAACCTTTGAGATGTGTTTTGCAAGGGCGGCTGTGACATTGTGGCCAAATCTGATGGTAAGGTGATAGGTAGGGGCTACAGGAAGAACAAACTGTTATAACTCCCCTCATCTTGGGTACAAACACACCCAATCTGCAATAGCATATGGGCAAAGTCTGAGACTTCATTACTAGGCTATCATGTCCAACTCAATCACATTGGAATCCAACCCCTCAAGCTTCTCCTTTGCTCACTTAAACTGAAACCTACCAACATGAACAAAACAGACCTCCAACAATGTTTGGTCTGCATTCAATCAAAGATGCATCAAACCACTTTCAAGAATTGCTCCCTGTACCACTCCTCTCAACCTGGCCAATTGATCCATTTGGACGTTGCCTCCTATGAAACTATCTCCTGCAAGGGATTCAAATACTTTGTCTCCTTTATAGACCACTGCTAAAATTTCACCTCCATCTACCCAATGAAAACCAAGTCTCAGGTCTTTCAGCTTTTCAAAATCTTCTGCGCATCTTTTGAAAAATCCAGCAAGCACAAAATCCAAGCCCTACAATCAGATAACAGTGGCGAGTATCTTTCCAGAAAATTCATCATCTACCTCAAGCTGGAAGGTATCAAACATCAACCTGGCCCTCCTCACTCTCCCCATCTCAATGGTGTTGCAGAGCGCGCCAATTGCACTATAGGAAACCTAATTTGGAGCGCCATTATAGGTGCAAACTTTCCAAAGTTTTTTTTGGGCAGATGCCCTCCACCATTTTCTTTTCTCCCTCAACTCAGTCCCCTGTCACACACTGCTTGGGATAAAAGCACCAAATTCCATTCTTAAACTTCCCTCAATTGACCCAACAGTTCTCCACCCTTTTGGCTGCCTGGCTTGGTATTGGGTTCCTGAGGCTAACCCAAAGTTGCTCAATGCCAATGATTGGTTTGCCATCCTTTTATCATACCTCTCCAATGGGAACAGTTTCAGGCTCTGGGATCTTCAGAAGAAGACAGTCATCAATTCTTGCAATGTGCTGTTTAAGGACTTGGTCTTTCCATATTGCACCCAGCTCAAACCCTTTCCCTCCCCCGTTTGTATTGAACTACCCTGGCCCCCTCATCTATCCTCCTCCTGTCTTCCTTCTCCTTCCTCCCCTCCTCCCAGTTCCCTTCCCCCCTCTTGCATGTTCCTCCTGCTCCTCCTGTCTGCCTTCCCTGGTTTGATCTCCCACTTGATGTCCCTTTAGCTCCCTGATTTGACCTCCATCTGGCGGCATCCCAACATGCTCCGCATAATTGTCCACGTTCCCCAGAGGCTTTATCCTCCAATGCTGACACCCCTTCTCATCCCCGTTCCTCTTTCTCTTTGCACTCCGTTTTCCCTTCCGCACCTGAAGGCCCCCGCAATTCTCTCCCCATTGATTTCTCCCCTCCTTCCCTACCCCCCTCTTCATCTCCAGCCTCTTCTACTTCTCCCAGTTCTCCGCCAGGAACCGGTACTCCCCCTCCTGCGGGAACTCCGGCCCCACCCCCCCTCCCTGTTTTTCCTCCTGGCTCTCCCGCCTGCCTGTCCATTTTGGAATGTGGTTGAGGTTGGCCATCCTGGTCCCGGAGATTGACACACCAAAAACGTGCGCACAACTGATGCCCTCACCATTCAAGTTGCACTGGATCCCGGCTGCAAACAAGGAGTTTTCCTCCCTGGTTGGCATGGGGACGTGGAAGCTGGTCCCAAGACCCTGCAACCGTAAACTTATCCGGTCCAAGTGGATCTTCAAGGTGAAGAGGCACCACAAAAACACAATTCAGAAGCTCAAGGCCAGGCTGGTGGCCATGGGTCACTCTCAAGTCCAAGGGATTGACTATGACAAGGTGTTTGCGCCCACACTACGCCAAGAAAACTTCTGCCTCCTCTTCTCCCTCCTTGCTGCTCACAAGTGGGTCAGCCATCAGGTGGATTTCAAGACAGCCTTCTTGAACGGACAACTCAATAAACCCTTGTACATGCAGAAACCCCCCGGCTTTGAGGATCCCTTGTGCCCTGACTGGGTGTGTGAGGTCCACAGGTCAATCTACGGGCTGAAGCAGTCCCCTCAGGAGTGGAACTTCCAGCTCCACAAGGCTCTCCTGGCGGTTGGTCTTCAAAAATCAAAGTAAAACCCCACACTTTATTTTTGATGCAATTGTTTGGAACTTGTTGGTGAAATTGCGGTACACATTGATGACCTGGCTGTGTTTTGTCAGAATTTTTTTGTCACCTCTCTCATCTCTTCCCTTGGAAAAAGGTACAAGATTGGGGCCAATGAGCTGCTCCACCATTTCCTGGCCATCACCATTGACTATCAACCCGCCTCAAAACTTGTTTTCCTATCTCAACCTCAATACATCCATCAAATGGGCAAGGTCTTCCTTGGGGTCAAAAGTCTTCCAGCCCACACGCCCACCAACAGCCACTTCAAAAAACTCACTAAACGGGAGCCATCTTACCCGGCTGCCCCTGGTAACTTCAATCAGCTCGTCTGCAGTCTCCTGTTGGTGTCACAGTCCACAAGGCCCAAGATGTTATTTGCTGTGAACTGTCTCTCCCAGTACCTTCAATACCCATCCTTGGCTCACTGGACGGCTGCACTCCGAGTTCTTTGATACCTTGTCACAACCAAGCACCTGCAATTGCAGCTTGGTGGCAACTTCGTCTGCTTTGGCTTTGCCAACTCCAACTGGGCAGAGGACCACAAGGACCAGCGTTCTACATCTGCGTACACCTATTGCTTTGGCAAGGGGGAGATCTCTTGGAAATCCAGGAAGCAGGCCACAGTCTCCCTCTCCAGCACTGAGGCCAAGTATAAGTTGCTATTGGACTCCTGCAAGGAGGGGCTGTGGCTCCGGAGTATCCTTATTGAGCTCAATCTTTGCCCTTGGGGGCCGCTTCCCATTCACATTGATAATGAGGGGGCCAAGGCCCTGGCAAAGAACCCTCAACATCACTCTTGGACTAAACACATCAATGCGCGCTTCCACTTCATCCATGAATGCATTCCAAACAACCATCTTTGGGTTTTGCATGTTTCAACACATGAAATGCTGGCGGACATGCTCACCCAAGCCACTAGGTCAAGTCCTTCTTGAGAAACACAGGACTTCATTTGGTTTGGTTAGGTTTTGTTTTGTTTTCTTTCCTTTTTTCTTTCTCCTTTCTTTTTTTCTTATCTCTCTTCTTTCTGATTTTATTATCATTTTTCTTCCTCTCTTTTTTTCTCTCTGGTCTGTCTGATATTTCCGGTGTTTCCATCAAAAAAAAAAGAAAAATTCCCCCCCTCTCTTTTCCATCTTTGTTTTCCTATCTTTGGTCCATTGCTCAGCAAGGGGGGGGGGGTGTTAGAGTAGTGTACTCTGGGGTCTGTATGTCTGCTTGTCACCTACCTCATACATGTCTTGTGTCTTACCTTTCCTCTCTGGTCTCACATCTACATGTCATGTGTGTGTGACATTTCTATTCTTCATCACTTACCTGAGGGAAGCCCAGGTGGAATGAATTTCTCCTCATCTTTCCACCATCTCACCCGGCCCATTGGTGGCACCATGTTTGCTGCTCTCAGCCTATTTGCCTCAACAGAAAGAGACCAAAAACTCATAAAGTTAGACAATTTAAATTTTTTTATCAAGATTGAAAATATACTTATTCATCCTCAGAGCTATGGGTAAAATGAGGAAGCTTGCTTCTCATCTTATAAGATATCTCCTTTAAATTTTTTTTAGAGTAGAATCATCTTCAGTTTCCTTATAGATTGAAGAATTGATTGAATAAACAACAGAATTTTGTTAATCTGATTTAACCAGAAAGTTTTTATTTGTGGATTCCCTCATTAGATCCTCCAAAAAAAATTGCAATGAGTTTTTTTTAATAGGAATAAAAGAAAAATCTGGTTAGTTTCCATGATTTAAAAATACTTAATGTTGATTCACAAATAATTCTAAAAATATTTCAAGAAAAATACTCAGAGATCCAACTCCAAAATCTTTAAGTTTCCATAATTTATTAACCTTTTTTTCCTAATGAGGAGTTGGTGGCCTGAGGTGGCTTCCAGAACCCTCTGGATTGAGTTTGGGGTGGGGGGTTCAGGCTAGTTCTTCCTAGCCCAGGGATGAGGGAAAGGCTACTTTTCAGCTACGTTGGGTTGGTTAATTGAAGGGGTTGAAAGAATTTTTGAGAATTATTTTTAGTTTAAAGAGGGAGGTGGTTTCCAAATTTTACATCAAGAGTTAGAGTTTGAGAGGGGTGGGTTGATTTGGGTGACATGATCATCAGCCTTGTTTATTGAGGGCCAGGAGTTGCAGATTTTTCTTTCAAGCAAGATTTTTTTCTTGCAATGGATCATTTTGGATAAGAGGAATGGCTAGGTACATGCTTGGATATTTCTTTTGTGCACAGCTTAGGAGCTGCCTCTACCTTAGTGCTGGTTCCAATGGCAGTCCTCACTTGGGGAATTATGGCATTGAGGGGGGTTCTGGAGCTGTGTGCACTTTCCAAATTGATACACAAGCAGTTTGAATGCAGATTGACACCCAAAAAAAATTGAGTATTATCTGAAATTAAATCCCAAATTCTGAGGATAACTTTAATTGATAATCTAGACATGGGGCTGATCTAGTCCTGAAAAGAAAATACAGACAAAGGAAAGCCATTACACAATTGGTTTGAATGAATCATTCACTAAAAGGTGTTATTGGGTTCAAGTAACCATCCAAATTTTATATTTGGAGTTAATAAGCATGATGATTATAATTAGGGAATTATTTTTTTCACGGGTGCTACCCTTAAACTCACAGGTGTACTACATCCCCTGTAACATCCGGTATACATGGACAAATCCTTGTTTACACGGGTGTTTCAAGAACTTTATTTTTTGAAAATATAACGCAGCAGGCCTGTAGATAGGTGTCCTGAACCCTCATGGCTAATCTTTCATAATTTTGGGACCAGTTAAACCCCTTCAAAAATCCAGTCAAAAAATTAACAAAATACAAAAAAAAAACTCATTTTTGGAGCTATTCCTTTGGATTTTGGATTAAGTTTTTTTGGCACTTTGAGCTCTCACAATATTTATCAATTAGCTGAAGAGCTTTGAAATATTTTTTTGAGATTTTTGGGATGTATCCTTGGTCTCCAAAAGTGGATCCAACATAAAAACACTTCAAAATAACATATCCTTTTCATGATTTTTTTTTTGCACTTCTTGAATCAATTTTTCTCTCAATTTTTGTTGGAAAAAACTAAGATTAACATACAAAAATTGAATTAAAAATTGGCTGAGCTTTTATTACAGGGCTTACCCAACCAAATATTCATCACAATGAAAATAATTGAAAATAAAAGGGGTGGTCTTTCCTTATTTCTGCATTCTTTATTGTGTTTACGTATGAGAATTTGAAGTATTTGACCTTAAAAGTTTGAAACAGGACTCTCAAAGTTTTCAAATATTTTTTTCTTAATTTTTGAAGCACTATTTGTGCCCTAAAAACCAAATCCAAAAAGGAGGGCAACAAACGCCCCTCTGGGCTGGGGTCTGCTTTTTTGAGCCCTCCATGCATAAAACAATAACCCTTCCTATTGAATATGAGTTTAAATTTTTTGAGGCCATTTTGGAGCGCTCCCCATCCTCCCATAATCCATAAAAGAAACCTCCTCCACCCACCCACCCCACCCATCACCCCCCATCACCACCCAGACCAGACCAGGACCACACCACACCATACCACTCCACTCCCCCATTACCACACCACACCATACCATACCACTCCACACAACACAACACAAAACCCCCCAAAACAACACAGCACAGCACAACACAACACAACACAACACAACACAACACAACACAACACAACCACAACACAACACAACACAACACAACACAACACAACACAACACAACACAACACAACACAACACAACACAACACAACACAACACAAACACAACACAACACAACACAACACAACACAACACAACACAAACACAACACAACACAACACAACACACACACAACACAACACAACACAACACAACAACACAACACAACACAACACAACACAACACAACACAACACAACACAACACAACACAACACAACACAACACAACAACACAACACAACACAACACAACCAACACAACACAACACAACAAAACACAACACAACACAACACAACACAACACAACACAACACAACACAACACACACAACACAACAAACACAACAAAACACAACACATTCCAAGCCTACAACTACCAAATAAAACCTCCTGAACCAAAAACTCTTCTCACTCCATTTCTACTCAAAATCTTTCTGAATCATCAACTCAAATCTCAAATTCCTTTTCAAACAAGAAATCACTTTTCAATATGTCTCAAAAAAAAATCCACCCACTTTTCAGGACTGTCTCACCTGGCCCATTCTCCATCACCTCATATAATCAAACTAGTGTTTCTACTCATCTGGCCCTTGCCTCATCTACTAAATCTAATGATACCACTCCTCTGGCCCCCTCCTCCTGAGCTGTGATATAATCAAAAGAAGGAGTTAGTTGATGCTATCCAATCATGGGCAAAGTCCCATGGATATGCCATTTC